>CM066340.1:8976811-9576811 GCA_033807585.1 Hydrophis major | reverse complement strand
AACCAGTCGGCCAGGGATGGAGAACCTTTTATGGCTCACTCAGGAATTCTGGGAGTTGAAGTCCGTAAGTGATAAAAGAGCCAACGTTCCTTACCCCTGGTGTAGAATATCCAATGTCAGTTCACTTACAATAAATCAGTCCTCTCACCGTTGATAAATCAACAGTCCTTTCTCTCTCCCGTTCCAGTAGGGGAAAAACGCAGTCTTCAGTCTATCCAGTCATTAGGGATCATCAAGCCAGAGAGAGCAAGCTGCTGTGCCTTGCTTCTTTTATGGTGCTTTTACAACCACTCCCTTAATTACAGTCCTACAGTTAAAGTTGCAGACACTTTAACTAACAAACCATGATAACATATTTATTATTTTACCTAAACCAGTTAGGGTAAACAATGTTATCCCTAATAACCACCTCTTCCCTCAAGTACTGGAAGACAGCTATCATGCCACACCTAATCCTTGAGAACAATAAACCAATAGAACAGAAGTTGCCCTGGGAAGTTGTGGGAGCTTCATCCCTGGAGGCTTTCAAGAAGAGATTGGACTGCCTTCTGTCAGAAATGGTGTAGGGTCTCCTGCTTGGGTGGAGGAGTTGGACTAGATGACCTACAAGGTCCCTTCCAACACTGTTAATCTGATCTGATCCCTAGCTCCCTTAACCAGTCATCATACAGTGTAGCCTCCAGATCCCTGATTAACTTTGTTTGACCTTTCTGCTATTCTATATTCATTGGAACAGCTTGCCTTTGGAAGTGGTGGGAGCTTCATCCCTGGAAGCTTTCAAGAAGAGACTGGACTGCCTTCTGTCAGAAATGGTGTAGGGTCTCCTACTTGGATGGAGGGTTTGGATGATATGACCTACAAGGTCCCTTCCAACACTGTTAATCTGATCTGATCCCTAGCTCCCTTAACCAGTCATCATACAGTGTAGCCTCCAGATCCCTGATCAACTTTGTTGCCCTTCTCTGCACACATTCTCTGGCTTCAGCATCCTTTTTTGTATCGCGGGCGAATAAAACTGGATGCAGTATTGCAAGTGTGGCCTGACCAGTGTGGTATATAGAGCCACACCATCACTTCCTGTGACTTTGGTGCTATTTTCTGTTGATGTAGCCTAGGATGCGTTGGCCATTTTGGCAGCTTAGTGGGGCTTGCCCAGGTAGACCAGGCAGGGCAGAAGACCAGATGAGTTAACTCTACTTTATTGCAAAGCTGTATTCATAGGATTTTGCAAGTCTGAAAATACCCATCTCCCACTGTCTCTTTTTGACAGCCTGAGAAGTTAGGGCATATCTTTTTCTAAATTTCTTTCTCTTCATAAATGAAGCTGAGGGCTCGGATTGTTCCCTAGGCAGCATCTCTTCTCTCCTCCCTCAGTCTCCCAAGGTCATTTACTTATACCATTACAGGGTAGCAACCTGTGGCCTGAATTCAATTCTCCTGCACAATTTTTGAGCCTGTCTAGATAAGTTCCCCACTACCACCAAAAAAACCCACCACCCTGTAATTCAGGGGCTTCTATAAATATCAGAAGTGGGAAAACAAATGTGTCAAAAGATTCTGCAGAGGCTGAAATGCTTTTCTTACAAAGAAACCATTAACTCCCACCAATTCAGGAGGGGGGGGCTTTGCCCTCTTCTTGAGAGATGTTGGGGTTCACCAGCCACACCTGCAGTTTTTATAGGCTTAGAGGGGAAAAAAAACCCCACCCTATGCCCTTCAAGCTAAAACACAATACAATGCAATTGTCCATCTCTGCTTTAAGTCATAGTTGGCTGGTTTTACCGAACACACATTAATGCAGGGTGTATAAATCATATTGTTTTTGGATCAAAACCAGAGAGGGGAACCAGACCATTGGTTTTAAGGGTTAGGTTAGCGTAGCCCACTGCAGTGCTCAGACAAGGGGATTGGGCCCAAGAATAAAACACCAACTCTCATTTTCCTGGGGATAAAAATTGTGTGTAATCTATGCATTTGCTTCATTAGATGGTCACTCTCAAGGATGGACACACCTTAAATCTATTTCTTTTTTTATGATTTTCTGAGATAGATAGATAGATAGATAGATAGATAGATAGATAGATAGATAGATAGATAGATAGATGTGGTCTTTCCACAACCACCAAATGATTTTAATTTTCCAGTCATCATATGCTTGGTGCAAAGCCTCTCTGGAATGTATTTAGTTAGGAATTTATAGTTAGGAAATTAAATTAAGAAATACAAGCATTGAAGTTTTACTTGATTAATTGCCAGAGAAGAAAGTTGGGACCTATACTGACTTCCATTCAAAGCTTTGGACATTCTAGTTCAGAAAAATAAAACAAGGTGGAGTAAAGAATAAAAATGAAAACCTTTTTTTTTTTTTAAAAAAAAAGCACCTGGGATAGCTTTACCACATGATCCCCCTCCGAATTAAATTTCATTCATGCCTGTGATTTCCTTCATATGTATTTCCATGCCAAAAGACCACATCAAATTTAGGGTGCTTTTGAAAAACAGTTAAGCCTGGCATTTTTTCTGAAAACTTGAATGACATTTCGGAACACTTATTTTTTACTTATTTACTTTATACGCAAACTCTATAACTTGTTGTATAAGATTGTATACGAAGTATTACTCAATACTGTACAGACCAAGTCAGCTAAAAAGCATATATTGGAAAGGAATATAAATATTCTGGAAATGGATTTCACAGATCCCAGACTATACCACTTTTGAAAATCTGTGGGACATCTGGGATGTACAGGGCATACAAGACTAACTGATAATTCTTTCTCAGCTAGAAAGATTCTGCAAGGAAGAGAAAGGGGAAATCTTAAAAACAAAAAGAGAATAAGCTGTCCAATGGCACAGGGATGCTCATGGGACAGGGGTTGCAGCTGAAAGACTGAATGCTTAAACCATAGTACAATGAACGATTGAGGTACCTGGGTATGTCTGGTCAAACGAAGAGAAGGACTAGGGGCGATATAGCAATAGCGCTTAGACTTATATACCACTTCACAGTGCTTTACAGCTCCCCCTCTAAGCAGTTTACAGAGTCAGCCTATTTGCCTCCAACAATCTGGCTCCTCATTTGACCCACCTCGGAAGAAGGGAACCTTGAGCCTGGTGAGATTCGAACTGCCAAATTGCAGGCGGACGGCAGTCAGCAGAAGTAGCCCTGCAGTACTGCACTCTCACCACTGCGCCACCGCGGCTCATGATATGATAGCAATCCTCCAACACTGAGGGGCTGTCAGAGAAAAGAAGGGATCAACCTATTCTCCAGAGCACTAGAAGGCTAGAAGAAGACAAGAAGCAATGGATAGAAACTAATTAAGGAAAGAAGCAACCTAGAACTAAGAAAGAAGTTCCTGACAGGGAGGACAATCAAACAATGGGATGTAGGTTCTCTTATCGCTGGAGGTTTTGAAGAAGACAGCCATTTGTCCAGAATTATATAGGATCTCCTGCTGAAGCAGGGCGATTGGATTAGAAGACCTCCAAGGTTGCTTTCAACTCTATTATTCCATGTTCCATAATTTTTAACTGACTGCAAAAAACACTTTGGAAGCTGTTATTTTTGTCAAAGGAGGTGTCACCAAATGATGACTGGAAAGGTGTCCAAATTTTAGCACCTCCAGCATTCACTGTCTCTTTATTTTTATTCTGTAAACAATTGTCCATAATTAGCCATTAAGCATTAAGATTTGCAGAAAGATCGTATTTAAGATTGTACCACACTGAAGGTTGCATCAGCTTCTGTTCACTGAGGGATTCCTTGAAAAATAGGGATTCATTGTAAAGAGCTCTTAAACTTTTGCAAGCAACTGCAGTTTTCATCTAAAAAAAGATGTTGAGACTCTGGAAAGAGTGCAGAGAAGAACAACAAAAGTGATCAGGGGACAGGAGGCTAAAATATATGAAGAATGATTGCAGGAATTGGGTTTGTTTAGTCCTAACAAAGAGAAGGACTAGAGGTGACATGATAGCAGTCTTCCCATATCTCAGGGGCTGCCCCAAAGAAGAGGGAGTCAAGCTGTTCTCCAAAGCACCAGAAGGCAGGATGGGTGGAAACTAATCAAGGAGAGAAGCAACTTAGAACTAAGGAGACATTTCCTGATAGTTAGAACAATCAATCAGTGTGAACGGTTTTGTTTAGAGGTTGTGGGTGCTCCATCATTGGAAGCTGTTAAGAAGAGACCGGTCAGCCATTTGTCTGGAAAAATATAGTCTCCTCCTTTTGTAGATGGTTGGACTAGAAGACCTCCAAAGTCCCTTCCAACTCTGCTATTGCGTTATTCTGTTACTCGTTCTTCAGCAGCCTGGATCAATATTTCTTATAGATAGATAGATAGATAGATAGATAGATAGATAGATAGATAGATAGATAGATAGATAGATAGTTGATAAAATTCTTTATTGGCCAAGTATGACTGGGCACACAAGGAATTTGTATTGGTGCAAATGCTCTCAGTGTACATAAAAGAAAAGATACGTTCATCAAGAGTCAAGAATCATAAGGTGCAACATTTAATAATAGTCATGGGGTACAATAAGCAATCAAATCATACTAGGAAACAGTCAATATAAATCGTAAGGATACAAGTGACAAAGTTACAGTCATACGGTCACAAGTGGGAGGGGAGGGGTGATAAGGAATGATGAGAAGGTTAATAGTAATAGTAATGCAGACTTTGTAAATAGTTGGACAGTGTTGGGGGAATTATTTATTTTGCAGAGTGATGGCATACAGGGTAAAACTGTTCTTGTGTCTAGTTGTTCTGGTGTGCAGTGCTCTATAGTGTCGTTTTGAGGGTAGGAGTTGAAACAGTTTATGTCCAGGATGTGAGGGGGTCTGTAGATATTTTCACAACCCTCTTTTTGACTTTTACAGTATACAGGTCCTCAATGGAAGACAGGTTGGTAGTAATTGTTTTTTTCTGCAGTCCTAATTGCTCTCTGAAGTCAGTGCCTTGTTGGTATTAAGATACCCTGATCCACCAATGATCCTTTCTTCTGATCACAAAAATATTAGGAAGGAAGGAAGGAAGGAAGGAAGGAAGGAAGGGAAAGAGAAACTAGTATTCATTGCAGATGTTCATTTGCTAATTTAAAGATACAGGGAGATGTCCAAAAATGACTGAAGTGCTGAACAGCTTAAAAAGAAAAGACAATCTGTGTGACAGCCTATTGAGATAACTAACATTTGATGGGTAGCTTCAAACTGGCTTCAGTTCTTTAAGCCTGGATGAGTGGACAGTCCTTTAAGTAAAAAATCACCTTGAAATAGAAGGATTGCAGGCATTTGGATAAAGGGGAAGAAGAAACCGCTCTCCATTCTAGAAAATAGCTAGCCACACATGACTTCTTTTCCCAACTTTCAGGGGTGCAACCTTAAACACTCAAAGAGCCATTTGGACCTGTTTCCCACAGAAAATAAATCACCGGGAGCCTCAAAACCTGGGTGGGCATGGCCAACTCAACATCACGCCCACCCAGTCACATGACACCCCACACTCCAGCCACACCTAACCAGGTTTTGTGGCTCCTGATGTTTCCTGTGGGAAATGAATCTCTCTTTCTCTCTCTCTCTCTCTCCCTCCCTCTCATTTCTGTTTTTTTTTTTGTGTGTTTTACCTTCTCAGGCCAGGCAAGGACTGGGAGGGGAGGGCGAGGGGTGGGGCCAGCCAGTGGTGGGATCACCCAACAGGGAGCCACGGCAGAGGGCCCAAAGAGCCACATGTGGCTCCAGAGCTGTGGTGTCAACTCGTAAAATATTTCCCTGGTCTTTTAGAGTTGCCAGCAGAAAGGAAGCAGGGGGAGCAATGCAACAGCTTGCAAAACCGAAACTACATTCCATAAATGTTTTCAAAGGTAGTTTCTAGGCAACCAAAGTTTCTGCTGTGCAAATATTGGAGAGCATGATCAATGACTCTTGGCTATGGATGTCCCATTGGAGAATATGAATTATGATACATCCAGGGTGAAGGGTGACAATGAATGATGTGTCTCAAGAGTTGGATACACCAGTGGTGGGATTCAAATTCTTTCGCTACCAGTTTTGTGGGCGTGCCTTGGTGTGCGTGGAAGGGGAAGGATACCGTAAAATCTCCATTCCCACCCCATCCCACTAACCTGCTTTCCAGCTCCGTTCTCCTGTGCAGGGCAACCAAAAAAGACCCAAATGATCTGCTGGGACTCAATGGGAGGAAAAGAATAGATGGGGCGGGGCCAATTAGAGGTGGCATTCTGAACTACTCAAAATTTCCACTACCGGTTCTCTAAACTACTCAAAATTTCCTCTATCGGTTCTCCAGAACTGGTCAGAACTGGTCAGAATCTGCTGAATATCACCTCTGGATTACACCCAGATGTTTACTCCTAATACATCTTTACATGTTTACTCCTAATACATCTTTAAGCTCTGAATATCTGGCTAGAGACTCATGATTTAAATGGGGGTAACTACCGGAGCCCTGACAGCTAGCTGAGTATTACACATCATTCATCATTCATTCAACACATGGGTTGTTGCTGACACCTGGTCTAGGCCACCTTAAAGTGGGGTTGGGTAGTTCATGGTTCAATTATCCTAGCATCATGTGTGAATGGAAGACTCATTACAATGGCTTATTTCTGTTGGAAGACCAGATAGGCAATATTTGTTTTAAATCCACATAAGTGGGTTGAACTGTAAAGCTCAGAAAATTACTTATAACCTTCCAGATGCTTCTGCTTAGAATCCCATCCACCAAGCTACCTTAAACTTTCTCCCAAATTGCAAGAAGGGTAATTTTTCCCAAGCAGGTTTTACTCGGAAGTAAATGCTTCTTGTTCCCAGGTAAGCCTGCAGAGAATTAATCATCTGTCCCTGCACAAAGGCAGATGATTAAGTCAGTACATTTTTTTGCACAATGCCTTCCTGTTTTAGATGATAAAAAACCCTAATTTAAGCAGCAGCGTTGACCTTTGAAACATGTAGGATAAAATGACTAAGAATAGGAAACAAGCTAATCCGTGGCTCCAGAATACAGAATAGTCCTCGACTTATACAGAATAGTCCTCGACTTATGACAACAACTGAGTCCAAAATGGATGTTGTTAAGTGAGATATTTGTTAAGTGAGGTTAGCCACATTTTATGACCTTTCTAAGCCACAATTGTTAAGTTAATCATTGTAGTTGGTAAGTTAGTCACATGGTTGTTAAGCGAATCTGATTTCCCCTTTCACTTTGCTTTTCAGAAGGTCTCAAAAGGGGATCACACGATCCCAGCACCTTACAAATGTCATAAATATATAGGTTCTCCTGCTTGAGGAGGGGGCTGGCCTAGAAGACCTCCAAGGTCCCTTCCAGTTTCTATTCTAATTCCAATTCCAATTCCAATTCCAATTCCAATTCCAATTCCATTCCAATTCCAATTCCAATTCCAATTCCAATTCCAATTCTAATTCTATTTTATTCTAATCTATTTCCATTCCATTCTAATTCCATTCTAATTCCAGTTCCATTCTATTCTATTCCATTCTATTCCATTCCATTCCAATTCCAATTCCAATTCCAATTCCATTCAATTCTAATTCTAATTCTAATTCTAATTCTAATTCTAATTCTAATTCTAATTCTAATTCTAATTCTAATTCTAATTCTAATTCTAATTCCATTCCATTCCATTCTAATTCTATTCTAATTCCAATTCCAATTCCATTCCATTCCACTCTAATTCTAATTCTAATTCTACTCTCATTCCATTCTAATTCTATTCTAATTCTAATTCCATTCCATTCCATTCTATTCTAATTCACTTCCATTCCATTTTATACCATTCTAATCCTATTCTATTCTAATTCCAGTCCAGTCCAATTCAAATTCCAATTCCAATTCTATTTAATTCCATTCCATTCCTATTCCTATTCTGTTGCCAATATTGAATTTTGATCACATGAACCTGGAGATGCTGCAATGGTCCTAAGTGTGAAGAATGATCATAAATCACTTTTTCCGGTGCCGTTATAACTTTGAACGGTCACTAAACGAACTGTTGTAAGTCAAGGACTACCTGTATTCTCTAGTTTGGAGTTAGCCAGCAGTGGAGCATTCCACAGGTTAAATGGAAGCCATCCTGCCCTGCACATCTTCCTTATTCCGGCTGCATCAACAAGGTCACCATGGCTGACTCTATTTGTGCAAGCTATGGTTTCCCCTACCCTGCAAGCAGCTAACTATCTCATGTTTAATGCGTTGGCTAAACTAGGTCATCATGTTAAGCCATCCTGTGGCTTGTTGGTTTTTTTTTTTTTTTTGGACTTTGCCTATTAGAGGGATGCAGCCCAAAGCAAGTTTAATGACTTGTGCAAATACAACCAAATCAATTAGCCTGCTTGTCCCAATAATCCACCTGAAAATCTGGGATCATACCGGATGCCCCCACTCAAGCCAGAGCTTAAGGCTTTGCAAACAGCTGTGCTTATCTGCCTTCGACAGCTATAAAACCATTAAGCTTATCTCAAGGTCACCAATCCAGTCCAAGCAACACACGTGTAAAAGGGATCTTACCAGTCCAGAGTATCCAAGGGAGGGGGGGAAAAGAGCAAAAAGGTGAATCCGTGCAAAAAAAAAAAAAATTCCACAAGTTTAGGAGCAAAGAAATGCTCTAAGCCAGGGCTGTCCAACCTTGGGAACTTTGAGACTGGTGGACTTCAACTCCAAGAATTCCCCAGCTAGCATCCTCTTCCAAATCTAGCTGGTTCTCTACTTTCTGCTCAGTGGTGGGGTTCAATTTTTTTATTTCCGGTTCTGTGGGCGTGGCTTGGTGGGCGTGGCTGGGGAAGGTTACTGCAAAAATCCTCCTTCCCTCCCCACCCCACTAACCTGCTTTCCAGCTCCGTTCTCCTGGGCAGGGCAACCAAAGAAAACCCAGCCAATCAGCTGGGACTCAATGGGAGGCGGAGAATAGACGGGGGCGGGGCCAGTCAGAGGTGGGATTGGCTGGTTCTCCAAACGACTCAAAATTTCCACTACCAGTTCTTGAGAACCGGTCAGAACCGGCTGAATACCACCTCTGCATCTGCTGCTCTCAAATACTTGATGGTTGGGAAGAGGTGGCTTTAAGAGGGATGACAGTAGAAAGTATGAATCTAATTTTGGGGCAGGGTCTGGCAACCCAGGAGGTCCTTCTTTCTGGCAATGGTCTTTGTGGGCAATGGAGTCCAGGTCTTGACATGCTGTTGATTAAGTAAGTCGTAAGAAGATGAATGTCTGTGCAGATTCTCAGTCATGGAGGTCATGGTCACTTTTTTTCAAGAGGCAATTGGACTTTCTGATTTTTTTCCTTTGAAGATGTTTTGCTTCTCATGCAAGAAGCTTCTGACTGGATGGTGGAGAATGGAAGGATTTATACTCCTTGCAGTCAACCGGACATTTGCATCCTTTTAGAGGGTTGTTGAGGCCACTTGGAGATTTGTCTGTGTACTCAGGGACACATTGTGGAGCCTTCTTGGAACTGCAGAAAAGGACTGTGTTGTGGGGCTGTGCTTTATGCAGGATGTTTTCTGCCCTGTGTCCCTTCTTGATGAATACAAGAAAGCTCCACACCCATTTGCACCACTCAGGTGACCCCGAGGACATAGACAAACCTCCAAGTGGCCTCTACGACCCTCTAAAAGGATGCAAATGTTCGGCTGTCTGCAAGGAGTATAAATCCTTCCATTCCCCACCAACCAGTCGGAGATGAAGAAGCTTCTTGGGTGAGAAGCTCAACGTCTTCAAAAGAAAAAACAGAAAGTCCAGTTGGCTCTTGGGGGGAAAAAAAAAAGCACCTTTGGGATCATAAGAAGCTGGCTTCACCCCCAAGCCAAACCCACCTCAAAGAGCCCCAGTGAGATCCTGGTGTGGTGGTGGCACTCAGCCCAAATGTTTGCCCAGATCAAAATTTCCCAACTGTGGCAACTTTAAGATAGTTGAGTTGAGGTCCATGTAATTTAAGGTTTCCAAGGCAAAACATTGGCCTAGGTCAGACATGGACAGGTGAAAGCTGAATGGACTTCATAGAAGAGTAAGAATTGTAGTAAGTAATGTGTCTGGGATTGATTTCCTCTCCCCTCTATTATATCCATTTCTTTTCCTCTCTCTTCCTTTGTATTATGTCTGTTTCCTTCTTGGAAATATTACTTTCTTTGAGTTACAGTAAACTTCACATTCCCAGCCCTATGGCCATTGGCTGAGGATTCTGGAGAAAAAGCCCCCACATCTGGAGGGTGGTTTTTGAACCCAGCTGCTCCCCAGATGTGCTGGTTTTTCATCTCTTGGAGGAAAAAAACATGGGGGAAAATTAACAGTTGCCTTGCAGCATTGCACTGAATGCCAAAGACCATTTTGATGGATTGCGGTCATAGCCTGAAAGCAGTTTTAATTTTCTAAACTGGGTCCCTAAAAGTGCAACTTGAGTTAGTGGTAGAGAACAAAATCCATTTTTGGCTCAGCAGACTCAGAGAAATATGTACCACCTGTCTGTTCGGGCCCGCAGGAAGGATGTTTGAACGTCAGCATTCTTTTGCATAATCGTTTTGAGAGCTGTCCAAAAAAATCTTAGCGCTCGAGATCTGCAACATTCCAAATCTTTGATCATTTTCTACAGTCCTATCCCCCCAAAAAACACCTGTGGATTTCCACCTTCCTTTCTTCCTGCAGCAAATTTTAGGGTGATTTAATAACAGTAACCGTCCCCTCCAGTTTTATAGTTCTTATATAGAGGTATGCAGGTGGAAAAGAAAGGAATGGCAAGAGAAAAGGGTAAAGGGAAAAAAGGAAAGGAAAGGAAAGGAGAGGGAAGGAGGAAGGGAGAGAGGAAAGAAATCAACAGGTGATGAATGAATGAATAAAGGGAGGGAGGGAGGAAGGAAGAGCCATTTGTCTCAAATTGTATAGGGTCTCCTGCATAAGCAGGAGATTGGAATAGAATACCTTCAAAGTCTCTGTTATTGTTGGAAGAAAGAGAGGTGGGAGGGAGAGAGAGGGGGGGAGAAGGGACGGAGGGAGGGAGAGAAAGAAGGGAGTGAGGGAGGCAGGGAGAGACGAAGGAAAGAAGGGGGAAGGAAGGAAAGGAAAGGAAATGTTGATTGAGAAAGAAACCAGAAAATCACATTTATAATCCAACAGTTTGGGATAGGCTGAAAATTAGGCTAGGTGAATTCTCAGACATGAGCGGTGGCTTGGACAAGTCCCTCTTTCTTAGTCCAGGCCACATCAAAGGGTTGTTGTTGTGGATGAAAATGGAAGTGGGAACATTGGACATGGATGCAGTCTTGAGGTGTCCACAAACAAAAGGATAAGACTAAAATAAACTGGGAATAGTGTCAGTTTCTAGCTCAGAGTTTTCCCAAATGAGCAAGAAAAGCAGGTACCATTGGACTTCTGAAGCGGGGGAGTTTCTCCACTCTCCTTTAGAGCACCCACAAACCAGCGGGCAACATTTAAGGCGGCTTCACCCAAATGACATTTCTCCTTCATCACCAAAGAGCTGGTGGCACTCAGATGTTCCTAGAGCAAATGGCAATTGATAATCGTGCCTGTCTGAAATGTTGCATCCAGTTTTGGTCACCACACGATAAAAAAGATGTTGAGACTCTAGAAAAAATGCAGAGAAGAGCAACCAAGATGTTTCGGGAACCGGAAACTAAAACATACGATGAACAACTGCAGGAACTGGGCCTGGCTAGTCTAGGGAACAGAAGGACCCGGGGAGACAGGACAGCAGTCTTCCAATATTTGTGGAGCTGCCACAGAGAGGAGAAAGGGGTCAAGCTATTTTCCAAGGCACAGGAGAGGACCAATCTAGAACTAAGGAGAAATTTCCTGATTGAGCGAACAATCAATCAGTACTTTGCCATCCAAAGTTGTGGAAGCTCCATCACTAGAAGTTTTTAACAAGAGACTGGACAACAATTTGTCTGAAATGGTACAAGGTTTCCTGCTCAAGTAGGGAGCTAGACTAGAAGACCTCCAAAGTCCCTTTCAACTCTGTTATTCTTTTATTCAATGCCACATCCAGAAGCATTGTGGGCAAGTGCCATGGTAACTAGACAATTGTTCCAATGCTATTTGAGGAATGGTCAAACATCTAACACAGAGAGTTGTTGAGATTTTGGCACCTGGCTTAGATTTCTGGATACACCTGGGTGGATGTTCTAATCTCATAGTTCCCAAGAGGAAAAAAGCTTTAGTCCCTTTTAATTTGGCCATTATGCATTTTAGCATGCAGCTGCTAAAGAAGAAATGCCACCATCTTCTGTTGACGTCCATAAAAATCCTCTCTCCCAAAGGAGGGAGGAATGATACCTGAGCAATCTAGGAATGTCCAGAATGTGAGATATTGTTTGTACATTTAGATAATGCCAGCCCAGTCACCGGTTAAAAAAAAACCAAAACCCAACTTCCTCCCATGTCGCTTTGAAGTTTGCAAAGCCTTGCTTTTGGAAAAGAGCTGCACATTTGAGGTCTCTTTGAGAGATCAGAAGGACAAAGACTCTGGGCCAATCACTTTCTCTCAGCCCTAGGCAGAAGGCAATGGCAAAAACTTTGCTGAAAGAACTCTGCAGGGACTTGTGCAGACAGTCTTCAAGAATCAAACATGATTGAACAAAAGAAAACAAAAAACAAAACAATACAAAAACCCATAGTTCTGCTATTTTCCAGTAATAAGCTAAATCTCTGGGTGGCTTACAGGTCCAGAGTCATTCACTTTCATGGCTGGCTTTCCTTTTTGGTTCTGTTTATGCAACCTGCAAAGGTCGGAGCAAAGTAATTCCATAATCCTTGGATTATGGATTATTGTGCTGTGCCAAGCCAGTTTTTGCAGCTTGGAAGCCGTGGCACATGGTTTGGTGCGATGCATAAAGTTAGCCTTTTGTGGCTTAATTAACATGCCAGGGTTAAGGAAGGTATGGTGCTGTTTGAATACAGACACGCCTGCCATGGGTCTCCTTTCAGACTGATGGAGAAATTCCTCAAGGGGGAAAAAAAAAAATTAGGGACATCAAACCTTTCCCCTCCGGAGCCAAGCATAAAATGTTCCGCTTGAATAAGACCGAAATGGACAAATTCACAGGGAATGAGCATGTAATTTAAACTCTAGCCAAAGGAATTTTAAGAAAAAATATTGTGGGGTCCTTGGTGCTCTCTGAGCTTACTTGTTTTCCTGCAGACCTTTCATTACCACACTAGATAACAATATCAGTGTTCTTGGTAATATCACAGCACTAGTGATGTTATTTAGTTTGGGTAATGAAACATCTGCAAAAGACCACTAAACTCCGAGAGCATCAAGGATCACACACTCCTCCTCCTTCCCTACTCTACAAACCCCATTCCTCTGTAGCACTGATGATGCTGTTACCTAGTTGGGTAACAAAATGTCTGCAAAAAAAACCACTAAACTCAGAGAGCACCAAGGATTTCTCATTTCAACCCTGAGCTGCAGATATTCTCCTTTATGGGTAACAAAAATATTATTTCTCCCAGTATTGTTAATTGTTCTCTTCCCCACACTTATTAAGGAGTGGTCTGTGACACCCCACCACTATGGGGAAAGGGTGGTTGGCTAAAATATGGTTGCCCGCCCCAAGACTAAAACAGGGGAAGAAGGAAAATTGAGCTTCTCATCCTCCTTTGTAGACAACCTAGTGTAAAATGCTCATTTTTAGTAAGAAATGGGGAAATGGATGGGGACTGCGCACATCATTTAAACTCTAGCCAAATGTACTCAAACAAAAATAGTGTTTTCCCCAACACAAGTTGCCCCCGACTTATAACAGTTCATTTACTGACTGTTCGAAGTTACAACGGCATTCAAAAAGGTGACTTACGACCATGGCTCACCCTTATAAGCAAAGTCCACGGGGAAAGCCTGATCCATTTAAGAACCCTATTGCTCATTTAACGATGGCAGCAATTCGCTGAACCAGTATGGCCAGAGAAGTCATAAAATGGGAAAAAACCCCGCTTAACAGATTTCTCCTTAGCAAGAGAAATTCTGAGCTCAGTCGGGGGTCATAATTCAAGGACTACCTGTATTGTTAATTGTTCTCTTCTCTCTACCCCCCTGCTTATTAGAGGGAGGTCTTTGGCATGGCACCGAAAGTTATAGTGGGGGAGGTCTGTTGGCTCAAAAAACAAAGAAAACGGTTGCTCACCCCAGGACTGAAGCAGGCTGGGGAAGAGAGAGATTTGAGTGCCTTTGTAGAAAAACCTGCATTGGAGGTGAGTGGCTGGTGAAGATCTGGAATAGATTTTTTTTTTTAGTATTTCTATTTTTTTAGCATTTATTTGATTTGTCAATTGCTTACAAGACGCAGGTGTAAGAATAAACATAGTTTCGAATACATGAGATAGATCTGTATAAGAAAAATAAAAGGAACAATAGGACAGGGATGGGAGGCACGTTGGTGTGCTTATGCACGTCCCCTACAGACCTCTTAGGAAAGGGGTGAGGTCACTCGGAGACAGTCTAAGGTTAAAGTTTTTGCTCCAAGTTGATGCTGAAGGCATCAAAGAGATTGCTGAAGGCAGACGGGGAGGGAGGTTAGCAAAAGGAACAAAGGCAGCAAAAAAAATAAAATAAATAAAGAGGGAAGGAAAGAGACAAAGCAGAGGAGGGAGCAGCTGGTGGGGCTCGAAGGGGAGGCAAAGGCAGCTTGAGATAAGAGACAGGAGGCTTAATTGTGTTTTGTTCCCAGCGAGTCTGCCACGGTCTAGCCATAGAGCCAAGCGTGCTGCAAAGACAGCTGAATAATACCAGGGATAAAAGGGTTTATGGTTTATATACCAGGTGTGCACGAGGCCCTAAGAAAGGAAAAGGGGTCTCTGAACATAAGCAAAAGTTTTATGGTTGGTGGCCAGAAAAGCAAGAGCCCTTAGACTTCTATAGCGCTTCGCAGGGCTTTTACAGCCCTCTCTGAGCGGTTTACGGAGTCAGCCTCTTTGCTCCCAACAATCATTTTACCCACCTCGGAAGGAGGGAAGGCTGAGTCCACTTGGAACCAGTCAGGATCGAACGGCTGGCAGTCGGCAGAGTTAGCCTGCAATACTGCATTCTAACCACTGTGTACCATGGAAGGAAGGAAGGAAGGAAGGAAGGAAGGAAGGAAGGAAGGAAGGAAGGAAGGAAGGAAGGAAAGGGAGGGAGGGAGGGCAATAGCACTTAGACTTCTATACCGCTTCATGGTACTTTCCAGCTCTTTCTAAGCAGTTTACAGAGCCCCTTGCCCCAAAAATCTGGCTCCTCATTTTACCCACCTCACAAGGAGGGAAGGCTGAGTCAACCTTGAGCCGATCAGAATCGAACTGCTGGCAGTGAATTAGCCTGCAATACTGCACTCTAACCACTGTGCATCATGGGTGGGTGGGTGGATGGATAGAAGGAAGGAAGGAAGGAAGGAAGGAAGGAAGGAAGGAAGGAAGGAATAGCAATAGCAATAGACTTATACACCGCTTCACAATGTTTACAGCCCTCTCTAAGTGGTTTACAGACTCAGCCTATTGGCCCCCAGCCATCTGGGTCCTCATCTTACTGACCTCGGAAGAAGGGAAGACTGAGTCAATTTTGAGCCGGTCAGGATCAAACTGCTGGCAGCCGGCAGAGTTAGTCTGCAATACTGCATTCTTACCACTGCGCCACCACAGCAAATCAAGCAGATCCCCAACCCTGGCAGAATCCACCTGCCCCTTGTCCTTGAAGCCAGGGGAGGAAAGTCATCATTTCGGAGGGAACCAGGTGTGCACGAGGCCCTAAGAAAGGAAAAGGGGTCTCTGAACATAAGCAAAGGATGGCTCCCTAACTGCTTGGGTGCCTGTTTGCCATAGATATAGGTAGTCCTCGACCACAAGTGAGCCCAACATTTCTGTTGCTAAGTGAGACATTTCTTAAGTGAGTTTTGCCCCCATTCTATGACCTCTCGTGCCATAGCTGTTCAGCTGTGCAACAAAACAAGGGGTAGGGTTGTATCTCTGAGCGGCTGATTAGATGTAGGAGGTTGCTTTATCCTGGTAGGTTCATACAATGCGCCTGTGACAACTCAGGGCGTGACACAAAAATAACCAAGTCACAAAAGTAGAATAAATTCCCTTTAATACCTCCAACTTGGCCCCAATGTCCAATTATCCTCGGCTGGATAACAAACTCTTCAAAAAACAGTCTACGAAGAGCAGAAATGCAGTCTGAACCCAAAGTAAAGAAAATTAGAAATAAAAAAAACCATCACAAACCACACGGAAGTCATCAACACGGCAGGCCAGGATAATAAATTGCAGACTTTTGAAAGGATAATGCAGCACCCACAGCTGGGAGGACGCCAACACCCAGATAAGCCTCGACCAAGATAATGCTCACGCTTCGCTTCCAGCAAGGAGCCTTGTGCAAACGCCCCACTTATATCCTGTCCTCCCAGCTGCAACTAATGAAAGGGATCAGGGCCTTTTTCTCTCCCATAAGCCACCTTGCTCCCTTCTCCATTCCTCCCTGTGTGCCCTAGGATGAAGAGGGCGTGACACATGAAGAGGGCCCTGGGTCTTCCTCTGAATGTCCAGCTGGCCTGTGCTCTTCTTCCGTTTCTTCCACAGTCACCGGAGCCAAACTCCCATTCCCTGTCAGCTGCTCAATCTTCCCCTCAGAATCAGACTCCAACAAGGGCATGACAGTTTCACACCGGGGGTTTGCTGACAGTGTCTTGTGAAATAAACCTCCAATTACAGCTTATCAACAAAAAGCAGTGCCTGAACCCAAGCCTACGGAAGCAGCATAATTTGAGCAATGCTCATTTATGGTTTGTAGCTGCAGCCTTGTGGTGAGTAGGCTGATGTGTTGCCAAGCTCCCATGCTGGCTGAAGAACATTCTTTTGAGTGTCATGGCAAACCACCTACCTGGAAGCCCTGTAGGGTTTATGGGATGCTTGCCCACTAGGTCATGGGAAGTTACACTTTCCAAGGACGAAATGAATCAAGTCCTCAGCTGAAAGACACTGAGCTTCAGGAGCAGAGGTCTCCAAACTTGGCCACTTTGAGACTTGTGGACTTCAATTCTGGGAGTTGAAGTCCACGAGTCTTAAAGTGGCCAAGTTTGGGGACCCCTGCTGTACAGAATAAGCCTCCGTGCAAGAAAGGCATTCTGCCAATGCCCAGAGATACCCTTGACCTTTCACAGACTAGGAAGAAGCTCTAGCAGTGGGAAACTCGGGACAGCATTTTACCATTTTAGCCCTTTCAGTTAAAATACAATCCTTCGAGTTGGGTTGGATTCACTCAACATGGTTGACATGACTGTCAAATTAACCAGTGTTGTAATTTTGCACAAGACACAGGACTCACACTTGTAGGCTGGGTTTGCACACACATTAAGCCTCTGAAAGTTCAGGCAAGATTCCAATGAACAGAAATAGGATACGATGCCAATGCACCTGTTTGATCTTGAACAGACCTGGTTAAGCATGGTATGAGATTGGAGTGCAACCCCGTGAAAAGAGAAGTAGTCCATTGCCATTGAGGAATGGCTGAACCAAGCGGATAAATTCCATTTATTTTATTTTTGTTAGATTTCTTTCCTGCCTTTCCTTCTCATTTTACCCACCTGGGAAGGACGGAAGGCTGAGTCAACCTGGAGCCTGGTGGGATTTGAACTGCCAAATGGCAGGCAGGCAGCAGAAGTAGCTTGCAGTACCGCCCTCTAACCATTGTGACACTGTGGCTCATAAAAATGGTCATAACTCACTTTTTGCAGTGCCGATGTAACTTGGAACGGTCACTAAAAGCAAGCTGTTTTAAGTCAGGTCCTGTATACAGGTCCTCAACAGAAGGGCAGGCTCATTTCAATTCCCCTCCCCCCTACAACTAGCCTTCCTGGCTATTAATATGGCTGGGGAATTCTGGGAGTTGAAGCCCACAACAAGTCTTCAAGTTGCCAAGTTTGGAGAGATTGAGTGAGCCTTCTTGGCTATCTTGGAGATCTCTAAGCCCCTTTTCTCTCTCTCTCTCTCTCTCTCTCTCTCCCTCCCTCCCTCCTTCCCCCCTCCCTCTCTCTCTCTCTCTCTCTCTCTCTCTTCCTAACTGCACTGATTTTTTTTCTTTCTTTCTTTCCTTGGCTCCCATTCTGTTCTATTTCACACCACTCAATAAAAGGGCAATTGTTCCCCGGCTCTGCAATTCCTCCCCCCCCCTTTCTGAATCTGGCTGGATTTAGCCGATGATGTCAACCATCCTCTTATCACGTGTCCTCCAGCCTTCTCAATGAGCTGCTAAGGAGTTGCCAATTACACTTGGCACCAGCCGTACCTCCCAGGCTTCCCAAGGTATCAGGAGAATTAAAGCAGGCAGCTTTGCAAGGGTTGGGAGTTAAATCATCTGGATTGAAAGCTCCTGAA
The DNA here is from genome assembly GCA_033807585.1 of Hydrophis major. Taxonomy (NCBI): domain Eukaryota; kingdom Metazoa; phylum Chordata; class Lepidosauria; order Squamata; family Elapidae; genus Hydrophis; species Hydrophis major. The sequence continues at coordinate 9,558,416 of CM066340.1, read as the reverse complement.
GAGATCAAGATCTGTCTGGTTTTGGTTGGGATAGGGAGCATGTCGGATTAATCCAAATTTAATTGTAGTTTAGGCATTCGGGTGCCCTCTAAATGCCCTGGAATCAGAATGCCATAATTCCCAGCCGTTAGGTCAGGGGTCTCTGTAGGGGAAGGTCTACAAGTCAACACAGTGGTGTGATTGAAGCAAATACACAAAGTCCGTGACTTATAACCATCCTTTTAGCGACCATTCAAAGTTACAACGCCACTGAAAAAAAGTTTGACAACAAATGTCTCACTCAGAGCAACAGAAATTTTGGGCTCCTTTGTGGTTGTAAGTCAAGGATTACTTGTCATCTGAACTGTTAACGGTCAAGGCAAATGGGCGTCAGATAAGAGTCAACAAACTTCAAGGGAGCCTGGACTTCGGTCTCTTACAAGAACATAGAGATTCCAAACTAATGATGCATTTGACCCCACCCTCAGGCTCAGCCTGGTCATCTCCGACCTTGGGTTTACCATTGCCTTCCTCCTAGGGCTGGGAGAGAGAGACTGGCCCAAAGTCACCCAGGTGGCCTCGCACCTAAGGTGGGACTACAACTCAGGAACTTTTCGTTTCTATCTGACTGCCTTAGTCACTACCAACTGGCTATGTTTTGTACATTTCCCAGGGTTCACAACATGTACCAGAAGAACCCAAAGGGGGTGAATCCAAGTTCTTGATTTGCGAAGCAAGGATTTTGAGGGTGTGGAAACCCAGCTGGTGTGGTTTATTCAGCCAACCATGCAGAGGTGGTCTTCAGGTTCTGACCAGTTCTGAAGAACTGGGAGCGGAAATTTTGAGTAGTCTGGAGAACCAGCCCATTCCACCTCTGACTGGCCCTGACCCCATCTATTCTGTGCCTCCCGTTGAGTCCCACCTGATTGGCTGGGTCTTCTTTGGTTGCCCTGCACAGGAGAACTGATCTGGAAAGCAGGTTAGTGAGGTGGGGAGGGAAGGGGGATTTAACAATATATCCTTCTCCTTGGAGTGGAGTGGAAAATGGAGATTTTGCAGTATCCTTCCCCTGTCACACCCATCAAGCCACACCTGTGGAACTGGTAGGAAAATTTTTTGAATCCCACCACTGCAACCATGGTTTATAATTACTAGCTTACAACAATAAGGGCTATGGGTCGTGGTTGATGCCTTCCTTCTGCTTGCTGTGGGTGATGGGCTTCATTTCCTGTCTAGCCGTCTTCTCTTTGTGTAAAAACTTAAGAAATTCACTTGGGTTTGTCTTCCTGTTTACATGGATGAAAAAGACTCCTTTATGTAAAGGAGTAACAATGGTTTTGTCCTCTGGTAGGATACTTAAATCAGGGGAAATGAAAGTGGCTTGTTGCAATCTGATGCATGGCTGGTTATAAACTACACAACACTTTGGGTTTCACTGATGTATGAGTGCACCAAAACCTAGGGAACAAGGACCACCATTAATTCATACAAGATTGGTTGTACAAGGTTCTGGCCTCTGGGATTTACACAATCCAATAACAGATGAAAAACCAGAAGGCTACAGAATCTGAATGGGATAAATTGAAAAACAACAACATGATTCTTGCCATTATAACCGAATAACAAGAGTTGGAAGGAACCTTGGAGGTCTTCTAGTCCAACCCTCTGCTCAAGCAGGAGATCCTGAACCGTTTCAGACAAATGGCTGTCCAGCCTCTTCTTAAAAGCCTCCAGTGATGGAGCACCCACAATTTCTAGAGGCAAGCTGTTCCACTGGTTAATTACTCTAACTGTTAGGAATTTGCTCCTCAGTTCTAGGTTGCTTCTCTCCTTGATATATACATGATTATCTTGATACACACATCTACATACATTATGTGTATGTAGCCTTGGTGACAGTAAGGGGCTGCCTTCTAACTTCTGGTGCTCTGCAGCTGTGTTGCTCTTCAGTCCCATAATCCCCAGCTACAGCATCCTGCCAACTTCGATGGCAGATAGGAACTGAACACTTAATCCCAAAACCTGGTAGCACACAGGTAGTTTTCCCGGTTTTAGAAGATTGAAAATCAGGGGGAAGGAAATCATGGGCAGAATGATCTTCAGATGATAATTCCAGCAGAATGCTGAATATAAATGAAGGAGGGAGCGATCGGTGGGAATTTTTAATAAGGATGGAAAGAGCTGAATTTTAAAAAGAATGGATCTGAATGTGGAAGAAATTGAAACAGACAAATCTGTCCATGCAGGGAGTAACTGTTGAATTTTAATCTCTTTACTAACAGAATAAGAACAATCCTGCAAAACTTCGGTTTTAGAATACTGTATGTATATTGTTCCAGTTAAGGCTGTAAAAACTCTAGGAGGAATATATTTGTGCATTCTGAATAAAGGTTAGCTTCAAAACTCCCTGAACTAATAAAGAGTCTGCAAAAAAAACAAACCCTGCCATAAATACCAATTTGATTAGATAACTTTTTTTAAAAAAGCTTATATCAGGCAAATTTTTATTTTTTAAACCTGATGCACGATTAGAAAAATGCCTTTTGATAATAAGTCATTCATCAATTTCTCTTAATCATTATCTAAATGAAAGGAAGATATGTAGAAAGCCTTTTTACCTTACAAGACAAATATAACTGGTAAGGAGTTGTGTCTTCTGTCCTTTTTATGGACTTCAAAAAAATCGGTTAAAAAAAAAAAACCTGTTAAACCAGAACAGAGCTCTTATAAATGCAGCCTGTAATGCGGACAAAGGTTTGTTGGTTGTTTGCAGGATATTTTGCTCTGTGCAACCATTTGAATTGCCAGCTTTCAAGGGCTGGTTTTTCAAGCCAGCAGCTGCCTCTTCCATGTGTAAATATATATATATGTTCATTTTGGGTGAAAATATAGGGTATTTCCTTCCTCTGGGCAGAAAATACAGGGCATTATTTTAAGAAGGTTGGGTTTTGGTATCTCTTCCTCGATCCCTCTTAATAATAGAAGCAACAGTAAGAGTATAACAGAGTGGAAAGGGACTTTGGAGGTCCTCTAGTCCAACCCTTTATACTTTTTGGGGACAAATGGCTGTCTGGTCTCTTCTTTACAACCATGTGATGGGGCACCCACAACTTTCGGAGATAAGCCATTAATTCTTCTCACTGCCAGAAAATTCCTCCTTAATTCTTATCTCCTTGATAAGTTTCCAACTGCTGCTTTTTCCACTTAATGAGTTTTTACTTAATAGGTTTCCAACCCTTACAGTTTTATTGACTGACTGCCCTTTGCAAGTAAATAAAGCACATCAACTGCTTTGTATTGCTACATAAATATGCTTCTGATAAGCATTCTTTCTCTCTCTCTCTCTCTCACACACACACACAGACAGACAGACAGACAGACACCAATTATAGAGAAACAGAAGTCCTGAAAAGAATTATCCTGAGATATGATGACTTTGATAATGTTATTGTTGTATCCACCAATATCTCTCTCCCTCTCTCTCTCTCTCTCCTTCTTTCTTTCTCTCTCTCTCTCTCTCTCTATGTGGTATCTATCTATGATATCTATCTATCTATCTATCTATCTATCTATCTATCTATCTATCTATCTATCTATCTATCTATCTATAAGGTATCTCTATCTCCATCCATCCATCCATCCATCCATCCATCCATCCATCCATCCATCCATCCATCCATCTATCTATCTATCTATCTATCTATCTATCTATCTATCTATCTATCTATCTATCTATCTATGGCATTCAGCTTTGTTCGGGTGTTTTCCCACGTCATTGTAGTTATGCTTTTAAAGTTGTAGCAATGTTTTGGCAGAATCTCATCTGGCATCATCAGGCTTCTGATGATTCCAATCAGAAGCCTGATGATGGCAGATGAGATTCTGCTGAAACGTTGCTAAAACTTTAAAAGCACAACTACAATGACGTGGGAAAATACCCGAACAAAGCTGAATGCCATACATGTAAGTACCCGCGAAAATGTAAGAATATATATATTTATATGTGTGTGTGTATGTGTGTGTGTGTGTGTGTGTGTGCCAATTTAGTTTCGGATATTGGAACGCCAATTCCCTTTTGCACCTGGTTAATGACCGCAATTTCGATAACGGATGACCGAAACCTCCCTCTTGCTCCCTTCCAGCATGACCATGAGCGCTGCCTCTGTCGAGCAAGAGCCGTCACGCAAGCTGGCCTGTTGTGGAGTCCCCTTGATAACAGAGGACATGCAGTCGCTGGCCATCCGCACGCTTTCCGGCACGGACATCAACAAGCACTACGACCTCATCCGTGAGCTGGGAAAGGGAACCTATGGGAAGGTAGACCTGGTCTCCCATAAGAGCACAGGTGAGTTCTGGGGAGGGGTAATATATGATATGTCTCTCCCCTCCCTGGGCACGATCCACATTTCTGATTAATTAAAAATGGCAAAAAAGAGAGGAAGAAATAGATAGATTAACAGAGTTGGAAGGGACCTTGTAGGTCATTTAGTCCAGGGGTCTCCAACCTTGGCAACTTTAAGCCTTGTGGACTTCAACTCCCAGAGTTCCTCAACCAGCTTTGCGGGCTGAGGAACTTTGGGAGTTGAAGTCCACAAGGCTTAAAGTTGCCAAGGTTGGAGACCCCTGATCTACTCCAACCCCCCCACCCAAACAGGAGACCCTACACCATGGAGGCGTCCAGTCTCTTCTTGAAAGCCTCCAGTGATGAAGCTCCCACAACTTCCGAAGGCAACTTCTGTTCCATGGGTTGATTGTTCTCACTGTCAGAAAATTCCTCCTTATTTCTAGGTTGAATCTCTCCTTGATCAGTTTCCATCCATTATTCCTTGTCTGGCCTTCGGGTGCCTAAATCACTCACTCCACTGCTAACTTGTTTTTTTCTCGACTTTGGTAACTTGAAGGTGCATGGATTTCAACTCCCAGAATTCCCCAGACAACATGGCTGTCTAGAGAATTCTGGGAGTTGAGGTCCACGCGTCTTAAAGATGTGAAGGTTGAGAAACAACGGTGCAATCTACACGATCAACCCTGAAGTGAACCTGGCTGAGGCCATCTTGGAGGCTTCAGGAATGCCACACAACAGAGAGAGTGGGGTGAAATAGTTAGCTGGGGTTTTGTAGCCAAAACAAGAAAGCTTTCCTGTGGGAACCAAGGACATTCTCAGAGGTGGCTGGCCAGAGGAGGAAGGAAGTAACTGTTCTGACTTAGGCTTCACAAAATCACGAAGCAGACTCCTCATCCCGACAAAACCCCTTTTTATTAGGCTAATGTGGATTCCTCTCATTCACATCCAGCAAAGTCCTGGCAAACAATTTTTCAAGAGGAATTGCAACCACAGACCTTATCAGGCTTGGAGAGCTGGCAGACTGAAAGCTTCCAAGCGCAATGCTGTGCAAGAAATACTTGGCAAGGAGTCTCTGAGAGTCACAAACAAATCTTCACACTCATTAAAGGAACTAATTGTCTCCCGCAAAGACCACCACTCTTTCGTTCCTCTTTATTCCCTATGGGAGGGGCCATTCACCGTCCACCTGAGCCTTTATTCCTGAGTCGACCCTTGTTCCTTAGCTGTTCCCTTCTCCTGGCAGCTCTGCACATGCGCAGATTGGGAACAGGCTCCAGCTGTTCTTCAGCCCCACTGTTCTCCGATTCCGAAGGCAGCTGATAACCGTCAGACGGCCCTGGCCCCATCTCTGCCTCCGACGCAGAGCTCTCATCAGAGCCTTCCCCAGATTCCAGGACTGGCCCAGATTCCTCCCCAACCTCCTCACTGTCTGAGTCTTGCCACCAGCTCTGCTGGCCACTGTTGGGTCACAACAGTAACAGAGCAACCAGCCAGCTCCTGGATTGGACAGCGTGACCAGGGACTTGGGAGAAAGGGGAAATTTTTACGTTTAATTAGGTGAAAGCTGCGGGAACTTTCAGAGTCAGCTTTTATCACTCGTGCCAATATGATCTACCCAATAAAACCGTTCTTTGAGGAATTTGCCTGCCTCAAAGTTCTACTTTCTATGGGTGCAAAAATTCTGGTGAAAAGCAACTAAGGCAAGGAAAATTAAGTGATTGACAGTTCAGGAAAATTCATGGGCAGTGGAGAAGGAGATGGAGATACAGATAGTCCTTGACTTAGGACCGCAGTTGGAAACAGAATTTCTGTTGTTAAGCAGGTGGTGAAACAGTCCTGCCCAATTTTTTTGCAATGGTTGTTAAGTAAATCAATGTTCTTAAGTGAATCACTCTGTCCTTAAGTGAATCTGGCTTCCCCATTCATTTTGCCTGTCAAAAGCTGGCTGGGTAGGTCCCAAGTGGTGATCGCATGACCTTGGACACTGCAACCATCATAGCTCATGTTTTGTAAACTGTCAGTGTTTCAATTCATGCAACAGACAGAGCCAACCCTAGCCAGCAAACTGTGACTTAACCAGCATAGAACTGTAGCCAAGGAAGACTTAAATACTGGAACCATTTATTAGCCACTGATCTGTACAAAGTCCTGTTAAAATATCATAATAAAACAGAAAATTAAAACCCAACCAGAATTGTTTTTATTAGGCATAACAACAGAGAAATACAACAAAAAAGATTCATGTTACATATTTTAACATCTTCTAGGATCTTTTATGCAGTTTTGGAAGCAGGAAAATGTACCATCAGAGGGTGTTGTTACAAAAAAAAAAAAAAAAAAGACTGTGCAGAGATGGACAGGCTGACTTTGAAACTAAAAGATAAAGAGGATTTGACGTATTATATAGTCTGGGACACCTGGTATTTTATTTTTATTTTAAGAATAAAAAGAATAAACTAAAATGGTAATTAGGCAAAGAATAGGAGATTATGTATATATCTATTGTGGAGAGAAAGGAAATATATAACGAAAATATATTAATTTATAATAAGAATAATGAAAGAAATATGCAATGGTAATGTAATAAGAAAGCATACATAGAAACATGATAAGGAAATGTAAATGATGTCTTGACGCTGACATAATGATGTATATAATTTTATGCTTTTAAAATTTGAAAACTGAATAAAGTTTATTAAAAAAAAAAATCAGTTTGGGGGAGTTTCATCTTACCTGGGCAGTGATTTCCAGAACGATGTTATTTCCTTGGCCCCCATCATCCAGGGAGTTACTCATCCCTACCCATTCTCTTCCATCCACAGGCACCAAGATGGCTCTGAAATTTGTCAACAAGAACAAGACCAAGCTCAAGAATTTCCTGAGGGAGTTCAGCATCACCAATACTCTATCTTCCAGCCCTTTCATCATCAAAGTGTTTGATGTGGTCTTCGAGACGGAGGACTGCTATGTCTTTGCTCAGGAATACGCCCCCGGAGGAGACCTTTTTGACATCATTCCTCCCCAGGTAGGTGGACCTTGGTGGCCCCTTCTTGGCCTGAATGGAAGGGGAGGCAAGGGGTCTTCTAAGGCAGTGGTCTCCAACCTTGACAACTTTTAAGACTTGTGGACTTCAACTCCCAGAGTTTGGCTGGCTGAGGAACTCTAGGAGTTGAAGTCCACAAGTCTTACATTTGCCAAGGTTGGAGACTCCTGTTCTAATAGAATATGAAGATGGGCAAAGATGGGGTTTTGGGGTGTTATAGCAAGAGCACTTAAGACTTATATACCACTTTGGGGTGCTTTTCAGCCCTCTCTAAGTGGTTTATATAATCAGACTTTTGCCCCCCAACAATCTGAATCCTTGTTTTACTGGCCTCAGAAGGAGGGAAGGCTGAGTCAATCTTAAGCCGGTCAGGATTGAACTGCTGGCAGTCGGCACAATTAGCCTGCAATACTGCATTCTAATTTCTGCACCACCATAACTAATCAACAGTTGCACTTGGACTTATATACTACTCTCTAGGCTGTTTACAGAGTCTTCCCAACAATCTGGGTCCTCATTTTACCTCATTCCTTGCCTTCTGGTGCTTTGGAGAATAGACTGACCTCCCTGTTCTTTGTGGCAGCCCCTGAGATATTGGAAGACTGCTCTCATGTCTCCCCTAGTCCTTCTTGTCATTAAACTATACCATTACATTCAGGGGTGGGATTCAAATTTTTTAACAACCGGTTCTGTGAGCGTGGCTTAGTTGGTGGGTGTGGCTTGGTGGTCATGTGACTGGGTGGTCATGGCTTGGTGGTCATGTTATTGGCTGGGTGTGGCCAACTCAATATCACTCACATTGAGGCACGCATCTCCTCGCCTGGCCTCTCATGACTGTGGGGATGCTGCAATAATCGTAAGTGTGAAAAATGGTCACAAGTCACTTTTTTCAGTGCTATTGTAACTTTGAATGGTCCCTCCACACAAGCAAAGGACCAGCAAAGGAAGGGGAAAAAAACTCCAGAGAAGTTCCTGAGACAGGAAGTCTAGTCCTGGCAAGAACGTAATAAAGGTTAACGGAGAGGCAGTTTCTGTAAGCAATATCAGAATGTTTCCTTCCTGCCTTCCTTACGGGATTAGGCCAGTAATTTCTTCTAACAACTGATGCTCTGAACTGCTTAGAATGTTAACAACTGGTTCTAGCGAACAGGTGCCAACTGGTAGAATCCCACCCCTGATTACAGTAAAGCATGAGAGGTTCCTGGGTTTGGGTGCTTCCAGTTGTAAACTCAGCTCTCAACATCTCTGTCTGCAGGTCGGGTTGCCAGAGGACATGGTGAAGCGCTGCGTGCAACAGCTGGGCCTGGCACTGGACTACATGCACAGCAAAAACTTGGTACACCGGGACATCAAGCCGGAAAACGTCCTCCTGTTTGACCGTGACTGCCGGCGCGTCAAACTGGCTGACTTCGGGATGACGCGCAAAGTAGGGTGCCGGGTGAAACGCATCAGCGGCACCATCCCATACACTGCGCCGGAGGTGTGCCAGGCAGGCCGGGCAGAGGGTTTTATGGTGGACGCAAGTATCGACGTGTGGGCTTTTGGGGTGCTCATCTTTTGCGTGCTGACCGGCAACTTCCCCTGGGAAGCCGCCACAGCCTCAGACTCTTTCTTTGAGGAGTTTGTGAGGTGGCAAAAGGGGCGCCTGGCAGGCGTCCCCTCTCAGTGGCGCCGCTTCACGGACAACGCGCTGCGGATGTTTCAACGCTTGCTGGCCCTCGACCCAGAGAAACGCTGCCCAGTGAAGGAGCTCTTTCTCTTCATCAAGTATGACCTGATGTCCGAGATGCGCCGGCGGCCATCTTATCGTTCCCGCAAGCACACTGGGGACAAACTCTCAGCTGGCCCGCACCGCCATGAGACACCCAGTGGCTGCACCCCAACCCCACTTAAGAGGACCATCCTGACGGAGGGCAGCATCTCTCGGCTGGTGGCTTCAGAGCCTGGCCTCCCTTCCCCCGGTGGAGGAAGCAGGACTGACGGCCGGGCAGACAAGGCCAAAGGCCAGATGGTTTTGGCAACCGCCATCGAGATCTGTGTCTGAGGAGAATGTGGCACATACGCCAAGCCAGCATTCTGATATCAGCACTGTATCTTCTTCTGCCCTGGGATAAGCGATGTATCGAAGGACTCTTTTTAACAAAACACACACACACACAAAAGATCCTCTGATTGACTGGGATTTCTGTCCCTCCAAACAACAAGCAAACAATACAATAGAAAACGAAGGGGTGGGGGAGAAAGAAAAAGACGATTTATCCAATGATTTGGACGATGCAAACAGTTCGTGGCTGAGCAGCTAAAGCCACAGTAGAAATAGGCATGGTGTGTAAACCAGGATGGGGGGGAGGGGGGATGAAGAAAAAGGACTGGGGGGAGGGGGCTGTCGTTGTGGGGGGGAACTGGAACGATTGGTGAGCTCGTGGCACCCATTTCATCCAGGCAGAAGTGGCTGCTGTGTAGTTGCGGGTGGGTGGGGTAAGTTTAGGGAGGGGAAGAGTGGGAAGGTCTTGTAGGGAAGGGGTGAAAGGTTAGAAAATGGGGTAGTAGCCTTGCTGATTGGGAAAATAGGGCTCCTTCCTCCCCTGCCAAAGAGTCGAAGCAGAGCCACGAGCGTTGCCTTGCTGACCTCTCGATGTATGGACTTCTAATGCCCATCATCCCTGCTGTGCTGGCTGGTTGGGGAACATGGGAGTTCCCATCCTATGTACTTGAAGGATGTCTTGGGCAGTGGCTTGACCTTCGAGCTGGTTGGAGCCCCCCAAGAGGACATGAAGCTGGATTTCATAAGAGTCTTGCCTCCCCCAGAAGTTCTTGGGAAGGTTCAGAAGAACGAGAAATTTCTGTGACATACAGAAATGGGGCTAGGAAGTATTTTCCCCCATGAGAGGCTCATGATTCACCTAGGTGGACCTTGGCACACCGTTGGCCCTGGTCTAGCTCCTCCTTCCAAGTTCAAGGTGACCTCTTGGAGGTCCTCTGTGGAGGGGGAAGAGTGTCCACTGACTACGGCAGACCATGTCCTCCCATCATCTGTGCCTCTTCCCACTAGGGAAGAGAGCCTGGTTTCTGATGGACACAGGCGCCTGAGCAGCTGTTCTCTACTTTGGCAACTTTAAGACGGGTGGACTTTGACCCCCAGAAGTCCCCTGGCTGGGAGATTCTGGGAGTCGAAATCCTCCCATCTTAAAAGTTGCCAAGGTGGAGAAAGGCTGATCCAGGGAAAGCTTCAAATGCTGAGCTGAAAAGTTCTGACAGCATGGCCAGGAAAGCATTTCACAGCATGGCCAGGAAAGCATTTGGTGCCACTGATGTAGCAAATGTTTTCTGTGTCTTGTGTGTGTGTGTGTGTGTGTGTGTGTGTGTATACACATGCATCTGTGTGTCTCTACGTTCATCAGGTCAACTAGCTGTGTGTTGTGCGGCCATTCACCGCTCAGGAAAAGAATCCCTTTGTTCCTAGGGTCAAAAGCGAAGACCAGGTGGCACAAAGGGCAAAAGGGGAAGGCATTTGGATGGGAGGGCTCACAAGGTATGGGAGGGGCAGATCCCCACCATCCCATGCCACTGGCTAAGTTGACTGAGCCAGTCCAAATATCTGAGTGGTCCAGTACACCTACTTTGGGCTGTGTGAATAGTATGCTAGCAAGAAGAGAGGAGAGGAAGCTTCCCAATTGTGGGGTCCTTGGTGCTCTCTGAACTTGGTTGTTTTCTTGCAGACAACTCTCATGACCCAACTAGGTAATAAGATCATCAGTGCTAGAAGAGAGTGGGTTTGCTTTCTGCTTATATCTCAGTGGCTTGCCTTATCGGTGTTGGCGAAAGTGTTCTTGGAAGCTCCTTGATTAAGATATTGTTTACTGTTTGATTGTTTATCTGCATTGATGGTACCTTGTTTGGGGTGTTGTTTACAACTTGGTTTTTGGGAGGAACTACGCAGGGGTCTGCAACCTTAAACACTCAAAGAGCCAATTAGGGCCGTTTCCCATGGAAAACAAAACACTGGGAGCTCCAAAACTTGGATGGGCGTGGCCAACTTGACGTCCCTCCTTCCCTCCCATCCAGTCATTTGTTCCTGCACTATGGTTCAGGCCATGCCACTACTGTGACAGGGTGATGACTCTTTCTTTCCTCTGCCATGACAGGGTGACAGGGAGCCACAGAAGAGGGCCCAAAGAGCCGCATGCGGCTCTGGAGCCAGAGGCTGCCGACCCCCAAACTAGGAAATACCAACTTGGACAAACTATCCAACAGTAAACAGTAGTCTAATCAAGGAACTACCAAGGACACTTTCCCCAACACTGAGAGGACAAACCACTTGTATATAAACAAAGAGCAAATTCTACTCCATTCTACCACTCACGATGTTACCTAGTTGGGTAATAAAACATCTGTAGGAAAACAACCAAGCTGAGACTTTAGTTCACCCCTGAACTAAAAATATTATCTTCTAGTGGTAGTTTCCCAAGTGTCCATAGGGCAGGAGCAGGAAAATTGTGGCCCAGCAAATATTCCTGAACTCCAACCTCCAGTAGTCCAGGTATGGTGGCCAATGTTGATAGATGTTGGGCAGCCCGAGGAAGTCTCAAGAAGAGCCCTCCTTGGATTTGGTGGCACCACCTTCTCTTCCAGAAGATGTCTGGACTAATGTCCAGAATTCTCAGTTACATTGGCTGGAGAATTCTGGAGGTTGAAATCTTGAAAACCTCCAGATTGGGAAAAAGTTAGTTTTAAGAAGGCTATTGTTTATGATTGTAATGTTGGGTTTGAATATGTCCTTCAAATTTCAGCCTGCCAAATATTGAGCTATTCCACAAGAATTGAGGTGAGGAAAACTGTCCTTTTCCTGTGTTTCGAACATGAACCCTGAATTCTTTATAGAAGGGACTCAGTGGCTAAGACGCTGAGCTTGTCAATCAGAAAGGTCGTCAGTTTGGCAGTTCGAATCCCTATCGCCGTGTCACGGAGTGAGCTCCCGTTCCTTGTCCCAGCTTCTGACAACCTAGCAGTTTGAAAGCATGTAAAAAAAACGCAAGTAGAAAAATAGGGACCCCTTTGGTGGGAAGGGAACAGGGTTCCTCCGTGCGCTTTCGAAGGCATTTCATCATGCCGGCCACATGACCACAGAGACATCTTCAGACAGAGCTGGCTCTTCTTTGGCTTTGTAATGGAGATGAGCACTGGGCCCTGGAGCTGGAAACGACTAGCACGGATATGCGAGGGGAACCTTTACTTTTATCTTTATTCTTTATATGGAAGTATCAGCCTGGGTGTACAGTTTAGAATCCCTTTTCTCCAGAAAGATTCTTATATGTTCAGAACCAAGGCAATCTGGACTCTGAATGGTCCTGAAATCCTTCATGAGCAGAGTTACAAACTTCAGTTACAAACATTCAGTTTGGTTGAAATCTGACATGTTTTATTGTCAGTGTTGGGAAGATAGAATTTTGGCCCATTCTAGTATTAAAACAAAAAAAAAAAAAATCCACCAGAGAAATCCACTTTTGTTCACACCTTAATTTAGAAGCATTTGGAGCCATCTTCCCTTAATGGATGGACTAGCTGTTAATATAAACTCATCTCTCTTAAAAGGTGAATTTTGCTGATAATCCTTTTGAGATTGCACGCATTTCCCTTTCCTGAACCCCAAAGCAAGCTCTGTGAAATGTTCTAAACCCCCCCCCCTTTTAAAGTGGGGTCTTTCAGAAACATGCTCTTTGCAAGACTTTTTCCCCTTTCCCAAAAGTGGATGGTTTGGAGTGGATTTTTTAAAAAACCAAACAGTTGAGTTTCTTGGTGGGGGTTTTTATGTTTGGGTAGCTTGGTGGCTAAGATGCTAAGCTTGTCAATCAGAAAGGTCAGCAGTTCGGCCATTCGAATCCCTAACGCTGAATAACGGAGTGAACTCCTGTTCCTTGTCCCAGCTTCTGCCAACCTTGCAGTTCGAAAGCATGTAAAAAATGCAAGTAGAAAAATAGGCGCCCCTTTGGTGGGAAGAAGGGAATAGCGTTCCTCCGTGCGCCTTCGGTGTTTAGTCCTGCCAGCCACAGGACCACGGAGACGTCTCTGGACAATGCTGGCTCTTCTTCGGCTTTTGTAACGGAGATGGGCACTGCCCTCTAGAGTCAGGAATGACTAGCACATATGGAAATCCATAGTGCAGCGTTTCTAAACCGTGGGCATTTTAAGATAGGTGGACTTCAACTCCCAGAATTCCCCACTCCGTCCACCTATCTTAAAATGGCCAAGGCGGAGACAAGTGGGTTTTCTTTTAAAATCTCTAAAGTCAAAAGAAATCCCATATTCCTCCCTGCTGCCCTTTTTTTGAGTAGTTTCCACACGGGGATTTGCCAGCACCCTCATAACACAACAAGAGTCCATATCGGGAAACCCGTTTTATCTTAAATTTCAAGGGAGACTGTGACAGGCTGCCAAGATGTCAAACAAGGTAACACACGATTACATAACTCTCCTTCGGGGCAAGATCCCTGTAATCTTGCAATCCTGGCCATTTTATATGATTTCAAGCAATTTAATTTTCCTTCATTTAGATCCTAGGCCAGCTGTCCCAGTTCTCCTGCTCTGCATGGATTGTAAGACAAAAAATGGCCTCCAGATTTCTACTCTGCTAAACATTCTGGGGAAAGATTGGGTGGCATTTAAGCTCATCCAGAAGGGGGAAAGGGAATCTGCAGGAGACAGTCTCATGGAAATACCCACTGCCGAAGAGAGACTGTGAGGGGTGATGTGGCTCAGTGGCTAAGACGATAAGCTTGTCGATCAGAAAGCTCGGCAGTTTGGTGGTTCGAACCCCTAGCGCCACGTAACAGAGTGAGCTCCCGTTCCTTGTCCCAGCTTCTGCCAACCTAGCAGTTCAAAAGCATGTAAAAAAAAATGCAAGTAGAAAAATAGGGACCCCTTTGGTGGGAATTTCACAGCATTCCATGCCCCTTCAACATTTAGTCCTGCCAGCCTCATGACCACAGAGACAGCGCTGGCTCTTCTTCAGCTTCGTAACGGAGATGAGCACCACTCCCTAGAGCCGGAAACGACGAGAATGTATGTGCGAGAGGAAACTTTTACCTTTAAGAGAAACTGTACAATGACATCAAGGGCTCATTTCAAACCACCCCTCAATTTGGGATGATGCTTTGGTGATCTGGTGACCCTGTTTTTTTAGGGGAAAGTAGATGGAAGAATGGGTTCAAGAGGACCTGCAGCTGTCAAAAGGATACGGAACTTCAGTCTTCTCAAAGGGCCCACCGCTAATACAGTAAATAATCTGCAGATGTTGTCTGTGGCAGAAGGTTCCTTGGCAACTCTGTGGCCATGACAATGCTAGGATCCAGTAACCAAGTGATGGGTGGGAAAGTATCAGCTAAGATCTTTCTTTCAAAAGAAAAAATCCAAAGAGATATGAGTGGCAATGATGTGAGGAGGACTCTTGTTTGATAGCCTAACTTTGCAATTCAACTGTTTCCTCCTCTGGCTTTCAAGATGTTTTGGACCAACTCCCATTAAAGCAGGAGTGTCCAACCTTGGCAACTTTAAGACTTGTGATCTTTAACTCCCAGAATTCCCCAGCCAACCAACCTAGAACTCAGGAGAAATTTCCTGACAGCGAGAACAGTTATATCAGTGGAACAACTTGCCTCCAGAAACTTCCAGTGATGGGTGCTCCATCACTGGAAGTTTTGAAAAAAAAAAAAGACTGGGCAACTATTTGTCTGAAATGGCATAGGATGTCCTACTTGAGCAGGGGGTTGGACTAGAAGACCTCCAAGGTCCCTTCCAGCTCTGTTATTCTGTAATTCAGGTGCCAAGGTTGGACATTCCTCTGCATGGAAGTCTATGGCCAGTGGGAGCTAAACAACCCATCTGCCAGGCATAAGGTTAGGTTGACCTTGGGACCAGATGATTGGGATGAAGATTACCTTCCTACAATGGGGTTCCTGTCAATGTCTTTCACCAAGGGCTTTTGACCAATCCTGACCTCCCTTTGCTATTGACCTAACTGTGCACAGGCCCTTAAGAGTCACGTGCAGCTGTCCTTTAGGGAAACTCTAGAGGAATGTAGACATGGAAGCATCACTTCTTGGTCAAACATGGTCTCTGTGGCCCACTCCACTCCTCGCAAGTTCAAACAGTGGGGGAAGGGACAGAGAACCCAACCCTTGGGTCCACAGCTAGTGTTTCCCCCCTCTCCACGGGGTTGAGGAGGGCCTGTTGTGGATAGGATTGTATCCCAAGACCTTGCCAAGGCTTCATTCCTGTATACAAAGGGCTATAATGCTATTTTCTGAAGCAACAACAGTTTACAAAATGAAGGAGGGGGTAAGAAAAGAAAAAGCCCCCCACAACGAAGTGGCTGCCCTCCATCGACTCCTTCTAAACCAAGGAGAGGGTATCCCACCCAACAGTGTTTTTTTTTTTTAAACCAGATTTGTGCGTGTACGAGTTGCCCCTGTGTGTATGTGTATGCGTGGGTGTTGAACAGCAAAGGGTGCTTTCTGTGCAGCTGCCGACAACGGCGTGCGCCTCCCACTTCTGCCCTCTCGCCTAAGACCGTCGATCCCAACGGTCCTTAAATCCAGATGCTCGGCAGCACAAGACAACCTCAAACTCTCATCCCTTTGGGGTGGACATTATTGAGGTCCGAAGGGGGTGCTGGGTACCAAGGACCACTTGATTGCCTTTTCTAGTTGCCCTCCAGGCAAGCTCCTGATTTTAAGCCACGCCAGATATCTCCACCAGCTTTGGTGTGGGACCTAAACCCTCACTGTTCCTCCTTGCCTGTCAGTCTTTGTGTCTCAACAAACCACATCAGAATCTCTTGGGAGTGAGGTGGTGGGCTGGATGACACGGCCTTTTTGTTTTGTTCCTTTTCGAGTCTCTTTGTGCTGCCCCCTTCTTTCACGAGCCTCATGGGGAGGGGTGCTGGATGCTAGAATATTTATTTTTTAGAAATAGGCACAGAATTTAGATATTAGCAGCAATGTCTCCTCTTTGCCTTAGGCGCCAAATCATCCTTGATCTTTTGTGCAATAATCAGAACAATATATAAACCTTATTCGGGTTTCATTTTTTTCCCACATCTGGACTGAGGGGCTCCAAAGGGAACGTTGTAAGGACAGAACAAAAAATGGGCTACGTGTTAAGTATGAGATGTTTTTACATCATTTACCTTGTCTTTATTTACCATTCTCTTGTCAGTTTTCAGAACTTTCTCCATCATCTAAGGAAGCTATTTGGGATTATTATTATTTTTCCTGTGTTAAAAATATGTTACCTCAGTTTCTGTCACTGTTTAAATAGAGGAATGCTTTCTTTTTATAAAAAATAATAATAATAAACATGACAAAAATGGGAACAAATACTTTTTAAAAAGAAAAAAAAAGAAAAGAAAAAAGGGTACATTACGGAAAATAAGATTTAAAAAAAAAAAAAAAAGATTAAAATGTGGTAATTTCCTGTTGTAGCACTGAGCTGGTGAAGTTTCTCCAAAGTTCTGATTGTGACAAAACTCTTTGATTCAGAAGGGGAAAATATATTTCTCCCCCAAAATGAATATATTGTATTTAGGCAGAAATAATATTTAGTTGATGAAGTTCGTAAGTAAAACAACCAGAGGTGCACTGCTGGTTGGGTTCACACACTACATTTCTTGTAAGCTTAGCTTGTGAAGACAGTACAACAGGTGGATTCCTCAAATGTTAGGCCATAAAATGGAGTTTATATACTACAGTGTTACATCATGCTAAGTCCAAGCCAACAAACTTTGCTTAGTGTATTGTGTGAAGCCAGCCACTGGCTGAATTCACCTGTCATTAGCCATAGTTTGTTTGAATCACTGCTGTCTATGAAGATTCGCAATGATCTTGTAGGAGGTTATGGATGTCCCAAAAGTGCTTTTCCAAAAAGCAACTGAACTTTCTTGGTTTTTTTCCTTGAAAACATTTTGCTTCTCATCCAAGAAGCTTCTTCACTTCTTCAGTCACAACTGGCTAATTTTCATGCTAAGTATTGATATGAACTGTGGTCCACAAAACGCAGGACCTGAATTCTTGCAACACCCTGAGTTAGAAACTGTGTACATTTCAAGATGATTCAACATGTTGTGTAACTCTCAGGAGATTTAACATTGGGGGCAAAATTCAGGAGATGATTTGCCAACTTTGGGGAAAGTGTTATTGTTCACCTTCCCACAAATCTCTTAATGATCCAGGAATATTAGGAATTCTAGTTAGATAAAATTTAAGGAAGGATGTGCCACTCTTCCTTGGCTGAAACGGCCTTGGCTGAAGTCACACTAAACCTGTTTGTGATATGCTGAAGGTGAGCCTCAAAATCTGGATAAGAAGACAGGGAACTAGTGAAAAACTATTTCATATTAAATAATGGGGTTAGAAGATTAATTGTTCTACCCAGGGGTGGGATTCAATTTTTTTAACAACTGGTTCTGTGATTTAACAACTGGTTAGTTGGTGGGCGTGGCTTGATGGTCATGTGATTGGCTGGGTGTGGCCAACTCAATATCACTCACATCGAGGCACGCATCTCCTTGCCTGGCCTCTCATGACTGTGGGGATGCTGCAACAGTCGTAACTGTTAAAAATGGTCATAAGTCACTTTTTTCAGTGCCATTGTAACTTTGAAGGGTCCCTCCACACAAGCAAAGGACCAGCAAAGGAAGGGAAAAAAAACTCCAGAGAAGTTCCTGAGACAGGAAGTCTAGTCCTGCCAAGAACGTAATAAAGGTTAACGGAGAGGCAGTTTCTGTAAGCAACACCAGAATGTTTCCTTCCTGCCTTCCTTACAGGATTAGGCCAATAATTTCTTTTAACAACCGGTTCTCTGAACTGCTTAGAATGTTAACAACAGGTTCTAGCAAATAGGTGCGAACTGGTATGTCCATGGAAATAAACACAGTTTTCTTCTTAAAAAAAAAAAAAGAGTACAGGTTTGGTTGGCTGGAGGATTTTGAGAGTTGAAATCCACATGTCTTTAAAATTGCTCAGGTGGAGAAGCACTGGCTTAGGGGGTTACGTGTATGCCAAACCATACAGTTAAGTTCACGCACTAAGATGTCACATAGTTTGTTTGATTTTGGTTTAGTGAGGGGTAAGACAACCACCGATCCTAAAGACTGATTTAAGCCATGGTGGTGCAGTAGCTAGAATGCAGTATTGCAGGCTAATTCTGCCAACTGCCAGCAGTTCGATTTTAACCGACTCAAGGATGACTCAGCCTTCCATCCTTCCGAGGTGGGTAAAATGAGGACCCGGATTGTTGGGGGCAATAGGCTGACTCTGTAAACCACTTAGAAAGAGCTGTAAAGCACTATGAAGTGGTATATAAGTCTAAGGGCTATTGCTATTGCTATTTATGGCTTAGTGCAAAGCCTGAATCCAGGCAGTGTTTTCGTCATAGTTCTTACTGGATAAAAACAGATAGGAAGTTATAATGGCTCAAGTAAAGCCTTCCCTTTTCTTCCTTTCTGCCTGGACATCCTGCAGTCCCTCTAAAAACTGCCAGCAATTATCCTTTTCTATTGGACGGAAGACAAAATGGATTCAGGACACAGAGAGAAACCTTATCCATTGCACTGAACTCATTTAATCACAAAGTTCATCTTGGGTGTTTTTTTTTTTTTTTAATCATGGCCTTACTATTTTTGGGACTGGGCAAGTCAGTCAGAAGCTAAGTTCTGGGTGAGAAAAATGGTCTGGCCTTCAAAGCATGCCCTGGGCCATGCATTTAGAAGTTGTCATTTGGGTCTAAAAATGCAAAACCCTTCAGAATCCAGCAGCAGCGATGGGTGGAGTGGGATAGGATGTGATGAGTAGGGAGGGAGGCTCAGGATTCAGCATCAAAATGCAAATCTTGCATTTCCATGTTATGTTTACCATGTGGCCTGTTTTATGTCCCCTTCTTCTCCACCAACGTTGCTAGAATCAACCTTCTCTCTTGGTGATGTCATGGATCCAACCAAGTTGACTTGGAGGCAACTATACAGACATAGTTTGCCATTGCCTTATTCCAAAATCCACCTCCTCTACCTCCTCCCAAATTTCCCCACTCTAGCTAATATCCCCAGAATTTCCAGGAGATCTCCCATCTATGGGATAACCAGATCCTGTTTATGAGATCGACTGACAAACTATAGTGAGATGCTTCCTGTTGAAGGTCAGCCTTACTAAAGAAGTGCTCCTTCTTTTGCCAGGGATGCAAAATAATCTACCACTCACCTGGTTGGATTGCTGGTGGTGGGATGATCATCAGAATTGACCCTTCTCCTGATTCTTCTAACACTACTTGAACAATCAATGTTTTGGGGGAACCTTCACTGCTGTTCCGTTGTGTTTGTGACTTAGCATTGTGAAGCGGTCAGATGTATTTGCACTGTTCTTGTACTAAACTCCTGCAAGGAGAGGAAGGGTCTGGCAAGGCCATAGCAAGGAGGACCCCCCGGGGACCTTGGTGGGGCTGACTTCTTCCACTTCTTCCTTGAGGGGGGAGAGAGAAAGAAAGAAAAAATGGAGCAAGACCAATAGACAAGCAAATAGTCATCACCATACATGGGAAAGATCCTATGTTTGTAAATATTCTGGAATTCTCTTGACTCGTGCAAAGGAGGTTTTTAAATGTTATTTAATTCTATTCTAGACAATTGCTATAAAATAAAAAACAAGCGGTCAATATTGCAACTCTGTTGATGTATCTGTGAATGTTATGATTCCTTCACCGGTCTCACTGGTAGGACTTAGGAAGCTGGGGTGAGCATCAATTGAGGAATTTGTTTCCCATCTCCAGGTTACGTTCCAAAGTTGGATTTAAGTTAGGCTGGGGAGAAGAATTCCTTTCCAGATCGCTTTTTTTTTTTCCTGCTCTAAAAAAAATGACTCTCTGATACAAACTGGATCAAATCATGTTTGATTGAATGAGCTCCTGAACCTGCCTTTGCAGAACATTTGGAGCTGCAGATTTAAGTTTACAAAGCTGAAACAAATCACGGGGCTGTTCAATAAATAATTAATGGACCATAGAATGCACTGTCAATCATTGTTAATTGCAAAAATAAAAACAAGGTCAGACATGTCTTTCATGCGGTAGGAAACAACACAGAACAATGTCATGCAAGTAAAGCTTCCATCATTTCTAACACTCTTCTTCTCAACCTGAATAAGCTGAGAGTACAAAGATTGTAATGGAGTCCGGGGGGGGGGGGGCTCCTTGAGTTACAAGAGGAAGTTCTAGCAGCATAAAGGTGGATGAAGGGAGACCACTGAAGAATCCCAGAGTTAAAATGCAAAGAAATGGATAGTAGTTGAAAGCTATTTCCTTGTCCGTCTGCCCAGGGGAAAAAAAAAAGGGACACCTACTTCAGGGGTATCAAGTGTGACACCATGGACCAACCTCATGGCTTTGGTCTTCTGATCAATGAATGGCCTTTTTGGGACTGGGCTGCATTGACCATGATTCCATCTAAGGAAAAGATAATTTTCCATCTAATGATGATGATGATGATATCCATTTAGTCATGTCCGACTCTTGGCAATCCTATAGTCCGGGTCTCTCCACATCTTCGGATCTTACACTACTCCTTTGAGTTGTTCTGTGCTCAGGCTAGGATCAGCTTTGATGGTGTCCAGCCACGATGTTCTTTGATAGCCTGGTTTCTTTTTAGCTCTAATCAGGTGGGATTCTACTGGTTCGGCTCGGTTTAGGCCAAATCGGTAGCTCCAAAGATTATCTGGGAGAAAACTGGTTCGCTCCAATGATCAGCTGCATTGCACGGCACAGCAGATTGCGGTACATCAGCTGTTGAAGAAACAGGGAGAATGCAGGAGAAGGTCAAGAGGAAAGCCGTGCGTGTTTGCCATGCGCATGCGCGCATAATGCACGCCACCAAGCCACGCCCACCGAACGGGTGGTAAACCAATTTGAATCACACCACTGGCCCTAACCCTTCCAAACAGATTTGCTTTCTCTAGTAAATTCCACCACACGACAGGGCCAAAATAATCAAGATGCAAGTTTTGTGATTTTTGTCTTCCGGTGATACCTCTGGGGTTATGTTTGCTGTTCACTTTTGCTGTCCAAAGAACACACAGGGGCCTTCTCTAGCACCACAGCTCAAACAAGTCGATTTTGAGACAGTCCCAAATGTGAGGACCAGTTGTAAGTACCATTTTTCAGTGCCATTGTAACTTCAAGTATCCATTAAATGAATCCTGGTCTCAGTTGTTATCCTAAATCAAGGACTATCTGTAGTTTAATGCGACGTCGCAATCACTCACACACACGGACAAAGGCTTTCTACCCCATGAAGAGCCAAGCTAATGTTAAGTTTCCTAGTAATTATGCAAATAAGCCCGGTGTTGATTAAGGGCAGAGTTGATTAAAACCTCCATGGAAGATTGGAGAAGCAGCGGCCAGAGGACAGTGATGTCTCAGGGAGCAACATATCCCACACCGATTCCAAATAGTGCACCGTTAAATCAAGGAGGAGAAATCTCTTTAAAATTGATCACCGAATCTGCAACAAGGGAACCTGGATTCTAGGTGATTATTGACCAGGCTGATGTAGGGAAAGAGCAAGCAGAGCTGGGGCGGTGGGTGGGTGAGTGGGTCATTAATGACAGGAAAACCCAAGAACATTTATCGCAGGGGTCTCCAACCTTGGCCGCTTTAAGCCTGGTGGACCTCAACTCCCAGAATTCCCCAGCCTGGGGAATTCTGGGAGTTGAAGTCCACCAGGCTTAAAGCGGCCAAAGTTGGAGACCCCTGGTTTATCAGAAGACCAAATCGCCATTTTATCATTTATTATAGCGTTTCTTCCATTATACTCTTGGTCCCTTGGAAACTTCTCCAGCCCAGGCCCTCTCTGTTTTCTGGCTATATGCAGACATTTCCAGACCTAGAAGTGAGATGGGATGGGATGGGATCAGGGGTGGTATTCAATTTTTTTTTTTTACTACTGGTTCTGTGGGTGTGGCTTGGTGGGTGTGGTGTGGCTTGGTGGGAGTGGCAGGGGAAGGATATTGTAAAATCTCCATTCTCTCCTCTCCCCACCCCATTAATCTGCTTTCCAGCTCTGTTCTCCTGTGCAGGGCAACCAAAGGAGACCCAGCCTATCAGCTGGGACTCAATGGGAGGCAGAGAATAGAGGGGGGCAGGGCCAACCAGAGGTGGTATTTACCGGTTCTTCAAAGTACTCAAAATTTCCATTACAGGTTCTTCAGAACCTATCAGAACTGGCTGAAGACCATCTCTGAGTGGGATAGGATGGGATGGGATGGGATGGGATGGGATAAGTCAAGCCAAGCCAAGCTAAGCCAGGCCAAGACCAGACCAGACCAGACAAATCTTTATTGTTACTTTTTTCTCTTTTGACACATTGGCATACATTTTTTAAAAAATGAAATTCTGATGCCCACACTCAAAAGTGTGAATATACAGGGGGGGGGTCTATCTATCTATCTATCTATCTATCTATCTATCTATCTATCTATCTATCTATCTATCTATCTATCTATCGGTCTGTCTATCTATCTATCTATCTATCTATCTGTCTGTCTGTCTGTCTGTCTGTCTGTCTGTCTGTCTATCTATCTATCTATCTATCTATCTATCTATCTATCTATCTATCTATCGTCTATCAACTATTTGTCTATCGTCTTTCTATTGTCTATCGTCTATCATCTATCTATCTATCTATCTATCTATCTATCTATCTATCTATCTATCTATCTATCTATCTGTCGTCTATCGTCTATCGTCTATCTATCTATCTATCTATCTATCTATCTATCTATCTATCTGTCTATCTCGATCTATCTATCTCTCTCTCTCTCTCTCTCTCTCTCTCTCTCTCTCATCTATCTATCTATCTATCTATCTATCTATCTATCTATCTATCTATCTCTCTCTCTCTCTCTCTCTCTCTCATCTATCTATCTATCTATCTATCTATCTATCTATCTATCTCTCTCTCTCTCTCTCTCTCTCTCTCTCTCTCTCATCTATCTATCTATCTATCTACCTATCTATCTATCTATCTATCTATCTATCTATCTATCTGTCGTCTGTCGTCTATCGTCTATCGTCTATCGTCTATCTATCTATCTATCTATCTATCTATCTATCTATCTATCTATCTACCTATCTATCTATCTATCTATCTGTCTATCTCGATCTATCTATCTATCTATCTATCTATCTATCTATCTATCTATCTGTCGTCTGTCGTCTATCGTCTATCGTCTATCGTCTATCTATCTATCTATCTATCTATCTATCTATCTATCTATCTATCTATCTATCTATCACAGATCATTTAGAATATACATAGCAGAAAAAAGAATCTTGAAAGTTAACAGAGTTGATACTCTATGGTACAAAGCTGTTCCAGAATCTAGTGGTTCTGCTTCGGATACCACCAAGCCTCCTTCCAGAAGGTAAGAAAGAAAACAAGTCATAGAGAGGATGTGTAGTGTCCCAGACAATCCTCTGGACCCTGGTCAAGCATCGCTTATATACCATGTCCTGGATAGAAGGAAGTGAACTTCCAATAATATTTCCTGCCGTCCTCACCACTCTCTGCACAGCCTTCCTGTCCACAACAGTAATGCCTCTTATGATATATTGTATTTCATTTTGTCAAAATTCCTGGGGAGCATTGTAGGGAAAAGGGATGGCACTAAAGACTTCTATTTTTCTTTACAGCTTGCCTTCTTTCCGTTTCCTTTGTTAATTAAAGAGCGCGAAGGCAGAGAGTTGGGCAGATGCCAAGGAAGGGAACGAATGCAAGCCTATCAGATTCACCTATTCCAAAGGCCTCCTTAGAGACAGAGATGCCTTGCAACACGCCTGCTTGCTATGCATTTTGTTCATTAAAAGGCTCTAAAAATAAAAAGAGGAAGCCAGACAAGGCTAGGGAGGTTGGTGGGTGGGCAGTATGCTTGTCCCTGCGTTAGATTAACTCTTGTTTCTTAGAACTCCTGCAAGTGACAAACTAATCCCGTGTTTTGCTCTGCACACAGAGAATTGAACTGGGCAAGGGGATTTTGGTCTCCATGCTGAAGGACCCACAACTTGCCTGGTGTGCAAAGTACTTAGGTGTAAAGAGGGTTGGTGCGTGGGCGCCCTCAGACACTTCTGTTAGCTTGGTTGAGAGAGTAAAGCAGTGTGGAATTTACACACCCTGCATAATTCGCACAACACCGCCAGTCCAATTTGTGTCCCCTTTCTGGAGGCATTTCACTGAAAACACACACAGAGAGAGATGGAGATTGGGTGCAGATATATAAAGCGCAAACAATCAGACCCACGCTTGGAGACTTCGATTAGCTGTTCTCTGGCTCAAGCCTTTACACGGGAATCTTTTCAGACTGTCAGTTTGCACCCGGGTAATATTAGATATCAAATACTTTGGCCACCAAATGAGAAGAGAAGACTCAGAAAAGAGCCTGATGATGGGAAAGATGGAAGGAGAAAGGAGAAGAGGACAGCAGAGGATGAGATGGTTCGATGGTGTTGTCGATAAAATGAACATGAATTTGGGAAAACTCTGGGAGACGGGAGGACAGAGGTGGCTGGCATGATGTAGTCCATAGGGTTTGCAAAGAGTCAGACGTGGCTTAACGACTGAACAAAAATGCTAGATAAAGGCAGTCCCAAAGGTGCTTTTTTCAAGGGGCAACTGGACTTTCTGGTTTTTCTTTGAAGACATTTCACTTCTCATCCAAAAAGCTTCTGACTGGATGGTGGGGAATGGAAGGATTTAGACAGCTTGTAGACAGTTGGTCATTTGCATTCTCCGTAGACATTCAGATAAAGGCAGATTTTGCCTTATTGTGCTCACATAGGGATTCCAGACTAAGTCCCCGTTTGACTCCTCCCTCCTGGCTCAGCCAGACTCTCTTCTACAAGATATTGGCCTTGGAGGTTAGAAGTTCCTGGAATGAGAAACATTTGCTTAGTTCCTTCAGTGAGGAATTACAAACTAAGGCAACTCAGAATTTATTTATTTTTTAAAATGGTCTCGTATACCCACTTTACAGAGCAGGAGGAAAGGAGGGAGGCCTCTTTTGCCTTGCAACGGGATGGGAGATGCTGTCCCTCCTTGCTTTGTCCCCATCCCATAAAATCCCACAACCCTTTCCCCTCCCCCCTCCAGCCTTGTCCACCACTTGGTGGAACAATGCTCTCCAGTGGCCTGCAAGCCTCTGCCAGTTGCCACGGCAACAGCATCAGCAGGGGCCTGCTCAGATTTCCAGCTCTTCCCGGGAAGCTGAAATGCCCTTCATCCAAAATACAAGGATAAAACTGCAAGCCCAAAGCCAAATTAAAGTGCAAAGATGCCACAAACACCCAGGCAAGGGTACCTCTAAGCATGTGTGGAAAGCACCTTACCAGCCTAAGTCATTTTACAGCCCAAGCCAGGGATACCAATGGCATCTCTCCATCCATCTCAAAACAAGGTGATAAGGGGGACCCGAATCGATCGGGAAGTATTTAATGGTAAATTGATTACAAGCTGCAAATTAACATCAATATTCACGGGGTGTGTGGGATGGGAAGTCTATTTTTGAATCCAGTTTAATTCAGTGGGGGCTTTCTCCCTCATGAGTGCAGCGTTGCTCTTTTAAGCCAACATCTGTTTTCCTTCCAACCCTTGGATCCTTCCAGAAAGGGCTTCCCACAGTTGTTTTGTCCCTCATTTCTTAGATACTGCACACCTGATTTGCACCTTGGTTTCTTTATGGGTCTGAATGCTCTGCGAATCCAGCCATTGTGGGGGGTTTTTTCCAAGTCCCAATTATGGCTCAGAAAGATCTATCCACCTAAAGCCGGTATTATTTAGTAAACTGGATTAAACAAAGCGTGACTTAGCTGCCACGGGACGGATCACTTCCAAGTTAACATTTCCCTGACATCTTTATCGTTAAGCACTCCTGCTCTACCAATAAACTTGTGTTCCTCTATGATGCTGTCTCGTTCCTTTGAAGGCCTCCAAAGCTAGAGGCCCTCTTTGTATTTGGCAAAACATTTCAAAGTATTCACATGTACAGAACAAAGCAATGCTTCCTTTCAAACCACACGCGAGTCACTGCAAGCAGGCGAGTCTTGCTGTGTCTTTCAAAATTCAAGAGAATTCATATTTGGCTAATACCACGCAGGGATATGGGGTTTGATGCTTTTATCATTACAGGCACAAGATTTGATTCAAACTATCTACTTGGAAGGGAAAGAAAAAAAGGATGGTTTCCAGATCAAAGAAGCAGACCTGAGAAGAAAACAAAAAAAATGAAGGGAGGGAGGGAGGAAAGAAAAGGAGGAGGGAGGGAGGAAGCAGGGAGAGAGGATAGGAGGGATGGAAGGGAGAGAAAGAAAGAGAAGAAAGGAAGGAAAGAAGGAAGGAAAGAAAGAAAAAGAAAGAAAAAAGAAGGCAAGAAAGAAGACAAGGAAGAAAGAAAGAAAGAAAGAAAGAAAGAAAGAAAGAAAGAAAGAAAGAAAGAAAGAAGGCAGGCAAGAAAGAAAGAAAGAAAGCAGGCAAGAAAGAAAAAAGGAAGGAAGGAAGGAAGGAAGGAAGGAAGGAAGGAAGGAAGGAAGGAAGGAAGGAAGGAAGGAAGGAAAGAAAGAAAGAAAGAAGGCAAGAAAGAAGACAAGGAAGAAAGAAAGGAAGGAAGGAAGGAAGGAAGGAAGGAAGAAAGAAAGAAAGAAAGAAAGAAAGAAAGAAAGAAAGAAAGAAAGAAAGAAAGAAAGAAAGGAAGGAAGGAAGGAGGCACCAGGTTATACAAGCAACCCATTCCTTGCTTTTCCCAATTCCAATTCATACACCACCATGTCCTATTAAGCAGGTTCAATTGTCACCTGTCTGTGGTGCAAATCCTCCTCCCTATTTGAGTGTTGTCCCTCCCATTCTGTTCTCTACTTTTACAAATTATGGGGGTTCCCAAGCCTGCTGTCATCTCTCTTATGAGATTTATGGTGAGGGGATGACCAGAACCACCTCACTGCAATCCTGGAAGAAGCTGGATCTGCAGACCGAGAACGATTCTTGGACAAAGCCTGATCTTCTCAGATGCCAAGCCAAAAAGTTGGCCCCAGAAAGAGACAAATGGCGTTGGCCCAATTTTGCTGCACTTAATGAAGAGAGACCCCTCTTAGCTACTGAAGTGCCAGCCTTCAGAAGTGCTGCACGTTGTAGAAGGTTACACACGTGTGTCTGCGTGAAGACACCTGATTTGGCGGTGCTACCCGGAGCCAAAGGTAGCATGTGCTAACCAGCCTCTGGCCATAACACCTCCTCTTTGTGCACCTCCTCTTTGTGCAAATATTTTTACTACCGGTTCTGTGGGTGTGGCTAGGTGGACATGGTCATGTGACTGGGTGGGCATGGCTCCTCCTCCTCTTCCTCCTCCTCTTCCTCTTCCTCTCCTTCTCTGTCTCCGTCTCCTTCTTCTTTGCAGTACCTCCCATGGTTCCTTTTTTTTGCCTCCTGGGCCTCAAGGAAGCCTCCTGGGTGAAGCAGTAAGACAGGGAGGGGGATCTTGGCACAGCTGATCATCGGAACAGCTGATCATCAGAACAGCTGATCATCGGGAGAGGGGGGGGAAAAAAGAAAGAAATACCAGTTCGGCAGAACCAGTAGCTGTTTTTTTACTACCGGTTTGGCCAAACGGTAACATTTTTTTTACTACCGGTTCGCATGAACCGGGATGAACTGGGTAGAATACCACCACTGCGTTGTGCGGACTGCGGAAGGCCTGATTTTAAAGCCCAGGGTGGCAAGTTGCTGGTGAAAAGAACCCCATTCCTAAGAGGTCCTTAAAGGGGGTTTGCATAAGTGCACCATCGTGCCTACCGTCCCTGTCCTATTATCCTCATTTATTCGTACCTATCTCCTGTAGTCTTACTCATGTTTATTCTTATACCTATAATATCATAAGCAATTGACAAATCAGATAAAGAAATAAAAATAAAAACAAACCACTCCAAACTTGATTGCAGAAAATACGACTTCAGCCGCAGAGTGGTCAATGCTTGGAACACGCTACCTGACGTCGTTGTTACAGTCTCAACCCCTCAACAGCTTCCACCTCAAACTGTCTACTGTGGACCTCACCCCATTCCTAAGAGGTCCTTACGGAGGCATGCATAAGTGCACCAGTGTGCCTATCATCCCTGCCTTACTGTCCCCATTTATCTGTATTTACTCCCTTTGTTCTTGTTTAGGTTCATACCTATACTTGTTATCTTGTACGTGTTTGACAAACAAATAAAATAAAAATAAAAATAAATAAAATTTGGAAAGACTTCTCTCCCAAAGATACGGGTGAGGGAATGGGAGGATAAGGATGCTGGAGGGATCCTTTGTGGAAACTCAACAATTCAAAATGAAAAAAAGAAAAAAAAAGAACAGCTTTCTTCCTGGCAGGATTAGTCAGAACAGGAACAGCCAAGAAATCGTACATTTCCTTGCTAAGGAAACATTATGCAGCAAGGGGGTATAGCTCAGTGGTAGAGCATTTGACTGCAGATCAAGAGGTCCCTGGTTCAAATCCAGGTGCCCCCTCCTTTTGTTTTTTGTTTTTTGTCTCTTTGAAGAAATATTATGGAGAGGAAGCTTTCTTGGATAAGAGACGGCCTGTTTTAATCCAAAGAATCAAAGATTGGGGGGAGAAAAGTGGATTAGCTGTGAGGCTAGAGATCCAAGAGGGCTGAGAGATAATAAGGTTGTAATTACCTGTTGATGAGAAAGTTGGAAGTCATTATAATTTATTGCTTTTCATTTTTTTCTTTTCATTCTTTCCTTTCCTTCCATTAATCCACAACCTCCTCCTTTCCTTTCCTTTCCTTTCCTTTCCTTCCCTTCCCTTCCCTTCCCACTTTCCTTTCCTTTCCTTTCCTTGCCATGACTTTTCTAACAACTAACCCTGTCCCAGATTCAATTCCTCCAAGAAAAGAGGTTTTCAAGAGGAAAAGAAACCCCATGCTTGACCTCTGAATAAAAACATTTGTGATGCTCATTGATTTACATTTCCTCTCCCCGGAGATGCGAGATACGGCTTTGGGGCCATTATCGGAGAGAAAGACTGGATCTTGGCAGGCTCACGGTGCACGGCTCAGAGGATCTGAGGTTAGAGGGCTTGGTTTTCAATCTGGTGGATGCTTTCACAGGTCAGGAAGTTGAAAAGGCAACAAGGAAGCCCCTCAGCCTATGCGTGAAAAATGAAGAAGTGGTTAAAAGGGAAAAAAAGAGGAAGGCTGAAATCTCCATTTTGTTAAGTGGCTGTTTCATCTTAGTAACCCATGTCATTTGAATCTACTGGGTGTCTAGGTTCAAAAGGCATGCTCAGCCACAATTTGTTCAATCTTGCTGCATCAAAAGCTGCAGGTGCTTCATGCAGATACTACATGATTGGATTTGTACAACACACAGAAGCAACCGAAACAACAACAACAACAAAATGATGAGCCACTTTGTGTAAATCTTGATGTTGCAAGTTTGTCACCGATTGATTTTTTTTTTTTCAAACAACAGGCATCAATGATTTATGCCTCTGGTTTAGCTTTTCATCTGAACCCCAATGAAGCTGAACAACAAGCACCCTCTTTTTATATCGGTTTCACTCCAGGGACCCGCTCATCTCTACACTGTGGCGGGGAAGACCCTTCAATTCCAGGAAAGAAAGGAAGTAGGCCAAAGTCTAAATGGCCACCTCCATTGTCTTTTTAGATACTTTGAGACTCAAACACCAAAGAAATCCAGCTAGCCTGGCTGTCCATTCAACATCTGATTGTCTATTTGTTGGGGAAAGGAAAAAAAAAATACTTCCCCAGTTGTGTGGATGATCCATAAAGACTAAGACATCAACTACAGATGAAGTCTCCTTCAAGTTGGTCAGTGTTTCTCAGTGTTGGCACCTTTAAGATGGGTTGTCAAGGCTGAATCATTATGTACTCCTGCTTGCAACCAGACAACAGAACCAGGGAGGGGGGAAGGAGAGTATTGGAATGTAAGGAAGGCTTGGGAGGGAACCAGGGGTGGGATTCAGCTGGTTCGGGCCGGTTCGGGCAAACTGGATGTTAAATTTACATCTGGTTTGCCAAACCGGCAGTTGAACCGACTGGCTGGCACCGCCCATCCCACCCCTCCCCTCCTAGGAGTCTCCAAGCGGCCTGTTTTGGATGCAGGTAAGTGCAGGGCATACACAGAGGCTACGAGAGGGTGAAAAACAGCCCTCCTGGAAGTTCCAGAAGTCCGGAAATGGGCCTGTTTCTGACTTCCCGAGGGCTTCCGGAGCCTGGAGGAGGCCATTTTGGCCCTCCCAGAGGCCTGAGGGAAGCCTCCGGACTCTGGGGAGGGTGAAAAACAGCCCTCCCGGAAGTTCTGGTAGGCCACGCCCACCATGGTCACGTCACCCAGCAACCGGGCAGAGAATCAGTTGTTGGGATTTTTTTAGTTAACTTTTTTTTATTTTAAACAAACATAGGCAAACAAAACATGAAATCAGCTTCCAGTTACATACAGTGTGTCGGTTGGTTACAAGTCTTTTGTGCTTCCTCCCCATAGTCCTCACTTATAATTTGTATAAATTCTCATATTATCCATCTAGTGTGTGTGTGTGTGTGTGTATTATATATTCTTATATTCTTCTATATATATATTCTTAAATTTTCACGGGTACTTACATGTATGGTATTCAGCTTTGTTCGGGTATTTTCCCACATCATTGTAGTTGTGCTTTTAAAGTTGTAGCAACGTTTCAGCAGAATCTCATCTGCCATCATCAGGCTTCTGTATTGTGTTCGTATATATATATATATGTATTATTATCATTGTTAATCATTTATTTGACTATAACTATTATTCCATCATTTTATGCGAGACATTCAACATGATGAAAAAGTGATTAAAAAATTATATAGTTATTTGCTGGAAATTAAATTAGAGGAAGAACAAGTTAAAGAAACAATGATTGCTTGGGGGAAGAATTTTGGATATGGGATTGATTTAGAGAAATGGCAAAAATTGTGGTCTCAAAATTATAAAATGACAATGTCAACAGCATATAAAGAAAATTTGTATAAGATGTTTTACAGGTGGCACTTTCCCCCGACAAGACTAGCAAGAATGTTTAAAAATAAATCTGAAAAGTGCTGGAAATGTCATCAGATACCTGGCTCATATTATCATATGTGGTGGACTTGTGAGGATGCTAGAAAATATTGGACTAGAATTCGCATATGGTTGGAAAAAATGACAAAGAAACATATAGATTTGAAGCCAGAGATTTTTTATTGGGAATCTTACCTGATACATATAATAAAAATTTGAAGTATTTGATTGTAAATGTATTAACAGCGGCTAGGATTGTATTTGCTAAAAATTGGAAGAGTGAGAAAATACCATCAGAGGAAGAAATTATTAAGAAAATACTGGAATGTGCTGAAAAGAGTAGATTGACATTTGAAATTAGAGAACAAGAAGATAAACAATTCTATGAAGTTTGGGACCTGTTTTATCAATTGCTAGATAATAAAACATAATAATAGAATATTTAGAAACTAAGGAAATAATCAATTTAAACCCTTTTTTTTTCTTTGATAGTATCTTTATAAAATTTTATTAAGATAGACTTGGTATGACTTTATGATTGGTTATAAAATAAATTAAGTAAACTATAGTTATCTCGTTAAAGCATGAATTAATAAAATTGTAGTCAAATGATTGTTTAATAATGATATCAGGTTATATAATTGTTGTTTGATAATATGAGCTATTATGTAATACAATTACAATGAAGACTATGAAATGGATGCACAAAAAGGAGTGGTAAACTAACCGATACACTGTTTGTAAATTTATGAAGGAGGAGGATGTTTTTATGTTTTATGTCTTAGGTTTTATGTGTTTTTGTTTGTTGTTAAAATCAATAAAACTTTTTTCAAAAAAAAAATTTTTTTGGATTGATTTATATTATAACATTCAATACCCCATCATAAATCCACCCAATAATAATACATCCTTATGTTATATCCTCTATAATTCTATTATCCTTGTATTATAAAGTTATCTAAGATATATCACTTCCATGTTTTCGGTTGTTGGGATTTTTGAATTCTACCCCTGGACAGCCCTCTCTTTTATAGCAATGTGTCAAGTTCCAAAAACCCAAGAAAGACACATTGAGGTTTGTCTGCCCGATCTTAGAAATAGCAATGGAGCAAGATGAGAAAGGAATCATACTGCAGCAAGGTGGGAACATTATGAATCCACCCTGAACTTTCCTCCCCGTTCTCATTCATTTGGGCAAAAGAGAATTCCCTTTGGAAATGGCTTTTCAGAAGAGGCTGAATCTAGCCTGGCCTTCGACAGGGAGATTTTTCACATCAGAACCCCCAGGGTAATTTGCTTTAAGGAACCGCTTGACTGAACCAAAGGGCTATTCAGTGGGAGTTCATCTCTCTCTTGTTTGAAATCCCTGTAGCTATGCAACCAACATGGTCATCTCGGCACCTGGGACGCCTCCTCTCGGTGTCCTTGAAAGAGGCTTTCATTGTGTAGGTGTTGTATCTCTTCTCAAGGTACAATGCTTCGGAGACCAAGAGCCTTTGTTGGAATGGAGGCTTGCTAAGGGAGTAGATGAAGAAAGGGGGCAGAGAAAGGGCTTCTCTCTGGCTAGTTAAGACTGGAATGGCCTTCTTTGCAAAGGCCGTTAATTCACTGACACCCAGAGGTGGGATTCACATTTTTTAACAACCGGTTCTGTGGGCGTGGCTTAGGTGGTGGGCATGGCTTGGTGGTCATGTGATTGGCTGGGCGTGGCCAATTCAATATCCCTCACATCGAGGCACGCATCTCCTCGCCTGACCTCTCATGACTGTGGGGATGCTGCAACAGTCGTAAGTGTGAAAAATGGTCATAAGTCACTTTTTTCAGTGCCCTTGTAACTTGGAATGGCCCAACCTTGGCCACTTTTAAGATCTGTGGATGTCAACTCCACTCCTCCACTTGCAATGGAATCCCTGATGCCACCAGGCTGGAAATTTTGGACCTAGACCACTTAGAGCTACGCAGCCTACGGTCTGACCTAAGTACGCAAAATTGTCTGCTACAACATCCTGCCTGTCAATGACTACTTCAGTTTCAACCGCAATAACATATGGCAAGCAGGTACAAACTTGAAGTAAACCATTCCAAACTCAATTGTAGAAAATAGGACTTCAGCAAGAGAAGCCCCCATGGGATATTCATGGTGCAAGAGCCCCCACTCAACAACATTCTGTTAAAATTCTTTGTGTAGTGTTTATTGCTCTTGACTTAAGAACCGCTCAGTTTTGGGTTTTTAATCCTCCTCTATCTGCACCAGAGAAGGTATTCAGCCGATTTCTGACCAGTCCTGGAGAACCAGTAGAGGAAATTTTGCATAGTTTGGAGAACCAGAAAATCCCACCTCTGATTGGCCCTGCCCCCTTCTATTCTCCGCCTCCTGAGTCCCAGCTGATTGGCTGGGTCTTCTTTGGTTGCCCTGCCCAGGAGAACGGAGCTGGAAAGCAGGTCAGTGGGATGGGGAGGGAATGGGGATTTTGCAGTATCCTTCCCCTGCCATGCCCACCAAGCCATGCCCACAGAAGCAGTAGTAAAATTTTTTGAATCCCACCACTGATCTGCACATTGCAAAGACTGTAAAAAGAAAAGAAAAAAAAGGGAATCTGAGTTGCCACTGCTTGCAAGAGTTATTTTGCACAGGGAAGGCTCGAATTAAGACTGGTAAAGGAGCCTGCCCATCACAGTCGTAACTTGCGACGGTCATAAATTGGGCTATCCTCTTGACCGATCCGATCATATGATCTTTGCTGAAAACCGGCATTCCGCCTTAGGCTTTCCAAGATCATGAGGCAGGCTCCTCATCCTGATAAAAACCCTTTTAATTTAGATAAAAGGAAATTCCTCTCCAGCAAAGTCCCGGCAAACAGTCTTTCATGAGATTTCACAAGTTCAGACAGTTATCAGGCGTGGAGAGTTGCCAGGCTGACATCTTCCAAATGCCTCCCTGTAGCAGCAATTACTTGGCATCAGGAACAGATCTCCACTCTCATGAATTGAAGTAATTGTCTCCTGCAAACACCACTCCCCTCTTTATTCCCTATGGGAGGGGCCAGTTACCATCCACCTGTGCCTTTATTCCAGAGTTGACCCTTGAACTGTTCCCTTCTTCTGGCAGCTCTGCACATGTGCACATCAAGAACAGGCTCCAGCTGTTCTTCTGCCTCACTGATCTCCAATTTAAGGCAGCTGATAATTGTTGGACAGCTCTGGCCCCATCTCTGACTCTGATGCAGAGCCCTTGTCAGAGCCTTCCCCAGACTCCAGGACTGGCCCATGATCCTCCCCCAACCTCCTCACCATCCAAGGCTGGGGGAGGGTGAAAAACAGGCCTCCCAGAAGTTCAGAAAGGCTGGAAATGGGCCCGTTTCTGGCTTCCAGAGAGCCTCCGGAGCCCGGGGAGGCTGTTTTTGCCTTCCCAGAGGCCTGAGGAAAGCCTCCAGAGACCAGGGAGAGCACAAAATGCCTCCCCTCCCCGCTCTGGGTGCAGAAGGTCAAATAGGCCACGCCAACCATGATCACACCCATCCAGCAACTAGGCAAAGAGCCTGTTGCTAAAATTTTTGAAGCCCACCCTTGGTTGAAGTGGAACAAGGCTGGGTTGAAAAAAAACCCTTCAAGAGAAGGCCGAAATGCGATGGGCGAGGCAGCTTCTGCAGCACTGACATACCATGATGGATTCTTCTGCCTTGGTGGTGGCTCAAGATTTCAGAGAGGCAGCTGGCCTGCGCCTCATCCATCATTGCAATGTCTGCCCCTGTCAACAGGAATCCTGCACTCATCAATCGTTCCAGCAATACCAAGTAGTGTGGTAGCTGTCCAGCCTCCTGACGAGCGGCTTCCAGAAGGGTCAGGCAGGTGGCCTGGCACAGAGCCACCAAGTGAGGTTTTGTTTTTGTTTTTTTAAGAGAGGGAGGGAGAAAAAAATGGAATTAGCAAGAGCAACAGCCCTTAGACTTACATAGCACTTCACAGGGCTTTTACAGCCCCCTCTAAGCAGTTTACACAGTCAGCCTATTGCCCCCAACAATCTGGGTCCCTGTTTTACCCACCTCGGAGGGATGGAAGGCTGAGGCAATCTTGAGCCGGTCAGGATCGAATTGTTGGCAGTGGGTAGAGTTAGCCTGCAATACTTCATTTTAACCACTGTGCTACCAGGAAGGAGAATGAGAAAGGGAATTAAGAGAGGAAGGAAGGAAGGAAGGAAGGAAGGAAGGAAGGAAGGAAGGAAGGAAGGAAGGAAGGAAGGAAGGAAGGAAGGAAGGAAGGAAGGAAGGAAGGAAGGAAGGGCAATGGCAATAGCCCTTAGACTTATATACTGCTTCACAGTGCTTCACAGCCTTCTCTAAGCGGTTTACAGAATCAGCCTCTTGCCCCCAACAATCTGGGTACTCATTTTACCTTGGAAGGATGGAAGGCTGAGTCAACCTTCAGCCGGTCAGAATTGAACTGCTGGCAATGGGTAGAGTCAACCTCCAATACTGCATTCTAACCATTGTCCACTATAATTAATCATCAGTAGTACTTATACACCACTTTACAGTGCTTCACAGCCCTCTCTAAGTGGTTTAAAGAGTCAGCCTCTTGCCCCCAACAACCTGGGTCCTCATTTTACCCACCTCGGAAGAAGGGAAGGCTGAGTCAACCTTGAGCTGGTCAGGATCGAACTCCTGGCAGTCAGCAGAATTAGCCTGCAATATTGACAAAAAGGATAAGGTAGAGACATTGCTTTGGATAACTTTCAACCTTGAGCTCAGTGAGATTCGAACTGCTCAATTGCACCAGCCGGCAGTTAGCAGAAGTAGCCTGCAGTACCATACTCTAACCACTGCACCACTGTGGCTCATCCAATGATAGCAAGGGCATAATAACAATAATAGCAAGAGGAAGGAAGAAAAAGTGGAATTAATAATAACAGGAGCAAGAGAGACTCTTAGCAATGTGGAAACCAGATTCACTCAACAACCGTGTTACTAACGCAACAACTGCAATGATTCACTTAACGACTCTGGCAAGCAAGGTCATAAAACGGGGCAAAACTCACTTAATTCATGTCTCACCTACATTTTGGGCTCAGCTGTGGGTGGTAAATGGAGGATTGCTTGCACTGCCAAGAAAGATTAGACAAAACCACTAATCTGCTTCTCCTGAGACATTCTCAGCATTTGAGGCAGACTTCCCGTTTTAGAGACGTGCAGCTGGAATTAAAATCCTGTAATTTTCATGCCATCGGATTAGATACTGTTCTTCCGAGAAAGATGAGAACATTTTATTTATTTATTCAATTTTTACACCACCCAATTCACCTAAGTGAGTCTGGGTGGTTTACAACAGACGAAACACATCAATCCATTTTGTCTCAATGTTTCCCCAGTCTAACATGCACTCAATTTAATGCTCCATTTGGAGCATGTTATGCTCTCATTTGGGGTACAAGTTTGCTTGCACGCGAAGGGCTGTGGGAACCAGCCAATGGCCAAGAAAAGCTTCTCACGTGAACGACAACTGCTCCACCTCCTGGCCAAAGGTTAACTCAGAACATCACTTGTAGCTTGTGTCCTAAATAAATCCTGTTTTGGCAAGGTTGGTCAGGTGCTGCATCTCTAAAACTGCATTTTATTATATAACCCCAGGAAGTTGAGGGGGAGGAAGAAAGAGAGAGAGAGAAATGAGAGACATAGAGAAAGAGAGACAGAAAGAGAGAGAGAGAAAGAGACAGGGAGAAAGAGAGAGAGATGAGGGACACAGAGAGAAAAAGTGAGAGATGAGGGGGACACACACAGAGACAGAAAGAGAGACAGAGATGAGAGAGGGAGAGAAGGGGAGAGGAGGAGAGAAAGAGAGGGGGAGAGAGGGGGAGAGAGGGAGGGAGAGAGAGAGAGTGTGAGAGAGAGACAGAGAGAGAGAGAGAGGGGAGAGAGAGAGGGAGGGAGAGAGAAGGAGGGAGAGAAAGAGAGGGAGGGAGAGAGAGAGAGTGTGAGAGAGAGACAGAGAGAGAGAGAGAGGGGAGAGAGAGAGGGAGGGAGAGAGAGAAGGAGGGAGAGAAAGAGAGGGAGGGAGAGAGAGAGAGTGTGAGAGAGAGACAGAGAGAGAGAGAGAGGAGAGAGAGAGAGGGAGGGAGAGAAAGAGAGGGAGGGAGGGAGAGAGACAGAGAGAGATGAGAGAGGGAGAGGGGAGAGGAGGAGAGAAAGAGAGGGGGAGAGAGGGGGAGAGAGGGAGGGACACAGAGAGAGTGTGAGAGAGAGACAGAGAGAGAGAGAGGGGAGAGAGAGAGAGGGAGGGAGAGAAAGAGAAGGAGGGAGAGAAAGAGAAGGAGGGAGAGAAAGAGAGGAAGGGAGGAAGAGAGACAGAGAGAGATAAGAGAGGGAGAGAAGGGGAGAGGAGGAGAGAAAGAGAGGGGGAGAGAAGGGGAGAGAGGGAGGGACAGAGAGAGAGTGTGAGAGAGAGACAGAGAGAGAGGGGGGGAGAGAGAGAGGGAGGGAGAGAGAGAGGGAGGGAGAGAAAGAGAAGGAGGGAGAGAAAGAGAGGGAGGGAGGGAGAGAGACAGAGAGAGATAAGAGAGGGAGAGAAGGGGAGAGGAGGAGAGAAAGAGAGGGGGAGAGAGGGAGGGACAGAGAGAGAGTGTGAGAGAGAGACAGAGAGAGGGGGGGAGAGAGAGGGGGAGGGAGGGAGAGAGGGAGGGAGAGAGAGAGAAGGAGGGAGAGAAAGAGAGGGAGGGAGAGACAGAGAGACAGAGAGAGATGAGAGAGGGAGAGAAGGGAGAGAGGGCGAGGGAGAGAGAGGGAGGGAGGGAGGCTCCTTTTGAACACCTCCAGTGATAGAAAACCCAGTTTTCTGGAGGCAAGCCATGCCACTGATCAATTGTTCTTGAATGCTCAGGAACTTTCTCCTTAGTTCTAGGCTGGATCTCTCTTTGATGATTTTCCACCCGTTTACTTCTTACACTAGCCTCGGGGGCATTGGAGAATAGGGTGATGCCTCTTCACTGTGGGAGCCCCTCAAGTCCTGGGAGACAGCTATCATGTCATTCCTAGCCCCGATCATGTTTCCATGGTTGCCCTGTTCAATAATTGTTTTTAAAGAAAGCGTATCTGACCCAAACTCCTATGTACTCCATATTAACCCTAAAAGCACAGATCACAAGGGGCTATAACCAGTGGAAAGAGCAGCTCTAGAACCAAATAATGAAATACAGAATAATAATAGAGTAAGCAGGGACCTTGGAGGTCCTCTAGTCCAACCCCTGCTCAAGCCATTCCAGACAAATGGCTGTCCAATCTCTTCTTTAAAAAACTCCAGTGATGGAGCAATTACAATTTCAAGAGGCAAGCTACTCCATTGATTAATTGTTCTCACTGTCAAAAAAAAAAATCTCCTTTCTAGGTTGATTTTTCTGCTTGATTGGATTCTATCCTTTACTTCTTATCCTTCTCTTAGCTGCTTTGGAGAACAGACCAATCCCCTCTTCTTTGTGGAGCCCTTCAAATCCTGGAAGACTGCTATCATGTCTCCCCTAGTCTTTGTTACACAACACATACTTAGTTCCCTCAATCATTCATTGTGTGGTTTAGCCTCCTGACCCCTTATCATTTTTGTTTCTGTAGTCCTCGCTCTTTAGATTCTGCCCTTTGGACCCAAATAATGACAGCAGCTGAATTTTTCAGACCCAAACTCAACACAGGTTTCTGTGATGCAAAGAGTTGCACTGTGAGAAGTGACATTTGTGGTGAATTTGGAAGTTTGGAAATGTGATGGTACCATGCCCTGGTACGTAAGTGTTCTGACCCAAACCTTGTTCCAAGGAAACAAACACGAAACAGAGGTAACAGCAAAACCTTTTAATGATTCTTTACGATTTCCATTTCTTCATGGTTAAAAGGCTGTTTCAAACTAATTGTCTCCGATAAGAACGAGCCTTGCCAAGGTGGTGCAAGGCTGCCAAGAACACTAGATAAAGTTGCCAAGAAATATTTCAAACACAAAAAGTCTCCAAACACCAACCAAGGGAGTCCGAATGTCCACAAGGCTTAAGTGCAAAAACTTCTTTGCTTCCTGCAAAGAACTGCAGTTTCTCCGCTGACTTTTATCTCTGAAGGGAGGGGCCATTACCTTGCAGCCTTACTCCCAAGTCGCCAGTGCTGCTGCAGTTGCAGCTGCTCTTTCCTTCGAGCAGACCTGAGCACACGTGCACTTGGCACAGGCTCCTCGGGGTCCTCTTCATCACTGCTGCCAGCCTCCACCATCTCCAAAGGCAGCATTCCAGTCCATGATGGTCCTGGCCCCGTCCCTGCCTCACACGCAGGGTCCTCATTTGAGTCCTCGCCCTCTGAGACCTCAGCTGTCTGCACCTGCTGCCAGCGAACCACAACAGTAAGTGGGGTTGTGCTCCTACAGCTCTGCTCTGTTGTCTTCTAGACATTGCCACCAACTTAGGCCACAGTGGTTTCCTCTGCATCCCTTGCTACCCAATTAATCAATATCTAATTTAGATGTCAAGTTTGAAATGGGCTTATGATGTTACAATCATTATCGCTTCTCAACTTGCCAAAGAATCAAGCGGGAGGGAAGGGGGAGATGGTATGCGGGCTCCAGAATTCCATAAGTCAAGCCATGAGAGCCAAGGACACAACGGCAGGTGTTTGCCAAGACCAGAGACTTTTTCTCATAACAAATACAATGACACCCAATTGGACAATGCGACCTGCGCCAACAGGGGGGAAGGAGAAATCTATACTGTCATTATGTGGGTTTGTGCGGGAATTAGGTAGATCTGGTTTTTGCCAAAATGATGTACTCAATAAAGTTTTGCATTGAAAGATTGGAAGGTCTTGAGCATGCTTGCTTTGGTTTGGTTCATCAGTCAGAATGCTGACATTAGACTCATAATGGTAAGCCAGTTAACCATCTCTTTGCCCATAGTTTGTGGCTGCTTTGGGCCCAGTAAACTGAATTCTTGTCTGTTTTCTCTTTTAACAAGCTTGCATTTCTTGTGGATTCCAAAATGGGCTGTGGTGTCAGCTGTGACCGGTCCAACCTATAGGGTGGATTGAAAAGGAGAATTGTTTATAATGTGGGGCACAGAAAGAGCTTAATTCAAAGATCAGGATGATACCGAGAACTCACCGTATTGCCATTTAATGTAACAGAAAGCCCGATGCAGGAAGAACACCTTATCGTTGGTAGCCCTTCCTTCTGACCAACCTGTATTTATACTAATGTAAAGAGTAACTCTAAAAGCCCGATCATTACGAGATATTTTAATTTGCTTAACAGGCCTTGAGAGTTAAATTTGCATCTCTTCTGATTTAATGAACGAACACCCCATTGAACCTATAGCTTCCAAACAGCCCTGCAAGATCAGTGGAACAGATGACATCACAACAATACCTAACAATATATAAAGTTTAGCTAGACTTTGAGTAGCCTGCTCCAAAGAAGCTTGAAATCCCAGGAGCAGAAACCCTAAAACATTTTGGGGGAAGCACAAAGTTAGGTAAGGTTGTTTTAGAACAGATATGGTGACTTTAAAGCCTGTGAGAGTTCAACTCCCAGAAGTCTATGCTGGCTTAGGAATTCTCTGATCTGAAGACTCACAGGCTGTAAAGTCACCATAGTTGCCCATCCCTGCTTCAGAGCAAGGTGGAGACAATATTTTTCTGGTCTTAATAGAAAAGAAAGTCTTGCTTGGAGCTCTCCAGGGTCCTGTTTGTCTTCACCAGAAGGTTCTGCCTTGGCCTCACTGGCCAAGTCTAATTGCCTGTGAAGTTCTGCAATGCAAATCTCCATTTACACGTGATAGTAACTTGCATTAAAAAAAAAAACACCTATAGTTCATTGCTTAAGTTATAGTTAACCTCACACCTTACACCAAAAACAAACAAGCTACATAATGGTTAGAGTCATGCTTTGCTTTAAAACCTAAGAAAGTCGGTTAGCTTTTGGCTTAATGTATTGCTTGAAATCCAGCCAGATCATGTGGCTTATTAAAGAAATTCAAGTAAAAGGAATCATTTGCACATTAGTGCAGTGTGCGAAAGAGACATATGGAGTAGCTATGTGTGAATTGGGCCACAGAAGAGGGAAAACAGCTTTCACATGTAGCTGTAAGGGACTTTTCTTTCTATTTTAGTTATAAAAATAGTCCTCAGCATATGACCATAATGGAGCCTGCCTGTTATGTTTGTATGTCACAATGATTGTAAAACTGGTGAGTCACAATTTTATGGCGTTAAGCTAATGCAGCAGTCATATAGCAAATGTAGAAACCTGTGATGACTTGGGGCATGGCACAAAACTAACCAAGTCACAAAAGTAGATAAATTCCCTTTAATACCTCCAACTTGGCCCCCAATGTCCAGTTATCTACAGCTGGAGATCAAACTCTTCCAAAAACAGTCTACGAAGGGAAGAAATGCAGTCTGAAGCCAAAGTAAAGATAAATTAGAAATTAAAAAATCAACACAAACCATGCTGAAGTAATTAACACAACAGGGCAGGAGAATAAATTGCAGACTTCCCAAAGATAATGCAGCACACATAGTTGAGAGGATGCCAAAACCCAGATAAGCCTCGACCAAGATAATGCATGCTTTGCTTCCAGCAAGGTGCTGTGTGCAAACGCCTCACTTATATCCTGTTCTTCCAGTTGCAACTAATGAAAGGGATCAGGACCCTTTCTCTCCCGTAAGCCACGTTGCTCCCTTCTCCGTTCCTCAATGCATGCCTTAGGATGAAGAGGGGATGGCCCTGGGTCTTCCTCTGAATGCCCAGCTGGACTGTGCCCTTCCCCGTTTGTTTCACAGCCACCGGAGCCACACTCCCACTCCCTGTCAGCTGCTCAATCTCCCCCCCCCCCAGAATCGGACTCCAACAAGGGCATGACAAAACCCATATGGCAGTTAGCCTGCAATACTGCATTCTAACCACTGTGCCACTACGGGGGAAAAACTCACTTAACAAAACGTCTCACTCACCAATGGACATTTTGGTGCTCAATTGCAGTCATAAATTGAGGACTATTTGTATGCATGCACCAAAGCACCATGGTTGGTACGGTTTGTCTTTCTTCATTATGGAATACTGAGCAGATCAGGGAAATAAGAAGACAGGCAACGGGTAGAAATGTATTCCCCCCCCCCTGGATTTGGGGAGGGTGCACTTCTTCCTGTAACAATGTTAATTCTATTTGTAGGCTGCTATGTTTTCTCCACTCCTCATCTCCCTTGTTGTGGGCCTTTAGCAGTTGTTGCTAAAAGGGACCATGTGGAATCCCGATAGTGGTGGTGGCAATTCTGGAACAGGTTAAACAGCTTTAGGAGTTGAGAAGAACTGTGTAGGTGCCTCCCTCTCCCTCCTCTAGAACTGGATACATGACATCCCATAATCCTTCCGGAAAAAAAACAGCCGAATGTCACGAACAGCAGCACAATGAGATGCGGAGCCTGGAAAAGAAAGAAAAAAAGAAAGGAAAAAAAAAAGAGAGAGAGAAATAATGCAGAAAGATGATTC
Organism: Hydrophis major; assembly: GCA_033807585.1. Classification (NCBI taxonomy): domain Eukaryota; kingdom Metazoa; phylum Chordata; class Lepidosauria; order Squamata; family Elapidae; genus Hydrophis; species Hydrophis major. The sequence goes on along the minus strand of CM066340.1, from coordinate 9,515,420 downwards.
TATCAGACTATGAATTAAACATTGTCTCTGCTCTTTTCAGCCGGGTGATTGATGGCCTACTGATTCCTGAAGAAATTGCTGTAAAGGGCACCTGTTCTACAGTGGAACAGCAAACATTTAAGCCCATTATGCAGGGCAATGGTTTCATTATCTTGGTTGACTTGGCTCCATTAGGATTTGGCGTGCGCGCTGACAAAACACAAAGCCGTTGCTGACTTCGTCCTTGCAGCTGAGTAGTACATTGAATGAGAGTTTGTCTCCTCCTTTGCTGCCAAGTTATGGGAAGCTAGAAAACCAGAGGGGTCCCAGCAGGACCAAGAGGGCTGAGGGGATGGCGTAACCTGGGAACAAACCTGACAGTCCCAGGGAACCGTAGACGTCCTTAGACATTTTATACTTTCCATATGGGTTGTGTATTTTTGAATTTGGGGGTATTTCTCCCCCGTTTAATAATGACTTTTGAAATTTTTCGTAATGATGGCTTTTATGCTTCTGTGGTTTTGTTCGATTGATTGTGTCAGCTGGTGCTCCATTCAAAATCCAAGGAAGAAATACTTAGACTCTTTTAATTAGAGAAAAGGTATCTTTTACTGCAAGTCAAGTGGTAGCAACAAAAGAATTCTGAATCTGAGAAAATAGGTGCATAAATCACATATACAAAGTGATGGCAATGTTCCCACCGCCAATAGTTCACATGGTTCTTCCAATTAAAAGTTGTGAATGCCATCATGTGGACATCTTCAGGTGGTGATGAGGCTTCTGTCTGTTGACCTTGGCATACTTTGATAAAGGTTTGCAGCTGCGCAGAGAAGAGAAACCTAATCAAGAATGTACTCTCCCCCGCTCCTCAGTTTATACAGTAGTAGTTTGCAACACCTCCAGCTCACTTCCCATACTTTCCCCCCCTCCTCCCCCCGTTACTTATGGCAGCCGAAAGATGCAAAGCAAAGGGAGAAAATCTTGAGGGCTGACAGATTGTCCACTGGCCAGAGTTGCTTTTGGGGAGAAGGTTGGCTACATAAGTGCCCTGAGCAAATAAAATAAATAAATAAAGGGATTCCCAGGGTTGGAAGGAGATGTTAACCCTGCTGTGAAGCACATGATAATGGTTCTGTCATTTATGACACAGGTCTTTGCAAACCTGGCCATTTGAAGACTTGTGGGCTACAACTCCCAGAATACTGGCAGGGGAATTCTGGGAGTTGAAATCCACAAGTCTTAAAGTGGCCGAGTATTGTGGCTCGCCAGTAGCCAGCAGAGCTGGCAGCAGACTCAGACAGTGAGGAGGTTGGGGAGGAACCTGGGCCAGTCTTGGAGTCTGGGGAAGGCTCTGACGAGGGCTCTGCATTGGAGGCAGAAATGGAGCCAGAGCTGTCTGACAGTTATCAGCTCCCTTCGAAGTCGGAGATCAGTGGGGACAAAGAACAGCTGGAGCCTGTTCTTGATGTGCGCATACGCAGAGCTGCCAGGAGAAGGGAACAGTTAAGGAACAAGGGTCAACTCAGGAGTAAAGGCACAGTTGGATGGTGAATGGCCCCTCCCATAGGGAATAAAGAGGATCGAAAGAAGAGTGGGCTTTGCAGGAGACACTTAGTTCCTTTAATGAAGATTTGTTCCTGATTCCTTGCCAAGTATTTCCTTGTACAGCGTGTGCTTGGGAGCTATCGCCTGACAACTCTCCAAGCCTGATAAAGGTCTGTGGTTGTAAATCACTCTTGAAAGACTGTTTGCCGGGACTTTGCTGGATGTGAGTGAGAGGAATTCACACCAGCCTAATGAAAAGGGGTTTTATCAGAATGAGGAGTCTGCTTCGTGATTTTGTGAAGCGTAGGTCAGAAAACCGAGTTTGGAAACAACTGACTTACAAGGATGTTCACAGGATTTGGGTCCTTCAGAAACCTGCAGACCTGCTGAAAATCTGCAATTTTAGAGCCAGAGTATATGATCTGTTTGGGTTGTGATGCAGAGACCGTCTAATAAGCAGAGAAAGCCCTAAGCAGAGCTCAGGCAAGGTTTTCTTCGATTTCAATTCAATTAAATCAAATTAAGTACAGTTAACTCAATGATCTCCTATATGTTAGTAATTATCCCCTTTCCCCACCCTTGATAATGGCACTTTGAAAGCAGCAACCTTTGGAAAGGCTCAAAACAAGTAGAATATTTTTTAAAAAAATACAAAAGAGAAAAGGGAATAAAGAGAAGCATGTCCTAAAAATGATGCGGGAACTGCGGATGGCTACTCTAGAGATCCAACAGAAAGAGGTAGATGCTGTAGCCGAGGAAATATTTACATTAAATAAACATGATAAAAGGAGTCACAAGATACCAGACGAGAAGCAGGAAAGATTCAACAAAAAGTTAATAAGAATTGAAATTCCAAAAAGGGCAAGAGATGATTGAATAGATATAGAATATTTTTTTAAACGGTGGTTATTTTATTGTTAGAAAAAAAGAAGTAGAAAATATAAATTGGGGAAATAGTATTACATATACTGAAATATAAAGAACACACACACATATATAAAGTAAACTACCACTCATGCATCATCACAAAATCTCCAGAACTGTAAAGCCTACAAACTTGACATTTGGCACATATGTTCCTTTTGGCTTCTAGGTGCTCACTAAGAAAGGATTTGTTGAAATGGCTATCAGAACACTTCCTATATTATTATTATTATTATTATTATTATTATTATTATTATTATTATTATTGTTGTTGTTGTTGTTGTTGTTGTTGTTGTTGTTATTATTATTATTATTATTATTATTATTATCAACACACTCTGATGCCAAGGAGTTCTACTCCCCCTCCCCACCTGAAAAGAAATATCTTCCAAATGCAAAACACAAGCAGAGGAGAGGAGTTTCAGTTTTAGTTTACAGCACCAAGCGGCTTTAAGTACAGAACAGTTGATCTAAGCCACGCCCAGGCTCCTTGCTGTCTCCTTGTTCACACAGCAAATACCGCTTCAGTTTCCAAACAGCCCTCAACTCTCTCACAGGACGCTAGCCAGATGAATACCGATGGATACCGGTAGGCAGAGGCAGATTTTTCCCCCCACTTTATTTTCATCCCCAAAACTAAGCCCGACCACATAGTTTCGTAGCGAAGCACAGGTGTCCAGCTCGTTCCTATACTATACATACACAAATGTTAGAAGTTGAAAAATTACAATTATGTATACTTAAATGGTAATATTATTATCAGAATTGTATGCAAAGCATATTGACCGAGGCAATACACTGTTCACCAAGCAGTTATGGATATTAAAGAAAAATAATCATAAATAAAATTATTTTAAAAAAGAGAAAAAGGAAAGGCTCAAAACTTTCAGGGTGTATCCGAGATGCTGCCTCTCTGCTCCAGAGTCCATGAATGCAATCTGGAACCATGGCCTGCCTCTCTCTTAGACGTCAGGAGAGCGGCTTCGTTTCTAAGTTATCTGGGACATATTGAGAATTCGCAGGGATATTGATATGCAATTGGGACGAGGTAATATGTCTACTGGAACACTCTTTCACATCAAAGTCTTCCCCTTTTTGGCAAGCACGATGTTTACCTTTTTTTGAAAGGAATATGAAACTGGGGGCTTCTTCATAACATCAAGAAGCCATTTTGGACCACAGGTCCTTTGGATTAAAATGCACTCGAGAAGGACAACTAGAAAATTTCATTTTTTTATTTCGGAAGAGGCAAACCCGTAGCTTTCCAGAAGTTGGTGGGTTCCAACTCCCAACTATCCAACACCCGGCCCAATCATTATAGATTATGGGTATTGTAGTTGTATCAAGCAGTGTCTATATACGTTATCCTTCTTGCCGTAGTGGTGCAGTGGTTAGAATGTAGTATTGCAGGCTAACTCTGCCGACTGCCAGCCATTCGATCCTGACTGGCTCCAGGTTGATTCAGCCTTCCCTCCTTCTGATGTTGGTAAAATGAGAATCCAGATTGTTGGGGGCAAGAGGCTGATTCTGTAAACCGCTTAGAGAGGGCTGGAAAGCACTATAAAGCGGTATATAAGTCTAAGGGCTATTGCCCTTCCTTCCTTCCTTCCTTCCTTCCTTCCTTCCTTCCTTCCTTCCTTCCTTCCTTCCTTCCTTCCTTCCTTCCTTCCTTCCTTCCTTCTTTCCTTCTTGGGTGTGCAGTGGTTAGAATGCAGTACTGCAGGCTAGCTCTGCCAACTGCCAGCAGTTCAATCCCAACTGGCTCCATGTTGACTCAGCTTTCCATCCTTCTGAGGTGGGTAAAATGAGAACCCAGATTATTGGGGATGATAGTCTCATTCTTTAAACCACTTAGAGAGGGCTGGGAAGCAGCATAGAAGTCTAAGTGCTATTGCTGTTCCCTCGAGAGGAGATTGAAAGTTGATGTTGTAAAGGTTGTAAAAAAAAAAACAAAACCAAAACATATTTGAAGTAGTCATGAGACTGTAGAACAGATAGTCCTTAACTTAACAATCATTCGTTTAGTAACCATTCAAAGTCACAATGGCACTGACAAAAGTGATTTATGGCCATTTTTCCACGCTTATGATAGTTGCAACATGGTCAAGGGCTCAAAATTCAGGCACTTGGCACTCGGCATTGTATGCGTGGCAGTTGCACCCTCCCAGAGTCATGTGGATTTGATTGCGGTTGTAAGTCTGGAGAGAGTAGCAATTCGAAGCTTAAACGTTTATGAATTCATTTCTCAGCGGTTTGCAAGGTTGGCTGCCACAAACTATATATCTCCAAAGCTAAAACCTTGGCTTGGAAGTCGAGTACTGTTTTTCTTCTGAAAAAGAAAACAAAAATGGCTTTGAGCATTTTATGGTTTTAAGACTCACCATAAAACCCATTTTGGACTGAACTGCGTCCGTGCAAAGGTTTCCAAAAGAACTGGTTGATAGCTTGAGTTTCTTTAGGGTTTTCAGGTCCTAGCATGTCCAGAAGTTTCTTCACTGTGTTTTGTCTCTGAAGACACAGCAGCAAGGAGGATCCAGAAGTGAGGTAGCTGGAGTGAGCTTCCAAGTCAGCAGGGCTCTGGGAGAAAAGGGACCAAAAAAGAGAGGGTATTTTATTTATTTTTATCCCCCTTTTATTATTTTTACAAACAGCCCAATGTGGCAAACATATACAAGATACTTTCCTTCTCCTATTTTCCCCACAACAAGCCAATGAGGTGGGTTGGCCTGAGAAAGAAGGACTGGCCCAAAGTCACCCAGCTGGCTTTCATGGCTATGGTAAGACTAGAACTTGCAGTCTCCTAGTGACTGTCCCAAAGTCATCCAATTGGCTTTCATGGCTGTGGCAAGACTAGAACTCACAGTCTCCTGGTGATTGGCTCAAAATCACCCAGCCGGCTTTCATGGCTATGGCAAGACTAGAACTCCTAGTGACTGTCCCAAAGTTCCCCATAGGCTTTCATGGCTAAGGCAGGATTAGAACTCATCTTCTCCTGGTCATTGGCCCAAAGTCAGCTAGCCAACTTTCATGGCTAAGGCAGGACTTGATCTCCCAGTCTCCTGCTTTTAACTTTCTACTTTAAGCAGTAGACCAATCTGGCTCTTCATGGAAGAGATGCTATTCAGAATATGGAAGGGGGGGGGGGGGGAAGAGATGCCTTTTTGATTGATTGGGTCAGAAATTGTCAAGGTAGAATCCACAATAATGGTTGGATTCACACATTGCACTAAGTCGTCATGTCAATTACTCCATTTGTTTGGAACGTTGTGCAAACCTGGATATTGTGGTTTGTTTTCTACACCATAATAAATAAAACAAAATAAAAGCTCTGGGGAGAGAGTTAAAGGAACCCCTAAACTGATTCCCAGAGCTTTACATTTGCAACGCAAACAAATAGTACATTTCCAGTGGGTCTTCTGCTGTTTTCTGTTATTGCAAATTCACGGGTTGTTAGAGAAATCTGGAGTATCAATCTGTTCTTGGAAGAAACATACAAGATCATTCATATGTCTGCCAGCATCTGTTCTGCATCACTTGTATTGTTGTTGTTATTGCGCAGCTCAAAACATTTATATTTACATCGGGGAAGATTTTGTAACTTTGGGCATTGGAGAATATCCGCACACTCAAGTGTGGCTTCATTTTCTCCTCTCCTAGAACAATTTCCTTTTTGTATATCTTTATTTCCACCCCTAGGTGCCTGGAACTCCTACGCTACTAGATGAACGAAGTCACCAGGATGCATTGTTTCGTGAGTGCACAGTAGGCTTCAATTTACGACCACAATCGGCCACAAAATTTCTGTGGCTAAGCAAAACATTTGTTCAGTGAGTTTTGCCCCGTTTTACGACCTTTCTTGCCACCATTGTTAAGTGAATCACTGCAGTTGTTAAGTTAGAACCATGGTTGTTGAGTGACTCTATCTATCATCTATAATTTATGTAATCTAATCTATCATCTATAATTTATGTAATAAATCTATCATCTATAATTTATGTAATCTAATCTATCTATCATCTTTAATTTATGTAATCTAATCTATCTATCATCTATAACTTATGTAATCCATCTATCATTTATGTTATCTATCATTTGTTATCTATCTATCTATTTATAATTTATGTAATCTAATCTATCTATCCATCCATCCATCCATCCCTCAATTTACAACCACAACTGAGCCTAAAATTTCTATTGCTATAATCTATAATCTCAGCAAAAGATTATATATACAGCTAGCCTTCAATTTACAACAATTGTGGTCATACATCAAGGGCAACTTATATATGTAAAACTGCCAATTAGCAAGGGACAGCAACCTAGAATCCATAGACAAAGAAAATAAAACAGCCATTCGGCAATCAGTATTTCTTCTCTCCAAGGACTGGCATAATTGCAAAGGTTCCTCTTATGCACTTCTCCTTTTTAAGTCAGGTTATTAGGTATCAGGATTTTTAAGAGCCAGCATGGCAAGCTGCCTGGGATTTTCCCAGTTCTGATTAAAATATGCATGATGTGTCTTTCTCAGAACTTGATAGTCATTCAGGGAATTGTAAAATAGGAAAAGTCCCTCAGGCTGATGGGTCCGAAGCCGTAAAATAAGATCCGAAACCACTCTCTAGTTCAGCTGGTTCTAGACAGAGCCAGTCTAGCCATTTGGAAAGTGGCTTTGTGCTTTATAAAACTGTATGCTTGGGGTCCAGATTCATAAAACACTTCAGGCCTATCGATGCTCATTTCAAAATTAAGCAGAGCTATTGATTGGCAATCTGGAAGGAAGAAGCACTTTAATAGGATTAGAAAAGCCACAACCAAAGAGCAATGTATTTATACAGGCAGTCTTGACTTACGACCACAGCCGAGCTCAAAATTTCTGCGGCTGAGTGAGAGATTTGTGAAGTGAATTTTGCTCCATTTTTACGACCTTTCTTGCCACGGTTGTTAAATGAATCTAGCTTCCCCACTGAATTAGCTTGTCCGAAGGTCACAAAAGGGGATCATGTGAGCCACAGGACATTGCAGCCATCATAAATATGAACCAGTCGCTGAGCATCTGTATTTTGATTATGTGACCCTGAGGATGCTGCAGCTGTTGTAAGGGTGAAAAACGATCATAAATCAGTTTTCCCAATGTTTTTGTAACTTTGAACAGTCACTAAATGAACTGTTGTATGTTGAAGACTGCCTCTATACAGTAAGAGTCAAAGGGCAGGAGTTTTTTGGATGTTCTGTGTGGTCTTTGAGATGTGGGTGGAGAAGAACTGCCTATATATTGCTGTTGATTTCTAGTGACAATATCAAGCTAGCACTAGCTAGAGAAATCTCTAGGTCCTTTTTAAGGCTAGAGATGAGTGGATATTAAAGGTAACAAGAGATAACAAACAAATCAATGATCCAACATATCTATGGAGATTCTCAATCATCCAGGTCAGAGCTGTTCCAAAGATGTTTTTCCAAAAGGCAAATGGACTTGATGTTGTCCTTGAAGGTCTTTTGCTTCTTATCCAAGAAGTTGAGAACTGAAAAAGCTCCTTAGATAAGAAGTAAAAGGTTCTAAAGGAAACCTCTCCCACCCCCCAAGAAAGTTAAATTGCCTTTGGGACAGTGACCCAATGTTATGACCCCTTGAATGAATTCACATCAGAAATAAGAGTGGAGAAGGAAGCTACGGAGCTGAGAATTGGTGTCATGCCCCTGGTGGAGACTGACTTTGAGGGAGAGGAGGGACAGCCGACAGGGAATGGAGGTGTGGCTCCGGAGGTTGTGGAGGAGGCTGGGGAAGGGCAGAGGCCGGCTGGGCAGTCAGAGGAGGACCCAGGCCCATCCCCTCTCCATCCTAGGGCACACAGGGAAGAGAGGGCCTTGATCCTCTTCATGGGCTGCAGCTGTGACAACTGGATAAGAGGACGGACATGCGTACGGGTGAGTGCTGGAAACAAAGCATGGAAATATCTCCAGTTTATGGTTCCTCTCTGAGTTTGGCGTCCTTCCCAGGGTGTGTTCTGTTATCTGTGGACGTCTTCCAGCCCTTTTCTTGCCTGGTTTGTGTTGTTTTTTTACTCTTTATAATTTAAACGGCATTTCCTCCTTCTTGTAACTGCTTGTGGGGGAGTTTTTTGTCTCCAGTCAAGGAGCTTGGAAGCAAAGTGAAGGAATAAAAGGGGCTTCACCTGCTTTTTGTGACGGTGTTTATTTTGTATTCCACCCTGGGTCATCACAGTTGGCTTTAACAAACCTGCTTTATCTTGGAGAAAGGCATTCCCATAAAATGAGAATGGAGGAGGTATAGAGGTGGATGCTCTTTTCCACTCCTTATCTCAGAATACTAATAATCTCCTTTTTCTTCTTTCCTGGGCACATTCACATTTCTAGGAATTCTTGTAGATTCTTGGGGGCACCCAGAGCCATATCTGGAAATCGAGCTGAGGCTAGAGTCTTGCTCTGCAGGAGAATGGCTTTCACATTTCAATGTTTAATTTCAATTCAAAGGACCTACACAAGGCACAAAGATCAGCCACGCTTGGGAGCTTGGGAAGAGAGATCTGCCCAGCTCTATTATGAATTAAAGCGAATCTTCATTTGGAAATGTTGGGCTCAATTTTAAAGCAAAAATTCTCTTCCACCTTCCCCTGCCCTCCCAGTTACTGATCTGATACAAGATTTTAAACAGTGGATAGGATGGTGGCAAGGAGAGCAAACAGGCAATTATTCACCAAGAGCAGCAGGGGTTTTCTTTCTGTAATGTTTGCAAAAATTACGAGGAAGTCCTTCTGGCAACGGCTGGCTGGCAGGCTAGCCTACAAGCAGACAAGGTCTCCCTGGATTATCATCTGTTGCCATGGAGCTCAGGATTCTCTTCATCTGTGCTATAAAGAAGAGATAAAACTTTCCCGTGGGAAAACTCAAGCAGGCAAAAGGTCGCATCCAGCTGGTCATATAAAGGCTCTGCACACACATATAAATATATATGGGAATGGGAAGATTGCAGTTACAGAGATTTTGAGAGAGACAGAGACAGACAGACAGACAGACAGTCAGACAGACAGACACACACACACAGAGGGAGAGAGACAGAGACACAGAGAGACAGAGAAAGACAGACACACACACACACAGAGAGAGAGAGAGAGAGAGAGAGACAGAGAGAGACAGAGATAGAGATAGAGAGACAGACAGAGAGAGACACAGAGAGAGAGAGAGACAGAGAGACAGAGAAAGACAGACACAGAGAGAGAGAGAGAGAGACAGAGACAGAGAGAGAGAGAGAGACAGAGACAGAGACAGAGTGACACACAGAGAGAGAGACAGAGATAGATAGATAGAGCTCCAAACAGAGACAGAGACAGAGAGAGACACAGAGATAACATTTAGGAAACACACCTTCCTTTCCAAAAGGCCTGTTATCTAGGGATGAATTACATCCAAAAATAGTCTGTATTTATGTTTAGAATACAATTTTCGGGGAAACATTCATTCTATTTACATTCCTCTTTTCCTCCAAGAATTTGAGGAGTCAGTCAGAATTCTCTCTCTTCCAGGTTTTTTCTTCTTCACGATAACAACAACCCCATCAGAGAGATGTACTAGACCAGGGATGTCCAACCTTGGTTCTGGGAGCGGTGGACTTCCACTCCCAGAATTCCCCAGCCTGCAATGCGTGGTGGTCTGGGGAATTCTGGGAGTGGAAGTCCACGGGTCTTAAAATTGCTAAGGTTGAAGAGCCCTCTACTAGACCCAATCACACCCCGCGATCTCCAATGGTCAAAGCTGGTCTTGGCCACGATGGTAGCGGTGGCAGCACCAGTGGGGGAGATGACGGTGGCGGCAGAGGCTGAAATGACTCCGAGGGCTCCCATTCTCAGTTCCTGCTTGATTCATTGCTTGGCTTTCTTTCCAAGCGAAATACAACCTGTTCTGTATTGAGGAAAGCCTTTCGGTCTTTCTAGCAAACGTGAGCCATGGGCCTCGGAAGACCGAAGAGTTGAATATTTCATGTTCCTCATGCTTCTTTACGTGAGATCTCATGCGGGAAGTGTGTGATCAGTCCAGGCCACTGGCATTCTCGCTGACATGTGAGATTTCTCTCCTCTGTGTGTGTGTGTTTGTGTGTGTCCCACTGGGGCCTCCTTAACATTCTTCTCCAGCTTCCAAACCTTGAGCGCCTCTCGGTTGCTTCGACACATTTACCGCACAGATTCCCTTTCCTGCTAAATCGAGAATTCCCCGGCAAGCAAGCCAGGCTCACATCAGAAGGCAGGGTTCAGCCTTGGCTGCTTCATAAATACGGAATTTCTGCTTCTCTCCCCACCGGGTGTCGAGGGAGGGCAGCAAGCAGGCTCCAAAGGCATCTGGCTAGATCCCATCCAGGGTAATGCATGGAGGGGAATGCTTCCAACTTTGATAACTTTCAGGGTTTATTTTTCTTAACAAAATCAGAGTTCAAAGAAAAGATATTTAGCAGTTGGGGGCAGGATTCCTACTATAGTAAGCATGGTATGTATTTTGTGTCTTGTTACAATTCTCTGCTCTCAGTTCACTCTTCGAATGCATGAGAAGGAACCATAAAGCTAATAATCTTTCCTTCCTTCCTTCCTTCCTTCCTTCCTTCCTTCCTTCCTCCCTCCCTCCCTCCGTTCCTTCTCTCCCCTTTTCTTTCCTTTTCCTTCCCTCCCTCCCTCTTTCTTCCCTTCTATCCCCTTTTCCTTTTCTTCCCTTCCTCTCTCCCTTCTCTCCCCCTTTCCTTCTCTCCTTCCATCCTTTTTCTCTCCCTCCTCTCCCCTTTTCCTTCCCTTACCCTTCCTTCATTCCTTCCTCCCTCCCTTCTCTCTCCCTTTCCTTCCCTTCCATTCCCTTCCTCCCTTCCTCCTCCCTCTTTTTCCTTCCTTCCCTTCCTCCTTCTTCCTTACCTCCCTTCTTCCCTTCCTTCTCTCCCCTTTTATTTTCCTTTCCCTTCCCTCTCTCCCTCCTTCCCTCCTATCCCCTTTTCCTTTCCTTCCCTCCCTCCCTCCCTTCTCCTTAATAAACCCAGGATTTGGTCAATACACATTATCTTAAAAAAGTAGGGCAGGAGTTTTGAGTTTAAGCCTTTTCTTGTGGGGGTTTTGCATTATTATTATTTTTTTTTTGCTTTTACCTGCTTGCATGAAGAGGAAGAGGGAGTTGCGTAATTTTGTTGAATATGTCCACCTGTACAAAGAAAGGGGAATGGGGTTTTATCATTGTATGAAAGGTAAATTCCGCAAAGAAATTAAACAAGCAAAGAACAGTGAGTTAAGTACATGGGATTGAATAAGCCTCATTGGCTTGGCAATGCCAAGCTATAAACCATGATTTATGAACTGCACTGGGTAGGTTGGCACAATAAAAATGCTGTGTCCTTATTACACACTTAATCAAATGTATTAGTAAAGACATGCCAAGCTTGGTTAGTTTTAAGCTCTTTGTGTTTTAATCTGATGTTTAATCTGTTTGCTCAGTCCATGGCTTCACACAGCCCATACATGCAGAAAATGGCTTAACTTAGTGGATGCATTAATTCCCACAATGGATGAATGGACGGAGTTGATGGACATGGCAAAATTGTCTGTTCTAATTAAACAGAAGAATTAATCTCGCTTTGTTCCCATTTGGAAACCATTTCTGGATTTTGTACTCAAAACGGGGGGAAAAAATGAAACTCTAATTTTAAGTTTTGAGAGTTAGAATGACTGTTGTTATAGAAATAACTCAGAACATTTAGACACGAAAAGCAAAAGGTTGAGGCTGTAGCATTTTTGTATTCGATTGCTCCAAAAAATGTCAGAAGTCATTACTTCTAACCACTCTGCGGTGGTGGCATGGTTAGAATACAATAGTGCAGGCTTCTTCTGCTGACTGCCGGCTGCCAGCAGTTTGGCAGTTCAAGCCTCACTGGCTCCAGGTTGACTCAACCTTCCATCCATCCAAGGTCTGTAAAATGAGGAGCCAGATTGTTGGGGGGCAAGAGGCTGACTCTTGAGTCCAGCCAACGAAAGAGAAGCATTCACCAACCACCTGAACAGCAGCTTTGGAAGCCATGTTGAGATCTGATACTCCCACACTGCCACAATTGAGACTGGGGAAGAAGGAGGGAGGAATGCATTGGAGTATATCTAGTTAGACATAATAACATTCTTTTTCTGATTCAAGGTCAGGTCGTGTCGCGCATAGTGAAAGGAGGTCCTACTTTGAGATGGATGGTGATTGGGCCATGTGATGTGGTGACGGGTGTAGGGGATGGGTTTTGTAGTTTTTACTTATTGTAAGGAAGCCCGGGATTCAGGATTCCACCGTTGTGCCAGTTACTATCCAAATAAAAGGAACTTTTGAGAGATGTCTGTCTCGAAGTTTTGGAGTGGAATGGAGGTTTGCTGGAATGCTGACATTCAGCTCTTGCTCAGTGAAAAAGAGAACAGCTTGACGGAAAGCCATTTTCGGGGTCAATGACATCAGCCTCTGGAGATTGCTCCCACTAAGTTTACTGCTGGGTGATGTCGTGGTTAGCTGGCAGCAGGTGCGGACGGCTGAGGAGAGCAAGGACTCAGATGAGGGGCCAGGACCATTAGGGGGTGGACTTCTGCCTTCAGAGATTGTGGGGGCTGGCAGCAGCGATGAGGAGGTTCCCAAGGAGCCTGTGCCAAGTGTACAAGCATGCAGGATTGCTAGTAGGAGAGAGCAGTTACAGCAGCGTGGGTGACTCAGGAGTGAGGCTGCAAGGAAATGGCCCCTCCCTCAAGAAGATAAGAGCCAGGTTTGAAGAAGCGTTCTTTGCAGAAGTCAAAGACGCTCTGAAACTCAGCCTCGTGGACATTATAGGTAGTATTTGAAAACTCTTGTAAACTATTTCTCATCTGTGGGTTTTTGGCAGCCTTGAAAAACAACTTGGCAAGGCTCTTTCTTGTCAGAGCTAACTAGTTGGAAGCAGCCTTTTATCTGTGAAGAAACAGCATTCGTAGATGAAACTTTAAAAATTGTGTTTGCTCTCTTGGAACCAAGTTGGGTCAGAACAGGTGACTTCAGAATCTTGGAAAGGCTGACAAATGTTCCCGTCAGCGCATTGATGCTCTCTTGCCAGGATTTATCCCCAACTTTGAAAGGGGTGAGTTCCTTCACCGGAAACTTGTCAGACGGGGCGACTACATGAGGCTGAGGAGCTCAAAGGCTGATTCTCTCCTCCTACCAAGAGATCAGCATGAATTATGATCAACGTTACAATCGCAGGTGAGCCCAACATTTCTGTAAGCAAGACAATTGTTCAGCGAGGTCTGCCCCCATTTTTACGATGAATCACTTCGGTCGTTCCGTTAGTAGCATGGTCGTTCAGCGAATCTGGCTCCCCAGTTGACTTTGCTTGTCAGAAGGTTGCAAAAGATGGTCATAAGGTTTAACAGAGTCGGAAGGGACCTTGTAGGTCATCTAGTCCAACCCCCACCCCCACCCAAGCTGGAGACCCTACACCCATGATGGCAAACCTACGGCACACATGCCACAGGTGGCACGCAGAGCCATTTGTTTGGGCACACAAACCCCAGCCGAATTTACCTGTATGGTATTTCCATAGGAAGTGACAGAACGGGCCTGTTTTTCGGCCTCCAAAGGCTGCAGAGGCTTCCCTCGAGCCTCTGGGAGACTGAAAAAGGCCTCAAACGGGCTGAAAATCAGCTGGGAGGTGCACGCATGTGCAGTGCAGGTAAGGAGGTTGAGGCTTGTGCATGTGCAAGGGGGCAGGGTGCATTGCACTGTGGGTGCCGGCACAAGTGTGCTTGCTTTTGGCACACTACAACAAAAAGGTTCGCCATCACTGCCCTACACCATTTCTGACTGTTGGCAGTCCAGTCTTTTCTTGAAAGCTTCCAGGGATGAAGCTCCCACAACCTCTGAAAGGTCTCAAGGAAATTTCTCCTTAAATTTCTTCACAGTGAAATACTGTGATATAATAATCACTGTCAGATTATAAAAACCTAGTCATTGATCGGCTAACAATTTCTTTGTTTTAAAGAGGGCCAGGAATTTCTTTTGGAGGATGTGCGATAGGTTAGGTTTTTTTTAGTATTTTTTAATATTTATTTGATTTGTCAATTGCTTACAAGATACAGGTATAAGATTAAATATAGTTTTGAATACGTGAGATAGATACTTTTATGAAAAATAAAAAACAATAGGACAGGGACGGTAGGCACGATAGTGCGCTTATGCACGCCCCCTACAGGCCTCTTAGGAAGGGGGTGCGGTCACTAGTAGACAGTGTAAAGTTAAAGTTTTTGGGGTTTGGGGAAGAAACTGCAGAGTCAGGTAGAATATTCCAGACATTGACCACTCTGTTGCTGAAGTCGTATTTCCTGCAATCAAGTTTGGTGTGGTTAACCTTGAGTTTGTATCTATTGTGTGCTTTTGTGTTGTTATGGTTGAAGCTGAAGTATTCATTTGCAAGTAGGACATTGCAATGTATGATTTTATATACTATATTTAGATCGGACCGGAGGCAGCGTAGTTCTAGGTTTTCTGGGTCTAGAATTTCAAGTCTGGTGGCATAAGGTATTCTATAACGAGTAGAGGAGTGGAGAACTCTTCTTGTGAAATATTTCTGGACTTTCTCAACTGTGCTAATATCAGATACGTGATATGGGTTCCAGACTGATGAGCTGTATTCAAGTATAGGTCTAGCAAATGTTTTGTACGCTCTAATTAGTAGTGTGATATTACCAGAGAGGAAGCTACATAGGATTAGATTAACAACTCTTAATGCCTTTTTGGCTATGTAGTTACAGTGGGCTCTAGCACGTAGGTCATTAAAGATGAATATTCCAAGGTCCTTTACAGAGCTTGGATCATCAACAAGGTCTTGACTATTTAGCTTGTATTTTATTTTCTGATTTTTTTTTTCTGCCAATATGTAAGACAGAGCATTTATTTGTTGAGATTTGAAGTTGCCATTTGATTGACCATTCTGATACATAGTCAAGGTCTTTTTGAAGGGTAGCAGTATTGTCTGTGGTGTTGAATAGCTTTACATCATCAGTGAAGAGAATGCAGTTGCTCTTAATATGATCACAGAGGTCATTTATGTAGAGTATGAAGAGACTTGGTCCTAGAATACTGCCTTGGGGACACCACTGTTGACAGGTACAGAATTTGATAGGATGCTCCCAATTTTGACCATTTGTTGTCTGTTTGACAGGAATGCTTCTATCCAGTTATGCAGGTGTCCAGGGATACCGTAAGATTTTAGTTTTAGGAGTAGTTTGTTGTTTACCACTGAATCAAAGGCTTTACAGAAGTCTGTGTAGATTGCGTCTATTGCTTTGCCCTGATCGAGTCGTGTAGTCCATATGTTTTTGCAGTGTAAGAGTTGCAGATTACAGGATAGTTTTTTTCTGAAACCAAATTGTTTATTGGAAAGTAGGTTGTTTGTCTCTAAGTGGAGGATAATGGATTGATTAATAATTGATTCCATGACTTTACAGGTGACGCAGCATAAGGAGATTGGTCTGTAACCAACAAAAAACAAACAAAGGTATCCCACATCACTCAAAAAGGGAAAAAAATAAGGCTGTTTGAAAGAAGTCTGATAAAACAGCCTTCTTGGAGCTTAGAAGATTTCTGCAAAGAGAACACAATTGAAGTTAAGTGCTCTTACCCCGAAGTATACATAATTATGGGTTTTTAGGCAATCCCTGATAAAGCTTTCCTTGAAAGGAGATTAATTATAGATGTAGAGAAAATTTTACTCTCAACCTGACACGCTAAGGAACTTACTCATAATTTCTGTTTGCAAACTGGGGTCCTTTTGTGTTGTGTCAGAAATTGGAGGCACCCAAGATTGTTCTCCTGCTGTGTAACGTTTGCACAACTGCACTTTGTACACCATGGCATGAAATCCAGTAACAAGCTTTGCTCAAGGCACAGTTCCACCTTGGGAGTTGCTGTTCAACAATCAGTTAAACTGAGAACTTTGAAGAAAGGGGGATGCTGGCTGCATTCTCACCCTGAACTAAACCATAATGCGTCTTGTTTCCTTTTAGCTTATTTGCGATGCAGGATCCAGCCAACATGGTTTGTAAATGATGATTTATGGTTGGCCATGTTGTGCATCTACGGACAACGGATGTGTTATTAATAAATATGAACAAACTGTGGCTTAGCTTGAGGTATCTAGAACTTTTTGCAAGAGCGGCTGATCAAATAAGTCAGAAAAAGGACCGCTAAGATTGGGAAAAAGGGAAAGTAACCACAGCATCTGTGGTTGCTTTCTTGCAGACCTTCTAGAAATTAAGGCCTTTACATCGTGTCTTCTAACTGATGGTTTGTGTTCAGAACAGAGGTGGTATTCATCCGGTTCTGACTGATTCTGGAGAACCAGTAGCGGAAATTTTGAGTAGTTCAGAGAACCGGCCAATGCCACCTCTGACTGGCCCCGCCCCCATCTCTCCTCTGCCTCCCAATGAGTCCCAGCAGATCGGCTGGATCTTCTTTTGCTGCCCTGCACAGGAGAACGGAGCTGGAAAGCAGGTTAGTGGGGCGGGGAGGGAATGGGATTTTGAGTAACCTTCCCCTGCCACGCCCACCAAACCTCACCCACAGCACCGGTTGTAGAAAAATTTGAATCCCACCACTAGCAGAGTGCATCCATTAACACCAATTAACAGTTGGAAAATGAGACTAAAACCCCTTAATTCCACAATACAAGGGCAAACTCAATCATAGTTTCAACTAAGAAACTATGAGTACCCTAAAAAGTAAAGGTTTCCTCTATCTGGTCATATCTGAGCCTTTGGGGGCTGTTTTCTTCTTCGTCTCAGCCAGTCCTTGTGTACTGAAGATTTGTCTTTAAATGAATCCAAACTCCACCTCCCCTTTAGGACAATGGAACTGATGGGCTCTCTAGCGAACTCAGAGCCCAACACTTCGTTTCTTAGCCAAGGAGCCAGCATTGTCTGAAGATGCTTCCATGGTCACGTGGCTGTTCTGACCAAGGCTTCCTGAGATAATAACAATCACACGCTGTTCTCAAAAACCTTGTTTTTTATTTCAACGGCTGTGAATTATATGCATTCAGAGCCTTTAATGAGTCCCAAACAGTTTATGAATAGTCCAACAGAAGTCTACCACAATCTTTCAGGATAAGGCTGATAAGCAACCACCTTTATCTCCCTTGAAATGCTGCCAACGACTAAATTGCCAGTTAGCTGTACAAGGCCAAACGGAGCACAAAGTCAACACGGAGCTTCAGATCTTAAACCGACCAGTACGAACAAAGTTGCTTCCTGCAAAGACTCCTGTCCCTTTGCTCCTCCTTTATGTCTTATGGGAAGGGCCAATCATCTCCAAGCCTTACTCCCAAGGCAACCCTTTTGTTTTAACTGTTCTTGCCTTCTGGCAGGTCTGTGCAAGTGCGCACTGGGAACAGGCTCCCTCTGTTCCTCTGCCTCGCTGATGTCAGATTCTGCAGGCTCTGGAGTCAGCACATAACTCTCAGATGGCCATGGCCCCATCTCTGTGTCGGACACAGATCCCTCGTCCGAGTCCTCACCAGACTCCAGGACTGGCCCATGTCCCTCCCCATTGTCAGACTCTGCTACCAGCTCTGCAAGCTGCTGGCAGACTACAACAGTGGCCAGCATGACTATACACCGAGGTGCAGGAACGTTGCTATCTTCCCACTGAAGTGGTACCTATTTATCTACTTTCATTTGCATGCTTTTGAACTTAGGTTGGCAGGAGCTGGGACAAGGAATGGGAGATCACCCCGTCACATGATGCCTGGGTCTCGAACTGATGACCTTCTGGTCAAGCCCAGTGTCTTAACCACTAGGCCACCACGCCCCTATGGAGTATCCTAGACCAAGCTAAATCCAAAAAAAAAAAGAATAGGGAATTCTTAGAAGCTTGGCACTCAGACAAATCTTTCATCATTAGACACATGGAGATAAATTACATTTATACACCATTCAAAAGAGACAATAACAATACAAGGAGGAAACAAAAAGACCAGAATACAACCACTCCAGCAGCCAACATCCAGAGAAGCAGTGATTAACACCAGACAAACGATCAAGCAGAAAACAATATGCTAATGAAGGAATTACCAAGGAGACAATTAAGCTTCTGCTTCGAAGTGTTGGAAATCTGGCTGACTTTCTATTATGATGTGTATTATGCTGGTCGCCCAACTCTGCTTGGCTTAGCAAAAGATGCTAACCAATGGTTAACACATCTATGGGTCCCTATTAACTAGTATCCTGCCTTTACGTAACACATTTAGATCTGGGGTCATATGCAAACCCAGTTTGTATCAAAGCTGCAGAGTTCCATTTTTTGTCGAGCATGAGATTTACTCTGAGAGGAAGCCAGATGTGAGAATCTGATGAAGAAAATCTCCAGCAGTCTTCAGAGCATCTTTGCCATTAAAAATCAACAGGATGACTTGCTCAAGTTCAGGATCGGTAGCATATGTCCTCTTGGCTACGGCGTGCATGGGAATATTGCAGGGGATCAGGACAGCACTGAAATGACCACAGAAAGAGTGAGGATCGATCCATCTTTTATTATGGCCACAAACCAGAATTGAACATGGAAACGTTAAAACAAAGTAGAACAGAACAAGCCAGTGTGGTTAAGGCACCTGCTTAGAAAGTCGGACACCAGAGGTGGTATTCAGCCAGTTCTGAGCAGTTCTGGAGAACTGATAGAGGAAATTTTGAGTAGTTCGGAGAACCAGCAAATCCCACCTCTGACTGGCCCCACCCCCATCTATTCTCCGCCTCCCGAGTCCTGGCTGATTGGCTGGGTCTTCTTTTGTTGCCCTGCACAAGAGAACGGAGCTGGAAAGCAGATTCTTCACTTCTGGAATTCCTTATCTTGCCCTGCCAGATTTATTACCTTATCTTGGCTTGTTGGATTTATAATTTAAAATTTTCCTTTTACAACATTTGAATTGGAATAACTGCAGCCAAAGGCTGTTGCAGGTTCGGGGGAGAGTTTTTCTCCAGACCAGAAGGTAACCAGAACACTGGGGGCAAAATTGGAGCTAACAAAGGGACCCAGACTTATTCTCTGACTTTGTGCCACACCCTGGGTCATCACACCAGTGTCAACATCATAAATGTGAGACAGTCTGTCTGCCAACAATCTGATCGAGTGACCATGGGGATTCTGTCACAGTCATAAGTGTGAAAGATATAATAATTTTAGAACAATAACTTTATTGTCATTCTGAATGTACACTAATCAGCACTCATGAAAGTCGAATTTCATTGCTTACAGCTCTGAAAGCATCACAAGTCACTTTTTTCAGTGACGTTATAAGTTTGAACAGTCACAAAAAGAACTGTTGCAAATTAAGGATTACCTGTACAGCAGAATTTAGTTACATTCAAAGATATTGCATCATAGTGATCTGATAGCAACAGCTGTGGGTCAGATTTGCTTGGTACCTCACCCATTTCCTGGCAATATGAAGAAAATGGACGATTGTCCATAAAGGGAGCATTTCATTTCCTCCTGCAGAATTTACAGGCATGAAAGAACACCAACCAATTCTTTTTTTAATAACACTCGGCATGTCTGCAGCATTTGATGACTTCAAGATCGAGACTGTGAGGTGGCTCAGAATGAAGCAGTTGGAAGGTGATTTTTGCTCGCGTGCAAACCCTCATTTTTATTCCAAGGGACCCTTCGTGGTCTGAAAATTCATATCTGTTAGCAATTATGAATCGAGATTTATTCCAGCCTTTATGACATTGATGCATCTTGGTACACTCCAGACAATGCTCCAAGCCAGGCGTGACTTGTTGGCACATGCCCAGAAATAATGACTTTAACTATCGATTTTCATCTGAAATGCAAGTTGCAAAAACCTAAGCAGGAAACATTTCAAAGCAACAGTACATCGACTGATTAATCCCTTGCCACTGGCACAATTAACAGGCTCACACACGTCCCATTCTAACAGCACATCATGCAAGTTGTTGGGTTTAATGCTTGGAGCCATTCAACTGTGTCAGGAAATCACAGTGAAGAAAATCATACCGAGCCTTATATATTAGGAGCAATAATTTAGCTCCTGGGCCCTTTGGCTCCCATTGCTGTTCATTTTAATACTTTAACTTTTAATGTTTGATGTTGTCATGCTTTTCATATTCTCATCATTATATATTGTATGTTATGACATTGTAAACCACCTAGAGTTACTTGATAGTGAATTGAGCAGCATATTAACAGAGTTGGACTGGACCTTCTTGGTCATCTAGTCCAACCCCCCACCCAAGCGGGAGACCCTATACCATTTCTGACAGATGGCAGTCCGGTCTCTTCTTGAAAGCTTCCAGGGATGAAGCTCCCACCACTTCCAAAGGCAAGCTGTTCCATTGAATATAGAATAGCAGAGTTGGAAGGGACCTTGTAGGTCATCTAGTCCAACCTCCCACCCAAGCAGAAGACCCTACACCATTTCTGACAGATGGCAGTCCAGTCTCTTCTTGAAAGCCTCCAGGGATGAAGCTCCCACAACTTCCGAAAGCAGCTTCTGTTCCATGGGTTGATGGTTCTCCCTGTCAGAAAGTTTCTCCTTATTTCCAGGTTGAATCTCTCCTTGATCAGTTTCCATCCATTATTCCTTGTCTGGCCTTTGGGTGCCTTAGAAAATAGCTTGACCCCTTCCTCCTCTCTGTGGTAGCCCCTCAAATATTGGAAGACTGCTCTCCTGTCTCCCCTGGTCCTTCTCTTCCCTAGACTAGCCAGGCCCAGTTCTTGCAACCATCCATCTTATGTTTTAGCCTCCAGTCCCCTTATCATCCTGGTTGCTCTTCTCTGCACTCTGTCTAGAGTCTCAACATCTTTTTTATAGTGTGGTGACCAAAACGGGATGCAGGACTCTAGATGTGGTCTTACTAAGGCTTTATAGAGTGGTATTAGTACCTCCCTTGATCTTGATTGTATATTTGTAGTATATAGATTGTATGTAGATTTAATGAATAAATACAATGAATGCTCAACTTACAGCCATTCCTTGATAGGCCCTTTGAAGTTACAACAGCACTGAAAAAAATGATTTATGACCATTTTTCACACTTATGACCATTGCAACATCCCCATGGTCACATGATCAAAATTCAGACGTGTGGTGACTGACTTGGACTTATGGTGGCTGCACTGTGTCAGGTTTATGTGATCACAATTTGCAACCTTCTCAGTTGGCATTCAACCAGCAAAGTCAGTGGAAGAAGCAGAATTCGCTTAATGACCACATGATTCCCTTAACAACTGCAGTGATTCGCTTAACAAAGGTAGCAAAAAAAGCTTGTAAAATGGGGCACAGCTCAACTTGCCTTGCTTAGCGATGGAAATGTTGGGCTCAATTGTGGTTGTAAGTCGAGGACCATCTGCAAAGGAATTAGCCTCCAACGTTGAGTTTGTTGAGTCAGTTTTCCAAATGCATCTAGTTGGCCATTGCGGGGAACCATCATGATAGGTGCTTTTTTGAAAAAATAATTACATTAAGTTTATGGAGATATAAAATATGAAAGAAAGTGACAATAGTGTGGAAAAGGGGAGAGGAAAAGGGGAAAAGAAAGAAATGTAGGATACAGGGGAAGAAAAAGAAAGAAAAGCATTGATTTCCTACTCTTGTTAGCACAGTAAAATAACATAATAACATTACAGCCTCAACTTTTTACTTTTACATACTGATATGTCATAACCATTTCTATAACCAAGAAACCAGAGGTGGATATTCAGCAGTTTTTGACCGGTTCTGCAGAACCGGTAGTGGACATTTTGAGGAGTTTGGAGAACCGGCAAATCCCACCTCTGACTGGCCCCGCCCCATCTATGCTCCGCCCCCCTGAGTCCCAGCTGATTGGCTGAGTCTCCTTTCGTTGCCCTGCACAGGAGAACGGAGCTGGAAAGCAGGTTAGTGGGGTGAAGAGGGAATGGGATTGATCAGTAACCTTCCCCTGCCACGCCCACCAAGCTACATCCACCACACCTACCACACCACACCCACCAAGCCACACCCACAGAACCGGTAGTAAAAATTTTTGAATCCCACCACTGCAAGAAATCTATCAGCGAAATCAAAGTTTTATTTTTTTCCCATCTCATGATAAGTACTGGCCCAATCATAAAGAGATTTATTTTAAGACATGCAAATGTTCCCTGGGCATATTTATATTGCACAGATAAAGGAGACAAACCCTGCTTCAACACCCATTTATTTTTCCCCCTTTCGCATTGTGGACTGACGTGGCTTTTAGAAGCTGCACATAATGCTCAGTATCTCCTCCTCCTTAGTAGGCAGCCAAGCTGAAAATGAGCAAACCGTCAAAGCAGCAGATCCATGACTTTCAGCTCCAGCTATCTTCCCTCACAGTCCTTAAAAGCTAACATACTTAGTTTGGCAAAATCTTAATTTAATCATTCTAATAAGATTTTAATAACTCACCCAGTTCCTGCAGGAAGCTTTCAACATAAGGAGCTACATGGAAACATAGGTTGGGATTGTTCAGATTTTTCCAGCATAAATTCAGTGCCAGAAAAATAAACACAGATGGCTGAGGCGTCATTTAACTTCTTTATAAACACATTAAGTAAATTTTACAATACCAGTTATAGATTTCTCCAACACGGAGCAAACTCAAACAGAAGCAGACATCTTACAGGTTCAGAGCAAGCAAGTGATTTTCTCTTTCACTTTAGAGCTGAGCACAGAAGAGAGATAAACCAGGCCTAGATTCTCTCTTTAAGTTTCAGCCCTCAATTCAACTCTCATTGGCTGATCTTGTGACAAAGCTCTATTCCGGTTCATGAATATACTCTGACAGGGATCTGGTTTGATCTAGGAGTTCAAATTGGATTGTATCTCTTCCAGGAAGCCCTTTTCCATCATTCTGCTCATCGGTCCTAAATAACATAAAGGACAAAGGTAAAGATTTTCCCGGTCCAGTTGTGTTTGATTCTAGGGGACGATACTTATCTCTGTTTCTTGGCCGAGGGAGACAGCATTGTCTGAAGACACTTCTGTGGTCATGTGGGCACAGCATGGCTATATGCTGAGGCACATGGAATGCTGAAGTGGTACCTATTTATCTATTCGCATTTACATGCTAGCGAATGACTAGGTGGGCAGGAGCTGGAGCGAGTTAATGGGTGCTCATCCCATTGAGTAGCCCCCAGATCACGAACACAAGCTATCAGCTTTCCAACTGAGCCATTGCACCCTTTCCCCCCCAAAAATAACATGCATCATAGGAAATACTAAATAAATACAATTCCCCATCCACCAACTTTCATTTACTTCATTAATGCGGATTTGGTCATGTGGACACATATACTAAGCCATAATATGTTTTCACCACTATGGTGACCAAGATAAAATGCCAACCATAGTTTTTCTTAATAACTCACGGCTATTACACTAGAACAGTGGTTTTCAGTCTGTGGTTAGCAGACCCCAGGGCCTAAGAAGGGTTGAAGAAATGTTATGATTTCAATCTTGAGTGAAGTCTTCGTGGTCCATGATTGTGGCCACAAAAGGTATTTAAAGGGGGTCCATGGTGAAGAAAAGATTGAGAACCACTGTGCTAAACTATAGTTTAGCATAATGTGGGAATCCAATTACTGGCCTGATTCTGGTTATTATTAATATTTAATTTATATCCTGACTTTATTATTTATATAAATAACTCAAAGGTAGGAAATACATCTATTGTCCCAGCTCAAAATGTTCCTTTTGTTTTAACCTGTCCTCTTGTGTGAACACAGAACATTGTGGATATAGGGCAAGGAGTGGCAGAACCTAGGGCCAGAGTCAAAAAAGGGACTAGTGTAGAATCCCTCCATAGTCATAAGGGAACGAAGTGCAACCTCCCTTGAATTCCATTGACCCTTATCTAACCCTTAGCCATTGGTTGAGAAGATTCCTGTACAGTTTAGCAATAATTCAGTTCATTGGACTTGATCTTTGTTGCCTGTCAGTGGTTGACTAAACATGGAGTGAGTCAGCAAACAAAAGCATAGCAATGTGCATGGCCATTCTGTGTCTGGCAATGGCCAATAAAGTCCCCGTTTAATGCTCATCTCATGCATAGTATGTGTATATCCATGATTTAACTGAATAATCACAATTGGTCAATTTGCAATATACAATACGTCCAGTGTGGGATTCCAATTTTTTTTTTTTACTACCGGTTCTGTGGGTATGGCTTGGTGGGCGTGGCAGGGGAAGGATACTGCAAAATCCCCATTCCCTCCCCACTTGACTAACCTGCTTTCCAGCTCCATTCTCCTGTGCAGGGCAACCAAAGAAGACTCAGCCGATCAGCTGGGATTCGGGAGGCAGAGAAGAGATGGGGTTGGCAGGGCCAGCCAGAGGTGGTACTGGCCGGTTCTCTGAACTACTCAAAATTTCCTCTCCTGATACTCCAGAACGGGTCAGAACCTGCTGAATGCCACCTCTGGCAATAAGGCCCCTTTTAATGCTCATGTCATAGTGTGTGTATCCATGATTTAACAGAATAATCGCAATTGGTCAATTTGCAGTATACAATACGTCACCAGCTACTTTTTCAGTTTAGGAACTTGCTAAGCCACCACCCACCTGTACTGGGGCACAGGGTAATGTGCGAACTCGGCTATTCTTGAAGACCCTTCGCCTTTCTGTAACACCGGGACATGATGGCTTGCATTTTCCTTTCTCAGCAGCAATTTAGGCAATGCCTGTAAACTTGGGTGAGGAGGTGGTCTTCTGAACGCCTGCTTTCTGAAGGCTTGCAAGGGCAAGACACTCTTTACTTGTAAAGACACAAACCAGTGAATGTAGCAATGATTAATTAATTCCAGTTCATCTCTAAATAATCCAGATGAAAAGGTTATGAAAAGGAGTCAAGGAATTGAATATTAGACCGGATAATGGCTCCTTGGAATATATACATGGTCAGGCAATTGTCCAACGTGAGAGGGAAGGATGGGGGATAAGATGAAATCCAGCCATCCAGCAAAAAGCTTAGAATTGGTCTCTAATGGGCTATTGGCTTCATAAAAGTTAAATGCAGCATCGATCATTAAGTCGGATAGTCAGGGCTGTTACAGAAGCCAATGCCTGCAGAAAAGGGGGGGATTTGCCTGCTTTAATAGCATAACAAGATGGCCTGCTGGTATTGCATAAATATTGATGCAGGCTGTTAATTAAATGGGGGGTGAGTGGGGAATGCTCCAGGACTGTACCATTTCGGGATTCAAGGAGCTAAATGCACAATTGGATTTTCCAGAAATTTCTCTAATATGAAATTCGTTTTGGGAAGGGAGGGAGGGAGGAGAGAGGGAGGTGGCGGAGGAAGGAAAGAAGGAAGGGAGGGAGGGAGGAAGGAAGGAAGGAAGGAGGGAGGTGGCGGAGGAAGGAAAGAAGGAAGGGAGGGAGAGAGGGAGGAAGGAAGGAAGGAAGGAGGAGAGAGGGAGGTGGCGGAGGAAGGAAAGAAGGGAGGGAGGGAGAGAGGGAGGAAGGAAGGAAGGAGGAGAGAGAGGTGGCGAAGGAAGGAAAGAAGGGAGGGAGGGAGAGAGGAAGAAAGGAGGAGAGAGGGAGGAAGGAAGGAAAAAGGAAGGGGAGAGGAAAGTGGGGAAGGAAGGAAGGAAGGAAGGAAGGAGGAGAGGGAGAGGTGGTGAAGGAAGGAAAGAAGGGAGGGAGGGAGGGAGGAAGGAAGGAAGGAGGAGAGAGGGAGGTGGTGGAGGAAGGAAAGAAGGGATGGAGGGAGAGAGGAAGAAAGGAGGAGAGAGGGAGGTAGCAAAGGAAGGAAATAAGGGAGGGAGGGAGAGAGGGAGGAAGGAAGGAAGGAAGGAAGGAAGGAGGAGAGAGGGAGGTGGCGGAGGAAGGAAAGAAGGGAGGGAGGGAGAGAGGGAGGAAGGAAGGAAGGAAGGAGGAGAGAGGGAGGTGGCGGAGGAAGGAAAGAAGGAAGGGAGGGAGAGAGGGAGGAAGGAAGGAAGGAAGGAGGAGAGAGGGAGGTGGCGGAGGAAGGAAAGAAGGGAGGGAAGGAGAGAGGGAGGAAGGAAGGAGGAGAGAGGGAGGTGGCGGAGGAAGGAAAGAAGGGAGGGAGGGAGAGAGGGAGGAAGGAAGGAAGGAAGGAGGAGAGAGGGAGGTGGCGGAGGAAGGAAAGAAGGAAGGGAGGGAGAGAGGGAGGAAGGAAGGAAGGAAGGAGGAGGAGAGGAAGGTGGGGAAGGAAGGAAGAAAGGAAGAAAGGAAGAGAGGAAGGGTCTTGTTCATTTGAACTATTTGACCTTTGATGACCCTCTAAAAAATGAAGGGGACAGGCAAGCAAACGTATTTTTTTTTTTAAAAAAAGAGAGAGATGAAAAGAAAAACGCATCCAATACATTTTATACAATTGCTTCCTGCATAGCTGATAAATTTCCCTCCTTGCACCCATGAAAAATTACAGTTTGGGGGCCACCTTTGGAATAGAGCAGGACACCGTCTCCGAGGGCTCTTCGAAATTTTGGAAAGCCGTTCACAGAACCGGAGCCACAGACTCTAAAGCATTGGATTTCAAGAGATGCCCTGGCTCCATTCTTGCTCAACCGAATCCCAGTCTGAGATCCGCAAGATTTAACCTTGAGATCTAGCACCCGAATTTGGCCTAGACGCAAGGCTGCTTTCCCAAAGGAGATTCCATCCTACCGATGAAAAGCTTGCAGTCATTGAAAGATTGTCGTGGGATGGAAAAGACAAAACATCGGAAGGGGGTCTTGCATCACCAAGTGGCAGCTTCTTGACAAACCAACGTCAACACTGCCGTGAGTCATGATGGTGAATCATTTGCCTTTTAGGAATCTTTCCGGAATATAAAAATTAATGGGCTTATTATAGCCTTTCCCAATCTGGCGCCCTCCAATTCTTTCTGATGACATGTTTCGTCATCAACCCCAAACAATATGGCCATGGCTCATTAGGCTGGAAGAAGCCAAGTAGCATTTCGCATGTACTGGAAAAACCCTCGGAGCCAGAGTTGGTATTCAGCTGGTTCTGAACGGTTCTGCAGAACTGGTAGCGAAAATTTTGAGTCGTTGTCAGCATTCCAGCAAACCTCCATTCCAATCAGTAACTCTGAGACAAGCATAATCTCAAAAGTACCTTTATTAGAATAGCACCTGGCACATCTGTGGAATCTTGAAACTAAAGATTCCCAGACTTCCCACAATGTCCAAAACTAAAATCCCTCCCCTTTTCTCCCATCATCACATCACATGGACCACTCACAATCTGTCTCAGTGTAAGATCCTTTTTCTCTGCTGTGCCACACTTAATAACCTTGAACTAAGAAAATAATTATAATAATAATGATTTTGTCTACTTAGAACTACTCAATTGAAATCACCCCCCTCCCAACTTCTCAGGCTATGTGGCAGCATGGAATATGGCTTCCAAAGCTGACAGAATAGAATAGAATAGAATAGAATAGAATAGAATAGAATAGAATAGAATAGAATAGAATAGAATTCTTTATTGGCCAAGGGTGATTGGACACACAAGGAATTTGTCTTGGTGTAAATACTCTCAGTATACATAAAAAGAAAAGATACATTCATCAAGAGTCGAGAATCATCAGGTACAACACTTAATGATAGTTATAGGATACAATAAGCAATCAAATCATACTAGGAAACACTCAATATAAATCATAAGGATACAAGCGACAAAGTTACAGTCATACAGTCACAAGTGGGAGAGGAAAGGTGATAAGGAGTGATGAGAAGATTAACAGTAACAGTAGTGCAAACTTTGTAACAGGCGTCCCCCCCTTAAAAATCCCACCTCTGACTGGCCCCGCCCCAATCTATTCCCTGCCTCTCGAGTCCCAACTGATTGGCTGGGTCTTCTTTGGTTGCCCTGCACAGGAGAATGGAACTGGAAAGCAGGTCAGTGGGGTAGGGAGGGAAGGGGGATTTTGCAGTATCCTTCCCCTACCACACCCACCAATCCACACCATGCCCACCCAGCCACGCTCACAGAACCGGTAGTAAAAAAAATTGAATATCACCACTGTATATAAGTCTCAGGACTATTGCTTTTAGAACTCGAGAGCATTCCTAAACTTCCCATTCAGATCTTTACGAAAACATCAAAAGCCAGAATATTTAGTATATTACAATCAGGCTTCCACTTTGTTTGTAACGTTAGGACAAAATGTTCCCAATCAGCTTTGAAATCCATTCATTTTGCTTTGGTTAAAAACGGAGCAAATTGAGCAGCATTAGTGAAAAAGACAAAGTCCAATGAAACGCTTGCCCTCTTTTTGTCCTCCGCCAAGGAAAGGAGAAAGTTAAGAAGATTATAGCTTTTATGAGCTGCCCATCTGATCAAACTTTTCAAAACAAATTCTTCCTCTGGCGTGAGACGTCCAAATGAGACAGCCTGTCAGAAGTGAAATTGTGAATCGGTTAATTGACACTTGACAGTGTCATTCAGGGCATAATTCCTTGGAAGTACATGCCTGCGTAATCAATTGGAGACCGCCAGTAATAAAATAGTTTTAGGGTCGTTCTGTTAAGTGCTTAATTAATTAGTGGTAATTTCGATCCCTTTTTTTCCATTCCCCCTTTTTTTTTCATCTTGTCTTAGACTATTTTGATTCTGGGCATATTGACGGCACACTAGAATGAAGGGGCAAGGGGACGACCCAGATCTTGAAAGATTTTCCTTCTCAATGAGTGACCAATTCTGTTTCTTGAATATTATCTAAGCCTCCCTTATGCTTCCTTCGGGGTCTCAGCAGGTCACCTGCATTTCAATGAAATGCAGAGATTGATCTACATTTAATGGATTGATCCACCCAAAAAGCATATGATTCAGCAATGAAATGAATTTGCAGGCAGGCACTCAAGGCTGCTGGGAATTCAATTCCACTCTCCAAATTGAAGGAGGCCATTGACCCTCTTCCCTACTCAGGGCAGGAACCCAAATTAGAGGCTCCCCCTGCCCCCGTCAAGAGATGGGGGGGGTTCTAGATTCAGCTTGAAGGCTTCCAATGAAGCAGCTGATTCCATTGTCAAACTACGCTTAAAAGGTGAGGCAGCTTTTCTTGACACCAGACTGACTTGGTTAACAAGTACTCTGGGTTTCTTTCCCCAGAGACATATTGGCCCTGACTTCCCAAAAACTCATTTTTGTTTACTTATTTATTTGTACCCTTTATTGTTGTTACAAAGAACTCAAGATAGCAAACATATCCAACACCGCTTGCTCCTATTTTCCCCACAACAACCACCCTGCGAGGTGGGTTGGGCTGGGTGATGGACCCAAGGCCCAAGCTGGCTTTCATTCCCAAGGCAAAACTAGAATTTACCATCTCCTGGTGATTGGCCCAAAGTCACCCAGCTGGTTTCATGGCTAAGATGGGACTAGAACTCACTGTCGCCTGGTGATTGGCCCAAAGTCAACCAGCTGGTTTATGGCTAAGGTGGGACTAGAACTAACCGTCACTTGGTGATTGGCCCAAAGTCAACCAGCTGGTTTCATGGCTAAGGTGGGACTAGAACTCACCGTCGTCTGATGATTGGCCCAAAGTCACCCAGCTGGTTTCATGGCTAAGGTGGGACTAGAACTCACTGTCGCCTGGTGATTGGCCCAAAGTCAACCAGCTGGTTTATGGCTAAGGTGGGACTAGAACTAACCGTCACTTGGTGATTGGCCCAAAGTCAACCAGCTGGTTTCATGGCTAAGATGGGACTAGAACTCACTGTCGCCTGGTGATTGGCCCAAAGTCAACCAGCTGGTTTATGGCTAAGGTGGGACTAGAACTAACCGTCACTTGGTGATTGGCCCAAAGTCAACCAGCTGGTTTCATGGCTAAGGTGGGACTAGAACTCACCGTCGCCTGGTGATTGGCCTAAAGTCACCCAGCTGGTTTCATGGCTAAGGTGGGACTAGAACTCACTGTCACCTGGTGATTGGCCCAAAGTCACCCAGCTAGTTTCATGGCTAAGGTGGGACTAGAACTCACCGTCGCCTGGTGATTGGCCCAAAGTCACCCAGCTGGTTTCATGGCTAAGGTGGGACTAGAACTCACCGTCGCCTGGTGATTGGCCCAAAGTCACCCAGCTAGTTTCATGGCTAAGGTGGGACTAGAACTCACCGTCGCCTGGTGATTGGCCCAAAGTCACCCAGCTAGTTTCATGGCTAAGGTGGGACCAGAACTCACCGTCGCCTGGTGATTGGCCCAAAGTCACCCAGTCTGCTAGAATAACCTAAGACAGGACTAAAACTCCCACTTTTAGCCTGGTGCCTTAACCACTGGACCAAACTATCCCTTGTTTGAATATTCTAGACCCATCCAGGATGGTCACCTTGGTCCGTTATGCTTGCAGGCAGGATTCTCACTTCTGCTGGAAAGCATCTTTGCACAGGGCCATCTCCCTCCAATCTCAAAGCACAGCTCTCTATGCACCCGGCTCTCTGTGTGAGGGGTGTACGCCACAGGCTCAGCTCTTCTTGAGCAAAAGAGAGCGTTGACTGAGCAGCTGTCAGTCACCCTGGCCAGCTGTGGGTCAGAGGGGCCCAGGATGCC
This sequence comes from Hydrophis major, assembly GCA_033807585.1. Taxonomy (NCBI): domain Eukaryota; kingdom Metazoa; phylum Chordata; class Lepidosauria; order Squamata; family Elapidae; genus Hydrophis; species Hydrophis major. The sequence continues at coordinate 9,484,404 of CM066340.1, read as the reverse complement.
TTGAAGGATACTCCGTGCATTCGATCCTCTCAGGCTCAAAGCAAACATGGTGGACTCTTTCCCCTGCACAGAGCAAGAAGGCAGAGCAACTGCAGAAGAGGAATTTGAAAGGCAGTGAATGAATGGGACGTTTGCTAAAACTAACTAACTAAAACTATCTGTCTGTCTATCTATCTATCTATCTATCTATCTATCTATCTATCTATCTATCTATCTCTATCTATCTATAAAAAGAGAATCTCCAGAGACACTAATGAATGGCTATAAGGTCTCCCTGTATTCGCCATTTCTCGAGCTTGTGAAATGCAGCTCTTTGGAGGTCAAATTTCTGCACCGACATTAGCACTTTTCCCTTCATGTGACTACTAAGGCAGTATGTGACACACACACACACACACACACCAGTGTTGCCAAAAGAGCAAGTCTAACCCTTCTTACTTGTGCTGGGCAGCAACATCCGCTGCTGGGGATACAGGAGGCGGAGTCCGCAGACATCTAAGCCAGAGGCGAGAACCAGCTGCGGCAAATGATGGACAGCCACTGGATTTTTGGAGCAGGGTCTCGAAGAACAGCGTCATGGCAACCTGAGCAAGGAGCACCAAGGGGGAATGAAGCAGATGGCTGCACTAAGGGGGACAGAAACCCCAAGATTTCTCCTGATTATGTCAACAGATCCTTCTCAACCACTAAGGGAGACAACTATCCAGCCCATAAGTTCTGTGAGTTATGTGAATTTAGGCAAGGGGGCAACTGTAGTAAATGTATTTGTGCATCTACCTATATATATATATATAAAAGCAAAATGCCACTCACAGATCATCACAAAACCTCCAGGACCATAAAGCCTACAAACTTGACATTTGGCACCTATGTTCCTCTTGGCTTCTAGGTGCTCCCTAAGAAAGGATTTTGCAAAATGAACATTTCTTATATTATTATTATTAACATGCTCTGATGCTAAGGAGTTCTACTCCCCCTCCACACCTGAAAAGAAATCTGTTCCAAATGCAAAACACAAGCAGAGGAGAGGAGTTTCAGTTTTAGTTTACAGCACCAAGCGGCTTTAAGTACAGAACAGTTGATCTAAGCCACGCCCAGGCTCCTTGCTGTCTCCTTGCTCACACGGCAAATACTGTTTCACTTTCCAAATAGCCTTTAACTCTCACACACTGACAGGATGCTAGCCAGATGAATACCGATGGATGCTGGTAGGCAGAGGCAGAATTTCCCCCCCTTATTTTCCTCCCCAAAAACTAAGCCCGACCACATAGTTTCATAGCAACCCACGGATATTGAGCTAGTTTAATTTATATGCCACCTATCTCGCTATCCAGCTGAATTGTAGTTCAGTTCACAATGACAAGCACATTAGACAAATCCAGTTCTGGTCCCATGGATGTGGGCTCTTTTTGGAATTTCACAAAGTGCCCTACGGTTGTGGGGGGATTATAGGGACGTGCTGTGCTTTTCTGTTGCCTTGTTGTGTGTTTGGTGTATATGTGTGTTTGGTGTATATGTGTGTGTGTGTGCGAGAGACAGAGTGCTTACTTCCGTTCCCACATCATCGCTTTCCCCGATACTGCTGCCATTGGGAAAATATTTTTCCTCCGTCTCTACCCTCTGCTAGTAAAATCCAGCAGGTACCGCAAAGATTTTCTCTGCCGCCTGAAATGTATCAAAAAAGAAGCTGTTGTTTTTGACTTGCCTCCCTTCTTCAGGGGCAGGGATTTGAAAAGAAAAGTGGCAGAGGGAATGCCAAGAACTGACATTAGAGAAAGAGAAGGCATAGCAGGGCCATTTCTCACTGGGGTAATCATAATTTCCTTGGCCATTTTTGTGCCAGCTGCTTGAGGGCTGGAGAGACAGATTAAAAAAAAAAAAAAAATCCAGCTGCAGTGATTTGCTGTACAGGCAGTCCTTGAGCTTACATTTAGTGACGGTTTGAAGTGAAAACTGTCACTAAATAAAGCATTTGTCAACTCAAAAAACATTTCTATGTCTGTCTTAGAGTTGCCATGAACAGAAATTTGGTGGGGGGGGGGTAGGGGAGAAAAAAATTGGAAAGAGCAATGCAGCAGTTTGGAACCCAAAGTGCATTCCATTCGTATCTTGCAAAGATTATAACTAAGCTGCTGGAATTTCTAACGGGCAATTCTCTATTTGGGGGAACGTGATGGATGACTCTCGGCGATGAACTTGTTTCGTTGGAGAATATGAATTATGTTTCACCCAGAGGGGTCGGGGTGAGGAAAACCAGGGTCAAGGGTGAGAGTCAATTACGTGTCTCAGAATCAGCTTCATACAGGCCATGCAGACATGTTCGCTCCTAATAAATTCTTTGAAGTTTTTGAAGCTCGGCTCGAGGCTCATGATTTAATGAGAGCCGCTGACGGAATCCTGACAGCAGCACTGTAAAATTGACTGAGGGTCATTTTTCACAGCTACCATCATTTATAGCATCATGGTCATGTGAACAGACACTTGGCAACTGGCTCTTGGCAACTGAAAAGGTCACCTGTTCCCCTTTTGCGACCTTCGGACAAGCAAAGTCAACGGGGAAGCCAGATTCCCTTCACAACCGTGTCACTAACTTATAACAGTGTTTTTTTTCACAATTGTAGCAGGAAAGGTCATAAAATGGGGCGAAATGGTTGTGATTCAGCGAACAACCGTTTAGCCACAAAAATCCGGGGCTCAGTTGACATGGTAATTCGTAATTGACCCTTTGGGGCATTGACACCCCAAACCAGAGGAAACCAAGATGTGGTAGCATTGCGGTAGCTGTTTAAGTTTTGATGGAAGAGGCCTGCCTGGCTGGGAATCTGTGGGTGCAACTGAGGGATTTAAAGAGCCTCTTTGTGGCTTTCTTGGCCACCCGTGGCTCAGCCTCTACTGCTTTGCAAACTCTGATAGTATTGCAGGATCCCAATCTCAAACAATCACCTGGACCAAAGTTTTATTATTCCAATCATCCAAGAACTTCTCTCTCTCTCTCTCCAAAATATGGGCTCGTTCTATCTGGACTGTTCTAACAGCACCCTAAATTAACAATTAAAAGCTACTAGGTAACATAAAGGTAGCATCGGACATGTGATGCAACATCTGGAAAAATACAGCATCCTTCACTGAATCCTCTAGGGAAAAATGCAAAGCAAACAAGCTCCAGGCAGAAACAAACAAGGTCCACGGCTTCAAAACCTAATGGACTCGTTTGTGCAAAACTCAGCAGCAGAGGCGGTGTTCAGCAGGTTCTGACCAGTTCTGGAGAACCAGGAGCAGAAATATTGAGTATTATGAAGAATGATGATGTTTTTATGTTATGTCCTATGTTTTATGTGTTTGTGTTTGTTGTAAAAAATTAATAAAACTTGTATTAAGAAAAAAAAAAAAGAAATATTGAGTATTCCATCCCAAATCCCATTTCTGACTGGCCCTGCCAACCCCATCTCTTCTCTGCCTCCCATTGAGTCCCAGCTGATTGGCTGGGTCTTCTCTGGTTGCCCTGCACAGGAGAACGGAGCTGGAAAGCAGGTTAGTGAGGGTGGGGAGGGAAGGGGGATTTTGCAGTAACCTTCCCCTGCCACACCCACTAAGTCATCTCCAGCAAGCCACACCGGTAGTACAAATTTTTTTGAATCCCACCACTGTTCCTGTCGTTTTCTTTCACCTTTGGCACCCAGAAGGTTATGCAAGAGAAAGAATCCTGCTAATTTTGCAGCAGGAACTAAGAACAGAGAGTTCTTACTGACATCTATTCTCTGGGCTGCAGCAGAGCAGTAGACTTTATTGATGATAATGGAGCCAATAAACCTCAGCTAAAAATCAATGCAAAGTGATTATGCCATTACGAGATGGCACATGCTTCCCCCCTCCCCCCGCCCTCCGCCAGCAAATCTTCACATTATCCTGGTAATGGGCGCTAATAGATTTGAATTTATCAGTCCTGTTCTATTTCCATTTGTGGAGGAAGGAAGAGACACCAAAAGATTGGAGGGTGGGAAGGGAGAAGGAAGCGAACCGGCTCCTTAAGTGGCTATGTGGACCTCGGAAGAAATCTGTCAAAGATTACTAGCTCACCCAATTTATTTGTTTTATTTAGCATAGTGCACCTACAGAGGTCATGCAATTGTATATAAATCGAGCCTACACAATGGACATGGAAAAGGCCCATGACTTGCTGATTTAGAGATGTGGGGCAGCGGCGATGAAATAACATTTTATTTTATTTTTATAGGACTATCTTTCGAGGGGGAAAGAATTTTTCCAGCACACCCTGTAAGACTGCGCAAGAGAAAATCCCACAGAAATGGATGTTCCCCTTAATCTATATATATAAAAGCAAAATTATCACTCACGCATCATCACAAAACCTCCAGAACCGTAAAGCCTACAAACTTGACATTTGGCACGTAGGTTCCTCTTGGCTTCTAGGTGCTCACTAAGAAAGGATTTTTTGAAATGACCATCAGAGCATTAGTATTTCCTATATTATTATTATTATTATTAACAGGCTCTGATGCTAAGAAGTTCTACTCCCCTTCCCCACCTGAAAAGAAATCTGTCCCAAACACAAAACACAAGCAGAGGAGAGGAGTTTTAGGTACAGTTTTACTTTCACAGCACCAAACAGCTTTAGTACAGAACAGTTGAGCTAAGCCAAGCCCAGGCTCCTTGCTGTCCCCTTCTTGCTCATACAGAAAATACTGTTTCAGTTTCCAAACAGTCCTTAACTCTCTCACACACTGACAGGATGCTAGCCAGATGAATACCGATGGATGCTGGTAGGCAGAGGCAGAATTTTTTCCCCTTATTTTCCTCTCAGAAAACTAAGCCCGACCACATAGTTTCGTAGTGAAGTAGCTAGTCCCTCACTAAAGATTGCTATTGAATTGTCAGGAAATAAATAGCAACTTTGAAAATAAACAGGAAGTTGTTCTAGTGATGCATTTTACAGTTCTCGTGTATTCTGGATCGACCTGAAATGTACATTAAATTCAGCAAATTTGAGATTCAGTTCCTCTCCTGTCTTTCACCATGGATCTATTCCATTTGCTTTCTAGGCTCTGTCACCCCTAGCTTTTAAGGGACATTTTTTTAAAGAAAAAAAAAGATCTTTTTCTAGATTTGAACCGCTGGATTGGATGATTTAGTCGATAAGTAGACTGGAGGCATGAGCGGTATGCACCCACCTGGATAAGCTTCTGCTTGGGTCATTCCCAACAGATAATAAATCAAAAGGTATTTATAGAAAGGAGGGTCATATTTAAAAGTCACACATCAGGAAAGCCTTAAATTAGCAGCTGATTAAATTCTCCATGGAAGCTTTCCTCGGGGTTCTGATAAATCTTTCAGGCATGCTTTAGTTCCAGATCAGCAATTTCAGCCAGGAATTTGCTGGATGCTGTCTTTGGAAAACAACCTGTGCACAGGTACTCCTTGACTTATAACCACAAAAATATCATTTTTGTAAAATGGTGACCAACATTGGTTGCAGTACTCCAGGTGTGGTGTTAGGTAAAGGTAAAGGGTTCCCCTCACACATATGTGCTAGTCGTTCCTGGCTCAAGGGGGTGTTGCTCATCTCCGTTATAAGAGCCATCGTTGTCCAGAGATGTCTCTGTGGTCATGTGGCTGGCATGACTAAATGCCGAAGGCGCATGGGAGGCTGTTCCCTTCCCACCAAAGTGGCGCCTATTTTATTACTTGCATTTTTTTTTTTTTACATGCTTTCAAACTGCCAGGCTGGCAGAAGCTGGGACAAGTGATGGGAGCTCACTCCATGACGCAAAGCTAGGGATTTGAACCACTGACCTGCCAACCTTTCTGATCGGCAAGCTCAGCGTCTTAGCCAGTGAGCCACTGTGTCCCTTCAGGTGTGGTCTTACTAGCGCTTTATAAAATGGTACTAGTACTTCATGGGATCTTGATTCTATGCCTCTGTTTATATTTTGCCCTTTAGTTAGAAGATAAGTAATAAGTGGTGGGAGAAAAGTTCTCTTCTCATGGGTTAGCTTGGTCCAGTTAGGACCATGTTCAGCAGTGTAGACTGGACAGAATCTGAGTTGGTGTCACCGTCTGTTGATATGTTCTGACCCAAGTCCTTTTCCAATAAGACAAAAAATAACCAAAGAGAACAGAAACCTTTTAATGAGTCTTACGAATCCCCAGTTAAAAGGCTGCTGCAAACTAATTAACTTTGATAAGCACAGACCTTGCCAAAACCGTGAGAGACTGCCAAGAATCCCAGATAAGAAACATTTCACAACACAGGAGTCTTCAAATACCAAATTAAGATACTGTAATGTCCACAAGGCTGAGTTTCAAAACGTCTTTGCTTCCTGCAAAGAACATTCGCTTCACAGCTGCCTTTTATCTTCTTGAAGGAGGGGCCATTACCTTGCAGCCTTACTCCCGAGTCGCCCATGCTGTTGCAGCTGTTCTTTCCCGCGAGCAGCCCTGCGTGCATGCACGCATGGCACAGGCTCCTCAGGAACCTCCTCATCACTGCTGCCAGCCCCCACAATCTCTGAAGGCAGCAGTCCACTCCCTAATGGTCCTGGCCCCTCATCTGAGTCCTCGCTCTCCTCAGCTGTCCCCATCTGCTGCCAGCTAACCACAACATGATAACCCACAGATCTCTCATCTGCTGCTCCACGTAGCAAGACATTTGAGGCAGTTCACAGCATCCTGAGGATGTATGCTAAGTGAGACCAGCTACAATGCCCCAAATTCATATCATTTTTCCCCACCACGCACTTCTCAGCTAAAAAGGAACATCTTCATGAAGTAATGTGTAATCCTTCTGCTCATCGGCTCGGGAGTCCCTCAATGTGCTTCCCATTCCTGCAGTCAGTGATGCCAAAGCCAGCCAAACCGAGGGGTTCCACACAAAGTTGTTATTATACAATCACCCGGCCTTGTTTACAGTGGTTCCCCCCTCCCCCCGGCTCCATTTGCAACTCCTCCTGAGTTATCCCCACTGCTAATTCCACCTCTTTCCTTTCAACCACCGGCAGCAACAACCAAATCTCATTAGCCGGCGAAAGCTGGGATATTGGCACAAGGCCTTTTGATGGGCAGCAGGAGACAGCTGCATCTGGAAGTCCGGTGAAGGCTTTGAAGTTGACAGGCCTAATGCTGGGCCTTGAAGAAAAGCCAGGGGGAGGTATTCAAAACATTATTTGATGCTCCATCTGTGTCCTCAGGAAAGAAGATCTCACCCTTGCTTTTCACCAGCGTGGAAGAAAATACTAGAGATTTGGAACTAATTCTTGTTTGCTTGCAGGAAGGCAAACATAGTCGTTTCCCCTCCTAATATCTGTTAGAGACTCAGGGGGAGAATAGGAAAGAGTATCCAGATTTCATGTATTCAAATAACCCTGCCTTCCTTCTCTTTTCTTCTTCCTCTTTCCTTCCTTCCTCCCTCCTTCCTCTTCTTCCTCCCACTCTCCTCCCTCCCTCCTTCCTTCCTCCCTTCCCTCCCTCTCCTTCCTTCCTTCTCCCTCCCTCCTTTCTTCCTTCCCTCCCTCCCTTCCTTCCCCCTCCCTCTCTCCATTCTTCCTTCCCTCCTTCCCTTTCCTAGGAGAGTTAGGAAAGTGAAGAAATCCACATAATATGAGTATTTAAAACCATAGCAATCATTTCCCCCTAAACAAGAACAGCTTCCTTTTTTATATCTGCTCTTTTGTCTTTCCATTACATCCTACATTCTAAAAAGGAACATAATGAAGATGGGGCCTGTTTATTACAAGGGATGGATGCTTCTGCCAGAAATAGCTTTTATGTTGGCAATTCAAAGGGTGCCTAAATCCAGCATGCTATTGGATAGCTGCCTCTCTTCATAATGTATTTTACAGAGGTATACAAACCTGACACAATTTCCCTCTCCCCAACAAACCCCTTTCCATCACACTGAATTATCATCATCTTGGTTCTTCTCTTTAGTTTTTCTTTCCCTAATATGATTTGAAAACCAGGAACCTGATTTATTCCAGCATGACTTTAGAAGCAGCCACAGAAGAGGGAAATACTTCATTTAAGTAAGTATTCATGGCTTGCAAGGGGAAGGGGAAGAAGGAGATAGGAGGGAGGGAAGGAAGGAAGGAAGGAAGGAAGGAAGGAAGGAAGGAAGGAAGGAAGGAAGGAAGGAAGGAAGGAAGGAAGGAAGGAAGGAAGGAAAGAAAGTGGGAAAGGAAGTAAGGAGAGAAGGGAAGTGGAAAAAGAAAGTGAGAAAGAAGGAAGGAGAGAAGAGAAGTGGGAAATGGTGAGAAGATGAGAAGGAAGGAAAGAAGGAAGGAAGGAAGGAAGGAAGGAAGGAAGGAAGGAAGGAAGGAAGGAAGGAAGGAAGGAAGGAAGGAACAATAGCAGAATAACAGAGTTGGAAGGGACCTTGGAGATCTTCTAGTCCAATCCCCTGCTCAAATAAGAGAGACCCGATACCATTCTGGATAAATGGCTACCCAATCTCTTCTTGGAAGCCTCCAGGGATGAAGCTCCCACAACTTCCAAAAGCAACTTCTGTTCCATTGGTTGATTGTTCTCACTATCAGAAAATTCCTCCTTATTGCCAAGTTGAATCTCTCCTTGATCAGTTCCCATCCATTATCCTTGTCTGGTCTTCAGGTGCCTTGGAAAATAGCTTGACTCCTTCCTCTCTGTAGCAGCCCCTCAAATATTGGTGGACTGCTATCCTGTCTCCCCTGGTCCTTCTCTTCCCTAGACTAGCCAGGCCCAATTCCTGCAACCGTTCATCATATGTTTTAGCCTCCAGTCCCCTAATCATCCTGGTTGCTCTTCTCTGCACTTTTTCTAGAGTCTCAACATCTTTTTTATCGTGTGGTGACCAAAACTGGATGCAGTACTCTAGGTGTGGCCTTACTAAGGCTTTATAGAGTGATATTAGTACCTCTCTTGATCTTGATTGTATCCCTCTGTTAATGCAGCTTAGGATTGCATTGGCTTTTTTGGCGGCAGCTGCACATTGCTGGCTCCTATTTAGCTGGTTGTCCACTAAGACTCCAAGATCCCTCTCACAGGTTTATTAAGCCTGGTTTCACCCAGTCTATATTTTGACTGATGAAGTTACTTGGGCGAGTAGCGAAACATCTCAGATTCACAGATGTTGGTCCAGTTGGCATGATTTAACCTTTTTTAGATTATTTTTGGCCCAGGTGCTTGAGTCTTCATTTACACACTTATCTAGGCTTATCTGGCTTTCAAAGTGTATATTTAATAAGCCTAAGTCAAGCATTTCGCCCAAACCCCCAAAGAACTCGAGGTTTACAGGAGACTAATTTATTTCATATTTCTACGAGACCATTAACATTTTTATAATGAGAGAAAAGGGAATGGAAGGTGCTCACGCTGGGCTCTGCTGCAAAGGGCTCCCTTCCCTATTATAAGTGGGGATCGAGCAACAGCTCATCAGCCACTAAAGGCGTCTGCTCATCTCCTGCTACACCTACTGTGCCTGACCTCCTGCTCTGTGATCTCTCTCCCTCCTAACATCCTGATGAAGCAAAAGACATGTAATTATTATTATTTTTCCCCCCTCTCAGCCAGGATTAATTGAAGCTGGGAGGGGAGAAATGAAGGAGCTGTTATTTTTGCTAGCATGTGCTACAGAGAGATATTGGAGGGAACCCTGGACTGCTCTCTGAGCTCGGTTGCTTTCTTGCAGACGGTTTCATGACCCAAACTAGGTAATCAAATGATGAGTGATCATGATGATGATGTTATCTAATTGGGTAATGAAATGCCTGCAAGAAAGCAACCGAGCTCAGAGAGCACCAAGGACCCTACAGTCTTCTTCTTCTTTTCTTCCCTTCTCTTCCACTCCACAAACCAGAGGGAGTATTCAGCCAGTTTCTAACCCAGTTCTGGAGAACCGGCAGTAGAAATTCTGAGTAGTTCGGAGAACCGGCTAATCCCACCTCTGACTGGCCCCGCCAACCCCATCTCTTCTCTGCCTCCCATCGAGTCCCAGCTGATCGGCCAGATCTTCTTTGGTTGCCCTACATAGGAGAATGGAGCTGGAAAGCAGGTTAGTGGGGTGGAGTGGGAATGGAGATTTTGCAGTATATCCTTCCCCTGCCACGCCCAGTAAGCCACGCCCACAGAACCGGTAGTAAAAAAAAAATGAATCCCACCACTGCCATTCTAACACTGATGATGTTACCTAGTTTGGAAATGAGACATCTTCAAGAAAGCAACCAAGCTCAGAGAACACCAAGGACCCCACCAAGGCCCCCCCCCTCTTCCTCCACTCTGCAAACCTCACTCCCTTCTGGCACTGATGATGTTACCTAGTTGGGGAATGAAACATCTGCAGGAAAGTAACCAAGTTTAGAGAGCACCAAGGACCCCCTATTTCAATCCCGAGCTACAAATATTCTCCTCTACAGAGACATTTATATTCTGGGCTATTTCCGGCATCTTGTCGAAGCCACAAGATTGCAGAAGACATGTTATCATGCAAATGACATCATTTGCATCTTTGAGCAACGACATAAATGCTAGGCTTGATGTCAATCACGCACCACGCCCCTCCCAGACCTCTATGGTGGTTTCTGACTCTACCTGTATTATTTAGTTTTTTTTTAAAGAAGGCTCCATTTCTACATCTACATCTCTACTGGCAGCCTAGGTTTTGAGACCCGAGCACCACACGAGAGGGTGAGCTCTCATCCTTGCCTCAGCTCCTGCCAACCGAGCAGTTTGAAAGTATGTAAATGTGAGTGGATAAATAGGTACCGCTTTGGTGGGAGGGTAACAGGACTCTGGGACATCATGCTGGCCACATGACCATGGAAATGTCTTTGGATAGAGCCAACTCAATGGCCTTGAAATGGAAATAAGCACCACTCATTATAGTCGGCAACGGCTAGCAGAGTAAAATCTGCAGCGATTTTACATTTTTACCATTTCTACTAACACAAGAATAAACCTCATTAAAGACCTGCGGTGGCAGAGTGGTTAGAGTGCAATGCTGCAGGCTATTTCTGCTGATTTCCAGCTGCCTGCAATTTGTCAGTTCAATTCCCACCAGGCTCAAGGTTGACTCAGCCTTCCATCCTTGGGTAAAATGAGGACCCAGCTTGTTGGGGGCAAGAGGCTGACTCTGTAAACCACTTAGAGAGGGGTAGAAAGCACTGTAAAGCGGTATATAAATCTTAAGTGCTATTGCTATTAAGCACACATCTGAATAACCATGCTCCTCCATCCTTTATGTAAATACAGACAAGTGAAGATAAACAAATCCTTAATCAGAAACCTTGTTTGGTTGGGTCGTGGTGGAGATAATCCCTTCAGGGCAATATTTCTCAATCTTGGCAACTCCAAGCAGTGTAGACTTCAATTTCCAGAATTCCCCAGCAAGCTAAATTAAATTGATTTAATAAACAAGTATGGATTTCTAGATCCGAATCACATGTTTAAATTATAGCAAAGCAATAGCTGCCTTACTAATTTACTTTGGTGGTAGGCTTTTGAATAAATATATACATTTTCCCCTAGAATTAGCTTCTAAGGTGAAAGGAATAGGGTCCAAATCACACATTTAAATTACAGCAAAGCAATAGCTGCCTTACTAATTTACTTTGGTGGTGGGCTTTTGAATAAATATATATATTTCCCCCTAGAATTAGCTTCTAAGGTGAAAGGAATAGGGCTGGGCTAACATATGTATCTGTATGTTTATTTTACTGCCATAAAATAATTTGCTTTTCAGGGAGCAATGAAAATCCAGGTCTTGTGATTATACATCTTGATTCAGAAATTGGTTCTGATGGTTTTAATGGAAGTGATCCTCCCCCCACAAGTAACGGGGCTTCGAATGGCAGCATCCCTATCCATGCTTATTATGCTGAGTTGCAAAAGTCTTCTTGAATCACGGTGTTATGAAAGATTATTTACAGCTTGCCTTTGGAGTTGTGCATGCTCCATCACTAGAAGTCTTCAAAAAACAACACCACCACCCCACAGTGGACAGCCATTTGTACAGGATGGAATAAGGTCTCCTGCCTTGTGCAGCGGGGTTGGTCTAGAAGACCTCTGAGGCCCCTACCAGCTCAAGGAGTGTATTCATAAGGTCTGCAATATTCCCTTGGTTAATAGGATTCTGGAGTCACCTGCTGGCTCTTTTGAGGAACTGCTGGGTAGCAAATTGCTACAAGCCCATTCATTCATTCCCTTGCAGGGAAAAATTGACTTTCCAATAGGCAATCACATAAACACCAAACCTTTTTGAGGTTCACCAAATACAGGAAGTCCTTAACTTACAACAGTTCACTTAGTGACTGGTAAAAGTTACAACGGCACCGAAAAAAGGGATTTATGACCATTTTTCACACTTACGGCTGTTCTGGAAAACCGGTAGCAGAAATTTTAGATCGTTCGGAGAACCGGCTAATCCCACCTCTGACAGGCACCACCAACCCCATCTATTCTCTGCCTCCCATTGAATCCCAGCTGATCGGCTGGGTCTCCTTTGGTTGCCCTGCATAGGAGAACGGAGCTGGAAAGCTGGTTAGTGGGGTGGGGAGGGAAGGGGGATTTTGCAGTATATCCTTCCCCTGCCACGCCCATCAAGCCACGCCCACAGAACCGGTAGTAAAAAAAAATTGAATCCCACCACTGATTAAAGCATAACATTTATGAAATCCAAACCTGTATTTCATGCATTCTGTGCAGAATAGAATGGCAACTCAGGCACAAGTATTTTTATGTATCTGGTGCAGATGCAAAATGGCCGGTGCGAATTTGCACACGCACAGAAGCGTAAAACATAACCGGTTTCATCCATGCATCTGTAATCTGCTAAACCAAGGCCCATTAAACCGACGACTTATTGCGCTTTCTAAGCATCAGGGTAATTACCATTCAACTCAGTTATTGAGATACATTATGAGTGGCCTGAAAAATCATTCTGTTCAAAGTGGAGAACACACTAGGGTTTCACCCAAACAAAAATGCTGCTTGTGCTGTGGGAGCCAAGAGCATGAAGAATTCAAGTTCAGAGCTATGTATGACCCATGGTGGAATCTTCCTGTGGCATCTCTGCATGATTTGCTGCAGGCGGCACTTTCTCAGTGGAGACTCCCACGGTCTGGTGACCAGTTGGTCCATCCAAACTGGTTCCTGGATTTTTCTGGGTGGGAGGGATCACAAAAGATATTGTTCTGACCCAGCCTTAGCAAAAACAAGAAACAGACTCCTTGTCACAAAAGACCTTTCTCTTTATTTACCTCTTCTGAATTAATTGCATTCACCCACTGAAAAGTCCAGGCAATAGTCCTTCAATAGTCCTTAATTGCAGCAACAGACCTTACCAGTTCCTTGAGATAATTGCAAGGCTGTGAGCTCCCAGCCAAAAGACTGCAGATTAAATTCTGGCAAGCAGCCTCTGTGGCATGAAACACCATGAGCAAAATCTTCAGAAATACAAACTCTTGTCTCCTACGACAACCACTCCCCTTTTCTTCTATTTATTCCCCAGCCAGGGAGGGGCTATTCAGCATCCAGGTGTGCTTTGATTCCCAAGCTGACTCCTTCTCCTCTGTTGTTCCCCTAACAGCTCTGCACATATGCGCATTTGGAACAGGCCCCAGCTGTTCTTCCTCCTAATCTCAGCTGACTCTCTGGTGCCTGGGAAATGTCGGACAGCCCTGGCTCTATCTCTGTGTCTGACCCAGAGCATAAATCAGAGCCTTCCCCAGGCCCCAGCACTGGCCCAAATTTCTCCCCAACCTCCTCATTGTCCGAGTTTGCCGCCAGCTCCGGTGGCAGCTAGCGAGCCACAACAGATATAAGCTTGACTCTGCTGGCTTCCTCTATGTAGGAGCCCTGGTAACAGCACAGCGGTTAAAGTGCAGTACTGAAAGATAACTCTGCCCACAGTCTGGAGTTCAATCCTGACAGGGTTCAAGGTTGACTCAACCTTCCATCCTTTCCCAGGTTGGTAAAATAAGGATCCAGATTGTTTAAGCCATGTGCAAACAATGGTGACATTGTAAACTGTGCAGAGAGTGCTGTAAAAGCATGATGGGGCAGTGTACAGGTAGACCTCAATTTACAACCATTCAGTGACCGTTCCAAGTTACAAAAAGTGAAAAAAGTGACATGACCATTTTTCACACATGCCACCGCTACAGCATCCCCAGGGTTACATGATCGAATTTCGGCCACTTGGCAACTGACTCATTTTTATGACGGTGGCAGTGTTCTGGGGGTCACGTGATCTCCTTTTATGACCTTCTGATGAGCAAAGTCAACGCAGAAGCCTGATTCACTCAACAAGCATGTTACTGTGAGTCTCGGTGGCGCAGTGATGAGAGTGCAGTACTGCAGACTACTTCTGCTGCCTGCTGTCTGCCTGCAATTTAGCAGTTCAAATCTCACCAGGCTCCACGTTGACTCAGCCTTCCGTTCTTTCGAGGTGGGTAAAAGGAGGACCCAGATTGTTGGGGACAAGAGGCTGACTCTGTAAACCACTTAGAGAACACTGTGAAGTGATATATAACTCTAAGTACTATTGCTCTTGCTCTTTTCTCCTTCCTTCCTTCCTTCCTTCCTTCCTTCCTTCCTTCCTTCCTTCCTTCCTTCCTTCCTTCCTTCCTTTCCCTTCCTTTCCCTTCCCTTCCCTTCCCTTCCCTCCATGGTACACAATGGTTAGAATGCAGTGTTGCAGGCTGACTCTGCTAATTGCCAGCAGTTTGATCCTGACCGGTCCAAGTGGACTCAGCCTTCCATCGTTCAGAGGTGAGTAAAATGAGGACTCAGATTGTTTGGGGCAAGAGGCTGGTTCTCTAAACCGCTTAGACAGGGCTGAAAAGCACTATGAAGTGGCATATAAGTCTAAGTGCTATTGCTATTACTAACTTATCAGCCACAGTGATTGACTGTAGCAAAAAAGGCCATACAATGGGGCAAAACGCACTTAATTAATGTCTCACTTAGCAACAGAAACTTTTGGGCTCAACTGCAGTCATAAGTCGAGAACTATCGGCATGTTAGTCTAAAGTACTATTGCTACACTCATGTTCCTGCGTTTGGATTTGGCTTATTTTTGGTTTTTTTTCCGGTTCTCCTTTGGTGTTTTCCTGCAGCTTTCAACTTCGTTTAAATTTTCTGCCGGTGGCTGAATCAGTGACTTTGAAGATGTAGCCAGAGGGCAGATCAAGCAGGTGAAAGTTGGAAGGTGCCAATGAAGGAAAGTTGGCTGAAGTTGACCTGGTGGGTGGAGGTAAAGTCAAGCCTGGATTAGATCTGATCAAAAGAACCCGACTGAAAATTAACAGCGCGCACACACACACACACACACACACACACATTTATCCTCTTAGTCATTTCCAAATATAAAAGGGACAACGGCTGCCAAATTGCCGCTGCTTTGGTTTCAGATGTCAAAACAACTTCATTTCTTCAATCCACAAATTAATTTCGTAGCACTCCACAAAGAGGGAGAATGTTCTAATCTAATGTCGATTTCTTTTATGGACACTGAGAGTATTTGCACCAAGACAAATTCCTTGTGTGTCCAACCACACTTGACCAATAAAGAATTGAATTCTGTTCTGTTCTACTCTATTCTATTCTATTCCATTCCATATTCTATTCCATTCCATATTCTATTCTATTCTATTCTATATTCTATTCTATTCCATTCCATATTCTATTCTATTCCATATTCTATTCTATTCCATTCCATATTCTCTTCTCTTCTCTTCTCTTCTCTTCTCTTCTCTTCTCTTCTCTTCTCTATTCTTTCCTATTCCTATTCCATTCCATTCCATTCCATTCCATTCCATTCTATTCTATTCTTTCCTATTCCTATTCCTATTCCATTCCATTCCATTCCATATTCTCTTCTCTTCTCTTCTCTTCTCTTCTCTTCTCTTCTCTTCTCTTTTCTCTTCTCTTCTCTTCTCTATTCTTTCCTATTCCTATTCCTATTCCTATTCCTATTCCATTCCATTCCATTCCATTCCATTCCATTCCATTCCATTCTATTCTATATTCTATTCTATTCCATTCCATTCCATATTCTATTCTATTCCATATTCTATTCTATTCTATTCCATTCCATATTCTCTTCTCTTCTCTTCTCTTCTCTTCTCTTCTCTTCTCTTCTCTTCTCTTCTCTTCTCTTCTCTATTCTTTCCTATTCCTATTCCATTCCATTCCATTCCATTCCATTCCATTCCATTCTATTCTATTCTTTCCTATTCCTATTCCTATTCCATTCCATTCCATTCCATATTCTCTTCTCTTCTCTTCTCTTCTCTTCTCTTCTCTTCTCTTCTCTTCTCTTTTCTCTTCTCTTCTCTTCTCTATTCTTTCCTATTCCTATTCCTATTCCTATTCCATTCCATTCCATTCCATTCCATTCCATTCCATTCCATTCCATTCCATTCTATTCTATATTCTATTCTATTCCATTCCATTCCATATTCTATTCTATTCCATATTCTATTCTATTCTATTCCATTCCATATTCTCTTCTCTTCTCTTCTCTTCTCTTCTCTTCTCTTCTCTTCTCTTCTCTTCTCTATTCTTTCCTATTCCTATTCCATTCCATTCCATTCCATTCCATTCCATTCCATTCTATTCTATTCTTTCCTATTCCTATTCCTATTCCATTCCATTCCATTCCATATTCTCTTCTCTTCTCTTCTCTTCTCTTCTCTTCTCTTCTCTTTTCTCTTCTCTTCTCTTCTCTATTCTTTCCTATTCCTATTCCATTCCATTCCATTCCATTCCATTCCATTCCATTCTATTCTATTCTTTCCTATTCCTATTCCTATTCCATTCCATTCCATTCCATATTCTCTTCTCTTCTCTTCTCTTCTCTTCTCTTCTCTTCTCTTCTCTTCTCTTTTCTCTTCTCTTCTCTTCTCTATTCTTTCCTATTCCTATTCCATTCCATTCCATTCCATTCCATTCCATTCCATTCTATTCTATTCTTTCCTATTCCTATTCCTATTCCATTCCATTCCATTCCATATTCTCTTCTCTTCTCTTCTCTTCTCTTCTCTTCTCTTCTCTTCTCTTTTCTCTTCTCTTCTCTTCTCTATTCTTTCCTATTCCTATTCCTATTCCTATTCCTATTCCATTCCATTCCATTCCATTCCATTCCATTCCATTCCATTCTATTCTATATTCTATTCTATTCCATTCCATTCCATATTCTATTCTATTCCATATTCTATTCTATTCTATTCCATTCCATATTCTCTTCTCTTCTCTTCTCTTCTCTTCTCTTCTCTTCTCTTCTCTTCTCTTCTCTTCTCTATTCTTTCCTATTCCTATTCCATTCCATTCCATTCCATTCCATTCCATTCCATTCCATTCTATTCTTTCCTATTCCTATTCCTATTCCTATTCCTATTCCTATTCCTATTCCATTCCATTCCATTCCATTCCATTCCATTCCATTCCATTCCATTCCATATTCTATTCTATTCCATTCCATTCTAATCCAAGACGCAAGAAAACATTGCTATCGGTCCATTTTTTTCAGGCCCGTTTTGAAAGAAAGGACAGCCGTACACATGGAGCCTCACCATCTTCTCTCTTTGAAACGACTTATTAATAGATGTTTATGAAGAACGAAGATCCGTCCTAAGGAAAGAGCTGGGCGTGGATTGCAAACCACGTAAACTTTGTTAATGCATTGCAACGACAGGATGCGGTGGCTCGGTGGCTAAGATGCTGAGCTTGTCGATCAGAAAGGCCGGCAGTTCGGCGGTTTGAATCCCTAGCGCCGCATAACGGAGGGAGCTCCCGTCACTTGTCCCAGCTTCTGCCAACCTAGCCGTTCGAAAGCATGTAAAAAAAAAAACGCAAGTGGAAAAATAGGGACCCCTCTGGTGGGAAGAAGGGAACAACGTTCCTCCGTGCACCTTAGGTGTTTAGTCATGCCGGCCCCATGACCACGGAGACGACTTCGGACAGCACTGGCTCTTCGGCTTCGTAACGGAGATGGGCACCGCCCCCTAGAGCCGGAAACAACTTACACATAGGTGCAAAGTGAAGCTTTCCCTTTGCCTATTGTAACTACAATGAAAAGAAGACAGGAGAAGCAGCAATGGATGGAAATTAATCAAGGAGAGAAACAACCCAGAACTAAGGATGAACTTCCTAACAGTGAGGACAGTGAACCAGTGGAACAACTTGCCTCCAGAAGTTGTGGGTGGTTCATCACTGGAGGCTTTTAAGAAGAGACAACCATTTGTCCGAAATGGCATAGGATTTCTTGCTTGAGCATGGAGCTGGACTAGAAGACCTCCGAGGTCCCTTCCAACTCTGTTATTCCATGATCCAAAGGTGCTTTTGGCAAGAGGCAGCTGGACTTTCTGGGTTTTCTTTGAAGACGTTTTGCTTCTCATCCAAGAAGCTTCTTCTGCTCTGAGTGGATGTCCTTCCATTCCGTACCATCCAGTCAGAGCTGAAGAAGCAGCTTCATGGAGGAGAAGCGAAACACCTTCAAAGAAAAACGAGAAAGTCCAGGTGCCTCTTGCCAAAAGCCCCTTTGGGACAACCATGACCTGGAGGGCTGAGAATCTCCATCTGTTATTCCGTGTTATTCTAAAATAAACACCTGCGTGAAAGGTCCAGAATTCCGCTCTTCCTTTGCTTGCTGCTTCAACATTCAGAGGAGCTCCTGCTTGTGTGTGTTTAAGTCACGTGCCACCCAGGCAGATGGTTTGGCTTGAAATAAATGGAGCGTAGAAGAATTTGGGAAACTGAAGGGAGGCCAGCCCAAGATGCCTGGAGGGGGGAAAAAACAAAACACCCTTCTTTGGAACTTCCTTGTGTACTGACCGTATGGAACAAGATGGGGGTTTGTTCAGCCATGGCTTGCTTGCCATGAAGTGCTGAGACTTTGATTTCTCCAGATGTTTATGGAACCACCATTTCATGGCCCCTCCTTCACTTGTTCTTGATGGTTTTCCACAGTCTTGCAGAATACAGGATGAACTTACGTCTTTTGGAAGCAAACCACTTCATGCGCGAAGGCAATGTGTAAACTTAAGCTTAAAATGTACAGGAGCTTCTCATTACTTATTTAACCCCTCATTCCTTTATTCGAGTTTAATAGCCACCCAGGTTCAAAGGACTTTTATTATAAATTGCAACAACTGCATTATTTATGATTGCCGATAGGCATGTCATGTAATTATGGGAGTCTTGGGTTCAGACTGATGAAGATTGGCAGTGAAGCTTTCAAGACCACCGATTGAGTCAGGAAATCATGCTAAAACCATGATTTGTCCAACAAAGATTGAACGATTAACGATTAAACCATAAGTAGCTATTTCACGCCGAGAGGCTCAAATGACTGTCAGCTTGTGGCGGGATGGGTGGGAAATAAATGTAATATATCAATATGTACTTACCCATGTAGTGTGGCTGCAGTATTATCATTTATTCTTCTTCTTATCTTCTTTATTCCTCCTTTTATTGCTATGATGAGGAGGAGGAGGATTACCCTGTTGCTTTGCATGTACCCTGAGAGCTTCTGCACACAAATTCCTTGTGTGTCTCATCACACTTGGCTGATTTTTTTCTTTTCTTTTTATGATTTGGTATTCCCTTTTTATCGGGGTGGAGTCCGGGCAACTGAATGCAACTGAGCCTTTACTGTCTGGATGCCCTTCCTGATGCCTATAAGAAGTTCACAGCAGATATTTTCTCTTTGTGCCCTGATAGAGAAATACCTGTTGCTGACTAGGATTGAACTCATATTTATGATGGTTGCAGTGTCCTGGAGTCATGGGATCCCCCTTTTGTGACCTTCTGACAAATAAAGGAAGCCAGATTCACTTGACAACCACGTTACTAATTTAAAAACTGCAGTGCTTCACAACAAATGTGATGAGAAACATTGTAAAATGGAGCAAAACTCACTTAACAAAACTCTCACTTCGCGACATAAATGTTGGCTCAATTGTGGTTGTTAAATTGAGGACTGCCTGTATTCAGTTCAATCAATTAATTAAAAACTAAATAAAATAATGACTGGATCTGTGTTACATGAAAAGGAAAATCAAATCACAGTATAGTTCTGCATGAAGAATGATCCCCCAATTAGCAACAGAACTGAAAGGGGGAAGGGTGTTCGACTCTCTTGAATTGTTGGAGGAAAAGAAGCATATGGAAAATAAATCGTATTTCAAGCTTATTTATTTTATTTCTATTTCATGTTTCTAGATCGCCAGTCTCCCCCAAGGAGTTTTTCATGCAATACCTTGAGTCTTTGGCATCTTTTTTTGGAGAAGCATTCTGGACAGAGTTCTGAAGATGTCTCTTCCTTGGTTTCTTTCTGGAATTCTCCAGAAGGCTCAGTTGCTCACTTAGCTCAGTCAATGGGGAGGGGATTCTTTCCACCAGGTTCCATTTCTTCGGTCATCATGGAAGATTGACCTCTGGGTTTCAGACTCTGCCTTGTTGTTCTGACATTCAGCTGACTGGTTCTGTTGGGTTGCTGCAGGTTTTGGATTCTTTTGTTTGGTTCAGTGGCCGGCGACTGAGACATCTGTTTTCGAAAGTTTCGGAGCTGTTGCAGTAGAGAACATTTCCCAGTGCAATTTTTGCTAGGAGAGAGAAGGAGAGAGAGAGAGAGACACAGAGAGACAGAGACAGAGAGAGAAAGAGAGAAAGAAACAGAGTGAGAGTGAGAGAGAGTGAAAGAGAGAGAGAGAGAGTGTGTGTGTGTGTGTGTGAGAGAGAGAGAGAGAGAGAGAGAATGTTTTGGTTCATGTAGTCTGTTGGATTGACGCGTTCAACAATATCCCTCCCAGCGATGTGGCTTCGTTTGCACATCACACAAAACTATAGCCTGTAACTTAGGATAACTCTTTAAAAAGGCAAGTAAAAGTTTTGATTAAGCCAACTGCAAATTTGTGGGCTGGGCTCACAAACTGCACTCAGTTTGTAAAGCTCATCGCAGTTTGTTAAACAAGTCTTTTGGGCCTACCTCACAAAACATACTAAGCCTTCAATCAAGGTTACATTTAAAAGCAAATTGGCAACCAGGAAAAATGTAGCAACAGTTGCGGAGTGTGTGTGTGTGTGTGTGTGTGTGTGTGTGTGTAAAGTCAAAGGACAGGTAGTCCTCGATTTACAACCACAGTTGAACCAAAGCTTCTGTTGTTAAGCAAGACAGTTTCGTTAAGCGAGTTGTGCCCCATTTTACAAGTTTTTTTTGTCCCCGTTATTAAACGAATCACTGCAGTTATTAAGTGCATAATGGGGTCATTAAGCAAGTCCAGCTCCCCCCCCATTGACTTTCCTTGTCAGGAGCCAGCTGGGAAAGTTACGAAGCCAAGGAGGCGCAGTGGTTAGAATGCAGCATTGCAGGCTACGCTCTGCCCTTTGCCAGCAGTTCGATCCTGACTGGCTCAACGTTGACTCAGCCTTCCATCCTTCTGAGGTGGGTAAAATGAGGACCCAGATTGTTGGGGGCAACAGGCTGACTCTGTAAACTGCTTAAAAAGGGCTGTGAAGCACGATGAAGCAGTATATAAGTCTTCAAATGGTGATCACATGACCTCCAAGTCAGTGTAACTGTCCTGAAATACATATTGGCTGCCGAACAGCCGAATTTTGTTCATGTGACCATGGGGATGCTGCAACGGGTTGTAAGTATGAAAACCAGCCATAGGTCACTTTTTTTTTAGTGCTGTAGTAACTTCGAGTCACTAAACAAATGATTGTAAGTCAAGGACTATCTGTATTTGTTGAGTACTGAACCGACTAGTTTCCCGTACGATTGCAGAATGGGATGTGTTGCTGTGGCAACAGCTCATTTATGTCACAAACACAAGGACCACTGCTCACCTATACCGTGATGCTGAAGAAAACTCATCCAGCCTCCCTTCTTCTTCGTTTTGGGTTGTCCCTTTCATATCTTCATCATCATCATCAGAGGAGCTGTCGCTCAAGCTGGGAGGGAAAAAAAACGAGAGGGAAATCTCACTGTTCTGTATCACTACCGATGGCCACCCAGCAGAACAGCTACAGACCTGGTGGGAGTAATCCTCGAGAAAGCTATGTTGGACATCAAAGGAGCTTCTGCTCTCAAGTACAGAGTAAATAATCAATTCCTTAAGAGGTTTCATCAGAACGGAGCTCGGTAAAAAGCAGCTATTTTCAGAATTCAAAGGCAGCTGCGTTTTAGTCTTATCTCAAAGAATCTACCCTATAGTTCGGATTTATTTATTTTTTTAACTGTTTCACGTTATCTGACAAGGAGCCTCTGGAAGACGGTCATAGTAGACAAACTTGCTTTCACGTTGCGTTTTTAAGTTTCCCGAAAAGAAAAGAGGAAATTGTAGTCCATATTAGCAATAGCAATAGCACTTAGACTTATATACCGCTTTATGTGTTTCACAGCCCTCTCTAAGCGGTTTACAGAGTCAGCCTCTTGCCCCCAACAATCTGGGTCCTCATTTTTACCCACCTTGGAAGGAGGGAAGGCTGAGTCAACCTTGAGCCTGGTGGGATTTGAATTGCCAAATTGCAGGCAGCTGTCTGCAGCAGAAATAGTAAACGCTCTAAACCAGGGGTGTCCAACCTTGGCAACTTTAAGACTTGTGGACTTCAACTCCCAGAATTCCTCAGCCAGCAAAGGAGTTGAAGTCCACAAGTCTTAAAGTTGCCAAGGTTGGACACCCCTACTCTAAATGCTATGCCACAGAGGCTCCTAATGTTGATCCATTAAAAACAAAACAAAAAAAATCAAAATTCACAGTTGGGAAGGCATCTTTATTAGAATCAACCAAAGTGACTCAAAAATGTGCCAACTTTCAGGTTCTCCACCAATTTTTATTAGATTGGATATTAGAAAAAGCAGGGTCTGGGAAGAAGAAAACTAATCACCAAATTAGGCCAGATGTTATAGAGAAATCTTCTGGTGCTCACTTAAGTTGGCATCTGAATACATGTTTCAGTAACAAGCACAATCAGTTTGTGTTTTGCCCAACATTTAGGGACCAAAAAAAGCTGAATTTGATATCCCATATCTATATAATTTGGTCTCATTCTCTCCACTTGTACCTCTGGGAGATTATGCAACCTAGCATGGATGCATCCTGTTTTATTGGAATTCAATTTGGTCTAGTGGTGAAGGCACCAGTCTAGAAACCAGGAGAGTGGGAGTTCTAGTCCTTCTTTTAGGTATGAAAGCCAGCTGGGTGACTTTGGGCCAATCACTCTCAGCCCAACCCGTCTCCCAGGATGGTTGTTGTGGGTAAAATAGGAGAGGGAAAGTGTTGGATATTTTTGCTGCCTTATTTGTAAAAAATATAAAGGTAGATACAAATAAATAAACAAAATGTGTACCTCATATTTTTAAATAATAAGTAATTGCGGTATTCTGAGTCTATCAATCTTCTGTCTTCTACTTTCAGGCTATTTTTTAGCCCTGGGATTAATGAAAACCACCTAACATACACCTGGCAGGAGTTAAACTAGATCATTTCAGAGATTATCTCCAACTCTTTGAATCAATTATTTAACAATATGAGCACAGCAGTGGCAGGCACACCTTAATGCTTAATTTTCTCCTTGGCCCTCTGCTGCGTTTTGTCCGTATGGATTTTTTGCATCCGGTTCTCCCTTCTAAACCTTAGCGGTATCTGCTATATCAACACATAACTTCCTATATTATTCTTTTTAATCGAGTCTCCATTTAAAAGCAAAGAGATCAAATTTAGGATTTTGTCCCAGCCAGCTTCATCCTGAGGCAGAGGTCTCGCCCTATGTCAGATGCATCTCCTTCAACTCTGATCTTAGATGAAACGAAAACATCTTCAAGTCCCACAATTACAGCAAAACCACATCCTGCTAGTACCTTTGTGTTTCATCAGCCAAAGACTCCACCTTTCGAGATATGGTGTCCCTTAAATCAATATACACTGTTGGAGGCTCTGGAACGCATAAAGCTGCTGGAATCCAACTCAGATCATTTTTTATTGGTGCTGGAACAAAAACGTCTCTGAAAGCAGAAATGACATTCACTTTTTGCAATACTTTTACAATAATTATGTCAGTATTCGTTTAGCCTCTTCCTATACAACTTGTAGGGAACTGACCCAAGTATAATCTGGATTGAAATCTGGATTGAGCTGCTTATTTCCAACCCTTTGGAGTGACACTGCCAAAGCATCACTTAAAGTAGGCCTCATAACCTGGAAAAAAACATATCCTCACTTCCCACAGTACAGGTAATCCTCGACTTATGACCACAATCGAGCCCAAAATTTCTCATTGCTAAGTGAAACATTTGTTTTGCCTCATTTTTACAATCTTTCTTGCCAGAGTTCTTAAGTGAACTTGGTTTCCCCATTGTTTGTCAGACAGTCGTAAAACGGGGATCACATGACCCTGTGTCACTGCAATTGTCATAAATATGAGCCAGTTGCCAAGCATCTCAATGTTGATCACATGACCCTGGGAAGGCTACCATGGTCATAAAGTGTGAAAAACGGTCATAAGCCATTTTTTTTTCCAGTGCTGTAGTCACTTTGAACAGTCATTAAAGGAAAGGTTGTAAGTCGAGTACTCCCTATAACGCATAACACTTTTTCAGTAGCAAGAAACTTTGAGCAGATGTAAAGATGCTTCCAGCCGAGGCTGTTAGCCATAAACGTTGGCAAGATTTATTAGCCCGTCATGCCTTGCCCAAATAAGATCTGAGCCAAAAATGTAAATTAATCTCTCTTTTATTTATGCATAAGCAAGGAGAAGGCATCTCACTCAAACAGAGAGCAATTTATAGAAAGAATTACTTTATATACAGTTCAAACCTATTCTGGCTGGAATGAGTTCTTTCCTTGGTAGCCTCATCTGACTCCTCTGTGGTGTAGCCCATCTCTCATGTAACGTTCCATAGCATCCCATAATATTCTCAGCATGATCTTGTTAAGGCTCACCCTCCTGTTTAGGAGCCGTGCTTTCCGCTCTACAATGAGTTTCTAAAGTTCAAATCTATGCACAGGCCTTGTCTTTGGCAGAATTGAACCCGTTCTTATCAGACTCGGCGTTTCTCGCAAAGACCTTACTTTGCTACTTCAAAGAAGTAGAAACATTAGATTGGGGTGTCAAGCTCCATTTCACTGAGGGCCTCATCAGGGTTGTGTTTGACCTTGGGGGACCGGGGTGGGTGTGGCCAACTTGACAGCACGCATGTTGGGGGCGCCTATGGTGGCTCAAGCACTCTGCCAGCAAAAACGGGCTCCCAAGCTCCGTTTTCGGCTGCAACATCTTCCTGCAACCCTCTGCCATGGCCCTCCCGAGCTCCGTTTTTGCTGGCAGGGGCAACGCGGGCCGGGCCTTTACTGGTTCCAGGGCAGCCCATTGGCCAGATCTAAGCACCCCCCAGTCTGGATCCGGACCGCAGGCCTTGAGTTTGACAGCTGTGATGACCCAAAGGGGCATGGCACAAAAGCAACAAAGTCACAAAAGTAGGTGAAGTCCCTTTCATTCCTCTAACTAGGCCCCCAATATCCAGTTATCATCAGCTGGAGAAAAAAAAAAATTCCCAAGAACAGTTTTTAAAGGGAAAAAATTCAGTCCGAACCCAAAGTATATATAGATTATAAATAAAAACCAACACAAACCATGCTGCAGCAATTAACAAACAAGGCAGGATAAGGAATTGCAGACTTCAAAAGATAATGAAACACAAAGTTGGGAGGATGTCAGAACTCAGGTAAGACTTGATAAACAAAGATAATTCACACTTTGCTTCCAGCAAACACCCTCTTTATCCTGTTTTCCCAGCTGCAGCTAATGAAGGGAATCAGGGCCCTTTTCTACCCCATAGCCCATGTTGCTCCCTTATCCGTTCCTCCCTGCATGCCCTAGGATGAAGATGGGGTGGGCCTGGGTCCTCCTCTGAACGCCCAGCCGGACTGTGCCCTTCCTCAGTTTCCTCCACAGCCACTGGAGCCACACTCCCACTGTCAGCTGTTCGACCTCCCCCTTGGAATCAGATTCCAACAGGGGCATGACAACACCCCTGCACTAGACAAAGGAAGTCCTAATGTCAGCTCTGGAAGCTATATTAGAATCTCCCGCTTCCTCACTGCCACATTCTTGAGCCTGGGAAAATGGGAGAGGGGAATTTCTTGGAGTGTATGTGGTTAGACACAATAGCATTCTTCTTCTAAGACAAGGTCATGTTATTCTGTACCTGGGTGAGGGAACATCTCAAGTTGGGACGGATGGTGATTGGGGCATGTGATGCAATGATGGGTGCAGGGGGCGGATTTGTAGTTTTTACTTATTGCAAGGAAACCCGGAACTTTCAGATTCAGGATTTCCCAGATGTGCCAGGTTATTATCCAAATAAAACAGAACTTTTGAGAAGATGTCTGTCTCGGAGTTATTGGTTGGAGTGGAGGTTTTCTGGAACACTGACACCTAGTTACTCACAGAGGGTCCCCTCTCCTGCTCCATCAAAGCAACCGAAGTGACCTACCTCACATCTCCCTGGCATTTGTCAAGGGAGGGAAATTTGGGGGGCTGCCTCTGCCAGTGGGAGGAAAATGCCTTGGACTGCTTACGAGACAATTCTTCCAGTTTTGCCATCAGCTTTGATTGGGTCACAGCCCTGAAACGTTCTGGAGGTGGGAAAGAAGGACTACTTAATCTTGCTGGGAAAAGAAATGTCAATATCTTTAGTCTAGCCCATCAGGAAAGCGGTATGGATTATTCATTCATTTACAGAACATTTTTATATCCTTATTTACAGGAAGGTATTATGACAACCCTATCTCTGAAAAAAAGAAAGTTATTTTGAAAGAGAATCACACTTCCTATAAGAGCTGAGAACTGGGGAAGAAAAATTATGCAAGTGTTAATAGCTTTCAGCCAACTATTGTTTTGTTGTAGAGCCATAGGTCTAAATTATATTGCAGCAGTCAGGTTCCCAAAATCTTTATATGCATTTGAAAAATACATAATGCTCGGAATTGCCTCTGATAAAACGGTTGCATCAACAATGACTTCAGTTCCCATAATCCCTCTTCAGTAAAGTCAGGTTAGCTAAGATTATGGGAGCTGAAGTTGAATTTCATCTTCAGGGCATCAGATTGGGGAAGATAAAATAATCAAGAAGAATTGGTATACATTGCAGTAGGAATAACTATCCAAGCATTACCTGAACATCTGAACATTGTGCCCCTAATGGATTTCCAGCTGCATTTCTGCAGAAATGCAGTTCAGTTCTAATGTTTTGGAAACTCACCATGGCGCAAAGAAGGAGATTCAGCTTCCCCTGGCCAGCTTGTAGCTTTGCCTTGCCTCTCTAGCTTCTGGAGAACTTTGTCTAGATCCCATTTCTCAATATCCTGGAAGGAGAATCATTTGTAGATGAATAAAAACTATGGTTGCCAGCATCTTGGATTCAATCACCAAAAAGTTTCTTTGGAGTACAAATTTGGAATCTTTTGTGACTTTAAACCAAATGTCTTTTCCCAGGAAAATGCCCGTATGTTTTCCAAACTACCTTTTGGAAGTTAAATGCAAAGTACTGCATAGCCATGCTCAGGACCAATTAAAACTTAACTTTACAAAATTGTACTGTAGATTTGTGGCAAAGAGCTTTTGCGATGCAAGAAGTATACTGTTTCAACATGAGACATACAATCAATGACAAAAAAAGATTTAACTGCATAATCTGTAAGTCATGCCTATCTGTAAACCATTATAACTCTTTTTTGGTTTTATTAAGCTTTAGAACAGCTTCCCTTTGGGCCATTGCAACTTGTCCTTGTATCTTAATCCATCCCATTTTATTTTCAGTAAGCGCGACATTAAAAATTTAGCTGTTTTTTTGTCATCTATATGACACTTTTTATACCACGTTCAAAAATCATCCACTTTGATTGCAGCATAAAATGTGTATGGATCCATCCAAGCTATCAGGCTATTCAATAAGGTTCTGTCTGTATTTCCAAACATTTGCTCCCAAACTATATATTGAAAAAGACAATATAAGTGCCAAGTTTCAAAACATGAACAGTTAGAAATGTATGTTGCTGTTTCTTTCATATCACAGCCCCGAGCTTTGTGTCATAAACTGACAGCTTCAGGACCACAATAGCAATTGTGCATCATTCTGAAGCCATAAACTGCCAATTACCGCTGAATAGCATCGCAGTTGCAACAAATATGTAAATATAAGCCTTTCATTCTGATTCAGACACTGTCGGTGATCAAAGCTAATGTTGTTTCCCTTGTAAACTCCCATCTATTTGTTGCCTCTTAAAAGCAGAAACAAAAAAAGGGGCCATTTCGTGGTTCTTGGCTGCTAAACCTCCAAGAAATGGAAGACCAACCAACCCCCTCAACCCCCACCTCAAATGAGCTCTGTTCTAAAACAGAAAAAAAATTTGCTTTTTCAGATGCTCCAGCTTAATTTGCCACATCAGGCTGGAGCTAACTGTGACTTGGCAAGGGCCCCAGAGATTCACTGATTGCAGAGCGGGGAAGAGGTGAAGATGGCAAATCCATAGAAATTACATTTAAAGCGTTTTTCCACAGAAGCATGACGAATGATGCCTAAATCCACTTCGGCTGCAGGATAATGTGCACTGCAACCCTTCAATAAATTTATTATGTCCAAGAAACGTTCAGCAAATGGGCTAAGTTCATGAGCTCTGAAACAGGACTGTTTACAGTTCAAAAGTAGACCTATCTTTGCTAGAGTTCGGTCAAAGGAAAGTTCCAGCTTTTGGGGCATGTTTGGAGCTTTTGAGAACTTGCCCCAGTCACTCGCACTTCTCCTCATGCATAAATAAATGCATTGCATTGCTCTGCTAAGGACACGGGTACATTCATGCCTGGTGATTAATCGGCACCTCTGCCATTGTGCCATCACCATCTCGACTTCAACTGCCAAAGACGTATAAAGCTAAACCAGGAACAGACAATTATGGCCCCTTTATGACTTGTGGGCTACAACTTTGACTGAGCATGGCTGGTTCAGGAATTCTGGGAGTTGAAGTCCACAGGTCGTGAAGGAACCATAGTTGCCCATCCCTAGACTAGACCATCTAGCTTGGTCTTGTTCCTGGTTAGTGAGCCATGGTGCCGTAGTGGTTAAAATGCAGTATTGTAGACTAACTCTGGTGACTGCCAGGAGTTCGATCCTGACTGGCTCAAGGTTGACTCAGCCTTCCATCCTTCTGGGGTAGGTAAAATGAGGACCCAGATAGTTGGGGGCCAATAGGCTGACTCTGTAAACTGCTTAGCAAGGATTGTAAAGCACTACAACGTGGTATATAAGTAAGTGCTATTGCTAGTGGCATTCCTTAGTATTTCTACAAATAACTTTTCTAATCCTCTCTAGAGATGCTGAGAATTTAACTAACGCGTTAATACATAACCGCAGAAGACAGTTGTAACTTTGAGGACGAGTCCTTTTTTTTCAGCACCATAATACAAAACTGTTGTTAAATGAATAGTCATGTCAAGGACCAACTGTGCAGAGGCAGAAAAGATCCTATTCCGATCCATACCTTGAAGCGAAATAGTGTCAGTTCTGGAGGATGTTCAGCTGACACAACTGCCTCCTCCTTTTTGACTTCTGCCGTTCTTCCTTCCTTGTTCTTATTTTGGGGTTCTGGATAGCCTAGGCCAGAAAGAGGTCTCAACGGTGCTTTGGAAAGGATCTTGGTTTCAATGAGCTTCCGCCGCTCTTCCTCACTATCGCCCGACCTCAAGAAAAGCGGTATTTCCACAGGTGGTATCACATCAGGGGATGAACCTGGAGTGTCCTTCTCTTTCCCAAGATCCCACACTTTTCCGGCAATGACTCTTGAAATGCCCTCATCCAACCGTTGTTCATTGATGGAGAATTCCAAAGAACTCATGGCATCTTGGCTTGGGTCTTCTTCATTTTGAGATCGGAGTTCAAGCAAGAGGTCCCCGCTAGGTTCGGACAGAAGGACTCTCTCATTCTGAAAAGCTGAACTTCTCAGATCTCCATTCCAGACCTCCTGGGGAGGCCTCATGAAGGAGAAGGTTTCCTAAAGTTCAGAAGAAACGCCAGTTACCTTGCCATAAACAGTATGGGCACTCCTCGATTTATGAGATTCAGTAGGAATTAAGATTAAGAATTTCCTTTGCTAAAGCAAGGCGATGAAGTGAATCACTCCCGATTGCACAACCTTGGTTGTTAAGTGAATCACTGAAGTGTTGAAGTGAATTGTGCAGTTGTGAAGCCGGTCTATTTTTCTCCTAGCGGCTTTGCTTGTCAGAAGTCAGCAGGGAGAGTCACAAATGGCGTGTCAACCTGCAAAACAACTTCAATGGAAGCCATGCTTACTTCCACTTTGTCTCTCAGTTGCCATTTGCTGGGGAGGGGGGGGGGGCAGGGGGGAAGGAATTTAGGAATGTAGTGCCTCAGCTGGATAGTCATAACAATTACCAGTCGGGTGTGTGAACCAAGGTCATGTCAATGCACACTTGTCAAAGCCTATGACTGGACTGATTGGCCAATGTGACCAGTGGTGGTGGTGGGATTCAAATATTTTACTACCAGGTCTGTGGGCATGGCTTGCTGGGAGAGGCGTGGCTTGGTGGGCGTGGCAGGGGAAGGTCACTGCAAAAATCTCCTCCCCACCCCATTAACCTGCTTTCCAGCTCCGTTCTCCTGGGCAGGGCGACCAAAGAAGACCCAGCCGATCAGCTGGGACTCAATGGGAGGCAGAGAATAGATGGGGTTGGCGGGGCCAGTCAAAGGTGGGATTGGCCGGTTCTTCAAACTACTCAAAATTTCTGCTACCGGTTCTCCAGAACCGGTCAAAACCTGCTGAATATCCACCTCTGAATGTGACCTGAGAGACCTGCAGGTGGGTGGAGGCAAATCCTATTCTTTTAACTTTCCTTATGCGTGGGAATAATTTCGAGCAGGGCTGTGGGCCGGATGCATTATGTGCTGGCCCTGGCCCTGCCCGGTTTAGTAAAGGGGAGAAAAGTCCCGATATGTCATGTGACGCTGCTGTGACGCCGTGAGTTTGATACCCGATATAGAGCTACCTTCATTCTTCCTAAGTGCCGATATGATGTATTCATTGAAGGGTTTCTTGAACCTGAACAAGGGATCAGAGTCCTGACTTCCAGGAGTTCATTACTGGGAATGATGACTTGGCAATCACGTGACCCTGGGAGGCTGCAACTGTCATACATACATGCCAGTTGCCAAGCCCCTGAATTTTGATCCTGTGACTGTGGCAATGTTGCGATGGCCACACAGTAAACATAAGGGCTGGTGGTAAATGTATCTTTTCTTTTATGTATATGGAGAGTTTATGCACCAAAGACAAATCCCTTGTGTGTCCAATCACACTTGGCCAATAAAGAATTCTATTCTATTCTATTCCATTCCATTCATTTTAATATCTATTCTATTCCATTCCATTCCATTTATTTTAATATCTATTCTATTCATTCTAATATCTATTCTATTCTATTCCATTCATTCTAATATCTATTCTATTCTATTCTATTCTATTCTATTCTATTCTATTCTATTCTATTCCATTCATTCTAATATCTATTCTATTCTATTCCATTTATTCTAATATCTATTCTATTCTATTCATTCTAATATCTATTCTATTCTATTCTATTCTATTCTATTCTATTCTATTCTATTCTATTCTATTCTATTCTATTCTATTCCATTCCACTCCACTCCACTCTTCTATTCTAAATTGCTTTTTTCCCGATACTGTTTAATTTCAAATGGTTGTAAATTAAGGACTACCTGTGACGCACCTTTGAAAAACATTAATTTTTAATTTTTAAATTTTTAATTGAGGCAAAAACTTTGTGCCTGGTGGTTGTATGTGCCTATATGCCACACGCAGAGACAACGCTTATACAACTACTTAATTCGGCAGGTTAAAGATCCACTAGTTGCATTTGCACAACATGTAATGCTTGGGTGGCGTTACCCTTGGCTACTTTTGTTGTCGAGATCAGCACGTTGTGCAAAAAACAGCCCATTCGTTGGCTTGTGCCTCAGTGTTCTGTGCTTATCTAGAAAATGATCAAACACATTAAGTCGAGCAAGTTTTGAAACTGCGGCCAAGGAATTTTGTATAAAACTTCAGCCAGGGGTAGCTCTTTAAGTAAACTATTAATAATCTCTCTTATTTAAGGCTTCGTCAACTTCCTGGTTGGCCCAACTAAGCCTTATTCATTCTAGGTTAAATACAATGAGACAGAATGATTAGATAATTTGAATCCATCATAATATTTTAACGACTCCATAATCCCTAGTTGGGGTGGAATCTGGGCAACTGAATGGAGCTGAGTGTTTACTGGCCGGATGCCCTTCCTGTTGCCAATACGGAGTTTTGTTCAGCAGATACATTCTCATCGTGCCCAGGGAGAGGAATATCTGCCTCTACCTAGGATCGAACTAACCGCCTCCTGACTTTGAGGCAAGAGCTCCACTTCTAGACCACCGTGCCACTCAGATCATTAGAATCAATTACTTGCAAGTATGATTCTTCCAGTGGAAGATCTTCTAATTCTTCCGTCAGGTCAGGAATCAAGTTGGACTGATCTCGTTGGAAGAGAAAAAGGTCCCCATCTTCATCGCTATCAGTCTGTCATGTAAGAAGTAGAAACTGGATGAAATTTGTAAAAAAGGCACAGCAACAGAAAACGACACTGACACCTGCCTACTGTTTCTTTCGGGGAGATCATAAATCTCAGCATAACATTGTAAACATACACTCATTTACTTGGAAGAAGTAATAGAACACAAACATAAAATCATAGGGTTGGAAGGGACTTTAGAGGCATTCTAGTCCAACCATCTACTCAGTAGGAGACCGTATAGCGGGGCTGGACAACCTTGGCAATTTTTAAGACTTGTGGATTTCAACTCCCAGAATTCCCCAGCCAACCAAGGGAAATTGAAGACTTTGAAATCCACAAGTCTTAAAAGTTGCCAAGGTAGAACACCGTTGCCTTATACTAGTGATGGGATTCCAAAAAGTTTACTACTGGCTCTGTGGGTGTGGCTTGGTGGGTGTGGCAGGGGAAGGATACTGTAAAATCTCCATTCCCACCCCACTTCAGGGGAAGGTTACCACTGGTTCTCCAAACGACTCAAAATTTCCGCTACCGGTTCTCCAGAATTGGTCAGAACCTGCTGAATATCCACCTCTGCCCTAAACCCTTCCAAAGTCTCTTCTTGAAAACTTCCAGTGATAGAGCACCCACATTTTCCAGAGTTAAACCAGAATCTCAGCATCAATAGCATTTCTCTAGAAAGGACCTTTGAAAATAAAATAGGACAGTACGAATCACAGCAAACAACACAGTGCTGTTTAACAACATTATTATTATTATTTTAAAAAAATCTGTTTATGGATGTATGCCCCTGGGAGAAAACGTTAAACTTTTATAATTCAGGGCCTCAACTTGAGTTTCTATAACTATGAATGCCTGCCTTGCAGAAAAAAGGCAACTGCTTCATATATGAATGAATGAATGAATGAAGCTGGAAGGGATCTTGGAGGTCTTCTAGTTCAGCCCCCTGCTACTCATTCTGCAAATCTCCATGGATGAATCAATTCCTCTGACTTGGTCAGAGCCACTTAAGTGAGACAGGAGATGCAGAAATTTGATAAATGCATGAATAAAAAGAATAACTGAAGTAATAAAAAAAGAAGTAATAACTACAGTTACCAGGGATACATTGGAGTCCATCGAAGGAATCTGATCTCTTACTGCAGACAGAAGGGATCCCCACCGGAAAGGAGTGCCATGAAAATCAGGGGGACCCCCCGTTTCCTGGTTTCCATCCCCCGATGCCATCTGAAGGGGACCCGGGCTACTCGTTGAGAAAGGAGTCAGCGAATGGCACTAAAGGCACAAAGCAAAAATTGCAAAAAATAAAAAATCAACATGCATCCAAATTTGAGAATTGCTAAGTTTGATACAGGGGATTCTATAGGGTTGATTCTCTGGGGGTCTCCCTGGGAGGGGGGGTCTTTTGGCCTTAATCCCCAAGGACCACAAGAGGACCAGACAGGCAATTTGTTTCAGTTCCATCAATTAAATATTTCTTTCAATTATGTGAATTAAATATTTCTTTCAGTTACATGAATTAAATATTTCTTCCAATTACATCATTTAAATAGTTCTTTCAGGTACATGAATTAAATATTTCTTTTAGTTATGTGAATTAAATATTTCTTTCAGTTACATGAATTGAATATTTCTTCCAATTACATCATTTAAATAGTTCTTTCAGGTACATGAATTAAATATTTCTTTTAGTTATGTGAATTAAATATTTCTTTCAGTTACATGAATTGAGTATTTCTTTCAGTTTCGTGAATTAAATATTTCTTCCAATTACATCATTTAAATAGTTCTTTCAGGTACATGAATTAAATATTTCTTTCAGTTACATGAATTAAATGTTTCTTCCAATTACATCATTTAAATAGTTCTTTCAGTTACATGAATTAAATATTTCTTTTAGTTCTGTGAATTAAATATTTCTTTCAGTTACATGAATTAAATATTTCTTTCAGTTTCGTGAATTAAATATTTCTTCCAATTACATCATTTAAATAGTTCTTTCAGTTCCATCAATTGAAAGGGGAAAGAGAACAGCTTGGAGTCAAAGAACCAAGAATGAGATACAGGGAGGAAGAAAAGGGAGTCTGGTTGCTATGGCAACTGTCAATCAATTTGCCCCGCCTCCTGGTTACGGGGCCAGCTTTCGGCGCGTCCGTAGCAACCAGAGGCGGCGGCCTCTGTCCGGTTGAATACCGCCTCGCTGTTAAGGCCACCGGCGTAGCCCAGCCGCTCTCACGACCCCTTCCCCGCCGCAAGGGAGGAAACGCACAACGTCCGCGAACCGCAATCGCTCTTAACTCCGAACCGCATTTCAAACGGTGTGCATTTCCCGTCTTTGGCTCCACCCACCGGGAGGTCCTGGCAGGACAGCAACGTCCATTTATTGTGGCCACCCTTCCCTGCTTGGAAACGACCAGCCAATAAAAAACTAAGTGCTTGACAGGAGTCCGATCCAGACGAGGAAGGACACAGCGCTGTTCTTTCTTTCTTCTCTTCCTCCTTTCTTTAAACGGTCGTTTCTCCCGTCATCTTTCCGGACCTGGCGAGACTTAGACAAGAGGTTGTTTTCTCTCCCCACCCCCTCTGCCCTTTTTTTTTTTTTGCCAAGGGCGTTCATTGGCTGACTGGCTCGGGAGGCGGGGAGGTAACGCGAGCCCAGCTTCCTATTGGTTGGTTGGGCCCGGGCGATAGATGATGGACGTAACCGAGAAGCAGTCGCCAGATGGAGGCGGCAGGAAGAGAGTGGGGTCACGAGGGCGGGGCGTGAGCGAGGCCTGCAGATTCGGCTGACAGCCTCTCTTCTTGGTTTTGTCGCCGCTGGTTCGCCGGAGAGCCGGGTAGGTGTACCGCGTACGGTGGCCGCAAGGGGCAAAACTTCTAGGCTGCAGCTCTCCGAAAGGCTTCGTACTCCGGGAGCCTCCCGAAGGCCTAGCCGTGTCTTGGCGGGGTCGCTTGAGAAACGAATGGGCGTTTGCGGCCGGTGTCCCATGAGTTGGACTACAACTCCCATTGGCTCCAGCCTCTTGGTTTCTTTATCCTGGTATTTCTCAACTTTAAGAAGCCAACTCCTTCCCACTCCCAGAATTCCCTAGCCTGGCTGGGGAATTCTGGGAGTTGAAGTTTACTCATCTTAAAATTGCCCAAGTTGAAGAACAATGGACCTTTAGAACAATGGATACAGTGTAAATTTTAGAGGAATATCAAAAAACAATAAAAGAGGCAGATATTTGTCAAGATTATATCTGCTGAATATAACTCCGCTTTGGTAACTGGAAGGGCATCCGGCCAGTAAACACTCAGCTCCATTCCGTTGCCCAGACTCCACCCTGCCAAGGATTATGGGATCGTTAAATGAAGATGATGATGATCAAAAAGCAATAAAAATGAGAATAACCCAGGGTCTAAAATGAATTCTGATTTGCCATCAAAGAAGAATCTGTTTCATTATGGTTTTAATATTTCTTTGAATTGTTTTGTGTTGTTTTACCTATTGGTATGCCACCCAGAATCATATATATGAAATTGACAGGTTTATATTATATTTATATAAATTTAATAGCCGCTATATATAGCTGCTATAGATTGAAGGTATGTGGCTCTGGGTAGAATAGCAAAACAATGATAATAAGAGAAGCATAACGCAACCAAAAATGCAAAACAATTTAAAAATAAGTAAAACATAAAGGTAAATAAGACTGTGGGAGCCTGGACTAGCATTCTATACACACAGCATAGCCATCTTGGAAACCCCCAATTTCACTACAATCCTGTTGAAAGAACCAGGTTTGGAGTGATTTCCTAAACGCCCATTTTATTTCCTTTTATACAGCTGCCCGTCACACATACAATAGTGAAAAAGAAAGTAAACCCTCTTTGACTTCTGTGGTTTTATGTATCAGGATATGGTAAAAATCATCTGGTAATTCTTAAAAGGAGGTAAATGCAACCTCAGATGAACAACACATGACATGTGTTACTTATTTTACAAAAAAAAAAAAAAAGCCAACTATTGTGATTAAGTGTGCAAATGCACCCCTTCCCACCATTGCCTGAGCGCATAGGTCTGATTTCAATCCAAGGAACATTCTATGAAGCAAGGAGAGCAAAGATCCCTTATGCAGTTGATAGAAGGCTAAGCACTCCTTAGGATTTTCTAACATAATAAATGCATTGGATGCTGAATAACAGTACTATTGTCTTGTCTCGATAAATTTCAGCCCCGCGGTCGTTGGAG
Organism: Hydrophis major; assembly: GCA_033807585.1. NCBI lineage: Eukaryota > Metazoa > Chordata > Lepidosauria > Squamata > Elapidae > Hydrophis > Hydrophis major. Next base: position 9,447,548 of record CM066340.1, on the reverse strand, counting down.
CCCTGATGTCTCATATCCAGTAGATTGGTGAAATTAAAGAATTCAAGGAACTATTTTTTGGCTTCTGAGGGCAGAATGTCGGAACTGAGCGACGAAGCCAGTGAGGCAGAGCTCTTGAATTGCAGCCTAACCATGTGGCACGGCGAGGGTCAGGCGGCCAGCCAACAAGAATTAGACATACCTTTGGATCTTCATACAGCAGCTTCCATAGGCCAGTATGAGGTGGTGAAGGACAGTATTGAACGGTAAGTAGGGTGGAATGTAGTCTGGATTCCCAGGAGGGAAGAGGCTGCGTTCCAAAGGAGCAAGAGACAACTTAGTGTAGAGAGTTGCTGTGAGATAAAGAGAGTGAAGATACCCCTCCCTAATAGTTCCCAGAGTATATGCTTGATGTGGGTGGTAGCTTGCTTTAGTTTGGCAAGATTCAATCTATAGGTGAGAAACAATAAAGTAATCTACTTGGAAGCATCATTACTTGTCTGTCTTGGTTTTTGGAGCTTGACAGTAAGAGAATATCTAACAGGAGCTTCCTACTGTCAGTAATTTTATGAAAGTCAATAATAGGGATGGGGTTTTTTAACATTTCAAAATGTTTCACATCCAATCTAAAATGGGCGACTATGCTGCTACTTCATTTGCCCGCATGACCTCATTTTGATAATTCAGGATAGCCAGTTTGGTATAGTGGTTAATATATCAGGCTAGAAACTGGGAGAGAGTGAATTCTAGTCCTGCCTTGGGCACGAACGCCAGTTGGGTGATTTTGAACCAGTTACTCTGTTTCAGCCCAATTCAGCTCACAGGGTTGTTGTAGGGAAAGAATATTAAACACGTTTGCTACCTGGAGTTTTTTTTTAAAAAAAATAATAAAGGCAGGATATTAGTAAATAAAATACTGTAATTCTGTGCTATGTGTAAATTAGTGGTAGCCCAAGCATGCCTTCAAGAAAACCAGAGGAAATGTTGAGAGCAGCATACAGTACCTTACAAACATAAGAAGAGCATTTCCAGGCCCACCTTGCCCAAAAGTTTATTTTCCTGACAACTGATCCTGTGTCAAAATGAAGCCGCTGAGCACAGTTGGCCCCTTTCTCTCCTCTTCTGCAGCAAGCCATCATAGGAAGTTTGCTCCCAGTGGGCAGAACAAAGGCAGTGAGATTAAAAGGATTTTGAAAACACTCATTTTTAGGCCAGAGAGAAACCGTTTCAAGTTTCTGACCTGAACAGCAATGGCTTGCAATCTGCCACCTTTGGGGGAAAACTCACATGCTGTGTACCTTCCAGAGGGGAGAAGGACTTGGATCAGAAGAACCGCGGTGGCTGGACTCCGCTGATGTATGCCTCCTATATTGGTTACGACACCGTTGTGCGCATGCTGCTACAAGCCGGAGCCAACGTGAACATGTCCACCCCAGAAGGACAGACCCCGCTGATGTTGGCAGCCAGCTGTGGGAACGAATGTGCAGCTGCCTTTTTGCTTCAGGTGGGGTGAGCTTTAGAACAACTGTCAAAATATTAAATCAGTCACACCATTTAAATAGGGCAAGGGCCACTCCTGGTTAGCTTTTCATTTTGATACAGCCAGCCCAGTTTTAAGAATCAAGATCAAATGCTTTGCACACCAGAATAACTAGACACAAGGACTGGTTTTTCCCCGCATGCTATCGCTCTGCTAAATAATTAGCCGTGTTTTCCCCAAAATAAAACCTTGTCTTACATTTGTTCCCCACAAAAAAAAAAAAAAAAAAAGGCACCAGGTTTTATTTCCGGGGGATGTTATCCACTGACTAACATAACCTGCGCGCATCACCCTCAGCCTCCTTTTCGCTGTCAGAGATCTTCAGGAACTTCTGCGGCCGGCAAGGCTTTCCTGAAGGCCTCTGCAGCCAATAACAGAGCTCCAGATCGATCCAGAGCTTTGTTATCAGCTACAGAGGCCTTCAGGAAAGCCATGCCAGTCTTGCTGGCTGGGCCGGCAAGGCAGGTGTTCAGGTGTGCGAGGCCTGGCTACACCTGTCCAAAGGTAAGTAGTAGGGTAGCTCCACTCCACCATTCCCACCCTAGCTTAATTTTTACCCATCCACTCTGGAGTGTGTGTGTGGGGTCTTAATTAGGGCTTATTTTGGGGGTAGGGCTTCTATTGGGTGCTCGTGTAAAAATCAAAATATGACTTACTTTCAGGGTCGGTTGTATTTTTGGGGAAACAGTAATTCCCACAAGACTGTCAAACTATTTACTTAGATCGTATTGCTCTTCTTCCCATCCTTTCTATTAACTATCTCCTACTTACAACGACAACCTTATTGCTTTTATCTTTATGATTATATTGTTTTATTTAGTTTCCTAGTATGGTTTGGATTGCTTATTTAGTATCCCATGACTATCACTAAGTGTTGTATCTTATGATTCTTGACGAATATATTTTATTTTTTCTTTATGTACACCAAGAGCATATGTACCAAAGACAAATTCCTTGTATGTCCAATCACACTTGGCCAATCAAGAATTCTACTCTGTTCTATTCTCTGAAAACATCATGAAGGCACTTTGAATTAGGTACCTACTTTTCAGGGAGGTGAACCTGGGAAATGTGTTATAATGTTTCGTTTCTCTGAAGCAAGGTGCTGAGTTGGAGATGAAAGACACCCATGGTTGGACTGCCCTCTTTCATTGCACCAGCGCTGGCCATCAGCAGATGGTGAAGTTCTTACTGGACAGTGGAGCCAACGCCAATTGCAGGTGAGAGAAAACGACTAAATATAACACAAGTCATCCTCAACTTACTATTGTGGTCCGCCGGCAGCCTGTGGAGGTGATAGCAGAGCCAGACAGTGGGGAGGAACATGGGCCAATCTGGGAGTCTGGGGAGGTCTCGGATGAGGGTCCTGCGTCCAATACAGAGATGGGGCCAGGGCCATCTGGGAGTTATGTGCTGACTCCGGGGCCTCCAGAATCTAACAGCAGTGAGGCAGAGGAACAAGGGAAGCCTGTTCCCAGGGCATGCATGCGCAAAGCTGCCAGAAGGCAAGAACAGTTAAGACAAAAGGGGCGACTTGAGAGCAAGGCTTGGATGTGATTGGCTCCTCCCATAAGATATAAAGGAGGAGCAAAGGGACAGGAACCTTTGCAGGAAGCAACTTTGTTCGCTCTGTTCGGATTGAACCTTGAAGCTCCGTGTGGACTTTGTACTCCGTTTGGCTTTTTACAGTTCATTTGGCACTTTAGTGGTTGGCAGCAATTCAAAGGAGAGAAAGGTGGGTGCTTATCTCGAGAGACTGTTTGGGACTCATTACGGGCTAGGAATGAACATAATTCCCAGCCGTTGAAATAAAAAGAGGATTGTTTGGACTGAGCATGTGATTAATTACAGTCTCAGGAAGCCTTGGTCGGAACACTTACAACAGTTTATTTAGTGAATGTTCAAAGCTACAACAGCACTGAAAAAAAGGGACTTATGGCCGTTTTTTACACTTAACAACCATTGCAGCCTCCCCATGGTCACGTGATCAAGAGTCATAGGCTTGGCCACTGACTCACACTTGTGATGGTTGCAGTGTCTCATGGTCGTACGATCCCCTTTTGCCACCTTCTGACAAGCCAAGTCAGTAGGCAAGCCAGATTCATTTAACAACCATGTGACTAATTTAACATCTAACTTAATAGTGGCAAGAAAGGTTATAAAATGGAGCAAAATCCACTTAACCAATGTCTAGCTCAGCAACAGAAACTTAGGGCTCCATTGTGGTTTTAAGTCGAGGACTAGCTGTAAATTTTGAGGAATTGCAAATCTGGCTATCATAGCCTATATAAGGCTGCGACATCTAGAAAGTAACAAGTCTGATTGCTTGATTTATAATCAACTAATCTAGAATGTAAATGGCCATAATAGCTAACCTTATAGAACTCCCAACAATCTTAATCAGTAAAGAAGTCCCATTGAAGCTCCCAAGATTCTAGAAAAAGTGCAGAGAAGAGCAACCAGGATGATGAGGGGACTGGAGGCTAAAACATACGATGAACAGTTGCAGGAACTGGGTATGGCTAGTTTAGGGAAGAGAAGGACGAAGGGAGACTTGAGAGCAGTCTTCCAATATTTGAAGGGCTGCCACAGAGAGGAGGAAAGGGTCAAGCTATTTTCCAAAGCACCCGAAGGCCAGACAAGGAATAATGGATGGAAACTGAACAAGGAGAGGTTCAACCTGGAAATAAGGATAAATTTTCTGACAGCGAGAGCAATCAACCCATGGAACAGAAGTTGCCTTCATAAATTGTGGGAGCTTCATCCCTGGAAGCTTTCAAGAAGAGACTGGATTGCCATTTGTCAGAAATGATGTAGGGCAGGGGTCTCCAACCTTGGCCCCTGGAAGCCTGGTGGACTTCAACTCCCAGAATTCCACAGCCGCTGGCTGTGGAACTCTGGGAGTTGAAGTCCGCCAGGCTTCCAGGAGCCAAGGTTGGAGACCCCTGGTGTAGGGTCTCCTGCTTGGGCGGGTTGTGTGTGTGGACTAGATGACTTGTAATGTCCCTTTCAACTCTGTTAATCGGTTAATTTTCTACTTTCCTCCTTTCTTTTTGCATGAAAACACTATAATATTGCATTCTATAGAATGTAATAATACATTCTATACAATTGAATTGAAAACCTGATGTTGCATTAATATTACACTATATACAGTAGAATTCAAAAGAGCTCCTGCCCTGGGATAGAAGCTGTTTTTCAGCCTATTTGTTCTTGTTTTTATTATTCTGTCCTGTCTGCCAGATGGTAATAGTTAAAAAAAAAGGGGGTGCCCAGAATGAGATGGATCTTTGAGAACGTTTTGAACTTTCTTCAGGCAGCGGGAGCTATAAAGCTCTTCCAAAGAGGGGAGAGGGCAACCCATGATCCTCTGGACAATGATGTTAACCCTCTGGAGGGCTTTCCTATCTGCCACTCTGCAATTGGCATAAGTGCAGTAAGTTAAAAAAAGGCATAGATCTAATCATAAAGAGATTTAGTCCCCTAACTAGTGGCCCAGAAAGATTTAGTAAGCTGGGACTGTGCCTTCCTTTTTTTGTGGAGGCCATTAAAGAGAATACTGTGAAGAAGAGTATCCTTTCATGGTTGCTAACTCCTTAGCTAAGTTCCTGTTAAGTCACCCAGTCGGGCTTTGACTATGAAAGTTACTTTGGGAGCTGTGTGAAATTAAGAGCAGAACCCAGATCATTAAATAAATATGGAATACCTTGAAATGTGAGGTTATCTGAAATTAATCTGTGTTTGGCTCAGCGGCTAAGACGCTGAGCTTGTCGATCAGAAAGATTGGCGGTTTGAATCCTCAGTGCAGCCTAATGGAGTGAGCTCCCGTCACTTGTCCCAGCTTCTGTCAACCTAGCAGTTTGAAAGCATGTAAAAAGTGCAAGTAGCAAAATAGGGACCCCTTTGGTGGGAAGAGAACAGTGTTCCATGAACCTTCAGCGTTTAGTCATGCCAGCCCCATGACCAGGGAGACGTCTTCGGACAGCGCTGGCTCTTCTTTGTCTTTGAAACAAGAGATGAGCACTGCCCCGCTAGAGCCGGAAATGACTAGCATGTATGTGCGAAGGGAAATCTTTAGCTGTTACCTTTACTGTTCTTTTCATTCTATGCATTTGTAACCAGCGTGGCTTTGACTCATTGTTAATCACCCCAGTTTTGACTTGAGCTTTCCGTACGTTTTGATTCTCTCTTATGCCAGGGAACCCTTTTGTGGATACTGCCCTCTGATGGAAGCAGCGGCTTCTGGTCATGAGATCATCGTCCAGTATCTTCTCAACCATGTGAGTGACCGTTGATTTCCAAGGAAAATCAAAAGCACCATGCCTGCCATCCAGCCTTCATTAAGCAGTGATACATATATCATGCTCAACCATAATCATGCTTTTCTGTTCTGGGACGAGCACGGCATGTGAATAAAGCTGACGTAACTTTAGGTTAATTTTCACGAGCTTTTCAGCATTAATCCCCCTGCTGATTGCTGTAGGAGCATTGGCCCACAATGCACATACATACAAAAGTTTTTTCATTAGGAGCACCCCAGTTACAAATGTTTCTGGTTGCTAACATATTCATTTTTGCTGGAGAGAGGGGAGTGAAGGGTGCTGTCTCCCTACAGGGTGTGAAAGTGGACGTACGAGATAGCACGGGGGCCACGGCACGGACCTTGGCCATGAAATACGGACACATGAAGATTGTGGGCCTGATAGACTTGCATACTGCTCCCGTGCCCAAAGTCTTACGCAGAGGCACAGGTGAGTGAAAGGCTATAACGTCTTGAGAAAAGGATCCGATTGAAAGGCAAGCCCAGGTGAATGCAGTCGATGGGAATCTACCCTTTGAGCTAGGCCCAGTCAGGAAACGGATTCAAGGATGACTAGAAGTCTAATCAAAGCTTTCATTAAAGCTAATTACGGTAGATAATGGACTAGGCAGCTTTATAAGAGGTTGGAAACAATTTGTGGGCTTTCTGCGCACCAAGCATAACAACAGATGGTTAACAGGGATTTGAAGATTAGTGTAATGTAAAGTTCAAGCTGCTGACTGCTGTTTCTTCTCTCTATCTGTCCACCTACCTACCTACCTATCTATGGAGAGAGAGAAGGAGGGAGGGAGAGTGAATCTGTTATATTTAGTGCATAGAAAGTCCACCAACAGTTTCCAGCCTCTCTCTCCATTTTCAAAAGGGGAGGAGAATTTACTGCTTTTTGTTTAGCATCCAGCCAGGGTGGATCCTACATATTTTACCTCTACACTTTTACCTCTTTTTCTTGTGCCCAATCCAGTCCCCTCTTTTTTGTTGTTGTTAGGATTGAATGCATGCTTTTCTTTTCTTTTCTTTTACTGTTTTGTATTTTCACTTTTATGATAAAATAATAAATAATATTTTTTAAAAACAAAAAACAAAAAAAACGACTGCTTGCCCTTTTGGACCTTCAAGGAAAGTACGAAGATCTGAGCTCCTCCGATGAGTCTTGCTGTGTTCCCCAAAGACAAAGGCCTGCCCGTAAATCCAGGGGACCCAGTATTCACGAAGGGCCTCATGCTCTGGCCAAGATCACAGCTATCAGAACTGGGGGGAATACTCGGTTGCATGATGGTGAGTTCGGGTTTTACCTCCTCTGCTTTAGAATCTGCCTAGATGGCTGCCACCAATACAATCCTTACAGCGGGGGGTGTCCAACCTTGGCAACTTTAAGATTTGTGGACTTCAACTCCCAGAATTCCTCAGCCAGCTGGCTGAGGAATTCTGGGAATTGAAGTCTACAAGTCTTAAAGTTGCCAAGGTTGGACACCCCTGCCTTACAGCCATGGTGGCGCAGTGGTTAGAATGCAAGTATTGCAGGCTATTTCTGCTCACTGCTAGGAGTTTGGTCCTGATTGGCTCAAGGTTGACTCAGCCTTTTACCCTTCCGAGGTTGGCTAAACTTTCCCCAAAAAATATAGGAAGGAAAATACATACTTAGTTTTTCATATGTTAACTGCTGCTAGAATTGCATTTGCACAAAATTGGAAGAGTGAAAAGGAGAATGTGATTAGGAAACTACTAGAATGTGTGGAAATGAATAGATTAACATTGGCAATTAAGGAGAAAGAGCAAACCGAATATTACAATGGTATGGGATTTATTCTATCAACGGTTTTTAAATAATAAAAATAGATGTCAGAAATGGGGAAACAAAATAAAGATTATATGTTAAAAGAAGAAGATCTGTTAAAAGAGACAAATGAATTGTCAGCATTCCAGCAAATCTCCGCTCCAACAAATAACTCCGAGACAGACATCTTCTCAAAAGTTTATTTTGGACAGTAACTGGCACAACTGGGGAATCCCGAATTTGAAAGTTCCAGGCTTCCTTGCAATAAGTAAAAACTACAAAATCCATCCCCTGCACAACCATCATTGCATCACATGGCCCAATCACCATCCGCCCCAGCTTAAGAATTCCCCTCGCTTATGCACAAAATAATATGACCTTGAATTAGGAAAAGAATGTTGTGATGTCTACGTACACTCCAAGAAATTCCCCCCTCCCACTTTCCCAGGCTCAAAATTGTGGCGGCGTGGGAGCATCTGGTCTCCATATGACTTCCAAAGCTGACATTAATATGATGACTAGCGTGTTGAATATCACCACATTCATATTGCATAATCCATAGGTGGATATTCTGATGTTAAATATTGTAGAATTAATATATCATGAAGGATTATTGTTGAACAAAGATGTTTTATATCCAGACCACACACTGTTCAACTGAAGATGGAATATGATTGTATTAAATATATATATATATATATATATGTTTTCTGAGGTTCTCGCGGGTATTTGTATGTGGATCTTTGGTTATTCGGGTTTTCTCCCGCGTAAGATTGGAATTATCTAGGCAACGTTTCGATGAAGTCTCATTCATCATCTTCAGGCTTGGTCTTCAGCTCTGTGCTTCTCAGAGTGATGTGAGCTCGCAGCTGCTTCTTCCTTTTAACTGCTCCTGGGGGTGTGACTTGATTGGCTGGGGGCTTGGCTGTGTTCTGATTGGATGGGGGGGTGTTCTCATTGGTTGGGGGTTTGGCTGTGTTCTGATTGGTTGGGGGGTTGGCTGTGTTCTGATTGGCTGGAGGCGTGTTCTGTTCAGGTGGGGGCTTGATTGTGCTCAGGTTAGTCTTAGTTGCTGGAGGGTTTGAGCTGGTGAGCTGTGATCTTGCTGTTTGGCTTCGAGTTCGTGGTCGTGCTGCATCTTCATGGTGGGGGTCAGTTCGCTTCATGTATGGTTCAGAGGGGTTTGAGATGGGTAGTGATGCAGCTGCAGTGCGGCTTCTGGTCCGTGGTCGTGTTTCATCTTCTGTGTGGGTGTGAGTCTGCTTTCTATGTGGAAGTGTGGTGGTGGCATCTTGTGTGGCTCTCAGGGGTGTGGGTCTGGTGTCGTTCTTCATGTTAGGTACGCGTCTGTTCATGAGGGCGGGTTTCCAAATGGCTGGTAGGCGGGAGGCATCATCTCGTTTATTCATGCTGTGTGGGCGTTTTTCTATCTCTATGGCTTCTCTGATGATTCTGCTGCTGAAGTGTTCGGTTTTGGCGATAGTTCTGGTATTTTTAAAGTCAATCTCATGTCCTGTGGCTTTGAGGTGTTGGACCAGGGAAGAGGTCGGTTCTTCCTTTTTGATTGAGTTCTTATGTTCTTCAATGCGTGCACCTATTCTTCTGTTAGTCTGTCCAATGTATGTGGTGGGGCAAGCAGTGCAAGGGATTTCGTATACTCCTTGATTTTCTAACTCGATACTGTCCTTAGGGTTTCTTAGGATGGTGGATATCTTTCTGTTTGTGCAGAATGCTGTCTTAATGTTGTGTTTTTGGAGGATCTTGCTGATTTTGTCCGTAGTGCCTTTTATATATGGGAGGAGGGCTTTGCCATTCTCTTGTTCTTTGTCTTGGATTTTGGCTGGGGTTTCTTTTTGGATTAGGTGGGTGATCTTCTTTCTTTGGAATCCATTGGCTGTCAGCACGCCGGTAAGAGTGTGTAGTTCGGTCTCGAGGTGTTGTTCATCGGCTAAGCATTTTGTTCTGGAGATTCTGGAGATTCCAGAACAAAATGCTTAGCCGATGAACAACACCTCGAGACCGAACTACACACTCTTACCGGCGTGCTGACAGCCAATGGATTCCAAAGAAAGAAGATCACCCACCTAATCCAAAAAGAAACCCCAGCCAAAATCCAAGACAAAGAACAAGAGAATGGCAAAGCCCTCCTCCCATATATAAAAGGCACTACGGACAAAATCAGCAAGATCCTCCAAAAACACAACATTAAGACAGCATTCTGCACAAACAGAAAGATATCCACCATCCTAAGAAACCCTAAGGACAGTATCGAGTTAGAAAATCAAGGAGTATACGAAATCCCTTGCACTGCTTGCCCCACCACATACATTGGACAGACTAACAGAAGAATAGGTGCACGCATTGAAGAACATAAGAACTCAATCAAAAAGGAAGAACCGACCTCTTCCCTGGTCCAACACCTCAAAGCCACAGGACATGAGATTGACTTTAAAAATACCAGAACTATCGCCAAAACCGAACACTTCAGCAGCAGAATCATCAGAGAAGCCATAGAGATAGAAAAACGCCCACACAGCATGAATAAACGAGATGATGCCTCCCGCCTACCAGCCATTTGGAAACCCGCCCTCATGAACAGACGCGTACCTAACATGAAGAACGACACCAGACCCACACCCCTGAGAGCCACACAAGATGCCACCACCACACTTCCACATAGAAAGCAGACTCACACCCACACAGAAGATGAAACACGACCACGGACCAGAAGCCGCACTGCAGCTGCATCACTACCCATCTCAAACCCCTCTGAACCATACATGAAGCGAACTGACCCCCACCATGAAGATGCAGCACGACCACGAACTCGAAGCCAAACAGCAAGATCACAGCTCACCAGCTCAAACCCTCCAGCAACTAAGACTAACCTGAGCACAATCAAGCCCCCACCTGAACAGAACACGCCTCCAGCCAATCAGAACACAGCCAACCCCCCAACCAATCAGAACACAGCCAAACCCCCAACCAATGAGAACACCCCCCCATCCAATCAGAACACAGCCAAGCCCCCAGCCAATCAAGTCACACCCCCAGGAGCAGTTAAAAGGAAGAAGCAGCTGCGAGCTCACATCACTCTGAGAAGCACAGAGCTGAAGACCAAGCCTGAAGATGATGAATGAGACTTCATCGAAACGTTGCCTAGATAATTCCAATCTTACGCGGGAGAAAACCCGAATAACCAAAGATCCATATATATATATATATATATATATATATATATATATATATATATATATATATATATATATATATATATATATATTTTATTGGAAAAAAAGACTTCCCATTCCTTTGTTCACCTCCCTTTCCTTTTATCGTCCCTTCCTTTTACACACAGAGCAGATCCCGCCAGAAGGTTATGTCACCTTTAAAGACGATGGAAGTGGCTTGGAGGGAGGTGGCCTTCGATACCGAGATGTCATCTCTCCCATCAACGACCGTGACGTGGAAAGCAGCAGCAGCCGAGGTACCTGACCTTTGCTTTGGCCTGGATAGACTGATCCAGGGAGACAGGGATTCTTTTTAAAAATACACAGGCTGTTTTGTTACAGTGACATTTGTTTTGCTCTGGAATAAATAATCTAAAGATGAATTAGGCTTCTTTGTTTCTGCTCTCTGCCAAACTAAGGGGCTTGGGTATGTTGCTACTGGCAAATGTTAGAATAGGGTTATAAGATTTTTGGGTTCTCTGAGCTGAAGGAAAATAATCATTTCTCTGCTCTTGGAATTGGGCTGTGATCTGTTCATTCTACAACATCCATCCATGCATCCATCCATCCATCCATCTATCTTCTTCTTCCTCCTCCTCCTCCTCCTCCTCCTCCTCCTCCTCCTCCTCCTCCTCCTCCTCCTCCTTCTCTCTCTCTCTCCATCCATGCATCCATCTATCCTCCTTCTTTTCCTCCTTCTCTCTCTCTCTCTCTCTCCATCCATGCATCCATCTATCCTCCTCCTCCTCCCTCTCTCTCTCTCTCTCCAGCCATCCATCTCCTCCTCCTCCTCCTCCTCCTCCTCCTCCTCCTCCTCCTCCTCCTCCTCCTCCTCCTCCTCTCTCTCTCTCTCTCTGTCTCTCCATCCATGCATCCATCTATCCTCCTCCTCCTCTCTCTCTCTCTCTCTCTCTCAATAACTCAAATGATGAACATGCGTAATGCACCTTGCTCTTCCTATTTTCCCCACAACAGCATTGTGAGGTCAGTTGGTCTGAGAGAGAGGGACTGGCCCAAAGTCACCCAGCTGGCTTTCATGCTTAAGATGGGGCTAGAACTCAGTGTCTCCTGATTTCTAGGCCAGTACCTTAAAACACGAGACCAAACTAGTTCAGTTTTCTTTTTGATCTTAGGGCTGACTTTGACCTTAGATAATCTAATTTTTGACATTTCTTTTGCTTCTCTTATTCGCTGTTTTGTAATAGATCGCCTGTCGAAAAGCTGGAGAAGTTGGAAAATTATCAGCTTGTATCTCTAGTAAAAGCTGTAACTTGTTCATGTATTTTGAAATTAATACAAAACGCTTTGAAAAAGGGAAGAGATGTTTGCAGGCCAAACTCAGCACAATTTACACCTGGGGAATGCATCAAAAGGCACCAGGATGCCAACATCCACGATTTTTTGGAATACTGGGGTGTATTTCACAGTGAAAGATACAACACTGACCTAAAATTGAGAGATTTCCCCTTGTGTTGTCAGTCAGCATCTGAATATATAAAGGTGGTCGCTCCATTGGGCCTGAAACTGGCTCTTGTATCCCTTCTAACCGTTTCAGAAGAGAATTCCTTCTTCACAAATGATGTGGGCTTCATCCGAACCAGCAGCAGCAGTGAAGGCCTGGCCAGAAATGTGGGACTCAGCAGCGAGGGCTCCTTAGAGAGCAATGAGGTAGAGGACTTGCAACACATGAGCGATCTTATGTGGTCTTGGGAGCTAAGCAGAATTGGGCCTTGGGTGAAGGGACACCTCCCCCAGAAGAAAACAGCACTAGATTGAGGCGGCCATTTTTATCTTAGTTGCCCAGGAAACGGCAGGTGTCTCCATGTAGTCACTGGGAATTCAACTTGACCTAAAGGTGTCTTAAGTAGAAAACAAATACATCTTCTTGGTGCGGAAGAGAAGAGCCGTGGTGGTGCAGTGGTTAGAAGGCAGTACTGCAGGCTAACTCACTGCCCATTGCCAGGAGTTCGATCCTGACTGGCTCAGGGTTGACTCAGCCTTTCCACCCTTCCAAGGTTGGTAAAATGAGGACCCAGATTGTTGGGGCCAAGAGGCTGACTCTGTAAACCACTTACTATAGAGAGGGATGTAAGGCACTGGGAAGCCGTACATAAGTCTCAGTGCTATTGCTAACACTTGGAACAAACCTTGGTTATCTTCGTCCAAACCCAACTCCAGTATTGTATTTTTCAAGCCGGAGACCCTAGACCAGGGGTGTCCAACCTTGGCAACTTTTAAGACTTGAAGAGTTGAAGTCCACAAGTCTTAAAGTTGCCAAGGTTGGACACCCCTGCCCTAGACCATTCCAAATAAATGGCTGTCCAGTCTCTTCTTAAAAGCTTCCAGTGTTGGAGCACCCACAGCTTCTGAATTATTTCCACTGATAATTGTTCTGGGATTTTCTCCTCAGTTCTAGGTTGGTCCTCTCTTTCATTGGTTTCCATCTGTTACTTCTTATCTGAACCAGGGAATTCTGGGAGTTGAAGTCCTCCAGGCTTAAAGTTGCCAAAGTTGGAGACCCCTGCTTTAGAGAATAGGCTGACCCCTCCCTCCTCAAATATTGGAACATTGCTATCGTGTCACCTCTAGCCCTAGAAAGCTTTAAAGTACACTGAGGCTGGAATTGCTCCTTGAAAAGAAATCTAATTCTTTTTTTCTACTTGTGATAATAACATAAAAGTGACAATGTGTGGAGCTTCTGAAGTTGTTAACCTTTGGTCCTGGAGGAAGTCCTGTCATCTTAATCTAACCTGCCTTTTGAAGAATTCTGCTTTTGCTGGACTTATCCCTGTTTTCCTTTCTCAATGTGTGCAGGATTCTGACTCGGCAGCCAAATCCTCCAGCCGGAAACACGCCAAGGGTTCCATGAAGGTCAAGAATCGCTATGGCAACAGCGACACTCACTGGCCTTGGAAAACCAAGGCCTCCGCTCAACAGCACAGCCCCTCTAATGATGAGACCTCCTCCTGTGCTGGACCACAGGTAAGTCTTAGCAAATACAGGAAAGAGCAGTGCAAGTCCTTTTTCCTTGAGTTTTAACCCAACATCCTGACAATCTTTCTTTTTCGTAAAGTTTTTATTTTATTTTTAAACATACATCAGTATCATTTTATGGGCAGTGTGGTGTCTGGCCAGGTGTTATTCATTTTGATACAAAAGTAATATTAATACAGTGAGAATTACTATATTAATCAGACTTACGTGGTGTAATGTGCTGTATCAGCACACAATCCTTCATTTTTCAATTGCTCAATATTTGCTACGTCCTTCTAATAATAATAACATTATTTTTTTAGCATACCTCATAATGTCCTTTTCCAAACTCTGATCTTAATCTCTAATATTCACTTTGAATGTGTTATGTAAAAATATGTATGACAATATTTCTAATTTTTAGTACAGCCAGTCTTTTTTTTTTTTAAGGAAAAATCCTTCCTATCCATCATCTCTCATTCTCTTGGAAGTTTCACTTCTTCTCTTTTTGACTTGCCTGCCATACTCCTCCCTTGCGTCCTTATCTACATCTTTCATATTCAACCCAACCATTATTTCCATCCCCACTCTTTTTTTGCTGCCAGTCCACCCATAGGTCTGCCAAATCCTCTGTCTTTTTTTCAAAAAAAAAAAAATCTTTCAATTTATTCAATTCCATTTTTCTACCTCCTAATATATATTCTCCCAACTTTATTTTGCCCAACTTTATAATCTCCTCCTTCTTTTTCCCTTGTTCTATTTATTGTGTGGTCTGTTTGATCTCATCCTCTAAGCTGGCAGTTCCTGACAATCTCTTCTGCTTGCTTCTCCTGGGCTGTAGGATCTGGCCACCTTCCTAGACCAGATTGGCTGCCTGAAGTACTTGCAAATCTTTGAGGAGCAAGATGTTGACCTCCGCATCTTTCTGACCTTAACGGAGAGCGACCTAAAAGAGATTGGCATCACGTAAGTGGATTTCTATGTTGAGGATTGGACCCAGAACCACGCAGCTTTCCTGCCAGATAGCCTGTCCCTCAGTGCTTCACATCTTCAGTTTTGGCCCTGTATGTTCCTTATCAATAGTGAATCTGGTTGCATTCGTTAAGTAATAAATAAATAAGGGTAGCGTATTTGAGGTCACTATATGCCGCAACCTTCTGGACACACTTTGGTGCCGAGTGAGTCACGGTGGCGCAGTGGTTAGAGTGCAGTACTGCAGGCTATTCTGCTGGTTGCCTGCTATAAATCCTTAGTAAAACCACACCTAGAGTACTGCATCCAGTTTTGGTCACCGGAGAAGACCTGGTTGCAGAGAAGAGCAACCAGGATGATTAGGAGACTGGAGACTAAAACATACGATGAACGGTTTCAGGAACTGGGCATGGCTAGACTAGTGAAGAGAAGGACCAGGGGAGACAGGATAGCAGTCTTCCAATATGTGAGGGGCTGCCACACAGAGAAGCGAGTCAAGCTATTTTCCAAGGCACCCAAAGGCCAGTCAAGGAGTAATGGATAGAAACTAAACAAGGAGAGATTCAACCTGGAAATAAGGAGGAATTTTCTGACAGTCAGAATGATCAAGTGATGGAACAGAAGATCCCTTCGGACATTGTGGGAGGCTTTCAAGAAGAGACTGGACTGCCATCTGTCAGAAATGGTGTAGGGTCTCCTGCTTAGGCCGGGGGGGGGCGTGTTTGGACTAGATAACCTACAAGGTCCCTTCCAACTCTGATTATCTGTATCAGTTCAAATTTCACCAGGTTCATAGTTGACTCAGCCTTCCATCCTTCTGAGAATTGATAAAATGAGGAGCTGTAAACTGCTTAGAGGGCTGTAAAGCACTATAAAGTGGTATATAAGTCTTAAGTGCTATGGCTATTGTGGGAGAACAGATAGGTCCACCCAACAAGAGGCTGCTTTGTTGCACCTGCAAACATCTCTGGTGGAAGCTTTCCTTCTGATTCCTGCTTACTTTCCTCCGTAGGCTCTTTGGACCAAAGAGAAAGATGACGTCCGCCATTGCCCGATGGCACAGCAGTGCCCGACCACTGAGCGATGCCCTGGAGCTAGCCTATGCCGACCGTCTGGAAGCCGAAATGCAAGAATTGGCCATCCAGCTTCACAAGGTGAAGCATCCAACTCTTCTAGAGCATTCGGAAGGAGTTGATGCTCTGTTGCACCCCAGCTGTGATGCATACATGTTGGTTGGATGCCTCCTTGGTTTAAGTCACTGAAGTACGGAGAGAGTGAGGTTGGAATACTGGTCCTTTAGTTCTTTTTCTCTAGAGAAAAAAGGAAGTCCAGATGGGAGTGGATTTAGTGTACCCTATGACTATCATTAAGTGTTGATTCTTGATTCTTAACGAATGTATCTTTTCTTTATGTATACTGAGAGTATTTACACCAAGACAAATTCCTTGTGTGTCCAAAACTTGGCCAATAAAGAATTCTATTCTATTCTATTCTATTCTATTCTATTCTATTCTATTCTATTCTATTCTATTCTATTCTATTCTATTCTACTCTGCTCTACTCTACTCTACTCTACTCTACTCTAGTGTTAAGAGTTACAGCTTCATCAGATTTTGATTGACATAGAACATCATCAAGAGTTGGAAAGGACCTGCTTTGGTTGGACACAAAACACTGGACTCTGGTCTTTTTTTTTTTTTTTTGCTCTCTTTCCTTGCAGAGGTGTGAGGAAGTCAAAGGGCTGAAAGGACAGGTGAGCCAAGAGCAGGAGCTGCGAGCGGTGGTCGAGAGCTGCCTCATGGAGCAGGACGTGGCCCGGAGCAATGCCCAGGTTCAACTCCAAGAAATCCAGGGCATCACCAGAAGTGCTGGGATCCTCCTGGAGCAAATACGGTGAGTGAGCCTTCAAGGGGACACCATTTCCTCCCCTTGAGATCCCTTCCTTTATCTTCCAAGCACCGGTGCCCACAGTGTCATGGCAAGAATGAGAAAAGCAGAATGCTCTGGTGGCTTTTCTTAAAGAGTGGTCCACTCTTGCCTGAGAAGCGAGCAGTGCTGTGTAGCAGGGGGGCAGCCTTCAAACTTGGCAACTTTTAAAGACTTGTAGGCTTCAACTCCCAGAATCCCTGGCAGTTGGAGTCCACAAGTCTTAAAAGTTGCCAAGTTTGGAGACTCCTGCTGTATAGAAAACACAGACTCTGGCAGGAGTCTGCAACCTTAAACACTCAAAGAGCCATTTGGACCCGTTTTCCCACAGAAAAGAAAACATCGGGAGCCAATAATTTAACAACCGGTGTGACTGGGTGGGCGTGGCCAACTCGAGGTCACTCCCTCCCACCCAGTCACCTCCTGCTCTGGTATAGGGAGCAAGTCTCCATCCCCTGCCATCACCTTTACCCTCTCAGGACAGGCAAGGAGATGGGAAGGAGCAGGGAGGGACCAGCCAGTGGTAGGATCAGCAGACGGAGCCAGAGCCGCAAGTTGCTGACCCCTGGACTATGGGATAGGAAGGCAGAATACTCAACTTATGACCACAATCGGGACCAGAATTTTCATGGCCAAGCCACACAATTGTTAAGTGAATTTTGCAACCTTTGCTTGCCGTGGCTATTAAGCCAATCGCTACAGTTGTTAAGTGAATCATGCCGTTATTAAGCACATTCATCTTCCCCCATTGACTTTACTTGTCGGAAGCTGGCTGGGAAGCCATGAACGATGTTCACATAATCCCAGGATTCTGCCATTTTTGTAAATACATGTTGGTTGCCAATTTTGATCACATGACTGTGATGGTCATAAACGTGAGGACCAATCCTAAGTCACTTTTTCCAGTGCCCTTGTAATATCAAACAGTTGCTAAATGAATGGTTGTAACTCCAGGACTACATGTAATCCTTCCGTAAATAATCCTGTTTCTTCTGCTTCTCTGCCTCTGTGTGTGATTTTTTTTTTTTTTTCATAGAAACCTCTTTATTTTCTTCTGGTTTCTCTTTCAGGGCCTGTCAAGTAGAGCTGGCTTCCCGGATCAACCAGGAGCAAGCAGGCAGCCAGGAATTGGAGATCAGAGCACAGCTAGGAGCCAGTAAGTGGGATGTGCAGTTCATGACCAAGAGGCTGTCTTCACCCTCTTTTTCTCACACATAGTATCTGGGCTAAGTTGCCTCTTACTCCTGTGGAATCGATCACTTCCCTCTTGAGAATGTACTTCCTGCCTACATTCTTTCACATCCTTTGAAATTTGGAAGTTTGAATTCTTTATTGTCATTGTACGAATATACATAGTATACACCTACAACGAAATTCACATAACACCCAGAGACCAGACTCAACACGCATACACACATGACAATCCCCAAACACATACCCCACCTACCAAACTCCCTGCCCCCTAAAACATGCAAGCATCCACACAACAGACCAAGTAATGCTGTCCAATCGCTCACTGATGGTGGTCCTTAAGTTCATTGTTAAGTGCAATTATAGCTCTGGGATAAAAACTGTTCAGAAAAACGTGTGCTCCAAGTTTTAATGGTTCTTTATCTTCTGCCAGAAGGCAACAGTTTCACAAAGATTGTGAGCAGGATGGGAAGAGTCTCTGAGAATGCTGTGCGACTTCCTTAAACAGCGAGATGCGAAGATGTGGTCCAGGGCTGGTAGCTGGAGCCCAATGATATTCTGGGCAGTTTTAATGATTCTCTGTAGAGCTTTATTGTCTGCTATAGAGCTGCTCCCATCCCATGCAAGGATGCCATATGTCAGGACCCTCTCAATGGTGCTGCGGTAGTAGGACAGAAGTAGATGCTGAGATAGATTTATCTTCCTGAGCATTCTCAGGAAGTACGGCCTCTTCTGAGCCTTCTTCACAAGCATGTTAGCATTCATATTCCATGAAGGCTCCTCCAAGATATAAGTGCCCGAAATTTAAAACTACTAGAAATTTAAAAAAAAAAAAAATCATGGAACCAGCTGTCCTTTTTACCTATTCATCTTTGGTGACATGGTGGCACAGTATTGCAGGCTAATTCTGCTGAGTGTCAACTATAATTCAGTTCTCACTGACTCAGCCTTCCATCCTTCCGGGGTGGGTAAAACGAAGACCCAGGTGGTTGGAGGGCAATAGGCTGACTTTGTAAACTGCTTAGAGAGAGCTGTAAAGCACTGTGAAGCGGTATATAAGACTAAGGGCTAGTGCTGTCCTAATCTATTCCTAGGGCAAACCAGCTGAATTGTTTCTGTTTCCCTCTTAAAAATAAAACCATGGCTCTGCTTTGACTGAAATTGGGAAAGGGGCTTCTTTCAATGTCCATCTCATCTTTAGAACAACGCTGTCTTGAATGAATGCTGCTGATTTCTTTCTTGATCTTAGGCCCCGAAGGATGGTCGCCTACCTTGAAGACCCTTAGCCTGCCTGAGCTGTCCGTTCTTCTGGAGGAATGTGTGGGGGAAATGGGTAAGGTTAATATAGGCTGTTGAGCACTTGTCTTCTTCTTGATCTGATCAACATGACCGCAGCAACATGACATACCCAATGCTTGCTATCAAAGGGGAATAGATGTAGCAAAAGAGCAGGCAGAGCTAGGGGAGGCAGAGCTAAATATGTCATCAGCTTAGAATCCTTACATTGCCACAAACAATTCAAGCTCAGTCCTGCTTGAATTCTGTTGATCCTTATCTGGCACTGGTTCAGATTTGAACTTTAGTTGACTAGTGTCATGCCCTTGTTGGAGTCTGATTCTGAGGGGGAGATTAAATAGTTGACGGTGAATAGGAGTGTGACTCCAGTGGCTGTGGAAGACACAGAGGAAGGGCACAGTCCAGCTGGGTAATCAGAGGAAGACCCAGGGCCACCCCCTCTTCATCTTACGGCACGCAGGGAGGAATGGATAAAGGAGCAACATGGCTTACAAGAGAGAAAAGGGCCCTGATCCCTTTCATTGGTTGCAGCTGGGAGAACAGAATATAAGAAGGGCATTTGCATACAGCAGTTGCTGGAAGCAAAGCCTGCATTATCTTTGTCGAGAATTATCTGGGTTTTGGTGTCCTCCCAACTGTGTGTGTGTCTTATCTTTTGGATGTCTGCAATTTATTATCCTGGCCTGTTGTGTTAATTACTTCAGCGTGTTGTTGTTTTTTATTTCTACTTTATCTGTACTTTGGATTTGGACTGCATTTCTTCCCTTTGTAGAAGAGTTTGATCTCCAGCCGAGGATAATTGGACATTGGGGGCCAAGTTGGAGTTATTAAAGGGAAATCATCTATTTTTTGTGACTTGGTTAGTTTTGTGCCATGCCTCGGGTCATCACAACTAGATTCTTATATATAGGCTTGAGCAATAAATCTTTCCAAATCCCCACTTAACGTACAGTGCTGATCCTTTGCACCTGACAATAATGGAATAAAGGACAACTTCCCTGAGCTAGCTTGCTTGCCTGTCATAGTGGAGGTTTTCCCAACCCTTGTGACAACTGAGCTGTTTGCTCTCTCTCTCTCTCTCTCTCTCTCTCTAGGGGAAACTCTCTGTTCTGTCAACCGTAATCTTGAGAGGCTACATCGTCCAGAGAAGGGCAAGGCCGTCCGCAAACAGCCCTAGCAGTAGAGGAAGGTAAGTGAGGAGCAAATAGCCCCCAAGACTGAGAGGTGAGGTTGGCCTGTAAAAACATTGTGCTCTTGAAGGCCAAGAGAATGCCTTGGGGACAGTTGGTCGACCATACTGGGAAGCAAGAAGCTGGACCACTTCCCAGATGCTACAGGTAGTCCTTGACTTACGACCACGATTGAGTCCAAAGCTTCTGTTGTTATGTGACGCATTTGTGAGTTTTGCCCCCAAGTGAATCACTGCAGTTGATAAGTTAGCATTACCCGGTGGTTAAGTGAATCTGTCTTCCACATTGACTTGTCAGAAGGTCATAAAAGGAGGATTACATGACCTAGGGACACAGCCACGGTCATAAATATGAACCGAGCACCTGAATTTTGACCATGAGGATGCTACAGAGGTCGTAACTGAAAAAAAAAAGGGTCATCATTGTGTCACAGTTTTCAAATGGAATAAAACCCTCAGGGGGTCCTTCCCTTCTGTTTAGGTAAGGCAATGTCTCTGAGACAAAAAAAAGTCATGAGTTGTCTAGTTCTTAGATTAACTTTCTGTACGTTGGGTTTCTGCATCACACCAAGCCATCTGCGGCTTATTTGTGGTTCAGCCCTCCCAATGCATGAATCCCCGTTTATGCCTTGGGAAACTTCAGCCTCCATGTGATGTGAGATCTGCCCAGCTCCAAAGGCTGCTCAGCCTTGTCAAGGTGTCTGCCCCAAAGAGCAGGGCTTGTTTGCTCCTGTCCAGGGGTGGGATGCAAATATTTTTACTACCGGTTCTGTGGGCATGGCTAGGTGGCCTTGGCCAAGTGACTGGGTGGGAGTGGCTTTTTTGCACCACACACACACACACACACAGAGAGAGAGAGAGAGTTATTTTTTTTTTGCCTCCTGGGCCTCAGGAAAGCCTCCGGGTGAAGCAGTAAAACAGCGAGGGGGATCCTGGCACAGCTGATCATTGGGAGGAAAAAGAAAAGTAATACAGGATCCGTTGAATGGTAGCATTTTTTACTACCGGTTCAGTTGAACCGGGATGAACCGGTAGAATACTGTTAGGAATCTGCCCACCAATTAGTTGGGTTGGCAGTATATAAACCAACAATGTATGTTTGTACAGACAAAGTCACTGTATTGATTTATATTATATTCCGATTGGTTGATTATATCGCAAGTTACCATAAGAGGGAGCTAGAGATCATAGCTTGTTTTCTCTGACAATTTGTCTCTCTGACATTCTATCTATCTGACATTCTGTTGCTATCTAAGATTCTCTGTTGTATTTATGTTGTGCTTATACTTAGATATTTTTGTTTACTGGAAATGACGAAGGCAAGAATACTTTGGTAAGAATACTTTGTAATTGGATATTCTTTGGACTGTAAACGTATATGACCTGGACCGTTTTTTGGACTGTGCTATTTCTTAAAGTAAACTTTAACTCAATTCAGTGTATCTGTGTGTGGCTGAATAATTATTCATAACTACTCTCATAAAAGTTTCCATGTGCATATCCTTGTTACTCAAGGGTTATTCTGTGCATATCATAACAAATACCACCACTGCTCCTGTCCTTAAAATTGGCTGAAGCTATGCCTTGTGTTGCAGACATGCTGACGTTGGGTGATCCTTCCACCCTGAAGCTGTGTTTGCCTGCAAGAATGAAGAGAGTGCAAGTGACGGATCGGCTGCATGGGCCACCTCCAGCGAGGGCCTTGGAATACGCGGCTGCCATCGGTGGTGAAGGAGGGCAGATCCGCTGGATGGCACGCCTGCTGTGCTGAAGGAGGAATGCGGGTCCGCTTCTGCAAAGCCAGAAGAACAGTGAGCATAGAAGCTGTCTAAAGCTTGGAAGTGCCAAGCAAGCAAGTTCACATGTGCCTTGTTGTGGAAGATGTGCTTGCTATCTCTTAATAAGCAAGCAAGCCTTGTAGGTATCAATATCTTCCTTCTTCTTCCTTCGTCTCTGGGTCCATAACAGGAAACATCATGGCAATAAAACTTTCAGTGTAAAGACTTCACCCTCTTTTGACCTAGAGGCCGGAAGAGTTTGCAGTTCTCCCCTCCCTCAATTTTATCCTTTCTTTTCTCCTCCAATCAAATGTGATTTTTTTTAAAAAAAAAAAAAAGAAAAAAATGTGGAAATGCTCTTTTTTTTTCCGCAGGCACGAAATTGCCTTTTGGGGTCCTTTTAACACACAAATTGAGATGATAGTCTCACACTTGACAATATGAGGTGGCTCCCGTTAGCAAAACTAGAGTTGTAAAATCTTCAGGCAGAACAAAGGACTCTGGGATTAGTTCTGAAGAGCCAGAGATAACATTCTGGTCAGAAAGAATAGCATAAACCTAGTGTATGTAAGGCAGAAATGTCAGAGTTGATTTCCTTGAGGGCTGCGTTTGATCTCGGAGGGCTGGGTGAGCGTGGCCAGGATAGGCAGGCATGGGCCTCGTGGGGAGGGGGAACCTGTGGTTGCGTGAGGGGACCACTCCAGGGTTTATGGCTGCTAACTCATAGTTAAAGGGAGTTGGGTGTATACTGTATACTCTATTATTTTCCAGTGCACATCATAAAACCTACTCCTCAGAAACAGAACAACATTTTAAAGAATGTACTTCGATTTTTAATTGTTATAGTCCGGTTTCTCTTCAGATCATATACTGTACAACTTTTGTCTTTTATATTAAAGAGTGTGATTTTTTTTTTTTTTAATTCTATCTGGCAAGGTGAGGTAGACCTTTATGAAACAGAAACCAATTTAAACCTCGGGCATGGCTGTACTACTTCCGACTGGAGAAGGAACTCAAAGGATGACATGATTTTATATGCTTCCTCCTCCTTGCCCACCTGGTGTCTTCTGGAGGCTTCGAAACGACCTTGGAGCCAATGTAGATGGGTAATCATGATGTACATGGCATCAGGTTGGAGAAAGGGGGAGGCAAGAGTTTCTAGCTAGGATATGGTGTGCTTTTTTTTTTCCTGTTACGCCAGCTACTCTTAAATGTGCAGGGACTGTTTTGTAAAGAGGGTGATTCAGTCATAAAATGCTCAAATACAGACTGACGTGGTACAGCTCAGGTCAATTTTTATACCTGAGCCTTTTTGGCTTATGAAAACCAGACCTCTGGCTATTTATAGCGACGTAGAATAAAAATGGCAATCTATTTTTGATATACTGAAGTAGATGCTTTTTTTCAAATAAAACAATGGTATTGTAAAGACCAAAACGTGTGATTGAAAACAATCGTCCTGTCTCGTGGCCTCCAGCTCTGTAAACCATGCTTAAAGAGAAATTTGTCCTCTCTTTGAGAACATCTGGAAGGGGCCATATGCAGAAACCCTGCTGGCCTATCATCACAGTGCATTGGAAGGTATTTATCGGAACGAATGACCCAGCTGAAAGAACAGGAATTGTAAACTAATCAATCGACAGGACACCATTGGGTGTCACTTGAGCATTGGGTGCTATCTTACAAAATGAAATTCAGTGGTGAAAAAAATAAGGTTCTACATTTAGGCAAGAGAAATCAACTGCAAGGTGCAGTATATGTGGCACTTCATTCCATAGTAGTAACTGTGATCTTGGAGTCCTGGTAGACAACCATTTAAATATGAGCCAGCCGTGTGCAGCAGCTGCCAAAAAAGCCAACACAGTTCTAGGCTGCATAAACAGAGGGATAGAATCAAGATCACACGAAGTGTTAGTACCACTTTATAATGCCTTGGTACATTTGGCCACACTTGGAATTCTGCATTCAGTTTTGGTTGCCGTGATGTAAAAAAGATGTTGAGACTCCAGAAAGGATGCAGAGAAGAGCAACAAAGTTGATTAGGGGACTGGAGGCTAAAACATACGAAGAACGGTTGCAGGAATTGGGCCTGGCTAGTCTGGGGAAGAGAAGGACCAGGGGAGACACAATAGCAGTGTCCTAATATCTCAGGGGCTGCCCCAAAGAAGAGGGAGTCAAGCTATTCTCCAAAGCACCTGAGGGCAGGACAAGAAGCCACAGATGGAAACTCATCAAGGAGAGAAGCAACCTAGAACGAAGGAGAAATTTCCTGACAGAACTATTAATCAGTGGAACAACTTATCTCCAGAAGTTATGAATGCTGCAGCACTGGAAGTTTTAAAGAAGGGATTGGATAACCATTTGTCTGAAATGGTATAGGGTCTCCAGCCTAAGCAGGGGGTTGGACTAGACGGCCTCCAAGGTCCCTTCCAACTCTGTTATTCTATTCACCAAGTTTGGAGAGTCTGCCATAGAGTGTGTTGCATAGAGAGGTTTGGAAGAGGCTTTAAATTGCTGGGCGTCTCTGTGTCAAATATGGGTTGTGGGGAAGGGATTTCTATTTTGCAGATCCAACATGAATAAGTCACAACAAGGCTGAAATGGTTCAAGATGCTGCTTGGTTATGAACAGTTCTGCAAATTTGCATCCAAGCCCAGGAAAGGATTTCACACAATATATTTCATTGACAGACCTGATCTCTTGACACATCTCTTCTGCTGGAAAAATATATATTTTCACTCTTTTTAATACATGTTCAAATGTCTATAAGCACCAACATCTTTTAAATCCAAAGGAACATGCCAGGCTGGGCTAAGCTCGCAAGAAGTGCTATTTTCCTAAGATTTGTCAGGATTCAATATCAGCAAGGATGCTTCTTTGAAATTCCAAAATAGTTTCATTCATATTGGCCATATTTTTTCCCCAGAACATAGATTGAGGTTGGGTTTTGGTTGTTTTTTTTGGGGGGGGGGGCGGGGGGGGACAGTCATGCATTACAATAAAAAAATGATGTAGGTTTTTCCTTTTTTAATACGGAACTGTGAGTATGCTTCTTTCTTGCTCTGCTGGCTAAAAACACTACAGTTTCATCCTCTTTTGGACAGCTGGGCACTGTGGTTGTCCAATACCAGTATCCTTTTTAAATTAGAGATGGGGTGGGTTTTTTTAAAACTCTGAACCTTTCTGTACATCGTTCCTTCATAAAGCATCCTTTTTTGCGGCTTAGCCGAGGCTAAATGTCCTTTTTTTCAGCAATCATGATTCCACTTGCGTATATAAAAAGAAAAAAAAAATGGAGATAAATGTTGAGCTTGTGAATCACAGAAAAGTCCTTAACGTTTTTCAAACCATTTCCCAGTTATGTGATATCTGCACTGAATCTCAATGTAGATATTAGGGAAGGTCCCAGAATAGAGCTAGATAAGTAGTAAGTTGGTCATTGCCTGAGTTGGGTGCCCTACATCAGCTGATGAAAAGATGTTCTGGATTCCTCCCCTTTTCTCCAGGATGTTCAAAAGTGAAAATGAAGACCTGTCCTTTCATCTCTTAGGACTGCCACATCTTGCTATATGAAAGGCATAAGAGCAGAACTCAACACATTTCATGCCTGAAGAGCATTAAGGCCTCTACTTGTCATGAAAGTCAAGTCTGACCAATAAAAGTTGAATCCTGAGCTAATTAAAGTCCATGATATATGCATGCAACGCTGTTGGAAAAGCTTCCAAGATTTCCTTTTGCTGTTGGTCCCAATATGTTCCTCAGAATCTCCTCCTGCCGATATCGGGTCAAGCATCGTTCCCCATATTTTGGTCTCCAGACAGTGAAGATAGCAAACCATCATTCCAGAGTAGGTCATAATTGCCTTAAAGAGCAACAACAATCCATTCGGAGCAGTTCCAAGGCCTATCTCAACAGCTTCTGCACATTCTTGCTGTATGATATGCCAAATTCCATGCCATCTCCTTCACTGACTGCAGCTGACCACTGTGTGGTCCAGTCTCCACAATTGCCATTTCTTCTTCATTTCAGATTTCACCTGGAACAACAATAAGAATGTTTGAGAGTTCATGTTTCTTCATAGGGTTTTATAGGTGATGGAGATGTCTCCATCTTATTACACAGGAACCACTTTGTGAGACTGGATGGATTGCGAGAATGACTGGCCCAAAATTGTCACCTGCTTGTTTGAGTGGACACCTGAACTTGGGCCTCTCCAATCCCAGCCCACTACCTGAACCTTAATATTCTCTGAAAACTTAGATCTGAAAAGATATAGAGTTTTATTAATATCTAGGCTTCCTCTTGTAAGCTTATGGTAACTGTAAAGCTGAAATCCTACACTGTAGATTTCCTCTTTTTTAAAAAAAAAAACATAGCCAATTAAGATGCTCTTAATTGCTCTTGGTCTAGACCAGGGATCTGCAACCTTAAACACTCAAAGAGCCATTTGGACCCATTTCCCAAAGAAAAGAAAACACCGGCTGCCTCAAAGCCTGTGTGGGCGTGGCCAACTCAATGTCACTCCCACTCAGTCACATGACACACACTCCTGCCACGCCTACCCAGGTTTTGTGGCTCCTGGTCCTTTCTGTGGGAAATGGGTCTTTCCCTCCCTCTCATTTCTGTTTTTTATATTTTACCTTCTCAGACCAGGCGAGGAGTGACTGGGAGGGGAGGGCAATGAGTGGGGCCAGTCAGTGGTGGGATCACCCAACAGGGAGCCACAGCAGAAGGCCGAAAGAGCCTCATGTGGCTCCAGAGCTCCGGTTGCTGACACCCAATCTAGACCAACAAAACTAACCAAGGAATATTGGGAGTTGAAATCTGTACGTCTTAAAGTTGCCATGGTTAAGAAACACTGTTGTAGACCATCTCTGGGAGTGCCTTTTTAATCTAAAGTTGGAGATAGCCTGAAGGGATCCTCTGAAGCTGTTCAGAATTAGCGATGGGTTGAGAAAGATAGGGATACTCACTTCCTTATTGGCAAAGCAGTAGAGAACAGCAACCAGGAATCCCTGTAGTAGACAGAACACATTATCTTATTATCTTATACCTGTCAGGATACTTAAAATTGTGGTGATTGGGCAATGCACTAGATCTGGACTAAGATAGGTATCAGAATTGGGGTATAAGCTGATATCCTGTTACTTAACCCAAATCTTGCATGATGGAAATTGTATTTTGGTGTCCCTTGTAGAAATTGTGGTCCCTTCCAACTCGACAACTATGATCATTAAGTCTATCCGTACAGCTTTACTGAAAACATCACAATTTGGCTCTTAGATTTAATTCTAAAATTATTTCATGCACTTGAGAGCCAAACATGTTCATATGGACTTTTCCGTTTATATTTTTCTCATTCTTCCCCGGTTCAGGTTTCCATGTGCAGTATGTTTTGATCTCAAGCATGCACAGCTGTCATGTTGGTGGGAAACCAGGGATATATGGGACTGGAAGACTAGTGCATTAGAAGGGCACTAAGTTGGAGAAAGCAGACCTAGGTACTAGATTTATAGTGTTATATGATCAGTTACACAGAGACAGCTTGGTACGGTGCTGTTCTGACCTTGGTTTCCCCCAAAAGTACTAAGCAGACTCTTTGCCCCTGCAAAACCCCTTTTATTAAACGAAGGTGAATTTCTTGCATTCACATTCAGCCAAAGGCCTGGCAAACAGTCTTTCAAGGGTCTAATTGTAAGCACAGACCTTATCCATCTTGGAGAGCTGCCAAGTAAATATTTTCAAATGCAGTGCTGATACGGAAGGACTCGGCACAGTCTGAGATGCACAGGCAGATCTTCACACTGCTGCAACGAATGAATTGTTTCCTGCAAAAGCCCCCTTCCCTTTTGCTCCCCTTTTAATCCCTATGGGAGGGGCCATTCACTGTCCATCTGTGGCCTTACTCTCACGTCGATCCTTAGTTCGTAATTGTTCTTTTCTTTTGGCAACTCTGTGCATGTGCAGGCTGGGAACTGGCTCCAGCTGCTCCCCCACCTCACTGCTGCCCGACTCTGAAGGCAGCTGGTAACTGCCAGCCTGCCCTGGCCCCATCTCTGCCTCCGATGCAGGGCCCTCGACCGAGCCTTCCTCAGCCTCTAAGGTTGGCCTAGGTTCCTCCTCAACCTCCTCACTGTCCGACTCTGCTGCCAGCTCCGCTAGCCGCTGACGGGCCACAACAGATGGTTAAAAGTGCCAGGCTATAGAAACCAGGTGACTCTGAGTTCTACTCCTGTCTCAGGCACAAAGCCAGTTGTGGTCTTTGACCAGTCCCTCTCAGCCCTAGGAAGCAAGCAATGGCAAATAACTTCCTAAAATGAAAATTGCAGTTGCTTGGAATCGAGCTGGAAGGGACCTTGGAGGTCTTCTAGTGCAGCCCCCTGCTCAAGTAGGTGATCCTATACTATTTCAGACATGTGACTGCCCAGCCTCTCTTTAAAAACCTCCATTGATGGAGCCCCCACAACTTCTGGAGGCAAGCTGTTCCACTGGTTAATTGTCTTCACCGTTTGGAAGTTTCTCCTTAATTCCAGGTTGCTTCTCTCCTTGATTAATTTCCATCCATTGTTGGAAAATTGACTTGAAGGCTGAATTTGTCTTGAAGGCCGAAACACACAAAATGGTGAGTTAGCCATATTCAGTGGTATCTCCCAGAATGCCTTGGTACAAAACCACAGTGTGGAAGTGGAACGCTCCAGCTCTTCAAAATGAAAAGAGCTACCGGTTATATCTTTTGAAGAGGTTACTCTCGGACACGTGGGACATGGAATCAACCTTGACCACTCGACTATCAAGAAACACAGAAAGATTCCTCCTGCAAAGTTGGTACAAGTAAAATTCCCATATCGAAATATAAGTGAATGCAGTGACGAGGATCCCACTGCAGATATCTGAAAGATGAATTGGAATGGCACTGAAGTGAAAGTTACCTGGAAGGAGTTGAGGAAAAGTGTGAAGAAAACTTTGATGTAGCGCAAGACTCCCGTGGTTTGCTCATCTGTGGCAAAGATGAAGACCACTTCATGAATCCCAAAGAGAGGGATGAGTGTGAGGGTGGCCTTGGCTAACCTGGAAGAGAGCGTAGAGATGTCAGAATTAGTAACGCAGAATCAGCTACAACCTTCTGTTAGGAAGCCACAATCAACCACCATTGCTGGCCTGGAGATCTCAACTTACCGCAATTTATAATCCGTGTAGTCCTTTTGACTAGCCCGTAACTTAGCCAAGATCACTTTGAGGATTTGCGTGAAAATCAACAGATTAATCTGGGAAGAAAAAGGAAGCATGGAAGATGACTGAGATTTCCAAAGAAATATTTTCATTACAGAATAAAGTTTAAAAGCTGAAATCAGGAATGTTTTCATATTTTCATACTTGTTATGTGCTGACCTCTTGAGAAAGCAATTTTCAAAACTTATTCCAGGCGTGGAAGTAGCATTAAATCTTATCGATTAGATATTCAAGCTTCAATAGAGCAATTGAAACAGGAAAAAGAAGGGTCTTTCTACAATAAAATATTGATATATACAGGTATGACCTCAATTTACGACCATTAACTGAGCCCAAAATTTCTGTGGCTAAGTGAGACATTTGTTAAGTGCATTTTGCCCCATTTAATGACCTTTCTTGCCATAGTTATTCAATAGTTATGCCATAGTTATTCAATGAACCACTGCAATTGTTAAATTATTAATATCCATAGGAATGCTGCAACCTTCCTAAATGTGAAAAACAGTCATAAGTCACTTTTTTTCAGTGCCATTGTAACTTTGAACAGTCACTAAATGAACCGGGGTGTGTGTGTGTGTGTGTGTGTGTTTAATGCTACATCTACCCTTTGGAACCAATTAGAACAAGAGTATCATGGTTTTTTGTGGTGCAAATCAACTCAATGTTACATAAGAAAATGACGATTTGCATTCCCCCCCCCACCAAAGATTAATGTCAATGTTCTTCACAGGCCCTCAGACTAATATTTCAAACTAGAAGATTGCACCACATCCTGTCATCTCCCTCCCATTCCAACCGGAGTAGCACTTACCAAAGATGCCAGTAGAATAGGGATACGGATAATCCACCAGTAAGCCATGTTCTCATTAACTGCCCAGCACCTGCAGTATATAAAATAAGGCATCCATAAGACATAAATAAGACCATATTCCAATCGTCCATACCACAGATAAATGTTCTAACAGACTGTTGACAGGTCTTCCTGGCTATGAGGATTGAAGAGTGTTGTGAATGAATAATGTCAAATAAAGTTATCTTGAGCTTGAAGTCAAGTGCAGGGTTCTGGCCCTGCACTTCTGATTGGCTGTTAAATGGCAGGATCGGATTGGTCCGTTCAGGAGCATCTGATTGGCTATTAACAGGCCATTCTCATTGGTTAACGGAGCTCGCGCTCCCAAATTACTATTGGTTGAATAGTTAATAAGTTGCCTATATAAGGAAGGCTATAGCAGCCATTCAGTTTGAGCTGTCACACCATGTAAATAAAGAGTTTGAAGTTCACTGTTTCTACCGGCTCATCTCCATTATTCGCACCCATGCTCCAGACTTAACAAAGAGCTTTGGGGCTGTTTTATAGTTAGCACTCCAAAATTAAGTCCAAGGGGACATTAGAAGATCGTGTTTTTCAAAGAAATGGATTGCCACGATTGGAGTTTCTTGAACAGCTTGCCTTGTGAATGGACAGAAAAGCCTGTTTGATCACCATCAAGTCCGAGAGGATGTCAGGAAGACCAGATTCTTTCCCTTGCCCTGGTGGACCTCAGTCATCAACCGAGATTTCACAATGCTTGTTCTTTATCCAGTGCCTGTAATTTTTGTCGAACAGAAAAATGTATCCATAGAATATAGAATATAGGTTGGAAGGGACATTGGAGGTCGTCTAGTCCTCAAGACAGGAGATCTTATACCAGTGGTAGCTAACCTTTTTGGGCTCCTGTACCAAAAATTGTGTGCACACTTGCACACTCATGCTCGTGTGCCAGCACCCAGAAGGCCATGCATGCCCCCTACACATGGGCATGCAATCCCCACACACCCACTGCCCCCTTACCTGCACTGTGCCCCAGAGCTGATTTTCGGCCTCGCAAAGGCTTGAGGGAGGGTTTGGAAAAAGGGGAAGTGATGAAACAGGGCTAGTTTTCATCCTGCAAAGCCTGCAGAAGCCTTCCTCAAGTTTTATGGGAGGCTGAAAAAAGCCCTCAAACCGGCCAAAAATCAGCTGTGAGGCGTGTGCATGCGCAGTGAGGTAAATTTGCCTGCAGCTTGTGCGCTGGCACAAATGGCTCTGTGGGCCACCTGTGGCAGGCGTATCATAGGCTCGCCATCACGGTCTTATACCATCTTGCATAAATGATTGTCCAGTCTATTTTTGAAAACCTCAAGCACCCACAACTCCAGGAGGCAAGCTGTTCCATTGATGAATTGTTCTCGCTGTCAGAAAAGTTATCCTTAGTTCTCGATTGGATCTCTCTTTAATGATCTTCCACCCTTTGCTTCTTGTTCTGCTCTCAGTTGCTTTGGAGAACAGACAACTTTTCTGTGACAGCCCTTCAAGGACTGGTATTATAATGTCTCCCTGATCCTTCTCTTCATTAGACTACCTACCTTCGTTAGAATACCTAATTTCCTCAACCATTCATCATACGATTTCGCTTCCTGTTCCCTAATCATCTTGGTTATTCTTCTCTGTGCCCTTTCTAAGGTCTCAAGACATTGAGATCGTGGTAATGCCATGTCAACTTGTAACTCCTACAACATGCAAAACTAAGATCTGCTTGGCCCAAACTTTGCTCTGCAGTGCTCACTTCAAGTTGCTCAGTAGGACGATGCTTGCTCGAAAAGGATGATGTGAATTTGTACTCATCGTCGAATAATTATTTGACAATAATACTGTTATGATATCAAGTGGACAGTCGCTTTATACATTATGAAATGGAACATAAAATTAAAAGGGAATGACTGCTGATATTGTGCACAAAAGATATGTACCAACCGACACACTGTACAATGGAAAGAAGCTTTTATTTGGTGTTTTGTGTTTTTGTGTTTGTTTATGTGTAATAAATAAAAAGTTGCTCAGTAGAGCATGGCATTCCCAATTCTACTATCCTTAGAATAACCCCAAATCTTCTCTCTCCCATCTATGATAGGAATGTTATGAAATCCTTAAGACATGTTTTCAAGACTCTTTGTTACAAACGGTTCAGATCTGGAGGAAAAGTACTTTTTTCCTCCAAAAAGGTTGTCAAAGAAGACAGCAAAAGGGTGACATTGTCTATTATCATTAGGCCTACCATCTACATGAGCTTCTGCCCCCCCCCAAAAAAAATTTAATTGCTTAAAATTGGTTCCCATCCAGCATCTTCAGACTCACTCTGTGTTTTCCTTCAAGTATTTGGCTGCCATCCAGGGTACCACAAACGCCACAGGGGTCCCTATTCAAAAAAAAAAAAAAAAAAAGGCAAAATGATCATGGGAATCAGCTAGCAAGTTGTGTCAGACAAGAACAACCAGACTCGTGTGAAGAGTTCCTAAGAGGTCTGTAAGGGGCGTGCATAAGTGCACCATCGTGTCTCCTGTCCCTGTCCTATTGTCCCCATTTATTCGTACCTATTTCCTGTATTCTTACTCATGTTTATACTTATACCTATTATCTTGTAAGCAATTGACAAATCAAATAAATTGAATCAAATAAATAAATTAGCTTGTGGTTATTTCACAGGAACCTTCCCAGACGAGCAGTTTGCATCTGGGCTAGGCAAGATAAAATTCAATGGCATTTAAAAGAGGTCAGGCCTCGCCTTTTTGTGCCTATATTAAGATTCCAGGCTAATTCCCTGCTTGACTCTTCCCCTAGCTTGGCCAGTCTCTCTCCAACAAGTTGGTTCCTGCCTCCTTTTTTTTTTAATTTTACTGGTTTTTCTTAGGTGCTGAAAAGATTGCACCCAAGAAATAAGTCTCAGGTTCCGTAAGCCATCAAATTGATCCAATTCAAGAGGGGAAATTGTTCAGGGAATGCAAATGTTGCAATTGGAATAAGTTCTGCAGATTTTCAAATGGCACAATAAAATGCTTTCTGTTATTCTGACTCAAGGAAGGAAGGATGAAAAAAAAATAAAATAAAGGAAGGACGGAGAAGGATACAGGTAGTCTTTGATTTATAACCATTTGTTTAGCGACTGTTTGAAGTTACGATGGCACTGAACAAAGTGACTTTTGCCCAGTCCCTACAACCAGTTGCAGCATCGCTATTTATATACAGAGTCGAACTCTTATCTGCAAACACCTCATTCCAGTGCTTGAAGACAAAGGTTGGTAGGATGATCACATCTCATCTCCATCTGCCTCCCCAAGAGTATCTTGAACATAATGGGGGATTCTCTACCATGATGTCCTTCAAATACGTTGAGCATAATGGGGAATACTGAAATAATTTGAATCCTGGCCCCCAACATTAAAGAAACAAGCCATCTTTTTCCCTCATTTCATCTCACCCCAGCCAAGGTAGAGGTACAGCGTGTAATAATTCTTCTCTGAAAAGACGGCGCCAATCAGCAGTTTGTACAGGTAGATGGCCTCCACCAGAAACCAATAGTGATTGGCTAGAATGCAATATTGCATCAGGACCTGAGCCACCCGGCAACCAATGGCAGCCTAAGAGAAGGGAAGCAGAGAAAAAGATGCTACCTGGTTTGGTAATGAAACATTTGCAAGAAAACCACCAAGCTCAGAGAACATCAAGAACTCCATAATCGTTGTTATCTTTGCACTAATTGGGTCATGAAATGTCTGCAAGAGATCTACCAAGCTCAAGAGCACCAAGGACTCCACTGTTCTCCTCTTCTTCCTCCTCCTCTTCCTCCTCTTTGCAAACCCTACTCCCTTCTAACACTGATGATGTTACCTAGTTGGGTCATGAAATGTCTGCAAGAAAACCACCAAGCTCAGAGAGCACCAAGGACTCCACCGTTCAAATCTGACTTATAAATATTCTCTTCTTTTGGAATAGGCCATTTACTTCTCCAAAAGAAGGGTGTTTTGAGGACAACCTGATTAGTCCTTGGATGAGAAACCACAGGAATGTCCTGGGTGTGGACTTCACTGCCAAAATCACCTAACCAATTCCACCCAACCACAGTGGGTCTCCAAGGATATTAGAAGGGAATTCTTTGCAGCTCTCTTGAAGATACCGTGCAACCGAACTGAAGACTTTGGTAGTCCCAGCAAGCATTCTGTAGCTGTCCTGGAGGGAAGATGTCACCCCATTTCAAGTCTTAAAATAGACAACTTATACCAGGCAGGATGGCTTGGTAGAGGATGGCATGATATGACCTTATTAGCTTTCACCCCAGATAGCAAAATTCGCTGAGTTAGCTCTAGTGCAGATCCCATGGGAACCATTCTCAAATCCATCTAGTCCACACCTCACTCTAAACTGCCAAGTAAGTAGTTTTGGCTTAGTTTTTTTGGATGAAATCAGATATGATTTGCAAACCAGGGATCATATCTCAACAAGTCCTGTAAGCCCAGCCAATTGTGATTTATTCAACTAGTCATGGTATCTCATGTTGAATGTATAGAACCTGCTGGATCCAAGGAGAAGTTTTATGTAGGCTACAAGTCTGGGTAGGACAGGAACTTAACCTCCACTGGAGGACAAAGAAGAAGTCTCTCTGAAGAATGTAGGAATCCTGCACTCAGGCATCTCCTGGGCAATGACATCAGGCAAGGTTCCCTCACACATATGTGCTCGTTGTTTCTGGCTCTAGGGGTCAGTGCTCATCTCTGTTACAAAGCCGAAGAGCCAGAGCTATCCAAAGATGTCTTCATGGTCATGTGATCAGCATGGCTAAACACGGAACCTTCCCACCAAAGTGGTCCCTTTTTTTCTACTTGCGTTTTTTTACATGCTTTCGAACGGCTAGGTTGGCAGAAGCTGGGACAAGAAACAGGAGCTCACTCCATTACGCAGCGCTAGGGATTCGAACTGCTGAACTGCCGACCTTTCTGATCAACAAGCTCAGCGTCTTAGCCACTGAGCCACCATGTCCCTTAATGACATGGAGTCAGCTAATTCTTCCACCATGGCTGCCAGGCAATCCTTGTGATCTCCTGGCTTAAAGCACATCACTATGAGAAGATCTCAGTGAAGGGTCTTCAACCTCCACTGTCTGTAACTACCCTTAGGAAGACAGTAACTTACCTCGTGACTCAATAAGTCTTCCCAGTCAGACATCTGGAAGGTCTCCCTTCCCCACATCTTCTCCAGAAGCGCATCCTTCACAATCACCGAAATGGCCCGTAGACCAAAGGAAGCAAAAAGATTAGCATGAATATAATTCCGAGTGCAGCGAAGTCTCCTGAAAGACAAAGGGAACATGACCATTCATAGGCAAAGTTGTCACAATTAAATCAGCTAATAGAACAATCTTTTTGATCCCGAGAACCTCCATTATGTGGCGCAATCACTTGGAGGAAGCGTTTCCTCTTACTGGGGGCTTTCAAGACGAATTGAGTGGCCCTGTGTTTGGAACGATCTACAACAAAGATGTCCAACGTTGCCAAATTAAGATTTGTGGACTTCAATTCCTAGAATTCCCCAGCCAGCTGGCTGGGGAATTCTGGGAGTTGAAGTCCACAAGTCTTAAAGTTGCCAAGGTTGGACACTCCTGGTCTAGAAGAACCTTATACATCTATGAAAGAGTCTCAACAGAAACCCAAATTATCATCTCTGAAAAGATCAACATGAGGATGATTCCGTCAACATCTAAATCAAGAGAAGGAACTCTTCCATTTTATTTTGTGTTAGTATGTAGCCGTATTTTAAGGAGAATTCAGAGAAGCTGGAACAGATTCAGACAATCGCAACAAGAATGAATGGAAGGAAGATCAAAAGGTAAACGCTACAAAGAAAAGTAGAAAGAGATGGATATATTTAGCCCTGAGAAAAATGGCTGAAAGAAAATAGGCCAGCTAAATCTTTTTAACTCTTGAGAAGATATCACAAAAAAGGAAGATCAAGGTTTGTTCTTCATTATTTCAGAGTGTTGGAAACTGAATAACGGATTTAAGATACAGAAAGGCAAACTCCAGTTTAATTTTAGGAAAAAGCTTCCCAACAGTTAGTGCAATTTGCGAAGGAAATAATCCCTGTATTAAGAAAGAGGATATTTGCAGCTCAGGAATGATCCTTGATGCTCTCTGAGCTTGGTTCTTTCTTGCAGACATTTCATCACCAAACTAGGTAACCTCAACAAGGCACAGTGAAGGAAGGATCCCACTCTATGTCAGTGTTTCATCACCTTGGCAAATTTTAAGAGGTGTGGAGTTCAACTCCCAGAGATTTCCAGACAGCTCTATGCTGGCTGGAGAATTCTGGGAGTTGAAATCCACACATTTTAGAATGATACAGTTGAGAAACATGGCACAGTATTATTGTGGTCTCAACCTTTTCCAAATTTGGTGCTTGGAAACTTCCTCAGCTACCATGGGAAGCATTACCTGAAAACAGTCAAGATGAGTAGAGCCAAGATCAGGGCCAGAAGCGACAGCGAATAGCCCACTGTGTAGAGGACTTTGAAGCTGACCATAAGGCGATGAGTTGCTTCCTACAGAAGAAAGAAGGGGTTCTATCAAGCAGGTGAAAAGGAGCTGTAGCCACGGATAGCATTTGGGGTGGAGGGGAGGTAGAACTGG
This sequence comes from Hydrophis major, assembly GCA_033807585.1. Classification (NCBI taxonomy): domain Eukaryota; kingdom Metazoa; phylum Chordata; class Lepidosauria; order Squamata; family Elapidae; genus Hydrophis; species Hydrophis major. Next base: position 9,410,673 of record CM066340.1, on the reverse strand, counting down.
GTGATTAGCAGCATGGGGGTGGAAGAGTAAAAGGATCGTTTTAGGGTAGAGCAAATCAACTTACTGTTTTCCCCATGAAGTACAACAAAACAAAGCACTCATTGTAAAGAAGGTAGATCTATATCCTATGCAAACTTTTACCAACGTAAAATTGAAATTGCTAACCTGAAAATAAGCCCCATCTATTTTTTTTTATCAGTTGTATGTTACCTTATCTAAAGCAGACTTCCTTCCTTCCTTCCTTCTCACCTTTCTTTCCCACTTCCCTTCCTTCCTTCCTTCCTTCCTTCCTTCCTTCCTTCCTTCCTTCCTTTCTTCCTTCCTTCCTTTTCATCTTCATTTCCCATTTCCCTTCCTTCCTTCCTTCCTTCCTTCCTTCCTTCCTTCCTTCCTTCCTTCCTTCCTTCCTTCCTTCTCACCTTTCTTTCCCACTTCCCTTCCTTCCTTCCTTCCTTCCTTCCTTCCTTCTCATCTTCATTTCCCACTTCTCTTCTCTCCTTCCTTCCTTCCTTCCTTCCTTCCTTCCTTCCTTTTCATCTTCATTTCCCATTTTCCTTCCTTCCTTCCTTCCTTCCTTCCTTCCTTCCTTCCTTCCTTCCTTCCTTCCTTCCTTCCTTCCTTCCTTCCTTCCTTCCTTCCTTCCTTCCTTCTCACCTTTCTTTCCCACTTCCCTTCCTTCCTTCCTTCTCATCTTCATTTCCCACTTCTCTTCTCTCCTTCCTTCCTTCCTTCCTTCCCCCCATGTCAATCTACAGGTAATCCTTGAATTACAAGTATAGACTACAAATTACCATGGGGCTGAAAAAAGTGATAAGTCTTGGCACTTATGACCATCTCAGCGTCCTGATGGTCACGTGGGCCCTGGGCAACAGGCATATATTTAAAATGGCTGCAGCGTCCAGGGTCACATTTACAACCATCTCGGGGTACTTCCAACAAGCAAAGTCAGTGAGGGAAGCCCAAGTTCACTTAATGAAACTGATGATTCGCTCAAGAACCACGAACAAAAAAAACAAAAAAGGATTTAAAATCAGGTGAGACTCACTTAATGACCACATCATTAGTGATGGCATGGTTTTTTTTTTTTCTTTGAATGGTGTGGTGGCCTAGAGATGGAGCTCTCACCTCCCAATCAGGAGGTTGTGAGTTTGATCCTAAGTAAAGGCAGATATTTCTCTGGGCTCGATGGGAGTATATTTGCTGAAAAAAAAACCTTTGCATTGGAGACAGGAAGAGCATCCGGCCAGTAAACACTCAGCTCCGTTCAGTTGCCCAGATTCCACCCAGCAAAGGATTATGGGGTCATTAAAAGATGATGATGATGATCTATGTCATTTTCTTAACAGAAATAGAAACGTGATCTGAGGATGATTTTAGTCTGAGCAATCTTCAGATTTTAGTCTGAAGTCTCTCTTTCAAACATTCACCAAGCAGCCTAACCTGCAGGAAATCAGCAAAAATCATCATTATGCAGATCAGACTATCCTGCAGAGCAAGAAAGAAAAAAAACAAACATCCCAAGCCATGCTTCAAAGTCATCTTTGAGGGGGGAAAATGCAATTTAATAAATTAGTTTAAGGCTTTTTTTTAAAACAGCAACAACAACAACCATGATTGTACAGCATGGAAACGTACTTGGAATATAAATTCAAGTAAAATAGGAAATGCTAAAAAAAAAAACCCTGCATGATGTCTTCCTTGTGCCTGCTGCCCTCGTTGACAAAAACAACATAAAAATGAACTTTCGACTGAAGAAGAGATCACAGGTGGTTCTTTTAAGCTCAGAAATACTCGAACACAAGAAAGCCGATCATTTAACCATCCCAAACCTTCGCAGGAAATCCAACCAAACTCTAAAAATAGGTTGGGATTCTCAACCTTAGGTCAGCCAAGATCAGACCGCAACGTCCACTGTTCCAAAAGATCAAGCAGGCTAATGGGATTGTAGCCTCTGGATACAGAATCATAGAACTGGAAGGGACCTCAAAGAGGTCTTCTTGTCCAATCCCAGTCCCCCACTCAAGGCAAGAGATTCTTTCTACCATCCTGGTCAAACGGAGGTTCAATCTCTTCTCAAAAACCTCATCAGAGCACCCACAATTTTGGGAGGCAAGCGATTCCATTGATTCATTGTTCCCACGGTCAGGAAATTTCCCCTTCGTTCCTCTTTAAGGATCTTTCACCCCTTACTTTTTGTCCTGCCCTCCAGTGCTTTGGATAATAAATCAATCCCTTCTTCTCAGTAACCATCCCTTAATTACTGGAAGAAAAGGTATCATGTTCTCCCCAAGTCTTCTCCTTTTTGGACTAGATACCTGCAACCATTCATCATACAAACGCCTGTAGAGATTCTCAGTCCTCCAGGTCGTGGTTGTCCCAAAAGGTGCTTTTTTTTCAAGAGGCAATTGGACTTTCTTGTGTTTTTTTTTCTTTTGAAGACGTTTCGCTTCTCATCCAAGGAGCTTCCTTCCTTCCAAGCTTCTTGGATGAGAAGCGAAACATCTTCTAAAGAAAAAACAACAACAAGGAAGTACAGTTGCTTCCTGAAAAAAAGTACCCTTGGGGTCATTCAACATATAATTTAACTGCCCAGAATATCATTGGGTTCCAGCTATCAGCCCTGGACGACATCTTTGCATCTTGCTGTTTGAGGAAGTTGCACAACAGTCTTAGAGACTCTTCTCATCCTGCTCACAATCTTTGTGAAACTGTTGCCTTTTGGCAGAAGATAAAGAACCATTAAAACTTGGACCACACGTTTTCTGAACAGTTTTTATCTCAGAGCTATAATTGCACTTAACAATGAACTTAAGGACCACATCAGTGAGCTGTTGGACAGTATTATCTGGTCTGTTGTGTGGATGCTTGCGTGTTTTTAGGGGATGGGGAATTTTGGTGAGGGGGGGCCTGTTTGGGGATTGTCATGTGTGTATGTGTGTTGGGCCTGTGTATGCTGTGTATATAAGTACAATGACAATAAAGAATTCAATTCAATTCAATTCAATTCACCTCCAGACTCCTCATCAACCTTCTTGTTCTTCTGCACTCTTTCTAGGGACTCAACATCTTTTTTTTTTTTCTATCATGGTGTCCAGAATTGGATGCAGTATTCCAAGTGTGGCCTCACTAACAGTTTGGAGGGGTACAATCACTTCTCGTGACCTTGAAACTATTCCTCTCCTGATATCTGGAGAGCAGCCCTCATAAATCATAATCTTGACATGCTACTCAGTTCTTTCATTTCTCACCTCTTTCATGGTGGTTTCCGTCTCTTCGATACACTGGACATGGTCCCTCCAGAATGCCGTCCCATTCAGCAGCACCCAATTCCCATCAAGCCCACATTGGCGGCTCACAACTCCATGTTTAACTGCAAGCACAAATAACCAGAATTATCAAGGACTCTACATCTGTCTGTTTGATTTTCACCCCTTAACCTATAGGCAGAAAAGGAGTTAAAGACAGAGATGATGAGGGGAATGGAGGCTAAAACATACAGTGAATCATTGCAGGAACTGGGCACAGCTAGTCTAGGGAAGAAAAGGACCAGGGGAGACATCAAATAGAATAGAATAGAGCTAGAAGGGACCTTGGAGGTCTTCTAGTCCAGCCCTCTGCTCAAGCAGGAGAACCTATACCATGTCAGACAAGTGATTGTCCAGTCTCTTTTTAAAAACCTTCAGTGATGGACATCATTGTTCCAATATTTGAGGGGCTGCCACAGAGAGGAAGGGGTCAAGCTATTTTCCAAAGTACCCAAAGGCCAGACAAAGAATAATAGAAACTGAACAAAGAGAGATTCAATCTGGAAACAAGGAGAAACTTTCTGATAGTGGAGCAGAAGTTGTCTTCGGAAGTTGTGGGAGCTTCATCACTGGAGGCTTTCAAAAACAGACTGGACTGCCATCTGTCAGAAATGGTGTAGGGTCTCCTGCTTGGGCGGGAGGTTGGACTAGATAACCTACAAGGTCCCTTCCAACTCTGTTAAATCTGTTAAATCTCTAGGAGTTCAACCCTCACAGATCCATGCAGTGTCAATTCCCATGACCCATAATGGGGAGAGAGGGGTTGTCTGGACCGGATAACTGGGTTAAGGTTCCCGTACAACTGATTAATCTGCAACAATCCAATTAAATGTACTCTGTAAGCAGGATCTTTGGGGTCATTAAAAGGGAGCTTTGCATTAGTCATCATCTTCCCACATGAGACCCTCAAGAAGACAGAGTGGGAAGCAATGAAGAGAGGGCGAGATTGCATGCAGGAACACACAACTCGCGTGGCCAGAAGTCTCAGGAATGCCCATATTGGTTAGGAAATCTCGGGCAGTGAAGTTCCCCCCAGCTTTTAAGGGCAACTCAGATTAGAAGAAGGCTGTTTTTTTTAAGAGTCCCACCAAGAGGTTCAAACATCTCAAGAACTTTAGAAGGTAGAAAGGCTCAGCCTCCTTCACACAGTTTTTATATTTATGAGGATCAATAAATATAAGAGGACATGGTTAGAATCTTTAAGAGATCCAAACTGCTATATTTTGTGGGTTGGTTGACAGATATACACAAGAAGGTTTTCACACAACATAAACACTCTGTTCTGTTAAGTCTATGATAATCTGCTTTTCTTCTTATAGTCACCAGATGGAGCACTTATCGAAGATTCATGCCTTACTGAGTAGCCCAGAAAGGATGGAGGAATATCCATTATTCTCTCTGTGATGTCTGCAGAATTCTGGGAGTGGATATCCAGTAGATTTTTTAGATTATTTCATTAGTTCAATTTGAGTGCTGCCCAGCTCCAACCAACTGTATCAAAAGATACCAGGTGATGATGTAAAGCAGAAGCTGGCAGAAGATGGGTTAGGGCAGTGGCCCCCAACCTTTTTTGTGCCATGGCCTGGTACCTGCATCACAAAATGATCCGTGGCCCGGTACCGCAACCAGCACATATGACAAAGCAAGGCGAGCTGAGCGACCGGCCAGCCAGCCGTCCCCCGCTTCTCCCTGCCACCTTCAACTCCTCCTTTGTACCTTTTTTGTGCTTTTTTGTGCTTTCTTAATCTCCTTCGCCATCAGGACAGCTCTTCGTTCGAAGCCGTCCCCCCACTTCGATGAAACTAAGGCACGAGGATTCCTTCAGGACCCAAACGCCGCTTTCCAATCGGAAAAGCTCACCCGGAAGCACTTTCTCGTCGAAACAAGATGGCGGCGCCCAGCAAACCGGCGGCCCAGTAGAAAATGATTCACGGACCGGTACCGATCCGGGGCCCAGTGGATGGGGACCCCTGGGTTAGGGTGTTTTGGCAGACTGTTCCTTGCTGAAGTTTACTGCATTGTTGGTTAGATTTTCATGGAGCCAAACAATGCAGAGCAATTAGACAAAAGTTAGACTGGACGATCATTTTATAATATGGATGTTATGGACTAAAGGATTGATTTTGATTTTGTTTTTTCACATTTGTGTTTTTTCATTGAAAAAGGAAGGGATGAAACAAACTAACTTCAGGGCACCTGGGAAGCAATCTACTTGGGATACTTTGCTGATCCCTTTCCGAGTGCCCCAATATCCAACCTGACTTACCTTTCTCATACCAGGGTAGATAGAAAGGACAAGATACATTGACAATAGCTCCTGGATTCCCATCTGGCCAGCATGCATACATATCAAATGTCCGGTTGCAAAAGAGGCCTGCAAGCACAGAAAAGTTGGGTAGGATGACCATGATTTAACTGGGTATAGGACTGGAATACCCACAAGCATCTTAAGTGTTCACAATCAAGAGTATCAATATCATGAAACTCTCTATGTTTATTCATTCAACTGTTCGTTTGTTCCTGGACTAAATGTTGCATATATCATGGACAGCCACAGCAACCGACAAAGAGATGCTGAATCATATAAAACCAGGTACACCACTAGTATCCCAAATCACAAGACTATATCTGATTTACTTTCGCCATGTCATGCATGTCAATTCATTGGAGAAGTCAATGATGTTAGGAATGGCTAGTGGAACAAGAAGAAGGGTGCAAGCAAAGAACACATTGACTTTGGCTCAAAACTGATACAAAGATGAACATCCAACAACTGAAAGAAGCTGTCTTTGATAGGGTAGCATAAAGCAGTGGGCCGGGGACCACTGGTGGTCCGTAAGAAAATTTCGGTGGTCCACAGAGAAATGTCACCCCCAAAGCAATTAATCCAGGCTGCGTGGGAACACAAGGCTGTGCCACCCACATGGCCCGTGGGAACACAAGGCTTGCGTGGCTTGCATTGCGAACAACACGAGCTAGTGAGGGGAGGGGGAAAAGGGTGGAGGGAGGGGGAACTTGCTCCACACGCCCCATGCACCTCGCCTGGCCACCGGGCTGTTTCTTTCCACTTCTTTCTTCTTCTGCTTTTGGATGCATGCAAGGAAAGCAGCAAAAGTCTTTCTTTCTCTCCCCAAAACTCCACCAGAAATGAGTCTTTGGGACCCTGCAAGGCCTCCTGCTCCAAGAGGCTGAGCCAGCAAAGACTCATTTCTGGTGGAGTTTGGGAGAGAGAAAGAAAGACTTCTGCGGCTTCTGCTGCTTTCCTTGCATGAAGCCCAAAGTCTCTATCTGTCTGTCTGTCTGTCTCTCTCTCCCTCCCTCCCTCTCTTTTTCTCTCTCTCTCCCACTGAGAACGGAGCTGGAGAATGATTGATTGGTAGGCAAACAAGGTGGGGAATTTTCCTGCAGTCTTTTTGGGGGAAATTTTCCCAGGGTCTCTGGTCCACGGGATTTAAATTTATGAGCTTGGTAGTCCCTGAGGTCCAAAAGGTTGGCCACTCCGGCATAAAAAACACTTGCCTATAAAATCGCCAAGAGTCAGACATGAATGAATGGTTAAAACAACAACATACATTCATTCATTCATCAAGGTATGTCTTGTCTAATGAAGAGAAGGACCAGGGTTGACATGATAGCAATCTTCTGGAAGTACTTGAGGAGCTATCACAGAGGAGGGGGCAAAGTTCCTGAGGGCAGGACAAGAAGTAATGGGTGAAAGAGCGATCCAACCTAGAACTAAGGGGAAATTTCCAGACAGTGAAAACAATTAATCATTGTGCTGGCTCGCCTCCCAGAATTCTGGGTGCTCCATCACTGGAAGTTTTCAAGAAGTTATTGGATATCCATTTGTCTAAAACAGGGGTCTCCAACCGTTGAAGTTGAAGTTCAACCGTTGAAGTTGAACTTTAAGCCCCGTTGAAGTTGAACTTTAAGCCTGGAGGACTTCAACTCCCAGAATTCTCCAGCCAGCTGGTGAATTCTGGGAGTTGAAGTCCTCCAGGCTTAAAGTTGCCACGGTTGGAGACCCCTGGTCTAAAATAAAGCGTCTCATGCTTGAGCAGGAGACTAGAAGACTTCCAAACTCCCTCCCAACCCTGTAATTTTACTCCCAAGACACCCTTGTTTCTATGACTGACAGTTCACCAAAGATACAGAGTCTCACCTGAAGGATAATGATCATTTGCCATCTTCTTCATACATTCATCTTTATATCTCAACCACTGGTCAAATGTCTTCTCTAGAATCTTCGCGCTGCAACTCTGCATAAAGCCACACCTTTGTTAATCTTGTCAGAAACACAATATTCAGAGCATACTATCACTATCTAGATTTCATCCCCTCTGCTTCCCTGATGCTTTCTAAGTCCATGTAGTTCTGGTGTTTTGGAAGAACATTCTAAGGTATAGAAACTGCCCTCTTCGCTCTAAAACAGGGGTGTCCAACCTTGGCAGCTTTGAGACCTGTGGACTTCAACTTCCAGAATTCCCCAATCAGTCAAAATCCATTCAACAGTTGACTTCTCCTGAGTGAGGAAAGATCATGTCACATAATGTACCCGTATTTGCCGGCGTATAAGACGACACTCCCCCCCCCCCGGGTAACTAATCATCCAGTATTTACACAGTGTGCATGTTATTCTGTGTTGGTCAGCCAAACAATCCCAGCAGGGTCACCGGAAACACCCTCCAGAAATCCCCGGGGCTGCAGCAGCAGGGCGGAGTGCCAGGGGCCGTGGGAGGAGCAGGAAGGCAGGCAGCCTTCACATGGCCCTGCCTGGGGTGACAGGAGCGACCCACGCTCTGGCTCCCCCCAGTCGCTACAGCCTTGGGCGGAGCGAGGCGAGCAGGATTCGAACCTGATTCAGAGATGCAGGGAGGCTCTTGGCTGAAGCGACGCGGGGGATCCAGGAAGCCAGAGGCGCCTTTGCTGCGTCCCACAAGCATCCGATAACCGGCAGTGGATATACCGGCGTATAAGATGACCCCCCTCCACTTGGAGGCATGTTTTTCAGGGCAAAAAAGTCATCTTATATGCTGGCAAATACAGTACTGTGTTCATTTTATTCACATCCGCTATGTGCCTCCAGCCTTATTTCTGTACTGATAGAAAAGACAGTCTTTCTTGGACAAAGGGAAGGAGGAGTCCACTCAACACTCAGGTTTGACCATGTGTGAATGAAGACCAACTCTTTTCTTCTTTTGGGGGAAGGACTAAAATCCTCAGCTGGGATTTAGAATTAAGGAGGAAGATCTCCACTTGCTTCTAAAATGGTTCCTATTAGCGGACTTATCTCCTTTCCGTCTCTTTTGTTTGAATGAAATTTAACAAAAAATGTCTTATGAAATCTAAACATTTGCTGTTTTCTATTAAAGATGAAGTATTGAGCGTCTTATTTTTCTTCAGTGAAAAACAGTTGAAAAATCATCCAAGAAGGTCCATCTAACCCACCAGGTATGCTTTCTGCCAATTGATACCATTAAATTTCACTTCTCCCCAGCTGAATTCTACCTCCTTTCACAACATATCCCAGGAGGCTTAAGAGCTCAGTCAATTGTGGATAGGAAGTCCTAGTGCATCCAGTAGAATTCTGTAGGAGAAAAGCAGGCAGAGCTAGGAGGGCAGAATTAAATGTGTCGTCAGTTTGGAGTTATTGCGTTGCCACAAGAGATCCAAGCCCTGAATTCTTATCTGGTGCCAATTTAGTGTTGAACTTTAGTTGACCAGATTCTTATGTGTAGGCTTGAATAAATCTTCTACATTGCAACCTAATCTAGTGGTCCTGATTCTTTACATCTGATTCTTTACACATTTCCCGGGAACAAGGCAAATTCTTGCTATACTGATCTGACCTTCTTACCTCCATTAAGATGGAGCTCATCAAGAGGAAACCCATCTGTTTTGCTATACGATGGCAGAAAAGCACATCCTTCATCCTGAGCCACAACCTCGGTGCCTGAATCACTCACCCAACTATGCTCCTGATGTCTCTCTAAAATAAACTGAAAAATAGAAGAAAAACATTTTAAAAGGCTGCGCTGGAATTAAAAAGTTTCAAAGCCGTCCCACTAGACCTGGGGTATTGAAGCTGGGCAACTTTAACCACTTGTGGACTTCAACTCCCAGAATTCTCCAGCAAGCTTAATTCCCCACTAAAATAAACTATAACTTCCTTTATGGATGCAGGATTTCAAGACGATGTGGGTTCGGAGCTCAACGATCAGACCCAAAGGTTCTTGCTGTTGTTTTGCCACGTGCAAAATCCTGTTGGATACGGGTCTCAGTACTCTGACTCCATATTTCCCACTTGACTGGGATCCCCTGTGGAAATCCATTCAAGCGATGGAAATTTTAATCCCAAAGAGATGCTTAGTTAATTACTGCAATGCAGTGTAACACTGATCTGTCAAATATCAGAATTCCACACAAGGAAAAACTCAAATTGATTGTTCAGGAGCTTTGCAATGGGGTTAGGGGTTACCCATCCATCTGAATAAAACTGAAATCGTTACTTAGTTCTACTGAAGCAATAAAACAGGTATCTGAACCAAGTTCTTCAAAATTTCACTGCCTCTGAACTCAAGTGGAGAGAGAAAGTAGTTGATAGATGATATAGACAGATAGATAGATAGATAGATAGATAGATAGATAGATAGATAATAGATAAATGATAGATGATAGATGATAGGTAATAGCGAGATGATAGTTGGATAGATAGATAGATAGATAGATAGATAGATAGATAGATAGATAGATAATAGATAAATGATAGATGATAGATGACAGATTGATGATGGATGGATAATAGGTAATAGATGATAGATAGATAAATAATAGATAGATAAATGATAGATGATAGATTGATGATGGATGATGGATGATAGGTAATAGCTAGATGATAGATAGATGGATGGATGGATAGATAGATAGATAGATAGATAGATAGATAGATAGATAGATAGATAATAGATAAATGATAGATGACAGATGGATGATGGATGGATGATGGATGGATGATAGGTAATAGATGATAGATAGATAAATAATAGATAGATAAATGATAGATGATAGATTGATGATGGATGATAGGTAATAGCTAGATGATAGATAGATGGATGGATAGATAGATAGATAGATAGATAGATAGATAGATGATAGATGGATGATAGATGGATGATAGATGGATGATACTGTATGTAATAGATGATAGATAGATAAGATAGCAGATATATAGAGAGATAAATGACAAATGATGGAATTGATGATAGATACAAGTAGGTGGAGAGAGATAGAGACAGAGAGAGATCTTTCAAAAGAAAACATCAACTTGCATGAGGAGCCTGGCATAATATCAAGGGAATTGTCAGTGTTGTGGTTCCGCATCTGCACAACTCAGCTTCCTTGTGAGTCAAAGTCACCCCAACCTGCCAACAAAGAGCAATCTGAGAACAAACCCGAGGTGGCATCCAAACAAAGTGACTCTGTTCCCGGTTCCAGGAAACGTCAGATTGGCATTTTGTGAAAAGGTTGCCCAGCACTGATTTGCATGTTGGAAGCCACCAATAAAGCTGCCAGCATCATGGGCAAAGGCTTTCTGTCTGAAATAAAACAATATATATATATATTGCATCCATTTGAGTCAAGAGGGTAGGAAATAAAGGAACTCCCAACTGCTGGCAGATGCAGAAATTACTTTTTGGGGGAAGGAGTGGGAGAGAGGTAGGAGGGGCTCACGTATCAGAGGGGAGGGAGAGGCAAGACAGCATCACACCTCATGTTTTGGGTTCAGACTGAAAGTGAGACATTTCCTCAAAAGCTTCCATTTATATACATATAAATGGAAGCTATTTATATACATACGTACATATGTATGTATGTATATGTGCATGTATGTATATAACAGTGCAACAAAAATCTCGATTTTAGAAGCAAATGTAGACAGGCTAGACATTGTACATCATTTTAGTTTAATTATGCAATTATTCAACTTTATAGAGCCATCCATCTCACAAAAGGAAGGGGAGGGGGAATGTACACCTTTATTACCTTAATAGCAAAGTCATATTTCAGATGCCCCAAATCCTTGGGCTAGTTTACACGTTGCACCAAGAAATGCATTTATTGAATAAACTATAATGCCAATCCACTAAACCAAAATAAACCAAGTTAGGTCATGATTCCGGGTCATCTGTGGTAATGGCGATATAGTGCATTCCTGCAGAATTAATTACTTATTAAGAAGCATGATTAATAGTTGCAGAATTGTCCTCCCCCCAGCCATTTGGTGTCATAAGGCATAAGCCTACCAGGTCCTTTTAACCCATTAAGTTATAACATGGATCCTTTAAGTCTCTAACAATGTGATGACCCAGGGTGGGATACAAAATAAAAACAGGTGAAGCCCCTTTTATTCCTTCCCTTGGCTTCCAAGCTCCAAATATCCTTGATTGGAGACAAAAAAAAACTCCCCCACAAGCAGTTACAAGAAGGAGGAAATGCTGTTTGAACTAAAAATGCCTATACATTATAAAGAGTAAAAACAACACAAATCACACTGAAGCAATTAAGGGAACCACACAGATATCAGAATACACACTGGGAAGAACGCCAAACTCAGAGAGAAATGACAGACTAGAGATATTTCCACACTTTGTTTCCAGCACTGGCCCATATGCATGTCCGTCCTTTTAACCAGTCCTTACAGCTTCAGCCCAGGAAGGAGATCAAGGCCCTTTCCTCCCCCATAGACCACACCATTCATGTCTCTCCCTTATCCTCTCCTCCCTGATTCCTCTGACTGCCCAGCCAGCCTCTGCCCTTCCTCAGCCTCCTCCACAACCGCTGGAGCCACACTTCCACTTCCTGTCGGCTGTTCCTCCTCTCCCTCGGAGTCAATCTCCAACAGGGGCATGACAAATAAGTTATGAAAACCCACTTAATTAAAAACCATCCTCTGTTGAATGGATGCAGCTAGCCACAATTGCATCATTAACCATGGCTAAATAAAAATTTAAAAATGGCCTAACAAATCATGTGAATACAAACATGGCCACAATCTTCCAAGCCAAGATATGGCTCTTAGTGGGGCCTGATTAATCATTCTCACTATCAGAAATTTTACCCTTCCTTCTATTTCTACTCTTAGCAAGCTTCCACCCATTGCTTCTTATCCTACCCTCAGGTGCTTTGAAGAATAAGTCAACCCCTTCTTCTCTGTGACAGCTAGAAGACAGAATAGAATGACAGAGTTGGAAGGGACCTTGGAGGTCTTCTAGTCCAACCTCCTGCTTAGGCAGGAAACCTTTCAGACAAATGATTATCCAACATCTTTTTAAAAACTTCCAGTGTTGGAGCATTCACAACCTCTAGAGGCAAGCTGTTCCACTGGTTAATTGTTTTCATTGTCAGGAAATCCCTCCTTAGTTCTAAGTTGCTTCTCTCCTTGATTAGTTTCCATCCATTGTTTCTTGTCCTGCCCTCGGGTGCTTTGGAGAACAGCTTGACTCCCTCTTCTTTGGGGCAGCCCCTGAGATATTGGAAGACTGCTATCATGTCTCCCCTGGTCCTTCTCTTCACTAGACTAGCCATGCCCAGTTCCAGCAGCCATTCTTTATATATTTTAGCTCCAGTCCCTTAGCTATCATGTCACTTAAACCTTCTCTCCCCTGGGATCTTCCTTTCACTGCTAGCTTGAACTTCTCTTGATGTTTAGCTCACCTTTGGACTTGGTTGGGTCAGGCTATAAACCTCTGGTGCTCTCTTGTGTCCTCAGAGCAGGGCAGGTTACATGAATCTAGGGCTGACCTGGATCTAATTTCTGGAGTATGGTCTTCCTGATCAAACATTTTTGTTCCCACTTGCAGATAATATTAAAACTCTTTGAGCATTGCACTCTTTCCTTCCATTTCTTCAAGGCACTTTGACGCATAACCTTGTGTAGGAATTGTCCATCACTGAATCCTCAGGTGATAAATGTACTGTCTTTCTCAGTCCCTTCAGGTATTTTAAACCAAGATGTCCAACCTTGGCAAACCTGTGGCTCCACAGGCTGGCTGGGGAATTCCGAGAGTGGAAGTCCACCAGTCTTAAAATTGCCCAGGTTAGGCATCCCTGCTTTAGACCAGGATTCCCATCCCATCACAACTAGCTTTGCAAATATTTTGTGCTTGAAAGGAAAAGAAGCAATCTGGAATTAAGGAGAAACTTAGTAACAGTGAGAACAATTATCCAGCAGAACAGCTTGCCTCCAGAAATCATGGGTGCTCCATCGCTGGAGGTTTATTAAGAAGAGAGTGGATAGCCACTTGTCTGAAATGGTATAGGATCTCCTGCTTGAGCAGGGGGTTGGACTAGAAGACCTCCAAGGTCCTTTCCAGCTCTATTCAAAATATGAAACAATCATGAGTTACCATTAGACTCAAATGAGTCTAGGAAGGATTGAATTTTAAGAATAAATCCAGACAAGCATCTAGACAGATATTCATCAAGTCCCTTTGCTCGGGGGGGGGGGGGGGGGTGCCCATGAAAGTATTTGAAATCCAGGCAGAAATTCCACCATCCCCATTTTATCTTCATCAAGACCCACAAGTTCTACAGCAGGGGTGTAAAGCAAAGCTGGCTGAGGAATTCTGGGAGTTGAAGTGCACAAGTCTTAAAGTTGCCAAGGTTGGACACCCCAGTTCTACAGCCCCTTAAAGACAGTAATAATCTCTTTCCTCCTCCTCTTTGGACATATTTTCAGAAAGCTCCTTCCTTAGGCTTGGCATCCTATCCAAATGCTCTCTGCCCCACCAGCCAGCTTTGCTTTAAAATCCACCAGCTCCCAATTCCATGCAAGACTCTAACAAATTGGATGATATTTGGAGATGCTCCTCTCATTCAAGCCCCCAGATACGACCAAGAAAAAGCCCTATTCATCTGGAAGGTCCAGCGGCATGACTGGCTGCGAAGAAGAAGAAGGAGAAGAAGAAGAAGAAGAAGAAGAAGAAGAAGAAGAAGAAGAAGAAGAAGAAGAAGAAGAAGAAGAAGAAGAAGAAGAAGAAGAAGAAGAAGAAGAAGAAGAAGAAGAAGAAGAAGAAGAAGAAGAAGAAGAAGAAGAAGAAGAAGAAGAAGAAGAAGAAGAAGAAGAAGAAGAAGAAGAAGAAGAAGAAGAAGAAGAAGAAGAAGAAGAAGAAGAAGAAAAGACCCTTTGCACGTCCCCAGACATACTCTTGCAGAGATACCCCCATATCCTTATTCACACACACACACCCCACTCCATCTCCACGCAAAACCTTCCAGAGTCAAATCCCCCCCCCCCCCCCTCTGTCCAGACTTCAATTAAGCCTTAAGCAACTCTCCACCTGGGAAACGCGCGCGTCCATTCCAAACTTGCGCGTCCGGGATAGATGCCTACCCACGACGCGTGTTGCCGAGGTTGTGGCCGTGTCCCCCCCGGAGGGGGGGCTCCTCCACCTCACAATCTTCACCCACCCCCTACCCAAGCTTTCCCGGCCTCGGGGTCATTTCCCAGCCCCTTACCTCCTTCGTTGTGTGTCCTGTACGAGCCTATTTCTCACCTCCGGAGAGATGGAGAGCTTTCTCGCGACCCACAGACCCGCGCTGGTGGGGAAAACGCCAGGCACTGCACGGCACCAGTAGCTCAAGATCGCCCGGGCACCGCGTCGTCGGAAGAGGCAAAGAAGCTTGCGCCTCCGCAGAAGACCTGATCCAGGAGAGGTTTGGCGCGCCCTCGCCTGCCCAGTCGCCTCCCTGCTCCACGCGGCGTCCCTGCTCGGGGGCGGCATTTTAAAGAAACCTGGCTTGGGAGGGGGGGGTGGAAAGCGACCTCCCTCCCTCCCCGCGCGCGTGGCAAGTTTCTCCTTCTGCAAGCGCTTCGTCTGTTTTTCTGGGTTTTTTTCTCCTTCCTGCGTAAAGTTGGGAAGGCCAGCCGGGCCAAGCGCGGGGATCGCATAGATCGCCTTGGGTTCCGCTCTGGTGGGGGGTGAATAACCCGCCAGTAGGTCGGTTCACACGACGCGCGGAGCCTCCAGACGGGAGATGGATTCCCCAGAATGACAGAACCAACAGGATGGCTAAGAAGTGGGGTGCATGAATGAAAATATCGGCTAAAGCAGCTTATGACTCTTAGTCTTTGTTTCAGTCGTGCTAAGTTAAGTTCACAGGCATAAATTGTGGGTTGTTGTTTTTTTAGCACGTGGTTGGTTTGGTTCTGGCTTAGTATGTTTCTATATCCTTTGATGAGTCCATACCGTCCCATTAAATTAAAGCTTCATCCCTGGAAGATTTGAAGAAGAGACTGGACTGCAATCTATCAGAAACGGTGTAGGGTCTCCTGCTTGGGCAGAGGGGGTTGGACTAGATGACCTTCCAACTCTGTTAAGCCGTTAATCCTTTAAATAATAGAAGCAACCGATTGCTATTTAATAGCAATCAATTCTTTAATTTATTGTTTGATTCTCATCCCAATGAAGAGGGATATTTTGGCTTTAGCCGCTGAACCCCCAGAACAGGTCTGAATTTGGAATTTGTGTGTCGTTTGGCAGGTTATAAGAATATCAACCGTGACTGATGCAAACTATATAATAAGGGCAATGCCACACAATTTAAACCACTCTGCATGTGTTGGTTTGGCAACACAATCTTCAGACTACAATAGCAGCTCATTTTTCTAACCCTCTGTTATTCTCTTTTTAAATTTTAACCAGCGTTTCTCCATCTCAGCAACCTTAAGAAGTATGGGCTTAAACTCCAAGAATCAATTAATCAACTCAAATTCTTGGGATAGTAAGCTTTACAACTTAAAGTTACTGAGATTGTACCTTGAGGTGTAAATATTCTATCAGTATTCTACTTAAAATGAGTACCTGCCAAAAAAAAAAAAAATCCATAATGGATACCAAATTTATTTTTTACACTTTGTTTTTTTTCATTCTTTGTAGCTATACAAAAAATGATTGGTAAGAACTAGATAATGATTAAAACATCCCAATTTTAGATTCCACTTTTTTTTTTTTTAATCCAGAAGGATGAAATCGAGTTATGTCTGGGTATGTTTACTTTAATGAAAAGAAGGACTAGGGGAGAGATGATAACAGTGTTCCAGTATCTCAGGGGCTGCCCCAAAGAAGAGGGAGTCAAGCTATTCTCCAAAGCAACTGAGGGCAGGACAAGAAGCAATGGGTGGAAACTAATCAAGGAGAGAAGCAACTTAGAACTAAGGAGAAATTTCCTGTCAGTTAGAACAATTAATCAATGGAGCAACTTGCCTCCAAAAGTTGCTCAAACACTGGATGTTTTTAAGAAGAGATTGGACAACCATTTGTCTGAAGTGGTGTAGGGTTTCCTGCCTAGGCAGGGGGTTGAACTAGAAGACCTCCAAGGTCCCTTCCAACTCTGTTATTCTATTCTAATATCCTCTTTTTCTGAAGAAAGTATGAATCACCAGCATGTCAATTTCCCAAGATTCACCCGTGGCCGCTTCAGTTCTATTCACAGCACTTGGAGACTCCTTAGGATGAAAAGCATTTTGCCGTGTTCATTTATTCCCAAGAAATTCTGCACCAAACCAATTTGGGGGGGGGGGGGAGCCTTTTAATTTTAAACATCCTGTTTCCAGTAGCAGTCAGAAAATTGTTGCCCCTTGCTAAGATGGAATTGGCTTGCCAATTTTTTAGTGTCTGGCTTAATACAGGCAATCCTTGACCACAATTCAGCCCAAAATTTCTGCTGTTAGGTGAGCCCTTTGTGAAGTTGAGTTTTGCTCCATTTGGGTTGGTTTTCAAAGACTAGTGCCTGGTTTATGTAAACTTGCTCACGCTGTGTGATTCTCCATGGTCTTTGCTCAGCATTCAACAATTTTGCTCCACTGATTGGTTTAGAGATAATTCATTATATAAGTGATAACCCAATGGCTCATTTTCACATTGCAAATCCTTGTGGAATTTCCTTTGGGTAGAAAATGAGATGGAGAAAATTATTTTAATAAGATTCTTTAAAAAAAAAAAAAAAAGATTGCGATCCCACATTTTAAGGGCAATTTTTTTTAAAAAAATTTTTTTTCCTAAGGTAGCAGAGGGCAATCAAAACATAAAACCGATTATCTGTCCAAGTTGTGTGCTAAGAATAAAGTTGCACACTAGTAAACTGCAGTGTGAAGATTGCTCAGCTGCACAAATCCAATTTTCACTCGGCATTCCTTCTTTTGTATTTCCTTGGCCAGTTCTTTGTATTTTCTCAAAGTTTTTGCAGTTGCAGGAGACCTGGATATTACAGATGACCGAGGGTGTCGGGTACAGCTCTGAAAAGGAAAGGTTGCTTCATATTATTTAGCCACTTCTTGGTGTTCCTTGTCAATATTTCTTGACTGCAGAGAAATGAAAACATAAAAAGAGAGAGAAAACATCCTTCTCTGTTCTCTCAAAGGATTTGGGGATTTTGCCGAAGGAGGAAGGAGCTTTAAGGTTGCTCATTTTTCAGCTGGTTCCTGAAAAACCTTTGCTTGTTTTTCATAATTAAGAGTGATTTTAAGAGGCTATTGAATGCTATTAGCCATTTTCTTGAAAGCTTTTGGGAGAAGAGAAGGATAGGGATTCTAAATATTAATTAAATTAAATCAAATCACGTTGGTCTGAATAATAGAGTCAATATTAAAAGCACAATGGCAGCTGTAAAGTATGTATATAAGCATTCCCTACTTGCCCCTATGAGTGGCCTGTGGCTTCCTCAACCTCGGGGTCTCTACCAGAGGTTCTGTGCAGTAGAGATAGTCCTCGACTTACAACAAGAATTGAGCCCAAAATTTCTGTTGCTAAGTGAGACATTTGTTAAGTGAACTTTTTGCAACCATCTTACAACCTTTCTGCCAAAGTTGCTAAGTGAATCACTGCAGTGTCAAGTTAGTAACACAGTTGTTCAATGGATCTTGCTTCCCCACTGACTTAGGGCTGGCTTAAGGCCATTTGAATTTGAATTCTTTATTGTCATTGTACGTATATACACAGTATACACATACAACAAAATTCACATTACACTCAGAGACCAGACTCAACATGCACACACACATGACAGTCCCCACACACACCAAAATTCCCCACCCCCTAAAACACACAAGCGGATACACAACAGGCTAAGTAATACTGTCCAACAGCTCACTGATGGTGGTCCTTAAGTTCGTTGTTAAGTGCAATTATAGCTCTGGGATAAAAACTGTTCAGAAAATGTGCGGTCTGAGTTTTAATTGTATGGCATCTTCTGCCAGAAGGCAACAGTCCAAAAAGATTGTAAGTAGGTTGGGAAGAGTCTCTGAGAATGTTGTACAACTTCCTCAAGCAGCAAGATGCGAAGATGTCTCTGGGCAGTTTTAATGATTCTCTGTAGAGCCATCCAGGGCTGGTAGGTGGAGCCCAATGATATTCTGGGCAGTTTTAATGATTCTCTGTAGAGCCTTTTTGTCCACTACAGAGCTGCTCCAATACCATGCAAGAATGCCGTATGACAAGACAACTCTCTTCTGTCCAGTAGTAGGACAGAAGTAGACTTTGAGATAGAGTCTTCCTGAGCATTCTCAAGAAGTACAGATGGCTTCATGCCTAACGCAGGACTAGAAGTCTCAGTCACCTGGCTTCTAGCTGGTTCCCAACCCACTGCATCAAACTGGCTCTTGAACCTGAAATATGACCCTATATTAAAGTTTGGACAGTGGGGCACTTCTATGCGAGGTGTAAGAAGGAAGTCCAAGAAACAAAGATAGCTGTCTCCAAATTGCCACAATATGGAATTTGAAACTGAATAACTGGTTGCTAATTCAAGTTTATGGAAACTGCAATTTACAATACCCCATTATGGTTTCATTCACCAAAGTCTGCAGCAGAGAAGTGGATAAATGCAGGTTCAGTACCATGGAGAGAGTGCAAGTAGCTGCTCTAGCTTCAGCACCATGGATAGATCTTATGGTGGGGCACTGTTGTTGTTTCAGAACCATGGAGAGCAACTCCACAGATAAAGACCAACTGCCCCAACTCTGATTTGACCCAAGTGCTGTATTCATACAAGACCCCCCAGCTACAGTCTTTGATTGGGAAACAGGCCTGTGGTGGGACTTTACCAGACCTGCAAATGGCTCTTCACAAAAATTACAGACTTACCATGCCTAAATCCCAAACTATCCCACCTTGGATCTACTGCTGAAGTGCCATAACTTTCTTGTAGGGTTTACAACCTTCTGATCCTAGCAATCCAAAAATGACAGTCTTTGAGGTCAGGATACAAGCCAAACTCTGTAAGCTGTAAGAGCTAGAAGCAGAGAAACACCTCAACCTTGCTTACCAGCTTTCTAGCTGAGCTAAATTTTACACCGATGGTATAAATATAGTGAAGGTGGGGAAGGCTGTTGCCTTAGGCCCTACAGGCCCTGAGGCCCATTGGAAGCCCTTGACTGCCAGGCTTCAGCCCATGTCTTCAACAACAATCAGATTTCAGGGTCATAGGATGGGGCTAGCATATCACTGCTGCAGAGATATGGAACCATTAAAGGTAAAGGTTTCCCTGCCTGGTTTTGTCCAACTCAAAAGAGGGGTGCTTATCTCCTGATTTTGTCAAGGAAGCCACTGTTGTCCAAAGACCCTTTCCATGGACATGTGGTTAGCATGACTATACACTGAGGTGTATGGAACGCAGTTACCTTCCCACCAAAGTGTTACCTATTTATCTACTCACATTTGCATGTTTTCAAACTGCTAAGCAGGCAGGAGCTGGAGCAAATAACAGGCATTCACCCCATCATGTGGCACTTGGGTCTTGAACCTAGGCTGTCAGAATAATTCAGGGTTTTTAATGACAGCATCATGCTCGCTGTCATCTTTGCTATCATCTAATGGAACCCAGCAGAGGCCATCCTGACGTTTTCAGGGTAGACTTGTAAGGCTAAGTCTGAGGCCTGACTGAGAGCCACAGCTGAAGTAGAACTCCAAAAGAAGGAGGCAGTGGACAACGAAAGAACCGTTGCTGTTATCACGTTCTCCTTGTATTATCCTTTCTGAGTCATCCATTGCCTCAACAACTTGTCCTGGAACAGGAGCCCACAGAGGTTTTCTCTCTGGCCAGCGACCTTTTCTTCTCACTCTCCTCTTCCTCCTTCCTGCTTGGGAAGGAAAGAAGGGAGAGAGC
This sequence comes from Hydrophis major, assembly GCA_033807585.1. NCBI lineage: Eukaryota > Metazoa > Chordata > Lepidosauria > Squamata > Elapidae > Hydrophis > Hydrophis major. The sequence continues at coordinate 9,390,205 of CM066340.1, read as the reverse complement.
AGAGGAACATCATCTTTTGGCTGCAAAAAAAAATAAATCCAACTGCACAATAGCCATAAACATTGAGAGCTTTCTTTGTTCCTTTTCCTAGGAAAGAAAGGAACGGATGCTTCATCATTTGCTGCTTCTGCAGTGTTACCCCCTATTCTCCCATTCCCCAGATGGCTCTTTGTCAAGGGAGAGCAGTCACATTTAAGGCAGGGAACACCCAGCTTCTATTAGCTTGGCCTTTTTGCATCTGTTGCTGGAGGGCATCTCCAACCACCAATTATTTTGGGGAGATGTCCTTCAGCAAGAGCTGGAAAGGGTACAGCTCACCCCAACCTACATTTGAAGTTGAAACCAACCAGCAGACTCTGGGGTGGCAGCTCAAGGTCGGGAAAAGAGATTGATTTTGATTTGAAACCAGAAAGGTAGGCCCTGAGTGATGGGGAAAGTCCTTCTAGCCTCCGGCTGTTTTCTCAATTTGAAGCAACTCTGGATTTTGTTGCAAAAAGGGGCAGATAAGTCACCATTCAGGTAGCAGCTAGAGTGCCCCTGGGGTCTTCAGCCTCACCTTGGGTACCAGCCCAAAATATCCCATGGAATGGAGGGAAGTCAAAAGTCACCTCTATCTTGACAGAACAGTTAATTATGCTGCACCTCTTTAGGCCTAGAGCAGAGTTTCTGAAGCTGCCCTCCAGCTTGACTAAACACCTGAGGATTTCAGGATCCAAGTGACTGTGAAGCTATCACAGCTATTTATAGGAGTCACCGCTGGATGGGAGGATAGTGTGTGGCTGGAGTGACCCACAAGATGACAAAGATATGTGAGATGAAGAGCAGCTGCAGGTGGAGCCCTACCACATGGCAGAATGAATCAGCCATCTTAAATCACTGGAGCAGGCAGCCGATCCAAGACTTCACCATCTTCTCTGCCAGTGTAAAGCATTGGTACATGGGTTGTGTGTTCAGGCAAGAGCCAGTGAATCACAGCCCCAGAGTTGTGTTGATTGGAGAGCTAGAAGACCTGCTTCAGAAAAGACAATAGGGGGTGGGACATGTTCTTGGACTTGGAACAGGCATCTGAGAAAGGTCATGGAAGCATTGGCCAGAAACCAAAGAGGAGACATTGTGTTAGCCAGTTTGGGGTAGTGATTAAGCTGCTGACTTGGAAACTATGAGATTGTGAGTTTTAGGACTGTCTTAGGCATGGAAGCTGATTGGGTGACTTTGGGCCAGTCACTCTCTCTCAACCAACCCACTTCACAAGTTTAAAAACTTCCAGTATTGGAGCATTCACAACTTCTAGTGGCAAGTTGTTCCACTGATTAATTGTTCTAACTGTCAGGAAATGTCTCCTTAGTTCTAAGTTGCTTCTCTCCTTGATTTGTTTCCATCCATCGCTTCTTGTCTTGCCCTCAGGTGCTTTGGAGAATAGCTTGACTGTCTCTTCTTTGGGGCAGTCTCTGAATAATAAATAAGATAAATAAGACAATGGCTGGATTAGCAGTTGAAGCTACATGTAGTCCTTATACATTCATTTAGTGACTGTTTGAAGTTACAAAGGCACTGAAAATGTGACTTATGACCAGTTTTCACATGTACAACCGTTGCAACATCCTCATGGTCACATGATCAGAATTCGAATGCTTGGCTATTGGCTCATATTTATGACAGTTGCAGTGTCCCCAGGTCATGATGGCAATGGCAATGCAACTTCGTCTTAGATGCCGCTTCACAGTGCTTTCCAGCCCTCTCTAAGCGGTTTACCGAGTCAGCCTCTTGCCCTCAACAATCTGGGTCCTCACTTTACCCACCTCGGAAGTATGGAAGGCTGAATCCACTTGGAACCGGTCAGGATCGAACTGCTGGCAGTCGGCAGAATGAGCCTGCAATATGCATTCTAACCACTGTGCACCATGGAAGGAAGGAAGGAAGGAAGGAGGGAAGGAAGGAAGGAAGGAAGGAAGGAAGGAAGGAAGGAAGGAAGGAAGGAAGGAAGGAAGGAAGGAAGGAAGATAACAATAGCACTTAGACTTACATATCGCTTCACAGTGCTTTTACAGCTCTCTCTAGGCGGTTTACAGGATCAGCCTCTTGCCCCCAACAATCTGGCTCCTCATTTTACCCACTTCAGAAGGAGGGAAGACAGAGTTAACCTTGAGCCTGGTGAAATTCGAACTGTCAAATTGCAGACAGCTGGCAATCAGCAGAAGTAGCCTGCAGTACTGCACTCTAACCACTGTGCCACCACGGCACTTTCAATCCCCTTTTGCAACCTCTTGACAAGCAAAGTCAATGGGGAAGCCAGATTCACTTAATCATGTGGCTAATGTAACAACTGCAGGGATTCACTTAACAACTTTGGCCAGAAAGGTCGTAAAATTGGGCCAAACTCACATAACAGCTTTCTTGCTTAGCCGTGAAAATTTTGGACTCAATTGTGGCCCTAAAGTGAGGACTACCTACAGTTCTTCTGTAGATATGGAGCCCCCTGTATGCTTCTCCTTCAGTAGACAGGAGGCTAGCTCTGGAAGCTCTGTGCAGATCCCAGAGCATCAAAGTCAAACTTTGTCCAATTCTACCATCTCCAGTATCTCCTATCCCCCAAATGTCCTCATGTTTTTAATATCCTCTCTGGAGGCTGTGGGGATACTTCTCTTGAGCCTGCTGTCGAATAGATGAGAAGGTGAACACATTTCATCTCCTTTTATCCAGCCAGTAAAAAAAAACCCTCCTCTGCCACCCACATGGTTGCTATCCAGACCAGAATCTGCCTCCTCTGATTTATAAATGTCATCGCAGAGTTATCAGAAGACATCTGGGAGGGAGGACAGGCTAAATTGTTATGTCAGATTCCAGGAAGAAATGATGGATCCCCAAGGCAACAATTAGCAATTAAAAAGTAAGACGCCCACATAACAAAGCAAGAGATTTACGGCACATTCAGCACCAAACCTCTTTCCAAACAGTGGCAATAAGAATGGTGTCATGGTCCCAAGTAAGGCGCTCCAGGAAATCAGGAACACTTGACTCTTTCTTCAGGTTCAAGAAACTTTTTTATGGGTACATCATATTGGCACTGAGTGTTTTGTCCTAGGCCTCCCCAAAAAGCACTAAGTCAATTCTGAGTCCTGGTAAAAACCTTTTTTATTACATTAATGTGAGTTTATTGCATTCACAGTCAGCCAACGGCTTGGCAAACAGTCTTGCGAAGGTATACTAATTAGCTCAGACCTTTATCAATCTTGGAACACTGCCCGGTAAATAATTCCACACTCAGTGCTGGCAGGAAAGGGCTGGGTTATGCTGACAAATCCTCACGAGGCTGGAACAAGGAACGAGCAAGTTGTTTCCTGCAAAAGCCCCCTCCCCTTTTGCTTCTCTTTTAATCTTGATGGGAGGTGCCATGCCCCTGTCAGAATCTAAATCCAAAGAGAAAGCTGAACAGCTGACAAAGAATGGGAGCGTGGCTCCGTTGGCTGTGGAGGAAACTAGCGAAGGGCAAAGTCCAGCTGGGCAGAGCAGGAAAGAGGTAGAACAAGGGAGAGGGGATTCAGAGGAAGACCGAGCCTCACCCCCCTCTCCATCCTAGGGCACGCAGGCAGGAATGGAGAAGAGAGCAACATGGGTTACTGGCTTACGGGAGAGGAAAGGGCCCTGATTCCCTTCATTAGTCACAGCTGGGAAGACAGTTGATAAGAAAGGCAGGCTGTGTGCAGCAGGCTGCTGGGAGCAAATGTGACTTTATCTTTTATCATCGTGGCTTATCTGTGTTCCTGGCATCTTCCCAATTGTGTGAGTTTTGCTGTGCTTTCAGGTCAGAAATTCTTGCTCCTGCCCTGCCAAATTACTTCAGTATGGCTTGTTTGGACTTTAAGTTACAGTTTGTGTATACCTTGTTTTGGACTGAATTTTCTGCAGCCAAAGGCTGTTCCTGGGAGAGTTTTCTCCAGCCAGTAGGTAACCAGGACATTGGGGGCAAAGTTGGAGCTATTAAGGGACTCTTATTGCTTATCTGACTGTGTTGCCTTTGTGCCATGCCCCTTTGGGTCATCACAGGAGGGGCCATTCATCATCCACTCTGAAGTTGACCATGAGTTATTAACTGTGCCTTCCTTTTGGCAGCTCTGTGCATGCACAGACTGGGAATCAGTTCCAGAAGCTTCCCTGTCTCACTGCTGTCTGACCCTGAAGGCAGCTGATGACTGCCAGCCTGCCTTGGCCCCACCTCTGCCTCCGATGCAGATCCCTCACCCAAGTCTTCCTCAGCCTCCAGGACTGGCCCAGGTTCCTCCCTATAGCCTCTTCACTACTGTCCAACTCTACTGCTGGCTCTGCCAGCCACCGCCGGGCCACAACACTTAGAAAGGTGAAGTTAGCTCTAAATTATTCCTGAATATAGGGATAGTTAAAGGAATGGGATTTCCCCACCCAACCCCTAGGTCTCTCAGATCACATGGGCCAATCAGTCCAGCCGTAGGTTCCTGCCAGGCTTCGACAGGTGTCCGTTGACATGACCTTGGTTCACACGCCCGGCTGGTGGATGTTATGACTAGACATCTGAAGCACCACATTCCTAGGTTCCTTACCTCCTCCCCCTTGAATGGCAACCAAGAAACAAAGTAGAAATAAGCATGGCTTCAGTGGAAGTTGTTTTTTGCAGGTTGACAAATGGCAGATGTGTGGGTTTTTTTCCCTCTCCTTCCATTGTTCCTTTCTGCTGTCCACTGCCTTCCTTGTTGGCTTTTTTTTTTAATAAAAGTTTTATTTAATTTTTCACAAAACATACAAATACAAATAAAATATCTTTTTTTGAGAACAGCATGGCCCTGGGTTATCACTTCTCCATACAGACATAAACTCAATACATATTTATCTTACACATTCTAATCCATATCTTATAACTATTTTTGCAATTTTTTCAAAAGCTTTCCCCTTTTTTTACTTCCTGTAGCCTTATTTTAAATTATCTCATTCCTTTCTTAATTCAATTACATAACTTTTTCTAATTTTTAAAATCTTTCTAATCAATGTTTTTATACTTTTGTCTGTCCTGTTTACAATTTCATATTATCTTTTCTCATGAAACAAATTTCCCCCCGTAATTACTAGACTGGAGTGTAACACCTTTGTATCTTTTTTCAAATCTTGTTTAAAAATTAAAGTTACATCATTACAGTTATAACATTCATTTTCTAACCTCTATTTTATAACGCATACCGTTTTGGCAGAATCTCATCTGCCATCATCAGGCTTCTGTATTGTGTTTGTCTGTGAGTCAGACTTTCACAGCCGTTTCATACAAACGGCTGTGAAAGTCTGACTCACAGACAAACACAATACAGAAGCCTGATGATGGCAGATGAGATTCTGCCAAAACGTTGCTACAACTTTAAAAGCACAACTATTATGACATGGGAAAATACCCGAACTAAGCTGAATGCCATACATGTAAGTACCCGTGAAAACTTAAGAATGAATGAATATATAGGTTTTCTCCCGCGTAAGATTGGAAGTATCTAGGCAACGTTTCGATGAAGTCTCATTCATCATCTTCAGGCTTGGTCTTCAGCTCTGTGCTTCTCAGAGTGATGTGAGCTTGCAGCTGCTTCTTCCTTTTAACTGCTAGTGGGGGTGTGACTTGATTGGGTGGGGGCTTGGCTGTGTTCTGATTGGATGGGGGGGTGTTCTCATTGGTTGGGGGTTTGGCTGTGTTCTGATTGGTTGGGGGGTTGGCTGTGTTCTGATTGGCTGGAGGCGTGTTCTGTTCAGGTGGGGGCTTGATTGTGCTCAGGTTAGTCTTAGTTGCTGGAGGGTTTGAGCTGGTGAGCTGTGATCTTGCTATTTGGCTTTGAGTTCATGGTCGTGCTGCATCTTCATGGTGGGGGTCAGTTCGCTTCATGTATGGCTCAGAGGGGTTTGAGGTGGGTAGTGATGCAGCTGCAGTGCGGCTTCTGGTCCGTGGTCGTGTTTCATCTTCTGTGTGGGTGTGAGTCTGCTTTCTACGTGGAAGTGTGGTGGTGGCATCTTGTGTGGCTCTCAGGGGTGTGGATCTGGTGTCATTCTTCATGTTAGGTATGCATCTGTTCATGAGGGCGGGTTTCCAAATGGCTGGTAGGCGGGAGGCATCATCTCGTTTATTCATGCTGTGTGGGCGAATAACCAAAGATCCATATATATATATATATATATATATATATATATATATACACATACACACACATATATACACATACATACATACATATATATACATATACATATACATATACATATACATATACATATACATATACATATACATATACATATACATATATATATATATATATATATATATATATATATATACAAGAAAACCTAAACAATCACGTCCAATAAAAGGGCAACAACCTATATATTATATGAGCAGAACTGCCAGGAAGTTAAAATTGCTTCATCCATCACAATTCCTTAGCTAGCCAAAGGTTGAGTAAATAGAGACGGTCAGGGAAATCTGCCAACGTCTTTCAGCTTTTATTTTTTGTGTGTGAAACAATCATGAAATGCAGCTGCAGAGATGTAGTAGAGTCGAAGGATAACTGTGGGCATGGATTCACTTTCTCAAACATGGCCACTTAAAAACATGTCGACTTTCAACTCCCAGAATCCCCCAGCCACTATTCGAAGTGTCCTAAAATGCCCCCTTTTCGCCCAAACTCCTTTGGATGTCTTAGAGAATATGCCCATCCTCATTGCTCTCTGAGCTTGATTGTTTGCTTGCAGACATTTTATTACCCAACTAGGTAATATCATCAGTGCTAGAAGGGAGCGGGGCTTGCTTCCTGTTTATATACAATAGCTTGCCTTGCCAATGTTGATGGAGATGTGGTTTCTCTTTGATTGTTCCTTGATTAAGGTATTGTTTTCTGCTCGAGTGTTTGCCTCCTTGATAGTTCCTTTATTAGGTTATTGCTGGAGATGACCATCATCCACAGCCAGTCAGGTGGGAAGTGTAGTCCTGTGCACAGGGCAAGGGAACACTAGGCAGTGGAACTTGCAAATGAGGCTCCCTATCTTCTTAGATTAGAGCTTGTTTACACTTAAATGTCCCTGCAGATTAGTCTTTCAGTGTCATACATATTTTTGTCCCTTGAACAGGGACAAAACCACAATTAATTGAATTAAACCTACTGATGACATTTTCATAACATGCTAACCCAACAAATGAACAGAACAAGGTTACAGTTAGAGGGTTGTGAGAATGAAGTAGAGTAGAATGGAATGGAATAGAATAGAAATAGGAATGGGAATAAAATAGAATAGTATATTGGAATGGAGAATACAATAGAGTAGAGTAGAGTAGAGTAGAGTAGAGTAGAGTAGAGTAGAGTAGAGTAGAGTAGAAGAGAAGAGAAGAGAAGAGAAGAGAAGAGAAGAGAAGAGAAGAGAAGAGAAGAGAAGAGAAGAGAAGAGAATATGGAGTAGAATAGAATAGAATAGAACAAAACACTTTATTGGCCAAGTGTGATTGGACACACAAGAAATTTGTCTATGGTGCATACGCTCTCAGCATACATAAAAAATGCATTCATCAAGAATCACAAAATACAACACTTAGTGATAGTCACAGGATACTAAATAAGCAATCAAATCATACTAGAAAATTAATTAAAACAATATAGATCATAAAGATATAAGCAACAAGATTATAGTCATAAGTAAAAGGAGATAGGTATAGGAAGGATGAGAATAATAATAATAATACAGACATAGTAAATAATTTAACTGTGTTGAGGGAATTAGTTGTTCAGCAGAGGATGTGGGAAAAAACTGTCCTTGCGTCTAGTTGTTCTGGTGTACAGTGCCCTATAGCATCGTTTTGAGGGTAAAAGTAGAAACAATTTATGTCCAGGATATGAGGGCTCTCTAGATATTTTCACAGCCCTCGTTTTGACTCGTGCAGTATACAGATCCTCGATGGAAGGCAGGTTATCTTTATGATTTGTGTTGGCTTTTGCCCCATGCTGCAAAATCGGCAATGCTTGGCATTTTTAGGAAGGGATGCCAAGGGGGAAAAAATGGCCCATCCCATCTCCAACCCTTCATCCTCTAAAGGTGTAGGACTGGCATCTAATTAATATCTTGCACCCATAGTTGCAGCCTGGTCATTACTTTGCCTCCTGCTTGATGAATTGATGTCCTCATTTGATTAAGAAATAATTAAATGGAACCATTTCATCACTGAAAGCCTCTATTGAATGTTGCTTGCCTGGATCAATGAGATGACTACAGATTTATAGCCAGGAGCAGAGGTGGCCTTCAAAAATTTTAGCAAAAGATTCTCTGCCTGGTTGTTGGGTGAGCATGGTCTATTTGGCCTCCTGCATCATGGCGGCGGGGGGGTGTGTGATTTTGCTTTCCCCGGACTCCAAAGGTTTTCTTCGAGCCTTCGGGAGGGCAAAAATGGGCTCCCCAGGCTCCCTGGAAGCCAGAAATGCCTAGGAGTCCCATTTTTCGCCCTCCCCGAGCCTCCGCACACACCCTGCACTTACCTGCATCCAAAATGGCCCACGTGGTGACTCCTGGGAGGAGAGAGGTGAGGTGGGTGGGGCCAGCCAGGAGTGGGATTTGGGGGTTCTCCAAACTGCACAGAATCTTAGCTGGAGGCTCTCCTGAAACCCTGCGAACCCCCAGCAGCCCACCCCTGGCCATAAGCCTCCTTGGTTCGACCTCCCCTCTATTAGGACAGGGTTGTCAAACTCAAGGCCAATGGGTGTCAGGGCTCCAGTATTCACCCCCGTTTAATTCATGAGTCTCTAGCCAGATTTTCAGAGTTTAAAGAAGATTTATTAGAACATGCCAGTGCTACAACACCATTCATTTCACCCTTGACCCTAGTCTTCCCTCCACCCCACCACCCCGGGTGTATCATAATTCATATTCTCCAATGGGACACATTCATAGCCAAGAGTCATCAATCATGCTCCCCAGTTAGAATTTTGCATGCCAGAAACTTCGGTCTCCTAGAAATTATCTATGAAAACATTTAAGGAATGCACTACTTACCCATCCACCCCGCTTTCTGCTGGCAACTTTTAAAAGACTAGAGAAATATTTTATGAATTGACATTGGGCTGAATCCAGCCCATGGGGTTGGACTGGAATTAGCAAAGGACTAGCCCATGGTGCCTCTGCCAGTGAAAATGGGCCGTGCAGGGGCCACCCCTGCCCCATTTTGGCCAGCAGGATCCTGCAGGAGGACAATGGATGGAAGTGGACAATGGTGGAGATGTGACACAGCTTTCCAGTTCAGCTCCACTCACGTGTGTTGTGTTTTTTTGGGATGGCGCCTTAGTGATTAATTTTGATTGGAGAGGCTGTCGGCACAAAGAGAAACTAAATTCTACTCAGCAGGGAACAAAGCTTCTCGAAGCGCTATCTTTGATCTGCTCAAGGTCATTCGTTTTAAATAGCTTATAAAACTTGTGTTATTGAAGTTTTTCTTCTTCCACTGATTTCCCTCCTTGAAAATGCCCAAGCCACCCACCAATCCTTGTGCCTTGGGGCAGTGCAGTCTATGGCTGTTGAATATTGTAATTCGTTTGTGATGCTTGCTTTGTTTGCAATGAACTTTGTTTGGAGCAAAGGAGAAAAACAAATCCCCTACTTTGGAGGATTTAAAAACTTTTGGAGAAGTATAAAGCTTCTCCTTCCTATTTCATTCTTTGGTTGCTTTTATTTTTAAATTAAAAAGACACACATATTCTATCTATTCCTCATAGGGAAAACAGTCCACTACCTGCCCTTTTGTGCCCCAGGATATTAACAGGTTGAAGGTGGAGGAAATGTGTTTTCTCTTGTTTAATTTACCCCATGCCTTTGAGTAGCTGTTTCCACCCCCCAGAGGTTATTATTTCCTCATACTAATCTTTTCTGGATTTTGTGTTTCCAATTGCTTCTGTCCTAGCTGGCTCCTTTAACACACACAAATTCTATTAGTTAAACCTGGCCTTGGTGAATTTGTAAGTATTAGAAATGATTTCCAAGGTTTAGGGAGCTTAAGCAAAATCTCCAGTGGTCTGTCCTGTTGGGCTCATTTAGTTTTCATTACTTACAACAGTAATGAAAAATAAAGGCATTGCTTAGACTCAAGTCTAAGCTAGGACTAGAATTCACTCTCTCCTAGTGATTGGGCCAAAGTCACTCAGTTGGCTTCCTTGCCTAAGCTGGAGCTAGATCTCCCAGTCTCCTGATGATTGGCCCAAAGTCACTGAGCTAGCTTTCATGGCTAAGGCAGGACTAGAATTCACCACCTCCTGGTGATTGACCCAACTGGCCTTTATGCATAAAGCAGGTAGCTCTTTTTCCTGTCTCCCAAGCCCATTCCTATATACCACTTTGAATGTATTCGCAGCCTAAATCTTGCATCCCAGTTAGAGTAGATGGTGTGTCATTATAATGCAATATAATGCCATCATAAGCAAGGCTTTACCTTCCAAAGTCCTTTCAGTTAACAGATTGAATCCTAGTTGGGAGAAAATGTCATTTCTTTGTCATGCAAATCCACAGAAATATGATAGGGGTCTAGTTATTTAAGAATGTTGCTTCAGCTGAGTATAATTCGATACAATATGAGCCTCTCTCTTTTTTTGTTATTATTTATAGGGCAGGGCTCTGGACCATAATTTCTGTAATGGAGGGGAGGAAGAAAGAAAGGACTGTCTCTGTTATTTTATATATACTTCCTTGCCAACGTTCAACATTTAGGAAAGGAAGTGAAATTGTTGCATGGCTATTCTGCACTTTTGTGCTGGTGTGACAAGCTTTTCCTTCTCTTTCAAGTGGCAATTACACTTGTCACACCTTCTTTAAAAACAAAAACAAAAAATAACACCACAGCAACCAGCAGGGTCTTGAAATCTTGTTATGTCCTCTACCCACTCAAAAGCCTTAACAATGTTTCTTTGTGCTGGGAAAGTGTGAAGTTGAAGCCCCGAAAGAAAAAAAACATTGGCTGCCTTGAAAAATCACAAAAGGAGCTAGTTTGGGCAGAAAAAGGGCACTTTTGAAGTCTGTGAAGGGTGATTTGTCACTGCTGGAGCTGGAAAGATTTGGTTGACGGTGGAAATAAATAAATAATGTTTGAACATCTGGCTGGCTGTGCAAGGAACCCAAATAAACAATAAAATGGCAAATGCATAAACTTTTAAAAACTTGAATAAGTCAGGGGATTGAATTATTAGCTTCAAGGTCAAAGTTTTTTTTCTTCCAGGGAGAACTATAGTTAAAAAAAAGAAATAGTCCTGTACTTATGACCAGAATGGAGCCTATCCATTCTGGTTATAACTCATGATGATTGTAAAATGGATCACCCCTGTGACTGACCCAATTTTGAAAGCTTTTTGCAGCAGTCATTAAGTGAATAGCATGGTTATTAAGCGAACCAATGGTTTGCTACGGGCTGAGTTTGCCCAAACCAGGAAGTAAATGCTAGTTTTTGGCAAAAATGTCATACAATACAGTTACGTGAACATGAGATGTGTAATAAATGCTATATGTGTGGGCTGCGGTAGTTGCCAAGGGATCAATATACAGGGTGATGGTGATATAAGGAGATGACCAGGCTGAGATGGAGGGAGCGGTCAAAACACATCCTCAGTTTGGAATTGCTCAGCTCCCATAAGAGACCTAGGTCAACACCCCCCCCCCCGAATTTTGTTGACTCCTATCTAGCACCAAATTGCCTTGCCCATTAATAGATCAGATCCTGGTGTATAGGTAGTATGTAATAAACTTTTAGTGCTTTGAACTCAACTCCTGTTCCTAGTTATTGGTCCCTTTCAGGTGGTGGCTGTTGGAACTTCAGAACCAGGCTGCAAATACTGCCAGGAAAGTCCACTACAACTTGGAATGGTTGCTAAGCAACTAGTCATAAGTCAAAGACAACCATGTAAACACATAGGGTGATAGAGTTAACCAAGATTCAGTACACAAACTGTCAGGTGTAAAGGATCAGGACTATCCATTAAGGTCGTAGACTTAACAGCACGTAGCAAGTAGACTTATACACTGCTTCACAGTGCTTTATAACCCTCTCTAAGCGGTTTACAGAATCAGCCTATGGCCCCCAACCATTTAGGCCCTCATTTTAATGACCTCGGAAGGATGAAAGGCAGAGTCAATGTTGACCTGGTGAATATTGAACTGCCAAACTGCCGGCAGTCAGCAGAAGTAGCCTGTAATACTGCATTCTAACCACTACACCACCATGGCTCTTATGTAGCAGCATAGAAGATTTGTTCAGGTCTATACACAATAATATAGTCAACTAAACTTCAATACTAAATTGTCACCAGATAAGGGTCAACAGATTCAAGGATGGATTGGAGTTGGATCATTTGTGTCCACCCATTTCTGGAAGAAGAAAAAGTGATCTCAAGAAAGAAGGAGGAATTTTGAGAAACATGACAGAATTTATTTTTTTCTGTATGGAAAGGTTTAATTTAGTTTAATCATTGCAGTGTTAATAGCTTCCAGTTCCTATTGTATAAATACCACTGCACTTGGCTATTATTTTCATTCTAAACATAATAAAAGAATGAAAAATAGAAAATAGAAAATAGAAAATAAGACAGCATTTGAAATGTTTATACAAAACCCAGATCACCTACTAGGAAATACATACAAATTATTATTGAAGGAGAACAATGAAGTGAAATAAATTTAAAACGTCATGATAAAGTGGATGCAAAACAAAAATAATTATAGTACAGTAGTGGAAAAGAATTATAGAAAAATCATTTAAATGCAGTATATTTTAATGATTTTTCTACAGTTTTTTTTATCCACTACTGTACTGTAATTATTTTTGTTTTACATCCACTTTATCATGGCATTTTTAATTAATTCCACTTCATTGTTCTCCTTCAATAACAATTTGTATGAATGTCAGAATAGGTAATTTGGGTTTTGTATAAGCATTTCAAAATATTTTATAGCAATTGTCTCTGAATTATAACTTGCAGTATAATTCGGAGACAACTGCTATATTTTTTTCTCCAAATGGGATATACTTCTGTCAATAATTACTAGAATAGGCCAATAAATGCTGGAAAAGTTATCTTTCTATGAAAGAAAAACTATTTGATTGGAAGACCAAAATTGAAGACAATATAACAGTGTTAAAATTGATAATAAATATCCATAAGAAAAGCCTAATCAAATTGAAGCAAGAATGGATCATGTGTACATAACACATTATACAGCAAGTTCAGTAAACATATTTGGAACATAGCTGTTTGGCAATATACTATGACACTAATAAAAAGTAATTAATGAAAGGATTCAAACAGATATTAGTAATATTTAATGTTTAATACAAATTACATATATCTAGGCTGTGGTCAGTAGTTGGGGAAATAAAGGAAAGGGAGAGAGGGGATCATAATATAAAACTTTCTCATAATTTATTCATGTTGCACAGTAGATTCTTTTACTGTTCTTCATCTATGATGATCCATTGTAGATTTTTTCCTTTGACTTTCATTTTTTTTAAGTAATAAAAATGTTTTTGTCTGTGTTTAAAAAAGAGCAAAATAAAATTGTAGTCTGGGATAAATAACCCCCTGACTTCCAGAAGAAAAGGGTCAGGCAAGTGGGGGAAAAGTGATGCAACCATAGCAATAGGACAGTCCTTGTCGGTGCACACAGAGCCAGACAATAGCAATAGCGCTTACACTTAAATACACTTTATAGTGTTTTACAGCCCTCTCTAAGTGGTTTTACAGAGTCAGCCTCTTGCCCCCAACAATTTTGGGTCCTCATTTTATCCACCTCGGAAGGATGGAAGGCTGAGTCAACCTGGAACCTGGTGAGATTTGAACTGGCAAATTGCAGGCAGCCTGCAGGCAGCAGAGGTAGCCTGCAGTACTGCACTCTAACCACTGCACTACCGTGGCTCTTACAAGGTAGGCCAACCAGCCGCCAGAGCCTCTGAGCCAATATTGATTCATGGACTTTTGACAAGAAGCAGTGTTGTTGTTAAGAGATGGCAGTCCTGCCTCTGGAAACTTTATTGGTGTTCAAAGATACAGAATTAGTTGTACAAATGGACATGCTGCAGATCTGCCAGTAGGAAATGCTAGCTAGCAGGGACCTCATGATGAACTTTCTCTCCGCAATGGCCCCTGCTCTATGGAACACCTTCCCTTTCAGAGATTAACGTTTCACGAAGCCCTGAATCACTGTTTTTAAACCTGGGGCATTGAGTGTATCCAGGGCCCCATTTCCTGGCTATATTGCTAATGGGCTAAACATCTTGCTCTTGTATGTTTCAAATTGGATGCTTTTAATTATTTGACTGGTTTTAGTGCTTTTGTAATTTAAAAAATTTTTTTTTTTTTACTTTTTACTATATTTGAAATGAATAAATGAATAAATAATAAATGTTAAGACTGGTTCTAGCATTGGGCAGAATCCAGATGTTACTTCCAGAAGCTGGCCGTGGGCACTGGGAACTTTCCAGAGGAACTATAAAATGAATGTCTATGGAGATTCTCAACCATCCAGGTCATGGTTGTCCCAAAGGTGCTTTTTTTTTTTCAAGAGGCACCTGGACTTTCTGTTTTTTTTTTCTTTGAAGAAATTTCAATTCTCATCCAAGAAGCTCCTTCAGCTCTCTTTTGCTTCTTGAATGAGAAACAAAATGTCTTCAAAGAAAAAAACAAAAAATCCAGTTGCCTCTTGAAAAAAAAAAAAAAAAGCACCTTTTTTAAGTTAGAAAATGGATGCCCAGCACTGAAACTGGCGCTAAAAGTTAGAAAATGGATGCCCAGCAGTGAAACTGGCGCTAAAAGTTAGAAAATGGATGCCCAGCAGTGAAACTGGCGCTGTCCACTTTCCAGTGCTGAAATGAAAGGTGGGACATTTTCTGAGCTCAGAAACTAACCAGGGTCAGGCCTTTTGATCTATTCATTCATCTATAGAACCGGAGCAGCTCTGGGGGCATAACAGCCTTTGAAATCACAATGCAAGCAACCTCAATCTGCGTGAGAGGAACCCAACTTATCTCAATATTATTTTAATGTTGTCTTAATATTCTATTGTATTCCGAATCCTATTCCATTCTGAATCCTGCTCTGAATTCTATTCTATTCTGAGTCCTATTCTGAATCCTGTTCTATTCTATTCTGAATCCTATTCTGAATCCTATTCTGAATCCTATTCTATTCTGAATCCTATTCTAAATCCTATTCTATTTTATTCTATTCTGAATCCTATGCTGAATCCTAATCTGAATCCTATTGTATTCTATTCTCTAATTCTATTCTCAAGTCAACCAAATGGACTTCAACAAAGCCCAGTGACACGTCTTTGCGTGAAAAGCCACCCTAATCTCAGGAGGAATGCTATTTCGGGTGACTGCCTTCATATTCCAAAGTCTTTTCAATTTTTTTTTTTTTTTGCCACTTTGCTTTTCTGCGCGTGTTTAAAATGCTCCCATGAAACGGCTGGGCAGCGCAGATCCAACTCCAGCCAGCTCCGCCTCCTTCCTCGCCTATTCGCTTCCCCGCCGGCGGGGCGTTCGACGCCGCGGCTCCGCCTTCCGCTCCGCTTGGGCCCCGCCGCTCACCGTCGCCCCGTTGCCCCGTTGCCATGGCTACGTAAGCGGTGCGGCCTACTCTGCCGCGAAGCCTGGGAGAAGTTTACCCGATCGACGGACGCGGCCGACGGATTTGCAGCACGCCGTTATGTCTTTCCGCGATCTTCGGAGTGAGTCGAACGGGGCGAGGGGGTGGGACGGTCCGACGCAGTCTCCCAAGCGAGCCTCCTCTAATTTATCCCATTATCTAATCACCCGACCGGGGCGCCGTGATCCCTGCACCCCACTACCAAAGAGCTCAGGGCAGCGTATGTGACACCCCCATAGCCCGCCTTGATCCATACAACAACCCTGGCAGGTAGCAGGAGTCCCAGGAGAGCAAGCATTAGCTGGCCTGCAAGAATCATCCCGACCACAGATGGCAGCAAAGAGGCGCCAGGCAAATCCTGGCTCACTGCTGCCATCTAGAGGCACTCAGAAGAACAAAAGCTGTTTTTCCCAAGAACCTTAAAGGTGATGTGGAGGCCCATGGTTCCCAGCGGGGGTGGGTGGTGCTGGGTCAGAGTTTTAACACACATGAAGTTTAGTTTAGTTTACTTTATGGTCATTGCACCTCGCACAACAAAATTAAATACCATCTTCAGTGTACAGGATGTGAAAATAAACACAAATGCACATCCTTCCCATTCTATACATTGAATTGAAAACCCCCTGATATTGCATTAATATAGCACTTTACTGCTTAATTCCTAAATTAAAATAATGCTAATACCAATATAACTGTGTTAAACTTGCATGCCACCCAACTCTCAACAATGAAGAAGATGAAAAGTGGGGCTCCTGATCTCTGCTTTCTATTGCTTTATTGCTTTCTCCTATGTTTAATTGTCAGGTGTCATTGGAAGCCTTTGAATTTAATAAAATGGTGATAAATGACGTGTAGGGCGCCTTTTGCTTCTGGTACGCTTTTGGACTCCCTCTAAGGACCAATGTGATGAAAAGCTTCTGAGTCAGAAAACAGACTCCCCTGGATTTTAGTTTATGTCTGAAATTGTATCTTCCTCTATTGGAGGCCAAAGGAGAAGAGACTTTCATTTGGGGGGGGGGGTAGGTGTGTGTTGGGGTGTAATGATCAGATCAGTGCTGGTGCCACATGAAGCTAATATGTTCAAAGTTGGACGTATTTCACACAACATGTTTAACCAGGTCAGATGTAGAGTAGAACAGAGCAGAGTGGAATAGAGAATAAAGTAGAGCAGAGCAGAGCAGAATAGAGAATGGTTAGAGTAGAGTAGAGTAGAGTAGAGTAGAGTAGAGTAGAGTAGAGTAGAGTAGAGTAGAGTAGAGTAGAGTAGAGTAGAGTAGAGTAGAGTAGAGCAGAGCAGAATAGAGAATGGTTAGAGTAGAGTAGAGTAGAGTAGAGTAGAGTAGAGTAGAGTAGAGTCGAGTCGAGTCGAGTCGAGTCGAGTCGAGTCGAGTCGAGTCGAGTCGAGTCGAGTCGAGTCACAACTTCTGGAGGCAACTTATTCCACTGGTTAGTTGTTCTAACTGCCAGGAAATTTTTTCTTAGTTCTACTTTCCATCCCTTGCTTCTTCTCCTGCCTTCAGGTGGTTTAGAAAATAGGTTGATCCCCTCTTCTTTGTGGCAACCTTTGTAATATAGGAACACTGCTATAATGTCACCCCGATCCTTTTGTGTGTGCATGTGTGTGTATGTTGAGTTGAGATGGGGAAGAACCATAAGTTCTAGGAGGTTGTTATGCGATATTTTGACTAACATATATTTCAGTTCCAGCAACCATTGATTATATGTTTTAGCCTCCAGCCCCCTAATCATCTTTGTTGTTCTTCTCTGCCACTCTTTCTAGAGTCTCAATATCTTTTTTACATCGTGGCAACCCAAAAAGAACACAGACACTATAAATTAATCAAATAAAAAATAAACTGCAGAAAAAGTAGCGGATTGAGGTAAAATGGGGTCTCAATAAAAGAAGGAAGTCGAATTTGTTTAGTTTTGTAGAGGTAGTCCTTGACCTACGACCACAATTGAGCCCAACATGTTGCTAAGTGAAATATTTGTTCAGTGAGTTTTGTCCCATTTTACGACTTTTCTTGCAGCAGTGGTTAAGTGAATCATTGCATTTGTTAAGTTAGTTAGGGTTATAAAATGAATCTGGATTCCCCATTGACTTTGCTTGTCAGAAGGGTGCAAACAATGGATCACATGGCCCCAGGTTTAATGGCTGCATGATTCACTTAACAACTGTGGTGATTCGCTTAACAACCATGGCAAAAACAGGTGCAAATCACTTAACAGTAGCCTTACTTAGCAATGGAAATTCTGATTACATTAAGCTGAGGATTACCTGTATATGGAAATAGATACCTGCAGGGTATGGTCTCTATAAGTACCAATAATAATTTATGACCCACATCTTAAGACAACATAAAGAAAGGCTGACATAATTCTGCTTTTCAAAAATGGGCAAATACCACCCTCAGCCCATCGCAATGTCTTATTTTTCATACTCATGGCACTAATGCTGAAGCTTATGACTGAATCACCTTTTCTGACAAGCACCAAACTCTGTTTTCATTATGGAATTCAGCTGCCAGCCTGCCGTTTTCTGCACTTCATTTTCATTTGTTGGCAGGCCTTGTTTCAAAGCGTAGCGTGCAAAATGATTTCTGCTGTGAAGCCTCTGCCCCTGCCCTCATCTAAAGGGAAAAAAAACTCCTTTACAAGTTCATTGCCTTCAGCTCTGTCTTCCCAGAGTTCACACGCTACGCTAATCCATAATGTGATTTGTTTCCTTTTTGCCTTTACTGAGTTGCTTGTTTCCCCCTTTGGTGATTGGTAAACCGCAGTTAGTGAATAGATATTCTGGTTTGTCGTTTTATTCAAAACACCAAGATCTGACATGATGTGTTAAAACCCAGCCACCAAATCAGGGTTTTTTGGATGGACAGGCCCAATGGTGTCCTTCCGTTTGACAGAAGAAAATTATGTTGTTGTTGCAATGACCGGTATTAATCCTAGCACCGCCCCATCAATTTCTCTGGGAAATACCTACTTGTCAGGTGCAAGCCACCATATAGCTTGCTTGAATAGACAATAACTTACTTGACTGTCTATCACCTATATCACAGAAGCATGGTGCTCATGTGGTTAGGATACTGGTTTGGAAATTAGGAAGCCCCCGTTCAAGACCCAAGTGCTGCTGCATGGCAGAATGACCTCCCGTCATTCACTCCAGCTCCTTAATGGGGAGATGGAAGGTGCCATCCCCCAGCCTCCGGGCAATGGTGATGTTACTGGCTAATCCTTTCAACCTAGAAATGCTTTAAACGGCACCTCCGACATAAAAGGGACCTTTCCCAGGATGCTTGTCTTCCCTTGGGAGATAAGGCTTCATGGATCTTGGGGGGGGGGGGGTTGTCAAATTTATGTCGCTTGCAACTATGCATTGATTCCAAGCTAGGCCCTCGCTTGATCCCTTCTTCCAGCCTAGCTGGCAGTTTCCCAGCATTTTTAGAGAATATGTGTTTCTAGTTTGTAGTTCGTCTTTTGGCATACAGATAATCCTTGACTTACAACCATTCATCCCGTGACCATTCGAAGTTACGACACTGAAAGAAGTGACTTAGGGCCATTTTACACAGTTGTGACTGTTGCAGCATCCCCATTGTCACGTGATCAGAATTTGGACAATTGGTAACTGGCTCATATTTATGACAGTGATCACCATTTGCAACCTTCTGACAAGCAGAATCATGTGGAAGCCAGATTCGCTTAACAACCGGGTTAACTGCAGTGATTTGCTTAACTCTGGCAAGAAAGGACGTAAATTGGGGTAAAACTCACTTAACAACAGTCTTGCTTTGCAATGGAAATTTTGGGCTCAATTGTGATCCTAAGTCAAGGACTACCTGTACTATTCATGAATATCTCTTAGTAGCAGAATATCAAGTGCAATTTTCCCATTCCAGCATAGAAATGAGAGAAGAAAATTAAGATGTACCATACTTGAATTTATTAAAGGTTTCATATTTATTTTTTGCCAAAGATTTTACGGAGATGATGAGGGCTCTGGGCTATCCCCGGCTTATCTCAATGGAGAATTTTCGGACTCCAAATTTCATGCTGGTTTCAGAAATACTCCTTTGGCTGGTGAAAAGGTTGGTAGCTTTAATTTGAAAACAAATATGAGCAACTGCACTCACAGTTCTTGTGAAATGCTTGGAGCTTTCTAAAAGAGCTTAAAATTGAAGTTGAAGTATTCTGGAAGATTTCTAGTTTGAAAAAAAAAGGTTGCAACCAAAATACATTCAAAGCTTTTAAAAATATTGATGCTTGATCGTTGGTTTTAACCATCTGTTGTTGCTCTGTGGTAGTTCAAACATATTTTTGAGATTAAAACATCTTACCTCAGTTTGTTTTGCATTTGAAATTAAACATCAGAGGATTTTTCCTCTGATAGATTAAAAAGACTTTGATAAGATACATTAGAACTATGCTGACTTCAGTCCGATCTAAGAGTAGTACATAAACTTATCTATTGCAATGTCCTTCCCATCAAAGACTACTTCTGCTTCAACCACAACAATACAAGAGCATACAATAGATACAAACTCAAGGTAAACTGCAGCAAACTTGATTGCAGGAAATACGACTTCAGCAACAGAGTGGTCTGTTGTAATGACGAGGCAGTCGAGTTGTTTGATCATGAACAACTGAATTATGATGATCTTTATCGGAGTCTAGTCTTGCATTTATACACATTTTTAGTTATCCTCCATCACTGGTTAACTTTGATTACTGCTTAACTTTGATTACTGTTTAGCACAGTAATCCATACAATTAATGATCTCTAGTTAAAGTCTAACCTATGTTTACTTCCTCTCTCTAATCCTCCTTTAGATTAGTGACTTTGTTTACCTGAGTTGTATTTGCTTGGAAACATTCTTTATCTGAGGTTTGCCATCTGAGATTGGAACATTCCTGCACTTACAACTCTACAGTGGTCAATGTCTGGAATACTCTACTTGACTTTGCGGTTTCTTCCCCAAACCCCCAAAACTTTAACCTTAGACTGTCTACTGTTGACACTGAAGGATTACCTGAATTGTTTTCATTGTTTTATATTTTTAATTGTAGAGATGGGCAGCTACACAGATCAAATAAACAAAATATCACAATTTGTTCATAAAAAGAAAGCAATTGCAATAACTCTTAGATTTATATATTGCTTCACATGCTTTCCAGCCCCCTCTAAGCAGTTTACAGAGTCAGCCTCTTGCCCCCAACAATCTGGGGCCTCATTTTCCCTACCTTGGAAGGATGGAAGGCTGAGTCAACCTTGAGCCTAGTGAGATTCGAACCCCTGGAGTGAGCAGTGAGTTAGTACTGCAGTACCGCAGTACTGCATTCTAACTACTGCACACCATGGCCCTTATATTTCTCTTACAAAGAAAATACAAAAGTAAATAGCAGGGAAGTTAGGGAAGTAAGAAGAAAAGAGAAAAGTGAGGGGAAGCAAGGGGAAAACAGAAAAAAAAAAGGCATTGACTTCCCTTTGGTGCAGTAAAATAAGGCATCAAACCTCAATTTTTTACTTTTACATAATAGTATAAACTAGCCATTTCTATAACAACAAATCTATCTAATCAGTAAAACCCCAAATACCTAATTCTGTGTCCATTTACTTTTGCAGATATGAACCTCAGACTGATATTCCTTCCGATGTTGAAACAGAGCAGGACCGGGTTTTTTTCATTAAGGCTGTTGCTCAGTTTATGGTGGGTTTAATTTATTTAATGTCCCTGAATCGCCCTGAAAGATCAAATGAAAAATATTAAATTCAGTACCAGAGCGTGCTCCAGTTAATTTTTGAATGAAAACACTTCCGATACAGAGAGAAAAGGGAAGGGAGGGAGAGGGAGAAAGAGAGAGAGAGAGTGGGGAGAGAGGGAGAGAAGGAGTTAGATCTGTGGTTTGAAAATTGGATCTCAATTCTCTGGCCGAGGCTGAAGCTGAAGATAAATCCTGAGACTAATAATGCTGAAGACTCTTTTAGTATAAGATGAGTTATATGGAAACAGATGCAATGGATATGTTGAATTCCTGATGACTTGTCTGCCTGGGGTAGAGATTGCATTCATCATCTGTCAGATGATCTCTCAGGCTGGTAAAGAGTACTGGGCAGAAGGATGCACCCTCATATAATTCGGAAAGAAAGGAGGCCACATGGTAGGGGCAAAACTACCATGTGCCAATTAAGTGAAGATCTGATCAATTGTAAATTTTACCCTTAATGAACTAAAGCAATAAAGTTCCTATGCAGAATTTCTCTTCTGGTTAATTAGGAACTGGCTGGCCCAGACGATGTTTGCTACATTGGGATGAATCATTGCTCAAACATTCTTTTCCTTCCCTGTGTTAGAATTATAGGATCTTGCTTAAAAGTACTTCCATTTTGGGATAAAACATATTTGATATATTCTTAGGATATAGGACTGGAATCAGAGAAGCTGGATTCAGCCACAGAGATATTATCCATGTCTTTGGGTCTATGATTTCAATTCAACATGCAGGAATTACATTGGAGAAAAGGTTACCGTGGATGCTACTTCAAATCGTCTGGAGAAAAGACAAATAAATGTAACACGTGAATACATCAAATAAAAATTGAAAGCAGGCTATAGATCCCAGCAATTGTAGCACCTAGTCAGAAGGCTCATAGGACATAATCGAATAATAGAGTTGGATGGGAGGTCTTCTTATCAGTGGTGGGATTCAATTTTTTTTTTACTTCTGGTTCTGTGAGCATGGCTTGGTGGGCGTGGCAGGGGAAGGATACTGCAAAATCTCCCCTCCCCACCCCGCTAACCTGCTTTCCAGCTCCATTCTCCTGTGCAGGGCAACCAAAGAAGATCCAGCCGATCAGCTGGGACTCAATGGGAGGCAGAGAAGAGATGGGGGCTGGGCCAGTCAGAGCTGGTATTTACTGGCTCTCCGAACTACTCAAAATTTCCGCTACTGGTTCTCCAGAATTGGTCAGAACCTGCGGAATGTAACCTCTGCTTCTTGTCCAACCCACTGCCCAAGCAGGAGACCCTGTACCATTCCAGACAAATGACCATCCAGTCTCTTCTTGATGGAACCCCTGCAATGACATATTTTAATTTCCCAAGTTGGAAATCATTTAGGAATTCTCTATAAATAGCTACGAACTACTTCATCCTGAGATATAAGCATATATGGAGAGAGAGAGAGATGAGCATTTATTTCTTCTTCCCACAGGCCACCAAAGCTCACATAAAACTCAACACCAAGAAGCTTTACCAAGCTGATGGCTACGCTGTGAAGGAGCTGCTGAAGATCACCACGGTGCTGTACAATGCCATGAAGAGCAAAGGGATGGAAAGCACGGCTATGGGTGAAGAAGACGTTGGCAAATTCAAATTTGATCTGGGTTCCAGAGTGAGGAACTTTAAATTTCTTCTATTATGCGCTGAGTCTCGCCTTTCCTCTTGAGGCTTAAAGCATCATTTAAGTGATACCTAGAAATTAAGCATCATTTAAGCATCATTTAAGTGATACCTTCATATAATCATTGAAGTATGCATATCTTGCATCTCCACCCACCTATCCACAAGTTCACACAACCTTTGTTTAAAGAAGACACTGTTTTTGTTTTAAAAGGCTGATTTACCCATCATTTGGAGTAAATCAACTGTGAGTTCAATTGTAGAACTGCAAGAATGGGAGAAGATACAATATTCTGCTTCCAAAGCGACTGACAGAAAATCCAGTAAACATACTGACCTGGATTTATGCATTGCGCTAAACATAGATTATTGACTAAATCATGATTGCTTGGGTTTGGAATTGGGCTACATCATAAATAGTAGCACATACACCACAATAGTGAGATTGACACACCATGATAAGCCAAATTTGAAAACAAAAAAAAAAACATTCTATAATACCATGTTTCCCTTATTGAAAATAAGACAGGGTCTTCTGTTAATTTTTGCTCCAAAAGAGGCGTTAGGGCTTATTTTCCAGTTAAATCTTACTTTCGGGGAAACACGGTAATGTGGTATGTTCAGCCTTCCTCCACCTGGTTGCCCTCTAGATGGGTGGACAACTCCTAGAATTCCTTAATCCAGCATGAGTATTATTGAGAATTCTGGGAGTTAGTTAGTTAGCTAGCTAGCTAGCTTGGAAAGACAGTAGGCATATTCGAAGATGTGTGTATTAGGTAGATGTATGTTGACCTGTACAAGAAGAAAGTGATCTGGTAGATGGAAACATCTGGAAAAGTTGTGAGAATTGGCTTTAATGTATGCAAGCATTCTTTCCACACTGAGAAAGCCAATTGTGTTTTCTGTGAATGGTATTCTGTAGAGCAGGGGTGTCAAACTCACGTCATCATAGCACATCACATGACCTATTGGGACTTTTCCCCCCTTCGCTAAACTAGACATTGGCATGGCCAGCGTGACGCATCTAGCCCATGGGCTGGAGTTTGACAGGCCTGATGTAGGGCAAATAGCATGTATGGTGAACTTGGTAAGAGGGGGATATGATCCTCCTCCCATCCAGACCAGGAGCATCTTCCAGCTTGGAATTTTTCCCTTCAAAATCGAAAAGGTCAGTGAAAGCAACGTAACTGCACAGCTCACGGCTCGCCAACACATGAACAAATAAATTATTCAGATCCATTGAAGCCTGTGCACAAATTATTACAGTTATTAATCTGCTTGGAAATAGGCACTTCCAAAGAGTCTACCATCTCAATATATGGCTTTAGTCAGAAGAAGTCCCTCTCCACTCCTCTCTAACTAACCCCTTAAACTCTGATTTCTCCAAATATCCATTTAGATCAGTGATTTGAAGACAGCCAGGCAGCTCGCTTCAGATATCACTTCGAAAGGAGCGTCTCTGTATGACTTGTTGGGCAAAGAAGTGATGCTGAGGGTAAGTCTACAAAGAAACATTTCCGCTGTCCCTTATTTGCGCCCAAAACTGGTTTTGTATTTTTAATATTTCCAGGCGCACGATGCCCAAAACGCAACTACTTTTTCAGTAAAAAATCTGTGAATATCAATTCTCCTGATTGTTGTCCCAAAGGTGCTTTTTTTCCCAAAAGGCATTTTGGATTTTCTTGGTGTTTTTCTTTGAAAATGTTTCGCTTCTCATCCAAGAAGCTTCTTCAATTCTTCAGAAGGCCTAGGGGTGACTTGATAGCAGGGTTCCCATATTGGAGAGGCTGCCACAAAGAAGAGGGAGTCAAGCTATTCTCCAAAGCCCCTGAAGGCAGGACAAGAAGCAACGGATGGGAACTAATCAAGCAGAGAAGCAACCTAGAACTAAGAAGACATTTCCCAACAGTGAGAACAATTCTCCAGTGGAATGGCTTGCCTTCAGAAGTTGTGGGTACTCCTGGAAGTAGCAAAGGATCAGCCCGCAGTGCCTTTGCCAGCAAAAATGGAGCTTGGGAGGGCCACACACAGGTCCTCCCAACCTCCATTTTCTCTGGCAGAGGTTGAAGGATGCTGTTGTCGCCGAAAATGGAGGTCAGGAGCCCATTGTGGCTGGCAGAGCACTTGGGCCATCACAAGCACATCCAACACAAGTGGCATTGAGCTGTCCACGCCCACCTGGGGGCCCCAGGGTCCAACACAACCCTGATACGTCCCTCAATGAAATCGAGTTTGACACCCCTGGTATAGAGTTTCCTGATTAAGCTGTGGGTTGGACTATAGAAGACCTCCAAGGTCCCTTCCAACTCTGTTATTCTGTTAAAGAAAAAGGACCAAGGAAATCCAGCTGCCTTTTGAGAAAAAGCACCTTTTTCAGCCATGACCTGGATGATTGAGAATCAGACAAGAGATCATCAGAGTTGGAAAGGGATCTTGTAGGTCATCTAGTCCAACCCATCGCCCAAGTGGATGACCCTACACCATTTCTGACAAATCGCAGTCCAGTCTCTTCTTGAAAGTTTCCATTGATGAAACTCCCACAATTTCCAAAGGCAACTTCTGTTCCATTGGCTGATTGTTCTCCCTGTCAGAAAGTTTCTCCTTATTTCCAGGTTGAATCTCTCCTTGATCAGTTTCCATCCATTGTTCCTTGTCTGGCCTTCAGGTGCTTTGGAAAATAGCTTGAGCCCTTTCTCCTCTCTGGGGCAGCCCCTCAAATATTGGAAGACTGCTCTCCTGTCTCCCCTGGTCTCCATAGCCTCTCCTGATTGTTCTGTTGCTGTCCACCTTTCTAAGTTTGTCCATTTTCAAGCAACATGGGTTTTCTTCTGCCTCTCCTAAATTTCACCCTTCTGGATCCTGTGCTGAAGAGTGAGACGTACAGGATGGGGGATTCTGGGGGTTGTAGTCCACACATCTAAAAGGCTGAGGAAACTCTGCTCTGATGGGAAAAGAAGATCCAGATGTCCCTTCTGCCTCATTAGGGTCAACAAGACATTTTTGAAGATAAAGCACACAGATCTGTTGTGTAAAAATAGCTGAGAAGGATTGAACAAGCTTTTTTTTTTTTTTTTTAATGTTCTCTTCCTAATGATCAGTGCCTTTTTTTTTCCCTCCTGCATTCTGGCCAATTAATTAAAAAGAAGACGTGGAGCTCTTACCAAGGCAGGGATGTTTCAAACAGAGCTATTATTGTTCTCTGTTGAACTTCTGTTATTGATTTAGTCTTCGGCAGCCCCAGGCATGGTCCTATTAACAAAAATCCATGGAATGCATCTTGGGGATAATCCTGTAAATATTAAAGACTTCCATCTCATAATCTCTGTTGGGCAGGTCAGGAGGAGTTTTCCTACTCTATGCATTTCCTTGAGAAATAAATAACTTTCTTTTTCTGCTGGGGGGAAAATAAATAGATGTAGTTGGAGATATTTCTCATTTGTATATGCAGTCAACCTTGTCTTCCATCGATGTTCTAGATCATTGAAGTCTGGGGCTTTTATTTTTGTCTCCATCAAAGCCTTTGCATGTCAATTGATTTCTCGCAACAAGAGACATCATGCTCATAATGGAATAATAATGTAATTAAATTGTCATTTTTCATCTGAGACAGCACAAGGGTAGAATATTCGATGCCCAGGTTTCAGATGTTTTGAAATCCACGGAGGGCATCTGTGGCAGGTTTTACACCAAGGTTTGATTGATTCTGGGAAGACCTTAGAAGGGTGCAACTTAGCTACAGGTTGCCCTCAGCTTACAACAGTGACCGTTCAAAGTTACAACAGCCTTAGTTTTGCATTCTGATGGAGTTATGAAATATTGTAAAATACAAACACAAAAGTAAATAGAAAAGCAGGTGGGGAAGAAAAGGGGAAGAGAAGTAAAGGAAGGATAAGAAGAAAAGAAAAAGAAACATTCCGACTCTATATTTTATATTTTATAACTCAGTCAAAATGTTAACATCCCTGAAAAAAGGGACTTCTGACCATTTTTCACATTTACGACCGCTGCAGCATCCCCATGGACATGTGATCAAAATTCAAACACCAGACAACTGACTCATATTTATGATGGTTGCAGTGTCCCAGGGGGAGTCATTTACAACCTTCTGGCAAGCAAAATTAATGGGAAGCCAGATTCACTTAACGACTGTGTTGCCAGCTTAACAACTGCAGATATTTACTTAACAACCATGCAAAGAAAGGTGGAAAAATGGGGCAAAACTCACTTAACAACTGCCTCACTTAGCAAGGGAAATATAGAGCTCAATTGTGGTCGTAAGTCGAGGCCTGCCTGCATTCTGTATGCAAGGATGTATTCTCTATATATCCATCTTTCTCAAATTGTGGTCTGCTAGAAGTACCCTGTTTCCCTGAAAATAAGACCCAATGTGTCTTTTGGAGCAAAAATTAATAGAAGACCTTGTCTTATTTTTGAGGAAACACGGTATTGGGATTAATAGATTTTTTTTTTTCACCTGCCAGTGTGATTTTAGCCTTTAAGGCTTGAACTTCCCAAGGGGTCTGTCTCTGAGATGTCTTCACACAGGGTTTCCTCTTCTTGTTTGCCTTGAAGGCTTGGCTTTGAGTAATATGAAGTCTTTGGATCTAGAAGTTCTGTTTGGTTCTCAGGCTAGTCGTTCCTTATGGACTTAGGTTAGTCTTGCATGGTTTGGAACGGTGTTCTCCAGTATATTTGGAAGGTGCCAACTTGTGACAGATTGAAATGTAATCCTTTAAAAGAGATAAAAGGCTAAAATTTTCATGAGTCCCAAGCAGTGAGATGTTGGCTGCTTCCCTCTGGACTTGTACATCTTTTCCCTCCTCCTTCTCTGCAGTTGATCAGTGTGAGAGAGAAAAACCTTGTTAGAAACATGAAAAATCGCCTCCATTAAAAGGGCACATCTGGCTGGTTGGCTTCCGTGGCGTCAGCCTGGCATGACTTTGTGAGACTCTTCCCTGTAACATCTCCAGATATCTTAACTGAGCTTGCCAGATTTCAGGCAAAGGACTTTCTTTGTGGAATTATTACTTGAATTTATATGCCATTTGTTTCTAGAGATTCTGAATGATTACTTGTGGCTACTCTGTTCATAGCCTTCTCCTTGCTAGCCCTTTGCAACTCAAGGCTTTCTATTAATGCTGTAGATCTGTAGAGGTTCTCCGTCATGGTTGTCCCCAAGGTGCATTTTCAGGAGGCAGCTGGACCATGCAAACAAGGGAAGCAGCCAACATCTCACTGTGGGATGTAGGCAGCATGCAAAAACACTCACCCCTCCGGTCCACAGAGAAACCTCTCTCTTTGGAACCGGTCCCTAGTGCCCAAAAGGTTGGAAGCTGCTGCTTTACAGGCCTCCCTAAGCTGTTTACGGAGTCAGCATACCGCCCCCAACAATCTGCGTCCTTGTTTTACCGACCTCGGAAGGAGGGAAGGCTGAGTCAACCTTGAGCCGGTCAGGATTGAGCTCCCGGCAATGAGCTGAATTAGACTGCAATTGTCAGGGTTCCGATGGATGCCCTAATTCATTCATGATCCTTACAAGTTGAGAGCAATACTGCATTCTAACCACTGCACACTATGGAAGGAAGGGGGGGAGAGCAACAGCAACAGCACTTAGATTTATACACCACTTTGCAGTGCTTCCCAGCCCTCTCTAAGCGGTTTACAGTGTCAGCCTGTCAACCCCAACAATCTGGCTCCTCATTTTATCCACCTCAGAAGGACAGAGGGCTGAGTCAACCTTGAGTCAGTCAGGATCGAACTCCTGGCAGTGAGCAGGATTAAGCTGCAATACTGCATTCTAATCACTGCACACCATGGAAGGGAAGGGAAGGGAAGGAAGGAAGGAAGGCCAATAACAATAGCACTTATACACTGCTTTACAGTGCTTTATAGCCCTCTCTAAGTGGTTTACAGTGTCAGCCTGTCGACCCCAACAATCTGCGTCCTCATTTTACCAACCTTGGAAGGATGGAAGTCTGAATTGAGCCCCATCAGAATCAAACTCCAGAGTGTGGGCAGAGTTTGCCTGCAGTATTAATGCCTTCCAGCCACTGCACCACCAGGGCTCAGGTTTACGGAACACAGTTATCATGTGCTAGTGGTTTTGTTGGCAACCTGCCATCGAAGAAACAAACATAGGGATGTGTTGAGGTGTTTTCCTTTTTCTCTGCCACCTTGGAATGCCTTATGATGGAACTTTGCTCCTTTTGAAAGTTTAGCAGGTCGCCCAACTCAAAAAAGTTTCATCGGGCTTAAAACTGAATGTAGTACAGGATAAGAATTACATTCCTAGGTTACAAGGAGAAAAATGAGTGTCAATTTGGTACAGATCTTACACTTCACTGGGAAGTAATTGAGATGTTTACAGTTTCCCATTCTTCCTGCAGTACTGGTGCTGCATGAAATTTTAGTTGTGCTTTGTGGCATTGAGAATGAAAGCCACTCAAGCTTGATCTGCCTTTGAAATACAAAAATCCTGAATTGGTGAAGGAAATGTCACAGATTATTCTGTGCACTGATTCTTGTCAAATGGCTCGGGTTTTTTTTCCGAGGCATTCAAGGTATTAAATATATTTTCTTTCAAAGCAGAATGCAATTACATGTATTGTTAGTAGAAGAGAGGCGATCTGAGTGATTTGGGGGTTGCGTGGGATACAGGGAGTAACTTGCTTTAGATAACTTTTGGATTCCAGTTGCATCAATTACCATTGTGGAAAGATTGTGACTGTTCAGTATTCCTTGGTTTTAAAATGAAGAGCCATGAAATTGGCCATAAAGGTAAACTGTAAAGGTTCCCCTCACTAGTCGTGTTAGTTGTTTCCGGCTCTAGGGGGCAGTGTTCCACTCCGTTACAAAGCCAAAGAGCCAGTGCTGTCCGAAGACGTCTCCGTGGTCATGTGGCCGGCATGATTAAACGCCTTCGAAGGCGCACGGAACGCTGTTCCCTTCCCACCAAAGGGGTCCCTGTTTTTCTAATTGCATTTTTTACATGCTTTCTAACTGCTAGATTGGCAGAAGCTGAGACAAGGAACAGGAGCTCACTCCGTGACATGGCGCTAGGGGTTCGAACTGCTGAACTACTGACCTTGCTAATCAACAAGCTCAGCGTCTTAGCCACTGAGCCACCGTGTCCTTTTTTGGGACCATGGCCGTGAAATTGGCCATGGAGGACTTCAACCCCAAAACTGCTGCTCCACAGAAGCATATGAGACCTGAAAGACCTTGAAAGAGGTGAATGAAATGTCAGATTTGGTTCTTAGAGTGTACAAACAAGCCTTGGAATCCCATCACTCTTCCCTCCTAGGTGTTGTTTTCCACTCTGGTGATCAAATTTCTTTTTCTCCTCCAAATTTGTCCCAGGTAGTTTTCTTCAAACCTGGTGGGCTCCAGATGTATTGGGAGTAGAATTCCCCGTGGCTGTACTGAGTATCAATTCTGCCTCTTTTACTATTAGCTTTCTTTCCTCAATGTGTAAAAGACCAATGCCATCTCCATGGAATATTTTGAGTTTATGTTAATTGCTTTAAAATGACTTTCCTCTTTAGCTCATTAGCATTAATGCTATGTGGATGCTCCCCTGATTTCTAACAAGTGGATGATGCAACATAACATAAACAGAAAGGAGCACCTACCCTCCTTGACAAAATATTGCTTTTCTGTGTATTAATCGTAATTATTTGATTAGAGTATAGCTAATCCTCAATTTATAACTGTTTGTTTAATGAATATTTTGCTTAATTCTTAAACTTTATGAACAAATGGTACTGCCAGGGTAGAGCTGCAATGTAATATTAGGGTTGCTATTGCAGGAACTGGGCTTGGCTAGTCTAGTGAAGAGAAGGACCAGGGGAGACATGAGAGCAGTCTTCCGATATATGAAGGGCTGCCACAGAGAGGAGGAAGGGATCAAACTATTTTCCAAAGCATCTGAAGGCCAGACAAGGAATACTGATCAAGGAGAGATTCAACCTGGAAATAAGGAGGAATTTTCTGACAGGGAGAACAATCAACCCATGGAACAGAAGTTGCCTTCGGAAGTTGTGGGAGCTTCATCACTGAAGGCTTTTAGGAAGAGATTGGACTGCCATCTGTCATAAATGGTGTAGGGTCTTCTGCTTGGGCAGGGGGTTGGACTAGATGACCTACAAGGTCCTTTCCAACTCTGTTAATCTTCTAATCTAATATTGCCAACCATGATTCTGTCAGGATTTTTTACGATAATTCTAATAACACTTCCCTAATTTGCTTGCAATGGGCGTTTCCTGCTGATAGAAATGTTTTTCTTGCATATGTGATATGCTAAGAAAATATAGAAGATTTTGCATGTTCAAAGAGTGCTCTCTGCCCACTGGTGATTTGGCCAATCAAAATAAGATTCAGAAGCTGTAATCCTCCATTTATTATTCCGAAATTCTCGCTGCCTGTTGCTTTGAGTTAACGTGTCTGCTGATGTTGCTTTGCAGCGACTTTCAAAGAGAGAAATCCCTGCAGATGTAAACAGAGTTTACGACAAGAATAAAATGAAACGTACTAACAAATAATGCACCTTACAGCCAAAACAAGCAACTCAAAATTAACCAGTTGTTACACATGAAGCAATGAGAGGCAGGATTTGGTTGTGCATTCTGCACTTCATTGATGTATGTATTTATTCACCCATTTAATGATTTTTCTATGGCCATCAATTCATTGCGACTCTTAGCATCCAAATGAGAACAATCACCAAAATAGTAGATGTCAAAATAAACAAAGCAAATTGGCAACTAAGGTTGCTAATTCTGGACCTTACTCCAGAATCTAGCCCACTGTGCTGTGTGGAACGGCCCGGTTTTTGAGCCAATAGGGTTGCGGCCATCCAAACCACGCCAAGCTGTTCCACAACCATAACAGTGCAAATGTTTGAAAAAGCCTTGAGATAAACATGTTTTACCTCACATCTAACTGTCAACTCTGAAGCAAACTCAGCTGAAGCCATCTTTTGCAGCCTCATAGTTGCCACGAACTCCAACGAGGGAAAGGGAGGGGGAAGTAGATAGATTGGCTAGCAGTCAAAACAAACAGTTTTCTTGTGGGAACCAAGGTCATCCCAACAGGTGACAGTTGGAAGAGGAGAGGAGGGACAAGGAACCCACCAGATACCCTTATTTGGACAATGTGACCAGTGACACTTGGGAGGGGAGACAATTGCTCTTTTAATTATGTCACAAGTGCAGGAAAACTTTCAGAGCTGGTTTTCACTAGCTGTGCCAATACGATGTATCCAATAAACATGTTCTTTGAGGAATCTATCTGCCTTGGAGTTCTGGTTTTGGCAGGTGCATTACTCAGAATGCTGACACTAAAATATGGTCAACAATGTGCCAGAAGGTCTATCATGCAGCGAAGATGGCTTCTGACAGTCCTTCCCATATCCTCTTCCAGCTGGATCGCCTCCATTAATCATTTTAATAGAGGCAACATGATCACACGTGCAAAAAGGAAATATCTGGGCTATGTTTAGGATGAAAGCTGGCAACTTCTTCCTTTAAGCTGAATCTGCTGAAGGTATGGTAAGCCAGGATAGAAGGAAGTGGGAGTTGAGGTTGGGCCAGAATCTGAGATTTAGAAAATTCTCTTTTCTCTCTCTCTGTCTTCATTTCTGTCCTCCCAGCAGCAAGTTGGTGGGAAGGAGGCAGTTAGTTTTTACCAGAAGTCTGATTTCAAAGAAGGTTTGAAGTTAAGCCAAGGCTCTGGATTGTCCGCTTCTAATTCTCCAAAGCAGCTTTAGAAAGTAGGACAAGAAGCAATGGGGGGGAAGATCATTGAAGCAGACTCAACTTAGAACTAAGGAGCAATTTCCTGACAGTGGGAACAATTAATCGGTGGAAGGACTTACCTCTGGACATTGTGGGAGGACAACCTCCAGTGATGGGAATCTGGAGGTTTTCAAGAAGAGATTGGACAGCCATTTGTCTGGAATAGTATATTGTCTCCTGCTTGAGGAAGGGGTTGGGCTAGAAGACCTCCAGGGTCCCTTCCATCCAAGTTACTCTATGTTCTGTGTTCTAAATCAGACTAGCTCTTGGAACCCTACCCAGAGTGTTCAAATGATACAAGAGGATGCTGCATCTGGCACATGAGATTATCCTCTCAATTCTTCCCTAGTTCCAGCTGAAAAATAGTTTAAAAATGACACGGGAAATAATGTGCTAGACAGCCGATAAAAAAGCCCAGCATTATCATCTACTACTACACTTATCAGTTGCAGAGCAGTATCCCTTTTGCTGAAATTGAGTGATTTGTGATTCCCTGCGTGATTTGTGCTGCTTTTCGCATAGCTCCAAGGCACTTCGGCCAAAGTTACTTTTTTCCTAATTTTATCAAGAGTCAAGGCTGCTCTTTGCAAATATGCAGCTGATCCCTCCTTTGGTCTTTGCCCTAAACAGATTTTCTTCCCTGCATTCAACTAATGTATGATCTCTTGCCTTCCAGTAAACCCATCTAAGAGTCTTTGTGACTGTTAAACAGCAGAAAATATTCCTTGAGGATATTTTCCTGTCTTTCTTCATATGCTAAATTTCTCCTCTTAGTAAAAATCCCTGGCAGGAATTGAATGACATGCCAAATCTTCCAGCTGCTATGCTATAGAAACAGCATGGAGCCTTCAGAATGAGTAATGGGCTACAGCCATTTCTTTGACAGATTGCTTAGTTTAAGTTCAGAAATAAAAAAAAAATTGGGAAATGGAGACAGTCTCATTGCAAGGGATGAGCACATTCAAGGTTTGAGAATTAAAACCCGATCACATCTAATTAAACATTTGCTTCTTAAAACTATAAAAACACAGAGACTTTCTCTTTCCAAGGCCACCTGCTTTCCACGCCATGCTATGTCATACACGGAGCCCTCGACTTAACAACCACATTTGAAGTCAACATTTCTGTCGCTAAGCAAGACAATTAAAGTGAATTTTGCCCCATTTTATGACCTTGCTTGACCACACCCGTAAAGCGTATCCCTTCAGTTTGTAAGTTTGTTGCCCGGTTGTGAAGTGAACTGGGCTTTTCCCCTTCCCTTGTCAGAAGATGACAAAACGGGATCAAATGACACCCTGTCATAAATATGAACCAGCTGCCAAACGTCTGAATTTTTTTTTAATATTTAAAAAACTTTATTAAATAAATTCTACAATTAAAGAGCCATATTTCCATTCATTGCAGCATATTTGCAATAGTTCACTCACTTTGACATATTCTTAAGTATATACAATAATACTAAATATTATTACCGTACAATTATTTTACGTTTGATTTATGTCATATTTTCATATATTTATGTAGTTATTTACATATTTATACATAAGTATACATAGTTATGACTATTCATACCAAATTATTTCATCGCACCATAACCTTTCATTTCATCTCCCTATTTCGTGTCTACCTTGCAGCCAGTTAGACCATAACTTCCAAATTTCGCAGTACTCTCTCTTTTCTCTCCTTCATTTCCATTAAAAGCCTATCCATTTCTGCACACTCTAAAACCTTTTTTTATTATCATAATATCAGAGGGAGTGCTGTCATTTTTCCAATTCTGGGCAAAGGCTAATCTTGCTGCAAGCGTCCAAATTTTGATCACCTGAACCGTGGGGGGCACATCAACCATCATTGGTGTGAATAAGTCACTTTTTCCCCAATGCCGTTGTAATGTTGAACGTTCACTAAATGAACTGTTGTAAGTCGAGGACTACCTGCAATGCTTCGTATCGCAGCTATTATTGCTTTGTTCAATAAACCCCGGTTAGCAAAACCGTGGCTTAATTAAGATGCATTGCCCACCGGTGACTTCTAAAACAATTCTTGCTATGACACACGAGCCTCTGAAAGCCAAGGGAGTGTATATGTTACACTTCTGTCTTTTGTCCTATGTTATTTTAATAAAGCATCGTTTAAATCGATGTCGACGGGCTAGATTTTTAGCTGTTAACCAAGAGATAACACCAAAGAAGGTTACCAGCTTTGAAGATGTACGATAGCAATTAAAGCGAGTCCTCGGCACTTTTCCTTCCTCGGAAATGCTTTCTACATTTGGGAATCGATCCTCCTCCTAAAACTGGCATCGCTGTCAAGAAAGAAAAAACATATTTAATGTCCATTAACAGTATCTTTCTGGGTTTTGTCCTTGTTTGCTCTTTTGTTTCATTTTGTTCCTTTCGTTTTCCCCACTCTCAGGAACTGAGAACAGAAGCCATTGGAAGACCTCTTGAGATTAATGAAACCGAAAAAGTGATGCGTGTTGCCATCAAAGATATTTTGGTAAGGAGGAGGGGTTTTTCAACACAACGTCTTGGTTAGTCAGTAAGTCACCTATTTTTTTTGCTATGCAGGTAATCCTCTGACTTACAACCGTTCATTTAGTTGTTCATCATTTAATGAGCCTGCAATCCCTTGGATAGGTGGAGTCAGCGCAACTGAATGGAACTGAGTATTTACTGGCCGGATGCCCTTCCAGTTGCCAGTGCAGAGTTTGTGAGGCGAGAGCTCCACCTCTAGGCTGCCGCACCACTCATACAACAGTTCATTGAAGGACTGTTTGAAGTTACAACTGCATTGAAAAAAGTAACCTGCGTTTCTCATATAGCAACATGAATTCTGGGCTCAATTGTGGGTCGTAAGTTGAGGGTCTTTAAGATGGTTTCCCATACCTTCCTTCTCCAGTTTACCTCAAGGAGTTTTCTCCTCTTTGTCCTTCTTACTCTCACCCATCTCACGCCCCTCTACCGTAGAGTCACAGGTGTCATTCTGGATGGCCTACAATAGAATTGGCAGCTCACCTCTGCTGCGTGTGATTTTTTTCCCCCCCCCCTTCTTTTTTTTGCAGGAGCAAGTCCAGAAAACCAATGACATGCTCAACAACGTGGCCGCCGATGAAGCCAGTTTGGAGGCCAAGATCGAGAAGAGGAAATCCGAGCTGGAGAGAAGCCACAAGCGGCTGCAAACCCTGCAGAGTGTTCGGTAGGTGCTGAGCTCCTCTTGGTCCCCCGTTAAGAGTTAACTGAAGGTTCAGTGGCCTGCAGGGAGGTGACAACAGTTTGACCACCCAGGGAGGCTGTAATGCATATGGCTTCCCTGATTCCTTCCAGGGTGCTCACTGCAACTATGGGCTGTTTTTTAATCATCCTTTTGCCAGGCCATGATAGATACATATGGTAGGTAGAGAGAGAGAGAGAGAAATAGAGAGATATATATATTTATAGATATACAGGTAGACAGATAGACAGACAGGCAGAGGATAGACATATGGGATAGATAGATAGATAGATAGATAGATAGATAGATAGATAGATAGATAGATAGATAGATAGATAGATAGATAGATAGATAGATATCTTAGATAAAATAGATTACATAAAAGATAGATATTAGATAGATAGATAGATAGATAGATAGATAGATAGATAGATAGATAGATAGATAGATATCTTAGATAAAATAGATTACATAAAAGATAGATATTAGATAGATAGATAGATAGATAGATAGATAGATAGATAGATAGATAGATAGATAAAGAGTAAAAGGATAGACACATAGAGACAGACAGATGAGAGATAGAGAGATGATAGAAATAGAGAGAGATATATTTATAGATATACAGGTAGACAGATAGACAGACAGACAGAGGATAGACGTATAGAGTGGATGGATGGATGGATGGATGGATGGATGGATGGATGGATAGATAGATAGATAGATAGATAGATAGATAGATAGATAGATAGATAAAGAGTAAAAGGATAGGCACATAGAGACAGACAGATGAGAGATAGAGAGATGATAGAAATAGAGAGAGAGATATATTTATAGATATACAGATATACAGGTAGACAGATAGACAGACAGACAGAGGATAGACATATAGAGTAGATAGATAGATAGATAGATAGATAGATAGATAGATAGATAGATAGATAGATAGATAGATAGATAGATAGATAGATAGATAAAGAGTAAAAGGATAGGCACATAGAGACAGACAGATGAGAGATAGAGAGATGATAGAAATAGAGAGATAGATATATTTATAGATATAGAGATATTCAGATAGATAGACAGACAAACAGACAGACAGAAGATAGACATATAGAGACAGAGATGGTAGATAGATAGATAGATAGATAGATAGATAGATAGATAGATAGATAGATGCATGTGTGTAGCATATGCATATGTGTGTGCATGTAAGTGTATAGGTGTATATATATTTTTTCTTTTGAGACCGGGCATCAGAATTAATATGTACAAGTGTGCTCACAATAAAAAAAGGCAATAAAGGTTATCTCATCTCATCATCTCATCTCATCTTGCCTTATCGCATCTTATATCTTGTCTTGTCTTTTGTCCTGTCCTATCCTGTCCCATCCTATGCTATCATCTTTCCAAATAAACAAGCCTAGGCTACTTTGAGCTTTACTCAGTCATTTTGGCTTAAGCTTTTCATTGTAATGACTTTTAAACCCACTACAAATGTTGTTGTTGTTTTAAAAAATGGATTCTTTTCAGCAATCACTTTTTTTTTCTAGCAGCTGATGGCAACCTGCAAATTCATTGGAGCTTCAACTACATAAAGCCCAGGAACTCCAGCCATGTTTCCTGCCTTTGGGACAGATCAGCCTAATGTTGGGCAATGAAGAATTGGTGGCTGCTTGTCAGCCAGGCTCTCTCCCAGCTAGTTATAACAAATAAATGATGATTAAATAAGTCATGGCTTACTGCAATGTATGAAATCCAGCTTTTTTCGTCCTTACCAGCCCAGCCTTTATGGATGAATACGAGAAAATTGAGGAGGAGTTGCAGAAACAATATAGCTGTTATGTGGAGAAGTTTCGTAACTTGACGTACCTGGAACAGCAGCTGGATGACCAACACCGAATGGAGCAAGAGAGGTTTGAGGTGAGCGTTTCTAAATATGGCTGTACCTAAACTGCTTTAGTCAGAATTTCTACCAGGCGCCTCCCTAAAACACCATTCTGTTATCTGCTGTTTCATCCTAGTTATTGGATATACTCAGAGCTTGATTCTGCATTCTGTAACCCTCAGGTTACTGATTTTCATTTTTTTCAGAAAACTTCCCTCTTTTCAAAAAATAGCCGAAGATCCATAAAAATAAAATTATACAATTCCTTTGAAAATCCCACCTGGGTGATGAGAGGTGCCGTGAATAAATGGAGTTACAGCAGAGTCATTTGTAATTGTAAGCCCCATTTTCCCCAGCGTTTATAGTAAAGTACATCGACCCATGCACTGGATTCTGGTTGTTTAATTCATCTTTTTTTTATTTTTTAAAAAATGGCCAACAGACATTTTAAGGAATTATAGAAATGCTTTGGGAATGGGTAGGTTAATTATTTTACCTGTCCAAGCCAGTAGCTTAATTTCCGCAGTGAGATATATCTTTGGTACATTAAACGTTGCCTAGTTGCATTAAAAAAACCACCCTAATTTCACAGCAATATATTCCTTTATAAGCTGAGGAAGCTATTACTCTTAATCTTACATTAGTCTACATTATAGTTTCAGCTTCCAAGTGGGAACCATAAATAGAAAACAACACACAGGCACAATATATAGACTGTTAATATCTTTATATTGTATTCTTACACAGATGTCCTTCATTCTTATTAAAATAAATTGGTCTATATATATTATGCTTGTTTTCTTTAGCGGAGTTGTTTAAATTGAATTTACAAATTCTGTCCTGATGATTTTCATCTATATTAGTTGTAGCTTTAAGATATCAATACATTTATAGAAGAATTTTGCAATTAAAAATTCAAGGGCTTCCTTTAAAGAACTTAAAGGCACCTCAGAATCTTCATCCCAGATTGTCTTTAAAATGAGGTTAGGTGGCCAAGTGTCTGGAAAGATTAGCATTTTTCCCCTTTTTGCTGTACTAATTGCTTACCTTTTGAGCATATTTGCCAGAAATTTTTACTGCTAATGCTGGAAAGTCATTTATTCCAGCCATTTTTAGAACTGCACTACAGTCTTTTCTAATCATTATCTCCTTCTTCATATTAACAAAGAAATTAGAAATTAAATTGCAATTTTTGTAATGGACTTTTGCTGGTAATTCTTAGTTCTGATTTGCTTCTTCTGCCAGTTTAGCAAACACTCTAGTAAACCAGGTGCAAAGAAAATAACATCCTTTGGCCTCTATTTTTTGAGAGGATCAAGATACTTGTTTATGTGTTTGTTTTCCTGAAGTGTTTTTAAGAAATTGTGCTTTTTTTTTTTCTCCTTGCCTGAGGGAGAAATGAATGTTTATAAGGTGATCTAGTTCTAATCTCTAAACTGCTTGGCGAATGCAATGCTTTGTGTTCTTTGCTCTTGTACCACAGCTAGTGATATGGGCTAGATTACATTTTTAATTGGAAAAGAAAATCAAAGATTGAGCAAACATTTTGTCATCTAACTGAGACCCTCTGGATTACACAACAACAAGCTTTTGAAAAGTTTCTCTTCCCATTTGTAAAGGCCAATGAAAAGAAATTGCATTCAGGATCTAAGTGTGTAATCAGGCCTATTCTTTATTTTTGTTCTCTGTAGAGCTGTGGCTTAGTGGCTAAGATGCTGAGCTTGTCAATCAGAAAGGTCGGCAGTTCAGCGGTTCAAATCCTAAGCGCCACATCATGGAGTCAGCTCCCATTACTTATCCCAGGTTCTGCCAACCTAGCAGTTCGAAAGCACGTAAAAAATGCAAGTAGAAAAATAGAGGCCATTTTGGTGGGAAGGGAACAGCATTCCGTGCGCCTTTGGCATTCAGTCATGCCGGCCACATGACCATGGAGACGTCTTCGGACAGCGCTGGCTCTTCTTTGGCTTTGTAACAGAGATGAGCACCGGCCCCTAGAGCCGGAAACAACTAGCACATATGTACGAGGGGAACCCTTTACCTTAGATTTAAAAAAAAAAAAAAACCAACCAGTGGTACAGAATAGGACTGCAGTTTCATTTAACAACTGTGGCAATAAAGGTCATAAAATGGAGCAAAACTCACTTAACAATTGTCTCACTTAGCAACAGAAATGTTGGGCTCAATTGTGGTTATAAATCAAGGGCTATTTAGAGAATTTATATGGCCATCCACTCTCAGTGACTTACAGAAAATTAGATAGATAGATAGAGAGAGAGAGAGAGAGAGAGAGAGAGATGATGGATAGATATGATATGATATGATATATATGTTATTATGATATATGATATATGTTAAGAAGGTATTTCTCAGCATCTTCAGATATGACATTAAAAGATGCCCCATAATGTTGCATTGAAGGCTCTAATGTTCAGCCCCATCCAGTTACCTGACTCTACCCTGAATTAAGGAATTGCAGGGTTATAAAAAGGGAGTTGCATTGAAGGCTCTGTGTTATAAAACCAGTGGAAACAATGCACATAAAATAAAATCTTCTAATTCCAGTGTTCACAATTCTCCCACCCCAACTCCTCATCGGCCTCTCCCAGGTGCACAGATGTCATTTCCGATATGCGTGAAGACAATTGTGACATCCTAAGCTAGTAAGATTGCTCTTAGCCCCATCTGTGTTAATCTAAGTCCTCTGTCAGAATTAATTTGCCTGACAAACTTTTTCAAGCATTGCAAAATGTTCCTGCCTTTTTATCAGTGTATTCCTATAAAGCCTGTGCATTCAACCAGCTCACCAAGTAAACTAAATGCACTAGAACTTCTAATGCATCAGGAGAATAGCAAATGAGCTTTTTATTGAATCATTACAATTCATACTTTTCACCAGCTCCAGAGGGGAAAGTAAGCAAATAAATAGGAGACCTGTTGAAAACGCTTTGCA
The DNA here is from genome assembly GCA_033807585.1 of Hydrophis major. Classification (NCBI taxonomy): domain Eukaryota; kingdom Metazoa; phylum Chordata; class Lepidosauria; order Squamata; family Elapidae; genus Hydrophis; species Hydrophis major. Next base: position 9,349,301 of record CM066340.1, on the reverse strand, counting down.
AAGAGTGGGCCATTGGAAAAAGAAAAGGACTCATTATGAAGAAACGTAGGCTGGTAACACATCGTGCTCCCTTAATGATTCTTTTTAAAACAACAACAGCAACAACCAACAACAGTGTGGCTTCCTGATCTCAGTTACCAGCATTTACATCTTCTTCCCATCCCTGTTGGCCTTCTCTCCCAGACATAACTTTAAACTTCAAGCTCTGAGGATACATTATGTTGTGTCTGAGGATACATTATGTTCAAGCAAAAACAACAACAACAACAACAACAACAAAACGATAAACTCTTGTGAGTTGGAATCTGGCATTTCCGTCTTCTTCCCTGGACTCTGTGCTTGTCATTGTTCCGTTCTTGCATAAGATTAATGTTTCTTGCTCTGGCATGTCAAATGAGGAAGGATTGTGAAAACTAGAGACCCTCCTGGATTGAACTGTGAGGATATGAAGAGTATCTCTGGTGTGGGTAGGGGAAGAGAACCTGCAAGGGGTTGCAAAGAAGCAAGAAGTATCAGCTCTTTATCTTGGACTGTTTTGGTGAAAGTGCTAAGGATGTTTTAAGGTAGAATAGAATAGAACTAGAAGGGACCTTGAACGTCTTCTAGTCCAACCCACTGCTCAGGCAGGAGACCCTGTATTATTCCTGACAAATGCCTGCATGGTTTCTTCTTAAAAACCTTCCGTGATGAAGCGCCTACAACTTTTGAAGGCAAGCTGTTCCACTGGTTAATTTTCTTCACTCTTAGGAAATTTCTCCTTAGATCTATGTTGCTTCTCTCCTTGATGAGTTTCCACCCATTGCTTCTTGTCCTGCCTTCAGGAGCTTTGGAGAATAGCTTGGCTCCCTCTTCTTTGCGGCAATCCCTGAGATATTGGAACACTGTTATCATCTCTCCCCTAGTCCTTCTTTACTCTAGCCTAGCCATACCCAATTCCTATAACTGTTCTTCATTATGTTTTAGTCTCCAGGCCTTTAACTTTTAATTAAATGTTGTTTAATTAAAGAATGCTTAGATTAAATGTTTATGTTTCAGGAGGTTTAAGGAAATTTTTTTTCCTTGAGGAAGAAGACGGAGTTTCCAAGAAGCAAAATAATTCTTCTTCTTCTTCTTCTTCTTCTTCTTCTTCTTCTTCTTCTTCTTCTTCTTCTTCTTCTTCTTCTTCTTCTTCTTCTTCTTCTTCTTCTTCTTCTTCTTCTTCTTCTTCTTCTTCTTCTTCTTCTTCTTCTTCTTCTTCTTCTTCTTCTCTCCTCCTCCTCCTCCTCCTCCTCCTCCTCCTCCTCCTCCTCCTCCTCCTCCTCCTCCTCCTCCTCCTCCTCCTCCTCCTCCTCCTCCTCCCCGCTCCTCCTCCTCCTGCAAAATGCCAGTCCAGTTGCCTTTTGAAAAAGCACCTCTGGGACCTGAGTCAATTAGCTTTGCCTGTTCAATCTTCCCAGTTGTATCTGCCCACTTTTGACATAGATAAGGCCAAGGATTGCAGAGCGAGTGATAGTTTTCACCATAAATCTTTATGACTAGGGATTGTCTCATCTTTAGAAGTTCAAATATTTGGGGTTCCCTCAGCAAAGAAGCCCGCTTGGTGTCCTAGTTAAGTCATCAGTCTACAAACCAGGGAACCATGAGTTCTAGCTCCACCTTAGATACAAGGATGGCCTTGGGGCAGTCCCTCTGTTTCAGCCCTAAGAAGAAGACGGCAATGAAACCTTGCCAAAAAAACTGCAGGGACTTGTCCAGGAAGTCACCAGGAGTCAACAAAGATTCAGAGGCACATCCAGACACAAACAAAAGGAAGGAGAACCACTCAGTCTTACTGCCATGGCTTATTACATTGATTCCGAAGTTAACTTTAGTTGTGTCAAGTAGAGTGCTGAAGAGAAGGCCAATTTTTGTAGAGCAGAAGGAACCCAAGGGAGTCCAACTGTGAGAGGGATCTTGGAGTCTTAGTAGACAGCCAATTAAATAGGAGCCAGCCGTGTGCGGCAGCAGCCAAAAAAGCCAATGTAATCCTAAGTTGCATTAACAGAGGGATACAATCAAGATCAAGGGAGGTGCTCATACCACTCAATAAAGCCTTAGTAAGACCACACCTAGAGTACTGCATTCAATTTTGGTCACCACACTATAAAAAAAGATGTTGAAACTTTGGAAAGAGTGCAGAGAAGAGCAACCAGAATGATTAAAGGACTGGAGGCTAAAACATACGAAGAACGATTGCAAGAACTGGGCTTGGCTAGTCTAGGGAAGAGAAGAACCAGGGGAGACAGGATAGCAGTCTTCCAATATCTGAGGGGCTGTCACAGAGAGGAGGAAGGATCAAGCTATTTTCCAAGGCCCCTAAGGCCGGACAAGGAATAATGGATGGAAACTGATCAAGGAGAGATTCAACCTGGAAATAAGGAGAAATTTTCTGACAGTGAGAACAATCAACCAATGGAACAGAAGTTGCGGGAACTTCATCAATGAAAGCTTTCAAGAAGAGACTGGACAGCCATTGGTCAGAAATGGTGCAGGGTCTCCTGCTTGGGCAGAGGTAGGGTTTGGACTAGATGACCTACAAGGTCCCTTCCAACTCTGTTAATCTGTAAGGAGCCATAGCTTCATTCAATTGGAAGAACCGATCAAGGCAATGCAACTTTATCAATGTGTCCAACAGTGACTTGAAGGCACCAAGACACCACTGCAGACTCATCAAAGTTGTGAAGGCAACTTTGTGTGAACCCTATGGGATAAATAAGATTGTGCATTGCAGAGCTTTGGTGTTGATCAACCTCATTAACTGGTGTTTTTGTCTGTTTATTCTGCAGACGCCTTTGTTTTCAGCTTTTTAACCTTCTTTGGGAGATAGCTGGTCAAACTAGTCTAATTCAACTTCCAGAATTTGCATTCTCCTTTTATAATATTCTGTAAAATGATTTATTACCTCGGTGCTTCCGATAGGGTTTTTCCCACCCCATCTCCCTCCTCAGCTTAAAGACTGAAGACATGAGGTCTAGGGTATTAAACAGGCTATTAATTAGTACATGATCAATAGAAATAAATGAACATTTTCATCCTGGCCCTGTTCAAATACTGATTGCTAGAGATTCTTTGGCTGTATCACCAGCTGGAAGCCTTCTGCGGTGCAAATTAAAGCAAGACAAAGACAGAAGGAAAAAAGATAATATAATTTATACCAGAAACAACCTAGGTGGTTCTTTTTCCCACTCCCATACCTGGATCAGTCCTGCACGGATCTTGAAGTTTGGGTTGTTAATTCTACAAGCTGTGATCCTGGCATTCTGGAGAACGTTAGGCTGGGAGTAGGGAGATGATTGTGCTGACAGATTTCAGGATATTTGTCCCCCCAGAGCAAAAATGGACTTGCATAGGCAAATGCTTGTGATGTGTGGAGCAGAGAACACACCGTTCCACTCTGCTTTTGTGCATCACGTTTGTTTATTTGCATATCGTCGCCATGCCATCACAGATCAAAAGCTTGAACCGTGGGAACTATAGATCTGTTTTTCTTCAAATCACCGCTTAATGTGAGTCCGATTGAGTCAAACATCCCCATTTATGTCAGTCAAATTTTATATCATCAACCTGTCTGGCAAAAACAATACAGCCTCCTATAAACCTTTTGCTAGGTTCACATATCAACCTCGGTAAAACATAAGAGAAACAACCTTAAAATTCTCCCTGGCAAAAATTCCTTGAATTTTCCCGTGTGAACTTCCATTTTGACAGCTAGTGGAATGTCCATTTCTAATGTGGCATTTCACAGCCAGGGAAGTTTCTTTGCTTGCAGGAAAAATAAATTGTATTCTCAATTAACTCTCCCATTTCTCAGTCTAAGAGCTTACTTTGGTATTATATGGAGGCTAATTGATGTTAAGCGCCCATCTGTTTCAAACCGTAAATATGCTGCAAAGTGAATTTAATCAGAGTTGAAAGATAAACAGGAGAAAATAGAGGCATGAAAGAGTTTTTTTTTAAAGTTTGTTTTTCAGGCAAGAAGGGAATTTTTTAGTGGTCTTCTAGTCCAGTGATTGGCGCAAGAAAATTTTGGTGGTCCACAGAGAAACATCACCCTCCCCAAAGCACTCCCTCCAAAGCAATTAATCCAGGCTGCGTAGGAACAGAAGGCTTCACCACCCAGATGGCCCATGGGAACATAAGGCTTGTGTCGCTTGCCTTGTGAACAATATGAGGTAGTGAGGAGAGGGGGGAAAAGGACAGAGGGGGGAAACTTGCCCCACTCACTGCACATGCCTCGCCTGGCCACTGGGTTGCTTCTTCCGGCTTCTTTCTTCTGCTGCTTTTGGCTGCATGCAAGGAAAGCAGCAAAAGTCTTTCTCTCCCCTAAATCCCGCCAGAAATGAGTCCTTGGGACCCTGCTCCAAGAGGCTGTGCCGGCGCAACAAGTCTCACAAAGACTCATTTCTGGCGGAGTTTGGGGGAGAGAAAGAAAGACTTCTGCTGCTTTCCTTGCATGAAGCCAAGTCTCTCCCTCTCTCCCTGAGAACGAGCTGGATTCGGTATTCTGTGATCCCAAATAAAGAATGATTGATCAGAAGGAAAACGGGGTGGGGGATTTTCTTGCAGACTTTTTTTTTGGGGGGGGGTTTCCCAAGGTCTTTGGTCCGCGGGATTTAAAATTATGAGTTTGGTGATCCCTGAGGTCCAAAAGATTGGCGACCCCCTTTCTAGCCTATCCTAATGAAGAGAAAGGTTAAGGGTGACATGTTAGGTATCTTCTGGTATTTGAGGGGCTGTGTCAGAGAAGAGGGGAGGGACAACCTCTTCTCCAAAGTACCTGAGGCGATGGGTGGAAGATGATTCAAGCGATCTCCTAAGCCCAGGGATTCTCAAGCAGTGGCCATCCTGATCTTGATCTTCCCTTACAGGAAGCAGAAAACACCCTGAGGCTGATGCAGAACAAGCTGAAGGAGGAAGAGAAACGTTTGCTGAAGACTGGAAGTGAGTTACTTTTTCATGCAGCAGGATAGTCCTGTCCATGTCCAGTTTTGAATAAATGGGTAAGACCAAAACAGCCTAATTGAATTGACCTTGGACATATATTGTGTCCAGCTCAACAAAGCAGGAATGGCATGTGGAGCTACCTCCCAAGTAGTTTCGTTATTGCTGTTTGCCTAGAGACAGAATCTTGCCAGACTAAAACTATCTGCATAGCTATAGACGCACTACGTGAACCGCTATGCCCTCTTCCTGACTACCAGACAGTCCAAGCTCTCTGGGAAGCAGCCCCTCCCACCTGGGAATCCAGACTACATTCCATCACATCTGAGAGATGTCTCCGTCTATGTCTTCATCCTTGTCTCAGTTAGGAGAAAGGCAATTAAATGAAACACGTTTATCGAACATTTTTTTGCCTTCTCTCATATTGCTCTCAAATGACAACATGTTGCTTTTCAAAATAACTTTTTGGGCTTCCCACAAAGCTTTTGAGGGCCACAAGAAACCCTGGGATTTCTCATGATACATTTGGCTTTTAATCAAATATATTTAGGTTGAAAACTTCAGCTTGCAGGAGACAAGTTTAGGCAGGGAAATAGATGGGTCTATCTCACTTTCTGGAGGTCAGTCAGGATTGAAGTTGACCTTTTAGTAATATTATTTCAGCTCGGATCAGTTCATTAACTGTTTAAGTAATCCAGCTTTATAGATGAGTCCCTCAGGGTTGTTATTCATACAAGTTTTTCGAGTCCTGTTCTTCCATGCCTAAACATTTGTGATCTAAAAGATCACAGTGAAAAGCTACCTCTGTTAGTTCTCATTCATTCCCTCAGTCTTTCATTTGATTTATTTCCTGCAAGGGACAGCTTAAAATCTTGAATGAAAAATTGATAATCTTCTTTCTTCCTTGTCACCCCTTGATCAAATCTCTCTGTTGGAACATATCCCTTCAAGCAGGATACAATTAAGCTGGACATTGAAATATGTAACAATATTAATTATTAACATAACAACTTTTGACTGGAAAAATTAGTAGTAGATTGGAATAATTTATCTGGTAGCTTCTGCCAACCGTTTTGACTCATCTTAAATAAGTCGTCAGCAAAAACCCTGTGGATGAATCACCTGGGCAATTTTAATACTGCCAAACAGAGTTAACTTGAACTGAACAGAAGGTCTCTAGGGGAGCAATTAAAGAAATTAAGCCATATATTGTCATGCTTGTTGATTTTCTATTGGCTTGTGGCTTTCCTCTGTTCCATGCCTTTTTTTTCTATGATGCAGAAACTAAAGTTTCTAAGCTGATACGGTAGCATCAAGATCACCTGAAGTGATAGGACTGCTTTCTGCATCCAAGTTTGGTCGCTACACTACAAAAAAGATGTTGAGACTCTGGAAAGAGTGCAGAGAAGAGCAACAGAGATGATCAGGGGGATAAAACATATGATAACTGGTTGGGGGAATTGGGTAGGTCTGATGAAGAGAAGGACTAGGGATGACTTGTTGGCAGTCTTCCAATATTTGAAGGACTGTCAGAGAGAAGAGAGGGTCAACCTATTCTTCAAAGCACTGGATGGCAGAACAAGAAGCAACCAGTGGGAAGCTCATCAAGAAAAGATCCAATCTTGAACAAAGGAGAAATTTACTGACAAAGAGAATGGCTAATCAGTAGAATGGCTGGCCTCCACCACTGCAGGTTTTAAGAAGAGATTGAACAGCCATTTGTCCAGAATGGTATAAGATATTCTGCTTGATTGGATAGAAGACCTCCAAGGTCCCTTCCAACTCTTGTTATTCTGTACTCTATTCTGCAAGTTACAGAACAAACAACTGGCTTCAAACTGGTTTGTTGGATCTAAACGGACAACTGTCCTGTACAAGGAAGTCTGAAGGCCCTTTCTTCTTTGAAGCTTGATTTTAAATAGCAAAATCCTGGAAGGGTTGGCAGGAAAGCTGGAGATTATAGTTCAGAGTGCATATAGAGGGGCAACAGATTTCAAGGAATTTGATATACTGTAGATCAGGGGTATCCAACCATGGCAACTTTAAGACTTGTAGACTTCCACTCCCAGAAGTCCCCCGCCAACCATGTTGAAGCCCACAAGTCACCAAAGTTGGACACCCCCGATAGAGATGAATTATTTCTTTTTCCAAATCTCAACCCGTTGCACACACCGAAATTTGAAAAAGAAACATTCGATCTACATCAGGGGTGGCCAGTGATCTATTGCAAATATGCAAAACCATCTGCCAAGTGAAGCTTCTTACTGCCTTAACTAAAGGTTTGAAGAATGAATTTGCAAGTGAATTTCATAGTTCCTTTCTTTGGGATGGAGCTCTTCCCATTTCTTACCCCTCTTTTCTGTAACATTTTTTTCATTGTAGCCATTTTAGGCTGGTAAAGAGACCGTCTGCTTGGTTTACTTACATTTCTGCTGGAAAAATGCATCAAATCCTAAATGAAGAGCACTAACAGGCCTAGGGGAGAAGAGGCAGATGGGGACCCATTCAGAGTTCTTGCATTTGAAAAATGTTTGGCAGATTTCATCCCCATCACCTTAGACTATCAGTCAAAAAGGGGCATTTGCCTAAGGCCACGAGATAAGTTTGTGAGAGAAGTGTAAGGAGACCAGGCACATTAAGTGCTGGATTTGAAATTTCCCCCTGGTGCAATCATTATCTCGGCTCCCACACAGTTCCTTCTTATCGTAGACATCCTGTCAGGTTGTTTATATGTTAGCAAAATGCCGTAAGGATCGGGGCAGGGCGCTCAGTTCCAGAGCTGGCCATTCAAAGGAGCATCTCACAGATTTGGTACAGAAATATTAGAAGTTCCAGGAAAGAGCAGCATCCAAGGAATCTCTGGGTAAATGCAAAACACATTTTGTTCTTTGCCAGAAGCTGAAAAAGGGATTGGCCAACTCTTTGGTGCGTAAGCTCTCAGGGTACATAAAAGCTATAAGTGATAAATCATAGTCTTCATAACAATACATTCATCCTAAATCATAAGATAGAGAACTTAGTGATAGTCATAGGATATTAAATAAGCATTCAACATCAATCATATTAGGAAAATAAATAAAACAATCTAAATTGTAAAGATACAAGGAACAAAGTTATAGTCATAAGTAGAAGGAGATAGGTAATAGAAAACATGAGAAAAAGAATAGCAATACAGTCTTAGTAAATAGTTTGACAGTGTTGTGGGAATTAGTAGTTGTTTAGCAGAGTGGGGAAAAAACTGTCTGTGTGTCTGGTTATTCTGACATGCAGTTCCCTATAGCTTCGTTTTGAAGGTAGAAGTTGAAACAGTTTATGTCCAGGATGTGAGGGGTCTGTAAATATTTTCACAGCCCTCATGCAGTATACAGGCCCTCGATGGAAGGCAGGTTGGTAGCAATTGTTTTTTTTTCTGCAGTTCTAATTGTCCGTTGAAATCTGTGTCTGTCTTGTTTGGTTGCACAGCCTCTGTAGGATCCGTTGCATATCTCTCTGTAGAATCTGCCTGATGCTATAGTGAAGCAGAGTTTGAAATCGGAAGGTTCAGGCAGTTCAAATGAGTATAAAGATTTATTACGAGGTTAAGCTTTCTCCAAGACTCTAATTGTCAGTTAAGAGAAATGAGCAGGAGATAAGAGAGGCATTCAAGGTGGGCTGGACCTTGAATTTTTTTTTAAAAAAAGAAAGGCCAAATAAAAGACTGAGAAACAACCACAATCTTATGAACAAGCAGATCCAGTATGGAGATTCTCAGTCATTCAGGTCATGGTTGTCCCAAAGGGACTTTTTTCAAGAGGCCACTGGACTTCCTGGTTTTTCACTTCTCATCCGAGTGAGTGGAGGAAGCTTCTTGGCTGGGAAACGAAATGTCTTCAAAGAAAAACCAGAAAGTCCAGTGGCCTCTTGGACAAAGCACCTTTGGGAGGAGCAGATCCACTATAAACAAGATAAGCATCATTCTTGTTGGAAGGAAAATCCATCTGGTTCAAGTTTCAAGCTGGGAGGAAAACGCTGGAAATAACACGGCAGCTGATTGGAAAGAAAGTTTAATGATGAACAGAACCAGCAATTCTGGGTCAGCTGAACAAAGGATTGAATGAGTGAGTGGATCTTTATGGGTTTCTGTGACTTTGAAGTTTAAACCATTCTTGGGGGCATTGTGCAATGTCTGAAATGCCCTTAGGAGATTGTGCAATGTAGCGAACTCCGGTGTCTTCTGCTAAATGGTCATGGGTTAATCCTATTATACCCTGAAGGATCATGTCCTGTTCTTCATATCCTGTTCATATCCTGTTCTTCTTAATCCCATCACCCTGGAACTGAAGGTCTTTCGTTTTGTCGATAGGCTGGTCTAGTCTTCCTTAACGGGCACAAAATAACTGCTGGGGGGAGGGCTATTAAGAAAGCGAATCTGCTTTCTGCCTTTAAAAGCATGTTTCTTCGGGGGGCGGGCTTCTCACATTCTGAAATCAAACATTTTGACGTGTATAATTGAAAACTTGGTGATGAATAACCCTCTTGCTCATATAATAAGGGGCAGCCAGTGGTTTAGAGTCCCCTTAGGATGCTTGGAGAAAGGCAAGAAAATTGAGAGCATCGCTTATTTGCGAGGGACGGAGGGAGTAGCAATGGCTGGGGAGCTGCTTGGCTGTTCCCCAAAGGCTTCTTGGCAGACCAAGCTGAGCCCAAATGCCATTGCTTAGATCTGTGTAAATGTGAATCGGCGAGTGAGACTACATAGGTCAGTTGACAGAAAATGCATCTGGGGTTTTATCAAGACTGACCTTCTGTTGCTGTGATGAATAACCGGCTGGCAGGCAAGAAGATGGCATGGTCTACGCCAGCGAAGCTCCTGCCGGAGTTTGTAAACATAATTGGTGCAAGATTAAGCGCGTGAAAAATGCCCGGCTTGATCTCACTCGGCCTGATACAGACAGGACAATTTGTCTGATGTGTTCATCACATGGAAAGAAAAAAAAATCAAAAGTATCCGAAAAAAAGGAATACACAACATTACTCAAGTTTTAAAGGGAAAGTGAATTGAAACTTCAGAGTAGTTTACCACCACTACCACTAGAAGACTGCTATCCTGTCTCCCCTTCTCTTCCCTAGACTAGCCATGCCCGGTTCCTGCAACCGTTTATCAAATGTTTTAGCCTCCAGGCCCCTCATCATCCTGGTTGCTCTTCTCTACACTCTTTCTAGAGTCTCAACATCTTTTTTATAGTGGGGGGTGACCAAAACTGGATGCAGTACTCTAGGTGTGGGCTTTGTAAGGCTTCATAGAATGGTATTAGTACCTCACTTGATATCGATTTTATTCCTGTTAATGCAATTTAGGCTTTTTTGGCTGCTGCTGCACACGGCTGGCTCCTATTTAGCTGGTTGTCCACTAAGACTCCAAGATCCCTCTCCCAGTTCCTGCTATTGAGCCTGGTTTTACCCAGTCTATATGTGTCCTTTTGGTTTTTCTTGTCTTAGTGTAGGACTTTACTTTTCTCTACACTGAATTTCATTTTGTTAGATACGGCCCAGCCTTCTAGTCTGTCAAGATCCACCTGGATCTTGAGCCTATCTTCTCGGCTGTTGGCTATTCCTGCCAGCTTAGTATCATCTGCAAATTTGGTTCTTTCAAAGGGTAACAAATGAAGCTGGGAAGACCAGGTCACTTCCTCATCCTGCCTCTCTGGCAGTTAATAAGTCAAAGGGGTTCTCATTTTTATTTAGGTCACGATGACTCCGACATGGAGATCCACGAGGACGAGGGATCGGACAGCGATCTGGAAGACCGGCAGCTGATCAAGCAGCACACAGCCATGGAGATGCTTATGCATGGTGGGTAGATCTGCTCCAGGCATGTTTTCAAACTGTGCAACCTGCACCGTGCAAAGGAGAAAAATGGCTTTGAACAGATGAAGCGATGTCAGCTTGTACCAGCGTGTTACAAAAAAAAAAAAAAAAAAGTTTAAAATGCTAAAGAGTGTCTTGTTCCTGAGCTGATTTTAGACAACTTTCTCCAAAATCCAGATGAAATCCAAAGAAAGATAACGAAAGGGATTAAAAATGTGTGCTTTGCTGTCAGCCCTTTGAGAGGAGCCAGGAAAACAAAAAACTCCACAAGAAATATTAAAACTCTTTATTTATTATGATAGGCCACAGTAACAGTATTTGGATAAGGGACGCGGTGGCTCGTTGGCTAAGACGCTGAGCTTTGTTGATCAGAAAGGTTGGCCGTTTGGTGGTTCGAATCCCTAGCACCGTGTTACGGAGTGAGTCCCGGCTTCTGCCAACCTAGCAGTTCGAAAGCATGTAAAAAAAAAAGTGCGAGGAGAAAAATAGGGACCCCTTTGGTGGGAAGGTATAACAACATTCTGTGTGCCTTCAGGGTTTAGTCATGACCACGACAGCGCTGGCTTTTCGGCTTTGTAACAGAGAGGAGCACTCTCCCCTAAAGCCGGAAATGACTAGCATGCACCTTTACCGTTTCACAGTATTTGGAAAGCCTAACAGTTTTTTGTTCAAGAAAAGATAGACAAAGAATATGTCTGTAACTCAGGGTTGAACTGTGGTGTCCTTGGTGCTCTCTGAGCTAGGTTGTTTTATTAACCCAACTAGGTAATAAGCGTTAGAAAGTTATAGGGGTTTCCTCTTCGTTAACATGCAAGCTTGGCCCACTCCCTTCCAAGCACTGATGATGTTACCAAGTTGGGTCATGAAACGTCTGCAAGTAAACAACCAAGCTCAAAGAACACCAAGGTCCCCACCATTTCTTTTTCTCTTAAGTCTAGAGAAGTCAAGCCAAGATATCCTTGAGCTTCTTTCTCACCCCAAGGTGCCTTTAAAGCAGGATGTGTGCAACCTGTGGCATTCTTTCACATGTTCCCCCCACCAGGAGCTCTTCAGGAATAAAACACTCACTCACTGTTTCCTAGTGGAAGGACCCAAAGCCTCAGATTCTAGCAGTGAAAGCTTTTGAAAGCAGATGGCCAACAGTCTTAGACCAAGTCAGTTTCCTTTAGTTTAAGCCCATCTTACCTAGTTGAACCTGAGCCAAAGGAGTAGGTGCTCCTTGGAGGGGCGAAATCCCCATCAAAAAGGTGCCCATTCTAACAGGTGTGAACATTTCTACCTTTTTTTTTTTTTTTAGCTCTGCTGACAATGGAAGCCTCCATGTACTTGGGTTATATTTTTATTACTTTTTCTGACAAATATTGTGTATTTTAGGGCGGCCGAGCAAACGGCTTGTTGGGACCATGCACGGGGGAGACACGGAGGATGAGGTAAGTGGCTGTGGCTGAAATCCCACGTTGAAACATGAGTTCACAGGCACTTTTTTGCAAATTAGAAACAAAGATCATTTTAATGGTTTTCCTGCACGAAGGAAAGCATGAAGGTTTTCGCTCATTTCCCGCCAGTGCAGTTTTGCATTTATTTATGATTAAGCCAAAAACCCATTTCCTCTGCATATAGTTACACTGGGTGTAATGTAACAATTATTTAATGAACTTTTTAAAATGTTGGGTTTTAAGTTTCCCTGTCTCTTCTTTAAAATTTATATGCTGTTTTTGCGTTTCACTGTTTTATTTGTACACCTACCAAATCCCTCTGTTAGGCAGATGGGTGGTTTCTAAATTTGATTCATTAATTACTTAAATCAGGTAGGTTGAACCTTATTTAAATCAGAAGTGGGTGGATAAGATAGGATTGTAAATAATCGAAAGGTAATACGATCAACTGTGAACCTATGATTTCTTACACTTCTCTCTGAATGATTTTTTTCCATGTGTATATTCAAATATGCATATGCCCTGCATACTAAAAGCATCTGGGATTATGAATGAGCTTTGGGTGATTTATAGAATTCACTTTGATTAGAAGTGCTCATGAATGCTGACAATAAACTGCTTTTGCAGTATAATATCTTCAGAGGCTCAATAATTACCCATGTCTCAGAATTGATAGCTTGGGCCATGGTTCACCTTGCTTAGTGAGCCCAGGTCCCCAATAAGTCAAAAACTACCTGTAATAATAGCTCCAGTTTGAAAGCATTTGTTTTCCTTGCAGGTTCTCTTCCCCTACCCACACCAGAGATACTCTTCATATCCTCACAGTTCAATCCAGGAGGGTCTCTAGTTTTCACAATCCTTCCTCATTTGACATGCCAGAGATCGGTTGACTATAGGCCAGATTTAGGGGTCAACAGGTCTGAAAATGGCTTGGAGAACTGGGCTGTAACATCACCAACTACTCACATTTATTTTTATTTAGCGCACAAATACATGGACTTAACAGTGGTTCAAATGTTAATGTCTACTCCACCCAGCCCTTCAAGGACAGGGTGGTTGGTCTGTGTTGAAAAAAAATCAGACATTGGGCCGGTGTGAGCTCTTGGTGGACATTCAGAGTGTCACCGTCACCCTGAGGGGTAGAGACAAGACCCCACTTAAACAAGGACTCCTCACAGTCACCGTGTTGGGTACGGATCCTGTTCAGAGTTGACCCATGCTGGCGAGGAAGGTCAAAACCTGGCATCTTTTGTGTAAGGCAGGAGTCTGCAACCTGTGGCTCTGGAGCCACATGTGGCTCTTTCGGCCCTCTGCTGCAGCTCCCTGTCAGCTGATCCCACCCCTGGTTGGCCCTGCCCTTCCCCTCCCCATCACTCCTCACTTGGCCTGAGAATGTAAGAGTGACGGCGGAGGATGGACTCGCTCCATATTCCAGAGCAGGAGGTGACTAGGTGGGAGGGAGTGACCTTGAGTTGGCCACATGCCCACCTTATCACACTGGTTGTTAAATTATTGGTTCCCGGTGTTTTTTCTGTGGGTCCAAATGGCTCTTTGGGTTTTTAAGGTTGCAGACCCCTGGTGTAGTCTCATCTATGTAACTGCCTGTATCTGGGTGTTCAACAGCCCATTTGGCTTTTGTGGGTTGCTGTCAAAGTTGTTGGTCAGCTTTGAGCAAGTGCCGTCAAGGGCTTCCTGGATTTAAGCCTGCCAATTCATAGATGAGGAAGATCAGCATGCACAGGAAGAAGTGGATTTCTCATCATTTTGTTGTTCTGACCAAGGCTTCCGAGACTGCAATGAAGCGCACGCTTAGTTAAAACAACTCTCGTTTTATTTTCAACGCTGGGAATTATGTTCATTCCCAGCCTGTAATGAGTCCCAAACAGTCCCTTGAGATAAGCACCCACCTTTCTCTCCTTTGAATGGCTGCCAATAACTAAAGTGCCAAATGAAGTATTAAAAAAAACCAAGTCCACACCACAATTAGGTTTAATACGATAGACTTGCAGGGCCAGTGCAACACGTTCATACACCAGTGTAATATAATATAACATCACATACATATAGTATATGGGAATGTGTGTTAGTTATTACTTATTTGGGTTTAGGGATTCTATTTCTTTCATTTACTGAGTTATTGGGGTGTATTTCGTGTTTTTTTTGGGGGGGGAGGGGCTGCACCAGGGAGGCTCATTGTACATGTGTTGTGCATTGACATTTGGTTTCGTTTGATTTGATTTGAAGTTACACGGCCTCTGCTCTACTAACCAGTAAAACTCAACCTTGAAGGGTCTGCCTTGGTTCCTGTTTCTTCAAGCTGCCCTCTTAGCTTGGTCCAGTCGTGCTTGAGCTGGTCATGCTGCTAAGCTGTCTTCTCCAGCCTTGTTTGGATTTGAATTCTCTTTTCTCTTTTTCTCTTTTTTTTTTAACCCTCTCTGGTGTCCTTCCTCTAACTTCTTCCTGCCTCCATCTTGGGGGGCCCTTGCATGCTGCTGCTCCCTCTTCCAAAGATCGGGGCAGCCCAAGCCCGAGCCCAAAAGCGCAAAGCTGCCCGAGCCAAGGCAAAGGTGCGTGTCTCTCTCCTGCCTGCCAATCACCTGGGGGAGCGGGGGGGTGGGGGGTGGCTCATCCCTTGCTCCCAATACCCCTTGCCTCTCTTCTCTGCTCTTTGGGTTGTGCTCACCTTCAGAAGGCCTTGGCAGTAGGAGGACAGGGGCGAAGGTAAGACACGAGAGCTGGCGTGCCGTCTGCCAGGGGTGGAGGCCACACACAACAGCTTCTCCCTAATCTTCGGTTCAGGGATGGGATATATATATATATATTTTACGACCGGTTCTGTGGGTGTGGCTTGGTGGGCATGGCAGGGGAAGGTCCCAGCAAAATCCCACTTCCCTCCCCACTAACCTGCTTTCCAGCTCTGTTCTCCTGTGTAGGGCAACCAAAAAAGACCCAGCCAATCAGCTAGGACTCAATGGGAGGCAGAGAAGAGATGGGGTTGGTGGGTCCAGTCACAGGTGGGATTTGCCGGTTCTCCGAACTACTTAAAATTTCCACTGCCGGTTCCCCAGAACTGGCTGAATACCACCCTCTGTTCAGGTTATATCTAGAGACTACCAGGGAGGGAGGTGGTCGGGTTGGATCTAATGCAGTGTTTTTCAGCCTTGGCAAACTTGAAGATGGGTGGACCAACTCCCAGAATTCCCCCCGCCAGCCATGGGAGTTGAAGTCCACCCATCTTCATCTCACCAAGGTTGAGACGCTCTGCTCTAATGGGAGGAAGTCATCCCAGAACTAAGAAACAGCTTTCTCAGGAGTTGTTTTGCCAAACTGTATGTCAGGACTCCAACAGATCCACCCCCATTCAAATCATAAGTCTCTAGCCACATCTCAGAGAAAAGAAAATTGATTTATTAGAAGTGGTCATGTTGATGTTGGCTGGATGCAGCCGATACTAAAGTATATCATTTCCCCCTTGGCCCTGGTCTTGCCCCCACCCCCTGGATGTGTATTCTCCAATGGGACACATCCGTCCCCAAAAGTCATCCATCATGCTCTCCAGTCATATCCTTGTGCTCCAACAACTTTGGGCTACCAGGGTGATTATCTCTGCACTTTAGGAATGCACTGTTTCCCCCCACTCCCTCTTTCTGGCAGCTAAAAAGACCAAAGGAGTATCTTTTTAGTCGACACCGTGTTTAGCCACCATTTTCTGGGTTGTCACAACATATTAAGGTTTAAATTGTGTTTCGGTAAACCCACTAGGGTGGGGGTATCAAACTTGTGGTGTCATGGCATCACGTGACATATTGGGACTTTTCCCCTCTTCACTACACCGGGTGTGGGCGTGACTAGTGTGTGACACATTCGGCCTGTGGGCAGGCCTGCACTAGGGGATGTGAGAACCAGTAAGTGTAGTATTCCTGTTTCTGTTTTAAAGAAAAATGGAAAGGCACGTTTGATAGTATAAATCTCTTTCTTTCCCCTCAAAAATTTCCTTTTTTCATTGTACTTCCCTGTGGAACTGTTACCTTCAAGCACAAATTTTCAGAGGACAACAGATTGCCTTAGAGGAGGCAAGGACCCTCTTCCAGGCCTCCCTATGTCACTCTCACGCACATACACAAAGTGTTTTGTTCCTTAAAATTACAGCTTTTATTCACAATAAACTAAAGAGACTGTAGATTATTTAACTGGATAGCAACTGTATTCATTCAGTCGTACCGATAAATATTATCTATATCAATTCTTCAAGACTGGGGTGTATTTAAAAAAATAAAATAAAATCAGAGAACCAATGCATACTTTTTCTTACAGGAAGACTCAGAGGAAAGTGAAATTGATCTGGATGATGACGACGATGACGACGATGACGATTTGGAAGATGACAGCATGGACATCTCCCCCACCAAGGCCAATCGGAGAGTCAGGAAGCCAGAGCCACTGGAAGAGAGCGATAACGACTTCTGAGGAACCTCAACAGGGATGACAAATGACAACTTACCCATGACTATACATATGAGGAGAACCTCAACATCTTCAAGTTAACAGTCTAGAAACAAAATCTTGGTCAGCACTAGGATGTGATTCTCAGTTATTTCAAAGAGCAGTTTAGGATGGGTTAACAAACTGAGTTTGTCTCTACTTTACAGACCGGCAGTTGAGTCTTGAAAAAGCCAATTCTCTGTGACAGATTAAAAAAATAATTATTTTTTTGTCAAAGATCAAGGCAAAATAGAGCAGAGTGGAGGGAAACCCCCCACCACCACCACAAGGAGAGGCTGATGGGTTTAGAATTTTTCCAGTTGTTTGAACTCCCATTTGTCCTTGAAGCTGTTGGTACATCCAATTCCAAGTTGGTCCATTGAGGAGAAATCCTCATTAGACGGGGGTGAAAATAGCTCTAGGAAAAACAGAGTTTATTTGAACAGAATTAATCATATACATCTCTGTCTGTAGAAACATGTTTCTTCAGATTCATGGAAGTATTTGATAGACCATTTTGCTCAAGTCAGGAAGTATTAACCTTGTTCTGCACTGGCGTCTCCTTGGTTCACAACTCTACACCAATGACAATCTTGTCTCCTTCTGATTTTGACTGTAACATTCCTGCATTTTGCAAGTAAATGCTCTTCACTTCCTCTCCCTTGTCTTTGATCTTATGTCTTTGCCCCCAATTAAGAAATTCAAGAAACATAATTCCAAAATCAATCTACCGGCCTCTTTCAAATCAGATTTGAAATCATGCTGCTTCATCCAAGCATCCGGGATGCTGTGATGATTGGTTGAGAGTGAGTCGGGCTTCTCTTTGATCCCAGTTTGATGGATATATCTCCCCTTCAGGTCTATCCCAGGCCTTCAAGACATCCATCCTTTCACCCTGCCCTCGGTCAATGGGCACAAGGAAGGTATCCGTGCATGCCTGCAAAACGCCACACTCTTCCTCCAGCTTAGTCCCAACTGTGCATTATATCTCCACCACGCAGCTAGGGGTGTTTGCTCGGATGGCCTCAGAAATCACCTTGGCTCCCGATTCACCGATTTTATTTCCCAGCAAGCTGTGGGAGAAACAAACGAAGAAGCTTTAGAAGAGCCACTTCACCACAAAGACTTGGCTCAAGCTCAGACTGATCAGCTCTCCAATTGCATCCAGTTGGAAGGAGATGTGGGTTGTTAACACAGGGCTGGGATTCTACCGGTTTGGACCAGTTCTACAGAAATGGTGGTTACGATTCTGCGCAGTTTGGAGAACCGGCAAATTGTGCCCCTAGCTGGCCCGGCTCTTCTCTGCCCCTCCCCTCCCAGTCAGTCCTTATCGTGCATGCATGACATTGCTGACTGGGTTCTCCCCTGCCCAGTCACTCCTTAAGGTATTTCTTTCTCTTTCCCTCTTCCCGACTATTAGCTGTTCCGATGATCTGTGCCGGGATCCCCCTCACTGTCTTACTGCTTTGCCCAGGAGGCCCCAAAATGGAGCAGCTCTGTTTTTTTTTTTGCTTTCCTGGGCCCCAGGAAGCTTTTGGGGAGCAAAAACACCCTCCCAGGAGGCTTCCCTGAGGCCCAGAAGCCAAAAAAAATGGGGAGGGGGTTGCTGCGAAGAAGGAGGAGGAGGAGAGGGAGAGAGGGGAAAGGGAGGAGGAGGAGAAGGAGAGAAGAAGGAGGAGAAGAAGGAGAAAGAGAAGAAGAAAAGAAGGAGAAGAATCACATGGCCATGCCCACCTAGCCATGTCCACAGGACCAGTTGTTAAAAAATTTGAATCCCACCCTGGTTGTACCTTGACTGCTTCCTTTCCACCATTGGCTTACGGTAGTTTTGGTTACTTCTGACTCTTCTGGACCAAACACATTATTTCAGAAAGTCTTAACAGCTTGGAGCTCCCGCTTGGATCATCAGTGGCCATGGTTGGCCGCCTTGTTTTCTGTTGACTTCTTTTTCACAGGCCTTTGATTTTTCCAAGCACCAGGGTCTTCTCTGTTGACACTTACCTGTGCATTAGGTGTCCAGAATGTCTAAGCTTATAGTCTTATTATGCCAGCTGAGGCATACCCTACATGACCTTAATGATTATCATTTTCTAACCTGCTGGGGAGTATAAAAAAAAACCAAAGATCCATAGGATCTTCCCTTCACCATAAGTGTGGCTATAGAAACGTTTGGAGCTTCTAGAATTGAGACCAACCTCTCCAGCAGGCACCACCTTGGGAAAGGCTGTTCTAGTTCATCGAAGGTACTTACTTGATGTAGGTGAGGTTGTGGCTTCCTGTCAGTGCCGTGGCAATGCAGATCGCCCCATCCATGCCCAAGGAGTTCTCCTGGAGACTGAACAAAAACACGGAAACATCTGGCTATATATGCACAAACAGAAATTTCTAGCATTCTTTGGTGCTTGTTCAGCATGCAGAAGGAACCAATTTCTTGCCCTTTGTCTTGTGTTTTAGTCTGGTCTGATCTGACATGTGCCTCATATCTACTCCAGCTTTATTTTCTACGAACAATCTTGAGAAACACCAAATGAATACTGAGAATCGATCAAGACTCATGTCTGAAGGAAAGTCATATGCAACTCTAAAGCCATTTTTGAAAAATTCACCAATGCAACTGCCCTGTTTTGTATTTCCTGTTTCCTTGAGCTTAAGGTGTTTCTTTCAGCTTAAGATATTTCCTCAAGTTTAAGACTGTTGTAATGACGAGGCAGTCGAGTTATTTGATCATGATCAACTGAATCATGATGATCTTTATTGGAATCTAGTCCTGCGTTTATACACATTTTTAATTATCCTCCATCATTGGTTAACTTTGGTCACTGCTTAACTTTCGTTACTGTTTAGCATAGTAAATAACACAATTAATTATCTCTAGTTAAAGTCTAACATATGTTTACTTCCTCTCTCTAATCCTCCTTTAGATTAGTGACTTTGTTTGCCTGAATTGCATTTGCTTGGAAACATTCTTTATCTGAGGTTTGCCATCCGAGATTAGAACATTCCTGCAATTACAACTCTACACAAAACATTTCAAGGCAGCCAGTTGATTTAGGAAAAAAGATACAACATTCTTGAAATATTGATAAGCCCTGTACTTTACAAATCTAACAATTGCTTGATGATAGGTACAATATTAAGGCTATTTGCTTCTTTCTCTGGATAATAAATGCAAAATCATTTCAGTCTGACCCAAGCAGAGCATATATATATATGACCTAAATGTTAATAGCTGAAACTTGCCATCAAAGCTAGGAAACCAAGCCTTCGAGATACAAAAGAGATTGCTTCCAATTTGAGCAATAAAACACATCAAAAGTGCCCAACCCTGGAATTTTGAAGACTTACAGACTTCAACATCCAGAATTCCCCAGTCATCCATGCTGGTGGGGAATTGTGGAAGTTGGCGTTTCACAAGTCATAGGTCTTTAAAAGTTCTGGATTTCTAAGAAGTTGAAATCTCTAAGTTCTTTAAAGTTGCCACAGTTGGACACCCTTCGCATAGAGTAAGACTTTTTCCCAAGCAGCCTTTCCCACACAATCACAACTTACTTCAACCTGCGGAGGGTGCTATTGACTTTCAAGGAGTGGCCCACAGCCTTGGCTCCCATCAGACCAATGGAGTTTCCTCTAAGGCTGAAATCAGAAATAAGGAAGAATGGTGATGAGGAGGCGACAAGCTGGATGGAGCAGTTAACCCATATCTCTGAGATAGGAGAGGGAGAGATCCCATCCCCATCATCCAGGCAGTGTTCCCAATGTTCCCAGGTGGTATCCAAGAAATAACATGAAATATGAATGAATGAATCACATGAGAAGTTGGGAATCTAAATAAGTTTCAGAGATTTTCGATTGGGCAAGGTTGGCACCGCCTTTACTCATGTGCCTCTCAACCTCAGCAGTGTTCAGATGCGTGGACTTCAACTCCCAGGATCCCTCAGGGTGGGGGAATCCTGGGAGTTAAAATCCACACACCTTAAAAGTTACCGAGGTTGAAAAATCTGGTTCTTTCTTAAGGGCGCTTCCAGAGAATTCTCAGCCGTCGCGGCAATTCCCGGTGGGGATAATGGGAACTGCAATCCATCACACCTGGTGAGTAGCAAAGGGGTGAAACTGGAGTCAAGCCAACCTGTTAGGGTCTGCGATGTATGAGTGGGATCCCATGTCCCCCCTCTGCACCCTTATTGAAATCAAGCAGGACATTTTTACATCGAGGTGAGGAGATGGTTACTACACCTCAAAAAAGCCCACATGAAATATGAAGTTTCATATTATATGGAGCTGCCTGGAGATTCGAAGGAGGAGTGGACGGTTGGGAGATGTTTAACTAGACCCCAGACTGTCTTGGCTAGAACTAAAGACCCCGTGGAAAAAATGGGGGTTTCTTCCAGAGAACAGGGATATTTACTGAGAATGTGGCACTATTCAAACAATTATCCATCTTTTACACGGCCCTCTGGGGACCAACATGCACACAGAATGACACAGTCGGAAATATCCCTGCCATGAGTGCTTTTAATCTTTTTAAAGCTTAAATTAATAATCCCCCCCCTTTCTAGTTCCTGCCTTTTTCACACGAGATGAGATCCCTCCTTATGGGAAATCAGATGAGGTTACTTACTCCAACACGGCAAGGTTCTTGTTAACCACCAACGCTTCCGCCAAGGCTGTGGCCCCTCTCACCCCGATTGCTGCCACCTGCAGGCTGCAAACAAATCAGCACCTTTAAGAGGGCTCCCAACTATGCCAGCCTGCCATTTGGCAAAGCACCAGTACAAATACAGCCTAATAAGAGAATATTTATAGCTCAGGCTTGAGGTGAGGGGTCCTTGGCGTTCTCTGAGCTTGTTGGTTGGCTTGATGACGTTTCATTACCAAGCTAGGTGACATCATCAGTATGAGGCAGCGTAGGCTGACGGAGGTATGGTGGGTCAAGCTATTGTATATAAACAGAGAGCAAACCCCACTCTCCCTACTAATACTGATGTTGTTACTTAGTTGGGTAGTGAAACATCTGCAAGAAAACCATCAAGCTCAGAGAGCACCAAGGACCACCCTTCATCAGAGCATCCAGGAAGTCAGTGGGCTAAATGGTCAAAAGAGGGGGAAGGTTATAATTTTCATGCTGAGTTTGAAGGCCTGTGGGTTTCTGATTTTGAGGTCAAATGGCTTCCACCTGCTGCTCTCTGTCCTCTCTACTTTCCATATAAACAAGATGAAATGCACAGGAGAAGCTGGTGAGATCAAAACTGTTTCTCGGTTGGGTCCTTTCCCTTATAAAATTCCTGCAGAAAACGAAAGTCCCTGTTCAATATTTTTATGCGATTTATACTGTTCAGGTTTTCCATGCACAAAAGTACTGCCAGTGAGGATTTGATGACCTCACATTTAGAGAAGGAAACTAATTGCAGCTCATTGAAGTCTTCTGGTGAATAACAGATAAATCAGCAGCCATTAAACACACAGGTAGTCCTTGAACTATGACCACAGTTGAGTCCAAAATTTGGGCCAACAGTATCTGATCTCATCCATCGAATGCTTTCACCTGCTCCTCTTAATTGGTGTGCTGCTCTTCTGGGTAGCAAAGGAACTTACTAGAGCGCTTCCAGCGTTGAGTTCACCCGTAGGGCAGAGGCCAAAGCAGCCGTTCCTTCATCCCCAATGGCATTTTCTTGTAAACTTGAGAGACAATAAACACAAAGGATTAGTTTACTTCATGGCTCAAGGGGTGGAGATTTGACCATTAGAGGCTCAAAAGCTTGACAAAACCCACAATGGAAGAACAGTT
The DNA here is from genome assembly GCA_033807585.1 of Hydrophis major. Lineage (NCBI taxonomy): Eukaryota > Metazoa > Chordata > Lepidosauria > Squamata > Elapidae > Hydrophis > Hydrophis major. The sequence continues at coordinate 9,326,792 of CM066340.1, read as the reverse complement.
TTGAAGAGGATGAAGATTGTGGAGATGACTTCTTGGATTAGAGAAAAAACACTATCTTCGTTGATAGAACAGAATGTTGTTTATTGGCCAAGTGTGATTGGACACACAAGGAATTTGTCTTGGTGCAAATGCTCTCAGTGTACATAAAAAGAAAAGATACATTTGTCAAGGGTCAAGAATCATCAGGTACAACACTTAATAATAGTCATAGGGTACAATAAGCAATCAAATCCGATAGATAGATAGATAGATAGATAGATAGATAGATAGATAGATAGATAGATAGATGAAAGAAAGAAAGAAAGAAAAGAAAGAAAGAAAGAAAGAAAGAAAGAAAGAAAGAAAGAAAGAAAGAAAGAAAGAAAGAATTAATTAGAATTCTTTATTGGCCAAGCGTGATTAAACACACAAGGAATTTGTCTTGGCGCAAATGCTCTCAGTGTACATAAAGAAAAAGATACTTCAAGAATCAAAAGGTACAACACTTAATAATAGTCATAGGGTACAATAAGCAATCAAATCATACTAGGAAACAGTTAATATAAATCGTAAGGATGCAAGCAACAAGGTTATAGTCATAGAGTCATAAGTGGGAGCAGAAGGGTGATAAGGAGTGAGGAGAAGATTAATAGTAACAGTAGTGCAGATTTCATAAATAGATGATTGACTGGAAACAGAGTTCTTTCATAAAGTTAGTGTATCAGAACTACCTATATCTACCTGACATCTTCTGACCAGCCAAGAATTCTTTTGAACCAAATCAAATCCACTTCTCTTCATTCTGTTCAATAGATGCCTTTGTGTGAGGATTCAACATGGTAGCACCAACTTTCTTGATGGTTACCCAGACCCATACATGCTCTGTCTAATGGCTGCCTTCACGCCAAGCTAAACTTGGTGAGTTTTAACCTTGGTTAATTTGCTTTGCAACTATCTGCCTGTTTCACGAGTTTATGGTTAGCTGTATTGACTAAGTCAAAATGAGGCATTCTCAATGACTGTGTGCCATTGCTGGGATATTTAATATTAAACATTGAATATGTCATTAAAACAGGGCTATCTTAAAATATTCTGCTGCAACACAATTCTCACACGTTTACATCAATCCCGAGATTTTAGAAAAGTGGATTCCCTCCCCCCACCATTCATTGCAAAAACTGTTCATCTTAGATTTAGATGCAAACTTACTCCAAGATGGTTAAGCTCCTGTTGCATTGCAAAGCTAGATTCAGGGCCTTAGCAGCTTTGGCCTGAATAAAATTCCACTGCAAGCTAAAAGAAGAGAGAAGAATCAGAAAGAAAGCCAAATCTGGGTTGTATCAGTTCATAATGTGGATGCTGTGGGTCTGAATTAGTCCCCTGGCATGGAAAGGGAGAAAGTGACTGCCTCATTCTTTCTCCAAAGTCCTTTTCCCAAATCCTCCCTTGAGTGATGTTTGGGATTACAATTATCCAAGTTGAAAGAAATATTTGGGGGGGGGGGGTTGTTAGAGCCAAAGTAACTTTTTGTCTCTTAAATAAATATTGTTAGAGTATTTACAGCATGACTACTATTGTGAGACAACCCAGGAGCAAAACACAGACACAGAGGTTTTGTCCTTTAACACTGGTTTATATACAAGACTGCTATATACATACATACACTCTTAGGCAAATGCCAGGCAATCAATCAATCTTCAACTCTACACGGAGAACTACAACAGGGATAGAACACAAGGAGAGATGCCCTCACATGACCTCCCTTATATAGACAGCTTCTTAAAGTGGCAGTACCCTGCTGACTCATCCTCAGTTCGTCATCTTGGCTTACAACCTTACAGCAGGTGGTCAGCTATTAAATTTTCATTATCTTAACGAGTATCTTATATGCCCAAGGATATTCCTTGGACAGCAAAGGTGACTAACAAACAACTCCTGGAGCACATAACACCCAGACATATAACTGGACGGCAAAATCAGAAAACTGCATCTTCCTTATTTTGGTCATGTCATGCGGGGGATTTCACTGGAGAAAGCAAGTATGTTTGGAAGGCTGAGAGCTAAAAGGAAAGCAGGCCACCAAAGAAGATGGTGTCTGGACACAATCAAAGCTGACGCAAACCAGAGCACAGAACAAGTCAAAGAAATGGGACCTGGCCCCATGGAATCACCAAGAATTAGACATGACTGAATGGTTAATATAATCGCCGCCATGTCCAAGGAGCAGCTTCAAATTGTTGAAAGTGATTTGAGGAATTATTTTACCGACAAAGAAATAAAGGGAGACGACTATAGATCTATGTCAAGCTAATTTAAGCTCTATTCAGCTAGCTATACCCTTCTGGGATTCGGTACTTATATATTAGGTAGATGTATTAACCTCCAGGGTACTTATATATTAGGTAGATGTATTAACCTCCAAGCCACAGGTCTCCTAGCTTTGTTGGCTATACCTGGGGAGAGATTTTTCATTAGGGCAACCTGGTCTACCCAAATATGGGATGGAACATACTGCTTCCAATTTTGCCTTTCAGCCCCAATCCAGGGGCCTTCGCAGGCAGTTCCTTTCATGACAAACTATTTTGAGGAAGCAACTTTGCAAATGGACAACAAGCTTCAAACTTTAAGGCATTATGGATAACTCCTACCTTTTTTGTGAGAGGCAGAGGTTATGCTGTGGAGAAAGCCCCCCCCCCCCCCCCCCCCCGCTTTGGCTTTGCTTTTCAGAAGATTTTGAGGCCTAAAACCCAGGATGAGGCCATGCCAGGAAAGACAGCAAATGCCACCCTGGCATAAATTCCATAACTCACTGCAGAGAAGTGAGGGCTTGGTTCTCCTTCAATGCCTGGGCAATGGCGTGGATCCCTTCGTCATGCAGCAAGTTGGCCGCCAAGCTGGAAGAAACGCCCAAAGAAAGGAGTGTTTAAAAGGTGCATGGATGCTGTTGAAGATGTAGGTATTTCAAAATGAGGGTATTTCAAAATAATATACTCATTGCTTCCTGGCTTCTAGCCCCATGCCTTTAATTGCGACGCCAACTTGGCTCTCAAAAGTATCAAAGCAATAAGTCTAGATCATGGTTGTCACACAGGCACTTTTTTCAAGAGGCAACTGGACTTTCTGGTTTTTTTCTTTGAAGACATTTTGGTGCTCAAGAAACTGAAGAAGCTTCTGGGATAGAAGTGAAACATCTTCATAGAAAAACCAGAAAGTCCAGTTGCCTCTTGAAAAAAAAAAGCACCTTTGGGATATCAAAGCAATAATTAAATAGTGTCCAAATTTTTTAATATGGTGCTGTTGCAAGAAGTTTTGTTCTTCACATTTAGACCCACGATAAATCTTTTTGAGAAATATCTCCCTAAGATCAAATGTCCCAATAAACCAGTGAAACACATCCTCAATTCAAATAGCAACTTACAGTGCACAGAATGGGACAACTTGCACAGCCAACTCTCTGTGGCCAACTTTCTCCAGTCAACTCGCCACAGCCAACTTACCGTGGGACAACTTTTCTGCAGGACAATTTAACAATTCTATTTCATTATTTAAAGTAAATACAATTTTCTTTTAATTTCTGACATTCACATATCATTCTGACCCTCCTTCTGCACCCTTTAAGCTTTAATGATTCTATTCCACTTTTTCTTTGATACTAGTATAACTCTTATCCTGTGGTGAGTTGGCCATGACAAGTACAACCATTCATTACAAAACAGACATGTGAAGTTTGAAGTTGAACATGGAAGGGACTCACTCCAGATTCTTCAAGGTACAATTAGCTCGCAGAGCATTCGCGATGGCTTGTGCTCCCTCTTGGCTTATGGAGTTTTCCCGTAGACTTTTAAAGAAAAGGAAGAGGAAACCATTAATGGTGTTTTCTTACGACCTTCGTTTGGTGTGACACTCCAGTCTGTCTTAAGAACATAGAAGAGGATGGGGAGATCTGCATCCTTATGGTTCCCCTTTGTGATGATTTAATAGCTAATTGTTTTATTTTTTTTTTAAAGATTTTATTAATTTTCTACAAACAAACAAGACAAACAAAACATTAAAAAACAGCTAATTGTTTTATTTACACGCCCCCGACAAGAGTATGAAGTAGTGGGCACGAGAAATGAATCATCCAGATATCCTTAGCATCTGATCATCTTTGGGGAGATAGAATATTATAAGTGTAAGTGTGCTGATGGAAGAGAAGATTCATAATTCAGGTTGAACTGGGGGGTCTTTGGGGTTCTCTGTGCTTGGTGGTTTTGTTATACAGACCTTTCTTTGCCAAGATAGGTAACATCATCAGTGCCACTAATGAAATGTCTGCTAGGAAACAACCAAGCTCAGAGAGTACCAAGGACCTCACAAATACAAGTGTATAGAGCAGGGGTCTCCAACCTTGGCTCCTGGAAGCCTGGCGGACTTCAACTCCCAGAGTTCCACAGCCAGCAAAGCTGGCTGTGGAATTCTGGGAGTTGAAGTCCACCAGGCTTCCAGGGGCCAAGGTTGGAGACCCCTGGTATAGAGTCACCCCTGTTGACTTTGGCCAATATAGTAAACAGTCAGAGCCAACAGTATATTCTAAATATTCCTCCTTTTAGAACTGTAGGCAAAGGTGAGGAGTCAGCACTGGGCATATCACAGTATGGACTTACTTGAGGCTGGTGAGACTTTGGTTGCAGCAGAGAGCATGTGTGACAGCTGTCACTCCAGTGTCGCTGATGGAATTGCTCTGGAGACTGAAATACACACAAAACCCAGGAAAATGAGAAAGATGCGCTAGATAGATCTCATTTTAATCATATTCTTCCTGTTCTGTTTAAAGCTTTTTTTCACTTAACAACTGCAGTGATTAACTTAATAAGCCTGACAAAAAAAAGGGGGGGGGGCTTAAAATTGAACTTTATTCACTTAACAACTGCCTTGCTTAGCAACAGAAATTCAAGTCTCAATTATATATATATATATATATATATGTTGTGACTCCGGGTTTGGAATCTGCTCCTGTGGCAGATATGAGTTCAAGCGATGAGGATATGGCAGCAAAATATGAGCTAGCATTGCTTAGTGACTTGGATAGTAGCCAGGATGAGGAGATGGATTTAACAAGGGGAGATAAACCTGATTTAATGGAGTTGTCAGGACCTTCGACCTCCTCTGGTTCTTGATCTGAGCAGCAGCCAGGAATGGCTGACAAGGAAGGCATGAGGGAGTTTGCCAGTGGAGAAGAAAACTTGGAGAACTTATGGCTTGACGTCAGAAACAGAAGGAGGCTCAGACGCCAATCTCAATTAGGAAGGAGGCGTCGAGCCAGTAATTAATTAGGGAAATTAACACGCTCCATAAGTGGACAAAAGGACATGGCTGGGCTGATGGAACTCGCCAGAAGCAAAGTGTCTAAACGGAGTGAAGACATGCAGCAAACTCTCTGAGGCTTGTGAATTACTGCTACGCCAGGATTGCCGGACAGAGTGTGGATTTATTGCTGTGTTCTGGAATTACTCCAGCCGTTCTCTTGTGGGGGTTTGTTTTTGATTTGAGTTAATTCTGAAACGGCTGAACTTTGTTTTGCTCACCTGAAATTAAAGGGGAGACATAACATTTATATATATATATATATATTGATATCCCAGGTTTACTTTTTACAAACAACCCAAGCATATTTAACACATCTGCCTCCTCCTATTTTCCCCACAACAACAATCCTGTGAGGTGAGTTGGGATGAGAAGAGAATGAGTGATCAGCTGGCTTTCATGGCTAAGGTGGGACTAGAACTCCTGGCCACCTGGTGATTGGCCCAAAGACATCCAGCTGGCTTTCATGACTTAATGTGGGAATAGAATTCACCACCTCCTGGTCATTCGCTCAAAGTTATTCATGGCTAAGGCAGGACTAGAACTCCCCATCTCCTAGCGATTGGCCCAAAGTCATTCAGTTGGCTTTTATGGCTAAGGCAGGACTAGAACTCCCCGTCTCCTGCTTTTTAGGCTGGTGCCTTAACCACTAAACCAAACTGTCTCTAGTCTCTTTCCAAGAGAGAGAAAAAGTCACCCCAACAGATAGAGACCAGCAGGGCGAACCACTTACTCCAGGGTTAGGAGGGTACGATTCAACCTTAGTCCTTCAGCCAAAGCTGCCACACCCTGGTCGCCAACACAGTTTCCCGACAAACTACAAAAGGAAGAGAAATGAATGGTTGTCAATAAGTCACCGGTTGATTTAAGGCTGTAGAAGGACACTTTCACAAACGATTATAAATTGAAGTTCTCATAGACTTGATTTCCATTCCATCTGATGGATAGAGTTATCATCCCACCAAGGGAGAAAGAGATTTATTTATTTAAGAAAAATTATATATGGCTGCCCAACTAACTCTTAGGATCTCTGGGGCAGCTTGGAAAGATAAAAACTCAATAAAATTACAATAAAAAAACAACAACCCCAGCCACCCCCACCTCCTTGGCAAAAACAATCAATCAAATAAGCCGTTTGATGGGCTCCGTCCTTCTCTGGAGTCCCCAGGCCTGTTGCGACTAGCCTGAAGGTGAAGGTGAAGGTTCCCCTCGCACATCTGTGCTAGTCGTTTCCGGCTGTAGGGGGCAGTGTGCTCATCTCTGTTACAAAGCCAAAGAAGAGCCAGCGCCGTCCGAAGACGTCTCTGTGATCACGTGGCCGGCATGACTAAACGCCAAAGGCGCACGGAACGCTGTTCCCTTCCCCCCAAAGGGGTCCCTATTTTTCTACTTGCATTGTTTACGTGCTTTCAAACTGGTAGGTTGGCAGAAGCTGGGACAAGTGACGGGAGCTCCCTCCGTTACGCGGTGCTGGGGATTTGAACCATTGAACTGCCGACCTTTCTAATTGACAAGCTCAGTGTCTTAGCCACTGAGCCAACATGTCCCATAGCATGTACACACACACACACACAGAGAGAGAGAGAGAGAGAGAGAGAGAGAGAGAGAGAGAGAGAGAGTGTATACACCAGCATGTAGAACCAGGGCTTCAGGGCCTGTGAAAGAGAATAGGGATAGGATAGGATAGAAGATAAAATAGAACAGAACAGAACAGAACAGAATAGGACAGGACAGGAATAGGAAAGAATAGAATAGAATAGAATAGAATAGAATAGAATAGAATAGAATAGAATGGAATGGAATGGAATGGAATGGAATGGAATGGAATGGAATGGAATGGAATGGAATGGACTGGGATGGGACGGGACGGGACGGGATGGAATAGGAATAGGAAAGAATAGAGTAGAATAGAATAGAGTAGAGTAGAATAGAATAGAATAGAATAGAATGGGAATGGGACGGAATAGGAATAGGAATAGGAAAGAATAGAGTAGAATAGAATGGAATGGAATGGAATGGAATGGAATGGAATGGAATGGACTGGGATGGGACGGGACGGGATGGAATAGGAATAGGAAAGAATAGAGTAGAATAGAATAGAGTAGAGTAGAGTAGAATAGAATAGAATAGAATAGAATAGAATAGAATGGGAATGGGAATGGGACGGAATAGGAATAGGAATAGGAATAGGAAAGAATAGAGTAGAATAGAATGGAATGGAATGGAATGGAATGGAATGGAATGGAATGGAATGGACTGGGATGGGACGGGACGGGATGGAATAGGAATAGGAATAGGAAAGAATAGAGTAGAATAGAATAGAGTAGAGTAGAATAGAATAGAATAGAATAGAATGGGAATGGGACGGAATAGGAATAGGAATAGGAATAGGAAGGAATAGAGTAGAATAGAATAGAATGGAATGGAATGGAATGGAATGGAATGGAATGGAATGGAATGGAACGGAATGGAATGGACTGGGATGGGACGGGACGGGACGGGACGGGATGGAATAGGAATAGGAAAGAATAGAGTAGAATAGAATAGAGTAGAGTAGAGTAGAGTAGAATAGAATAGAATAGAATAGAATAGAATAGAATAGAATAGAATAGAATAGAATAGAATAGAATAGAATAGAATAGAATAGGAATGGGAATGGGACGGAATAGGAATAGGAATAGGAATAGGAATAGGAATAGGAAAGAATAGAGTAGAATAGAATAGAATAGAATAGAATAGAATAGAATAGAATAGAATAGAATAGAATAGAATAGAATAGAATAGAATACTTTATTGGCCAAGTGTGATTGGACACATAAGAAATTTGACTTGGTGCAAATACTCTCAGTATACATAAAATAAAAGATACATTTGTCAGGAGTCGAGAATCATAAGGTATGACACTTAATGATAGTGTGAAAATGGGGGCCAATTTTTTCTCTTCAGGGAGGATGTTCCACAAGGAAGGAGCCACCACAGAGAAGGTCCTTCTTCTTGGTCCTATGAGAGGGACCTCCTTAGGAAAAGGGATCTGTAGTATTCCCTGCCTCCCTGCTCTAGTGAGTTGGGTAGTAGATGTGACCAGGAAAAGGCAGAAGATGGAGCTCAACTGCGTGGATTCAACCTTGGCACATCCTGTTCCCAAATGCAACCCTTCCGATGGCTTGCTGTGTGGTCTGAGTCCCACAATAGGTGTGTGGCGTCCCGATTCCCATATAATGTGACTGAGTTCACGCTACAAGGCACATATCATTATTTTCCCCTTCTGCAAATCCCCATGGATTTGGATCTTACAAATGGCCACCATCTATGGTTAATTACCCCTGCCCCGACCTCTTGCCCCTCACCCCATGACTAAGGGGGTGGGGCATTCCGTTTCTCACTCCTCACATGAGGTCCTTGAGCCCCCAGTTCCTCTTCAGGGCTTCGGCCAGCTGCTTTGAACCTTGCAGTCCTACCTCATTCTTCTGGAGGCTGGGAAAGGAGAAGGAGAAGGACATCGTTAATGGGTCCAGACATGGAGCACTGTCCTTCTAAGGAGTGACTCTCTACTTCAAAAGAGGGCCTTGGATATTTAGGATCAGGAAAGGGTCTTTTTTAATTTGAGGAAGGGTATGTCACCAACTCTCCCTCCCTCATCTGTCTATCGAACTGCCTGCCTGCCTGCCTGTCTGTCTGTCATCTCTCTCTCTCTCTCTCTCTATCTTCTCTATCTGTCTATCTATCATCTATCATTATCTTTCTATCATTATATGTATATCTATCATCTGTCTATCTATCTCTCTAATCTATCATTATCTATCATTATCATTATCTATCTATCTCTATCTATCATTATCTGTCTGTCTATCATTATCTATCTATCTATCTATCTATCTATCTATCTATCTATCTATCTATCTATCTATCTATCTATCTATCTATTATATTATCTATCTGTCTGTCTTGTCTGTCTGTCTCTCTCTGCGTAATATGTATGTATGTATGTATGTATATACCATTATCTATCCAATCTATCACTTTCTGTCTGTCAGTCTGTCTCTCTATCTAATCTATCATTATCTATCTATCTATCTATCTATCTATCTATCTATCTATCTATCTATCTAATATATCATTATCTGTCTGTCTGTCTTGTCTGTCTGTCTCTCTCTGCGTAATATGTATGTATGTATGTATATATCATTATCTATCCAATCTATCACTTTCTGTCTGTCAGTCTGTCTCTCTATCTAATCTATCATTATCTATCATTATCTATCTATCTATCTATCTATCTATCTATCTATCTATCTATCTATCTAATATATCATTATCTGTCTGTCTGTCTTGTCTGTCTGTCTCTCTCTGCGTAATATGTATGTATGTATATATCATTATCTATCCAATCTATCACTTTCTGTCTGTCAGTCTGTCAGTCTGTCTATCTATCTATCTATCTATCTATCTATCTATCTATCTATCTATCTATCTATCTCTATCCATTTATTTGTATCCCATTTTTATTATTTTTCCATTAAGGCGACAAATCCTCCTAATCCTCCCTCCTCCTATTTTCCCTACAACAACAACCCTGTGAGGTGGGTTGGGCAGAGAGGGAGAGAGTGGCCCAAAGCCACCTAACCCCCTTTCAGGGTCTCTCGCTTTCTAGCCTGCTGCCTTAAACCATTGGACCAAAGCTGGCTCTTTTAACACGATGCCAAGGAGGAGGAGGAGGAGGAGGAGAGCAAAGGAAGAGGGTCTCTCTGCAGAATGGCTGCTTTGGAATAGCGAACAAGCCCTCCAGCAGACAGGCGTTGATGGTCCATCACTGCAGAGAAAGGGCTGGGAGGGATCGGGACCTCCCAGCATGGCTTTGGAGCAGGGGACTGCAACTTTACGAGTTGCGGACTTCCAACTCCCAGAATTCCTCAGCCAGCGCATGCTGCCCGGGAAGGGACAGAGTGCAAATGATGCCATGTGCCAATGATGGGTGCCAACTCACTGCAGCGTCATCAGTGTTTGGTTGCTGGCGAGCATCTCGGCCAGGCCTGCTGCCCCTTTGTCCTTGATCAGGTTGCTTTGGAGGCTGGAGGAAGAGAATGGCTTGTGAGAAGACATCCGGTCAAGCATCCACGTAGTCCTCAACATACAGCCCTTCATTCAATGGTATAGGTTCTCCTGCTTGAGCAGGGGGTTGGACTAGAAGGCCTCTAAGGTCCCCTTCCAGCTCCTATTCTATTCTAAATTAGAAACCATGCAAAGTCACAACTCTGATAAAAATAGGGGCTTATGATCAAATCCTCCCATCTACGACTGTCATAGAGCTGTGGAGCCGTGGCGGTGCAGTATTGCAGGCTAACTCACGGCTTGTTGCCAGGAGTTCGATCCTGGCCAGCTCAAGGTTGACTCTGCCTTCCATCCTTCCGAGGTCATTAAATGAGGACCCAGATTGTTGGGGGCGACAGGCTGACTCTGTAAACTGCTTAGAGAGGGCTGGAAAGCACCGTGAAGCGGTATATACATCTAAGGGCTATCGCTATTGTATCCCCACCCTCCTCTGATCAAACTTTGATCGCTGGGCAACCAGCATTTATTTAGGATGATTGTCACATCCTGAAGTCATTTGTGATCATCATTTGTAACCTTCCCAGCCAGCTCCGGACAACCAAAGTCAAGGGAGCAAGTTGAATTCGCTGAACAATTGCATGATTCACAACAACCACGGTGAAAAAAATAAATTGGGCATGATGCCTCCTTTAACATCCGTCTTGCTCGGCAATGGAAATTCTGCTCTCAACTGTTGCTGTAAGTTGAGGACTGCCTACACAAGGCTTGTGGGTTCAAGGCCGAGAAAGTGGAGTTGTCCTTACTTGAGCGAGAGCAACTGTTGGTTGTTTTTCAGGGAGTCAGCCAGTGCCTTCGCTCCGTTGGGCCCGATGGCATTGCCCCGAAGACTGGCAGAGGGAAAGAGGGGAAAATTAGCCACACAGTGATCACCTCTGGACTCTGCTATCATCTTGGAAGCAGGATTTTTAAAATGCTTTTAAAAATACGATTTTTTTTTCAAAGCGGAGATAGAAGTTTCTCGGTTGAGTGATGCCTAGAGGTGGATCTCTCATCCCACAATCAGGAGACTAGATGGAGACTGATATTTCTCTCGGTGGACTCAATGAGAATATATCTGCTAAATAAAACTTCTCATTGGCAACAGGAAGGGCATCCGGCCAGTAAACACTCAGCTCCATTCAGTTGCCCAGTCTCTATCCCTGTAAGGCAGTGCTTCTAGGCTCCGTCAAGGGGGGCGCGTTTGACCTTGGAGAACATGCTTTTTTATTTTGATTTTTTTACTGTCCTAGAATAAAGTGCAATTGCACTTCCACTACATTAGGGGGCAGTGGCGCTCTCATTGGCAGAGTGTGCGCAGGGAGCATTCGCTCGGTGGTGTAGGAGTTTTGTTTGCACTGAGCATGCGGGCTTTGCACACAGCACAGAGTTTATAGTCACGCGGGGGCGCGAGATGTTTTATTCTTACTAGGGGGGGCATGACAGAAAATAATTGAGAAGCACTGCTGTAAGGGATTGTGGGGTTGTTCAAAGAAGATGATGATGATGATGAGAAAGTTTTCTCTGTTGGGGCAGGCTCAACTCAATGGCAGCCAGTTGCCGACCTCTCTCGAAGCGCCACAATGTTTTTTAATCCCATAAAATACTTACTCCAGCACTAAAAGGCTCCTGTTGACCATCAGGGATTTAGCCAGAGCTTTTGCTCCTTTGGTGCCAATCTGGTTTTCTGCCAAGCTGCCAAAAAAACAGGTAATTAAAAAAATTAAAAGCGTTTTAAAGGCGTTTTTAAAATAAAAAATAAAAAATCTCTCAGTTCAGTCGTGAAGGCCAAATATGGCTTTTTAGGCTGGTGCTTCGGTATGTATTTTATTTTCCAATGAGACAAACCAAAACAGGAAGATCAGAAACAGATAATCAGAGTTGGAAGGGACCTTGTAGGTCATCTAGTCCAACCCCCTGCCCAAGCGGGAGACCCTACACCATTTCTGACAAATGGCGGTCCAATCTCTTCTTGAAAGCCTCCAGGGATGAAGCTCCCACAATTTCTGAATAGCAGAATAATAACAGAGTTGGAAGGGACCTTGTAGGTCATCTAGTCCAACTCCCGCCCAAGCGGGAGACCCTACACTATTTCTGACAAATGGCAATCCAGTCTCTTTTTGAAAGTCTAAGTAATGGTCATTTCATTACAATTTATCAGAATATTCAGACAAAAGGGTTGCCTCTCATTCAAAGAGGAAACCCCAATCTTTAGCTTTCTTCCTCTTTTATAGTTAACATAACAAAGAAAAATGAAAGTTGATCAGACAGGTAAAAGGAACCTCCCCCTTTGCACAGGAAATCAGTGACATGGAGTCAAACATGTTACATATTTGCATCCCATAGTATGATGCATTTTCATTAAAATGAGATCTGATGTCAGAAAAGGGAGATTAAACCAAACCTCAATTGGTACTAACCAACTTTTTCTTATCTGGAACTAACCTCCAGCTTGTTTATCAGTTTAGAAATGTTAGAAGCTAATTAACCCAAACATCATTTTAAAAGAGAAAAAATAAATAAAATTAAAATACAAAATAACTATGTTAGCAGTGTGCAGTAGCAGCCAAAAAAGCCAATGCAACCCTAAACTGCATTAACAGAAGGATACAATCAAGATCAAAGGAAGTACTAACACTAATCTCTAAAGCCTTAAGGCTACACTTAGGGTACTGCATACAGTTTGGTCACCATATTATAAAAAAATAGTTGTTGAGATTCTAGAAAGAGTGCAGAGAATAGCAACCAGGATGATGAGGGGACTGGATGCTAAAACATATGATGAATGGTTACAGGATCTGGGCCTGGCTAGTCTAAGGAAGAGAAGGACCAGGGGAGACAGGATAGCAGTCTTCCAACTTTTGAGGGGTTGCCACAGAGAGGAGGAAGAGGGTCAAGCTATTTTCCAAAACAGCCAAAGGCCAGACAAGGAATAATGGACGGAAACTGATCAAGGAGAGATTCAACCTGGAAATCAGGACCAATTAATACACCAAGACAAATTCGTTGTGTGTCCAATCACACTTGGCCAATAAAGTATTCTATATTCTATATATTCTAGAAGTCTTGCAAGATATTTTGTTATCATCTCCTTTTTACAGTTGTCTGTCTATCATGATCACTCTTGACCTTTATCTCAATTTGTACTTTGCCTATAGAGCCAGCTATGGCCTCTACTTAACCCCTACCCGGCCCGATGGGAGTCTGACAACAGCCAAAAGAATGCATGTTCTTGTACAGGAACAGGAAACTCAAGGGCAAAGCCCAAGAGAAGGTATAAATTCCACCCACACTCAACTCCATGTGGTCAGCTGCACCAGAACTACAAACATGTCAATAAATGGACCCTCTTTCCAATTAATCCCCAGCCTCCATTTTGTCTTTCTCCCAGCTTGGAACTGAACCAGATGGATATTTCTTCCCACACCATCTAAAAAAATGTCACGCTCAATTGAAGCAACTACAACCCAATCATTTACTAGACAGTTTCGATCCCTATCTATAAGAAATTATTCCTCAAAATATAATCTTCTTTTCCTTCAAATTATAGTGTCAGAGAAGATATCAATGGTCATCAATCATAAGAAACTGCATTATGAAGTATTTGTCCTTTATTGCCTTATAAGTAATATAATAAAAGGCGTGGAACATCAAGAATTTTTTTTGTCCTGTCTCAATATGGCACTGCTAGAAATCAACAGAGATAGGATCTAGACCAGGGGTAAGGAACGTTAGCTCTTTTATCACTTATGGACTTCAACTCCCAGAATTCCTGAGGGAGCCATAAAAGGTTCCCCATCCCTGGCCTACTGGTTTTTTCAGTTGTGAGGGAAATCAATTTTTGACTTGAATGGGACTGTTTAATATACAAATGTAGGACATATTTTTATATATATTCTTTGTATGTCCTACATTTGTATATTAAACAGTCCCATTCAAGTCAAAAATTGATTTCCCTCACAACTGAAAAAACCAGTAGGCCAGGGATGGGGAACCTTTTATGGCTCCCTCAGGAATTCTGGGAGTTGAAGTCCATAAGTGATAAAAGAGCCAATGTTCCTTACCCCTGATCTAGACCAAGGAAGGAGAAGCAGAAAATGAGCCATTTCCTCCATCTCGGTTACGAGGTTGCAATCTTATTGTCAGAAGAGGGAGCGTTGCTATGATTTCATCCCCAAACATGGATAATTTCTTTCCCACAAAGAGGATAATTCTGACAGCTATTAATCATTTCCAAGCATGGAAACAGAAATCATCACACATTTTTTTTCCCCCGGGCACCAAAAAGGCTCAATTTTTAAAGACAGCAAGCAACACCATTTTTAAGCATGGAATTCCACCCCAAATCTCGTCCTAACTGTCCATTTTTGCATTAGGGTTCAAAAAAAAAATTGCCTCTCCGGGCGCCGTTTTTCCTGACCGTGGATAAAATGCTCGTGTTCAATCCTCTACAGAGAATAAGAGAGAGAGAGAAAGAGAAAGAGAAGAAAGAAAAAGGAAATAAGAAAGGAAAGAGAAGAAAGAGAAAAAGAGAGGGAAAGAGAGATAATTTCCTGTTGATGAGAAATACCTGATTCTTTGAATCTGACAGTCTTTCCCACTCAGAACACTGCTGAGGAGATCCATGGCCGTGTCTTTCAACTGGTTGCAATCCAACCTTGCAGGCAAAAAAAAGGAGAAAAACAAAGCATTTCCCATTAATCCAAGTTGAAGAGAAGGAAGAAATTGCCTAATTATTTGGATTATTTGAGTGTGGATAGAGAAATAGAAAGTGTCCAGTGGTTGTGAAAAGGGGGCTGGGTGGGTGTGAATCTAGGCGATAATCTGTCTTGAACCTATGTTGAATTGTTGGCTTGAAAAGGAAGATGAAGACTGGACAGAAGAGGGAGTTTCAAATTCTACTTTTCTTCAGCCAGATGTCTGTGGAGATTCTCCATCATCCAGGTCCTGGTTGTCCTGAAGATGTTCCCCACCCCCCATCTCAAAAGGCAACTAGACTTTCTTGGGGTTTTTTGGTCTGGAAAATGTTGCGCTTCTTTTCCAAGAAGCTACTTCTGAACTAAAGAACTGGAGAAGCTTCTTGGATGAGATGTAAAATGTTTTCAAACCCCCCCAAAAAATGAAACAAAAACCAAGCAAGCCCTTTGAAAGAAGAAAGCACCTTTGGGACATGAGCCATAGAAATTCCCAGATGCAATCCAAGAAGGGTTATTGGGGAAGTGGGTAAAAGTACTGAATGAGAAGAGGGAAGGTCCAAGTTTTAATTCACCTCTGCCATGGAAGGTCCATGGGGATGTTGGATCTCCCTCTCAACCAAGGAGGTGTGATGGTGCAGTGCAGAATGTTTCTGTTGTGGGAGAAAATACCAGGAGGGAGAACTTTGTGCACCACCATGGACTCCTGAATGAAAGGCAAGATATGCCTCTAATAACTATCTAAATCAAGGGTCCTCAAACTTGACAACTTTAAGACTTGTGGACTTCAACTCCCAGAATTCTCCGAGCCAGCATAGCTGGTTATCCAGTCTAAGGCTCTTCCTCCTGTCTCCAAGGCCATTCCCTCAGACCATTATTCAAGGTTTCCCTAGCTCTAGGACAGGGGTCCTCAAACTTGACAACTTTAAGACTTGTGGACTTCAACTCCCAAAATTCTCCAGCCAGCATGGCTGGTTATCCAGTCTAAGGCTCTCCCTCCTGTCTCCAAGGCCATTCCCTCAGACCATTATTCAAGGTTTCCCTAGTTCTAGGACAGGGGTCCTCAAACTTGACAACTTTAAGACTTGTGGACTTCAACTCCCAAAATTCTCCAGCCAGCATAGCTGGTTATCCAGTCTAAGGCTCTCCCTCCTGTCTCCAAGGCCATTCCCTCAGACCATTATTCAAGGTTTCCCTAGCTCTAGGACAGGGGTCCTCAAACTTGACAACTTTAAGACTTGTGGACTTCAACTCCCAAAATTCTCCAGCCAGCTTCCTTCTTGGATTGCTTCTGGGAATTTCTATGGCTGAGGTCCAGAGGTGCTTTCTTCTTTCAAAGAGCTTGCTTGGGTTTTTTTGTTGTTGTTGTTTTAAAACATTTTACTTCTCATCCAAGAAGCTTCTCCAGTTCTTTAATTCAGAAGTAGCTTCTTGGATAAGAAGCACAACATTTTTCAGACAAAAAAACCCAAGAAAGTCAAGTTGCCTTTTGGGATGGGGGGTGGGGAACATCTTCAGGACAACCAGGACCTGGATGATGGAGAATCTCCACAGGCATCTGGCTGAAGAAAATTGGAATTTGAAACTCCCTCTTCTGTCCAGTCTTCATCTTCTTTTTCAAGCCAACAATTCAACATAGGTTCAATTCTGGGAGTTGAAGTCCACAAGTCTTAAAGTTGCCAAGTTTGGAGACCTCTGATCTAAATAATCAAGCTCTGGGGAGCCTCGTCTTGTTTCAAATCCTGGATAATAAGACCTACCTGAGACTGCGGCAGTAAAGAATCTGAGAGAGAAGATTTTGCAGGATGCGATAAGTGAGACAACTGGAGAGATTGGCTTCTTCCACACATGCCTCGGATGTCTGCAGAACGTAAGCCAAGGCGGAACAATTCATGGGGGTCAAGATTCCAGCTAAGTTCTCAGTTTTCATGGCCTCCTCAACGTTGGCAGCCACCTCTGTGTGTTGAAGCTCATGTAAGCAACGCATGAGGTTCACAGTCCTGCAGGAGACAACTTGGTCCACTCCCAGGAAATTCTGGAAGAGGCCTACCACATGACTCCAATAGCTGTGGTGTTCGTCCCTCACCAGGAACCAATCGGACAAGACTTTGTTTACCTGTGAGGAAAGGAGACCCACAAGGAAGCGTATAAAAATGTCCAGGTGTCCATCCTCAGATTGTAAGGATCTCTGGATGGCATTTTTTATGTGGTTGACAAAGCCCAGCTTGGGCCAAGACATGCCACTTTCAACAAAGAGGTCAAAGAGGGCACGCTTTGCCACAGAATAATAATAAGTAGCCGCTAGATATTCCTGAAATGTTAAGTGGGAGAAATAATAGATGCTGGAAAATGGAGTTTCTTCCTTAAGCAAGATCCTACTGGTCAAGCTGAAGTGAAGGGAAGAGAGGTCGACTCCATAAGCTTTCATGTCCTGCTCAAAAAACATGTACTTTCTCTTGATGAGGCTATAGAAGGCCAGTCGGCCCAACCCATTCATCATCTTCTTGTAGTTGTTCACCATTGGCTCAATCCGGAGGACTTCCTTCTGCTTTCCTTGCCAATCACCGCACAGCAATATTTTAAAGTAATAGGAATAGATTTCCGACAAAGTCTTTGGGATCGCTGAAGTTTCAGGAGGCTGATCAGTCCTCGTTAGAAAATATCCCATCGACGAGCCGCAGATGCAGCAAAATGCTGGCACAGTGCAGAGAGCATACAAGGATCTGTTGTTCTTGAGATGTTGCATCACACCATCTGCTAAGCTTTGGTTTTCACTGAACATGTGGTCTAAACAGTTTTTGATTTCTGTATCTCCAAAACCTTGGACTTCAGTCAATCGGTCCACAAGACCCCCTGGGATTTGGGTGGTTGCGGTTGGTCGGGAAGTAATCCAGATGGACACCTTTGGCAACAGGTGGCCTCTGATGATGTTGGTGATTAGGTTGTCCACCTGGGTTTCCTTCTGGGAGTCTGTGCAAACCGTTGTGTTGGAAAAATCTAGAAGTGTCTTGAATTCGTCTAGTCCATCCAGGATCAGAAGGGTTCTGGCACTGCTCATGGGAAGAAGGCTCAAATCCATTAAATGGGGGGCGGCCAACCTGACCAGCTTCTCAGCCGAGAGTTTTTCATAAGCGTTCAGTTCCCGAAAGGTGAGAGGCAACACAAATATGAATTTTTTGCTTATCTCCCTCTTTGCCCAAGCGTGGACGAAGAATTTGACCAAGGTGCTCTTGCCGATTCCTGCCACACCAATTGTCACTAAGACCCGTGGAGATCTGTTGAACTTGGAGAGAGGCAGGAAGAGCTTCTCCAAGGGGATCTTTTTGGAGGTGTTCCTTAAGCCATTGGTGGTTTCAATCTGTATGAAATCGTGTTGCTTCTGCTGGAGATCGCTCAGACCTTCCAAGAGGAGGATATCGGTCAATCTCTCCAAAGGGATGAGTTCTGGGTTAGCACCACACCAGGTCTGAAGACCTTCCATGTGCCTTTGGACCATTGGTTCTGTGAAGAAAGAAGGAAGAGAATGACCAAGCAACCAGAGATTCAGGAATATCATATCAGGAATTGGGGCATTTGTCTAATAGGCCACAGATAGCAGGCAAGACCTTTCCTATAGTTCAATAAGGCTGAAGCAGAGGGCTGTCTTCTAAATACATCCCTTCTTTTTCATGAATGAAACAGCATGAGGCTCAGCACTAAAAGCTACAAAGTAAGTTGCTTGGTGTTTAAGGCTTTGAAAGGTACACTGGTAGTCCCCTGCAAAACTCTGAACTGAAGGGAATGGAGACAATTCTATCAGTCAGTGTTGGCTTCAATGGGAAAGGGAAGTTCAAGTTATATCTTCTTTATATATTTAGAATCTCCCATATGGGGAAGAAAACAATATCCATGCAAGGCCAGGAGTGGTTGAAGCATCTTGAAAGAAATGTGATCCATGGAGTAAAGTTTGTTTGTTTTTTTGCTAAAAGTTGTTTTCGTCTTGAGGTTAAAGATTGCAGGACAAACTCTACAAAACTGTCAAGTTGACTCACAAACAAAAGTATTTTTCTTAACCCTCAATGAAGGAAGAGGATGGGGGGAGGAAGAGGAAGAAGAGGAAGAAGAAGAGGAAGAAGAAGAAGAAGAAGAAGAAGAAGAAGAAGAAGAAGAAGAAGAAGAAGAAGAAGAAGAGGAGGAGGAGGAGGAGGAGGAGGAGGAGGAGGAGGAGGAGGAGGAGGAGGAGGAGGGGAGGAGGGGAGGAGGAGGAGGAGGAGGAGGAGGAGGAGGAGGAGGAGGAGAAGAAGAAGAAGAAGAAGAAGAAGAAGAAGAAGAAGAAGAAGAAGAAGAAGAAGAAGAAGAAGAAGAAGAAGAAGAAGAAGTCACAAGATGAAAACTATTCCAAGCTGTTTTTTGCAGTTGACAAAATCCTGTTAGTCAATTGCAAAAGGCAGCTTTATCTGGAACAGCTTACATCCTGTGAGAATAACCTTAACACCGTCAAACAACACCTGCTTATTCCAGGTCTTTTAGGAAGAACTCAACAGGTGGGCAAAAATCCCAAATTCAGCCTAAACTTCTGGCTGACTGTGCAGACAACCATAATAAAATAGAGCGAGAATGTGTCCCCTAGTAAGAGCATCTACTCACCATCCATCAGAGGTTTGCTGGGATCATTCGCTGCAATGGGGTGTTGACTGCATGGAGCGGACAAATTCCACCATGTTCACCCTTCACAACCCTCTACTTGATGCATCACATGGAAGGTCTTATTGGAAAAGTCCTTATCCATGATTCTGAAGGAGGAAAAAAAAGATTATTGCTAAGGCAGGAGATGATAAGTTGTTGTTTTCAATCTTTTCAGTACATCTCTATTTCTTCTCTTTATTTCTACTGTTATATGTTCTTCTATGGTCCTAATAAAAGGGGAAAGTGAAGGTTCCCCTCGCACATCGGTTGCTACTCTTTTTTGGCTCTAAGGGGTGGTGCTCATCTCCATTACAAAGCCAAAGAAGAGCCAAGCGCTGTCCAAAGACATCTCCGTGGTCATGTGGCCGGCATGACTAAATGCTCACAGAACGCTGTTCCCTTCCCATCAAAGGGGTCTACTTGCATTTACATGCTTTCCAACTGCTAGGTTGGCAGAATCTGGGAGAAGTGACGGGAACTCACTCCGTTACGCGGCACTAGGGATTCGAGCCACCAAACTGTCAACCTTTCTGATTGACAAGCTCAGCGTCTTGGCCACTGAGCCACCACGTCCCTATGGTCCTAATAGCAGCACCCAAATTTACCACCTGGCTGGTGCCTTATGGGAAGAAGTCAAAACATTGGAAGAAGAAAAGGACTTGATCAAGGTTGGCTCCAGGGAACAAAGACAAGAGTATGTATGTCAGCTACTTCTGAGCCTCACTCATGAGACGGAAAAATACTCAGGATTGTGGTCTTCATACTAAAACACCCTTGTCCAGAAACCTGGAGCTCAGCAATTGCTGATGCAACATTCTCATTGCTCTTCTCAGTTGTGGGACACCTATGTTGAGAAGTTAAGCTTTTTGTCATCATTATATTATTGGACAATAAATTGGCAAAATGCACCACTGAGCAGAATTGGCTGGAACAGGGCTTTCATTTTTTCCTCCAGCGTCCTAACTTGCTTTTCTAATCACTTCCCATTGTTTTCCAGCAATTTCCACTCTTCATTCCTTCCCTGTCTCCTAAACTCACATTTATCATGTCTAGTAAATGATACTTTTTGGGCCATTTCCCTTCACCTAGACTTACATTTCAGAGCTCAGCTGATGAGAAGCCTTGTTGGTGAGCAGGATTAGCAAGGAAAAAGCCACATGGAAAACAATGTTCTCATACTCCCTACATTGATGGATCACTGAATATACCTGGCACTATGTTCCAAGAAGACTTCACACCCATTTGCACTACTCAGGTGACCCTGAGGACACAGATCAACCTCCAAGTGGTCTCAACAACCCTCTAAAAGGATGCAAATGACCAGCTGTCTGCAAGGAGTATAAATCCTTCCATTCTCCACCATCCAGTCAGAGCTGAAGAAGCTTCTTGGATGAGAAGTGAAACTTCAAAAGAAAAACCCAGAAAGTCCAGTGGCCTCTTGAAAAAAGCCCCTTTGGGACAACAATATTTAATATTTCAAAAAAAGCAAAATGTTTTGGTCGTTAGTGGCTTGGGACAGCAAAAGAAAAAAGAAAAATGAGCTATTGAAAATGATTATATTGTATTGTTTTTCTTTTTTCTCCTTGTTCACTGTCCCTCTTTTCTGCACCTGTGTGTGCTTTACTATCGTCTTGAAGAATGGCTGAATGTGTAGGAAAAAATTTCATATTAAGGAGAAAAAGAAAACTCACATAGCTACGTCTGCAAAAGGACTCAAATAGTCCCCTCTCTTCAGGAAAAAAATATATATAAAACTCCTCCACTGAAAAGCTCTGCCAGGCAACCCAAATGGTGGCAGGACAGGACTCCAAAACAAAAACATGAATTTGCATTTTGTATCATAAATACCATTAACGATTCTCACTTTCCATTTTGTGAAGCTTCCCCAGGATTTGATTCTTGTGATTCGGAGTTCAAGCTACGAATGTTTCCTGAAAACATCATTTTCCCTTGCTGTTGTACTAAATTCAAAACTGAACGAAACTGTTCCTCACTGGTTGCACATCCCATGTATACATCTCCACATCAGCTGCCACAAGAGGCTATCATGTGACTGCTCTGAGAGGACACACAACCATCTTAAGTTTTGAAGGAATAGGCCAAATCTTGGCTACCCCTTTGTCAGGAATAGCTTGCCCATTTTGTAACTTTTGGCTCCCTTATCGGCAGAGAAATTTGAAATAGTTTTTGCTTTCTCCTGTTCTTTTTAAGCCCCCTCCCACCCCCAAAATATAGGTTATGACCACAAGTGAGCCCATAATTTCCGTTGTGAAGTGAGACACTTGTTAGGTGAATTTTGCCTCATTTTACCACCATTCTGGCTACCGTTGTTAAGCAAATCATTGCAGTTGGTAAGTTAGTAGCATGGTTGTTTAATGAATCTGGCTTCCCCATTGACTTTGCTTGTCAGAAGGTCGCAAACATTGCAACCGTTGTAAATATGAGTCAGTTGCCAAGCGTCTGCATTTTGATCGCCTGACCATGGGGATGTTACAGCAGTCATAAGTATGAAAAATGGCCATAAGTCCCCCTTTTTTTCAGTGCCGTTGTAACTTTGAACGGTTACACAATCATACGAGATTTAGCTGGACCCTGCAAAGATCAATTCTAAAAGAGGATGAACTGTAGATCTCAAAGGGAAACTGGGGTTCTTTTTCAAAGAAAATAAGAAAGAAGACAAATCCCTACAAATTCTCTGGGACACAGCAAAGACTTACATGAGAGGGCTGGCCAATAGCATACATGGCAAAAAATAATAATAATAATAAAGAAAAAAGCAACAACAGAGAACCCTAGAAGGAGAGTATAAAAGATTGGAAACTCCAGGAAGAACCACAAAAAAAGAAATTTAAAACAGCAAATGGACCGAATCAAACACATCTACTTGAGAAAGAAGAACTACCACGACAACTAACAAAGACAAAATAAAACTTCTCCGAGAATGCCAATAAACCGGGAAGATGGTTAGCCTATAAACTGAGGAAACAGAGAGAAGAAAAGTTGAATCACCAAATTACAGAATGAACAAGGGAAGATATGCCATCAGGAAGAGGAGAAAATTAATAAAAATTCAGGGGTTCTATGAGGAATACTTACATTTCTTGAAGTTCCTTCGGGGCTCCTTGAAACTTTCATTTTAAATCCAACTTCCAGCTTATTGAAAGCCGCACTTCTGGATTTTGAGCACTTCACTGTTGAATATGTGTCCTTGTTTAGAAGTTTTGAACAAAGAGGTCCTGTCTGGATTCCATGGTTTCCAACCACTGAGAGTTTTTTATGATAAAAGGTAGATCCAAGTGTCTTTTGGGATGCCCTCGGCCCAAGAATAAAATTGAGATGAGGCTAATTCGTGTTGCAAAAGGCAGCTTTTTCTTGTCACTGAATTGCCGACATGGTTTCAGTAAAGTTGCATTATCTTTTTTAATGATTTTTTTTTTTTTTGGTTCAGAGTTTCACTATTCACCTCTTCCTGTGCTGCGGGGTCTAATTTGATCTTCCTTCCTGTTTGCTGCATAGGCTACAAGGCAACCTGGTGCAGTGAGGTAGCTACCAAGGAGCAACGTGACAGAGAGTGAACCACAGTGGCTTGTTGATGCTACCAGACTGTGGCAAAAAGGAGGAGGAGGAAGGAGGAAGGAAGGAAAGGAGGAGGAGGAGGAGGAGGAGGAGGAGGAGGAGGAGGAGGAGGAGGAGGAGGAGGAGGAGGAGGAGGAGAGGAGGAGGAGGAGGAGGAGGAGGACTATGGGGTTCTTGGTGATAACTGAGCTTGGTTTTCTTGCAAATGTTTCATGACCCAACTAGGTAGCATCATCAGTGCTAGTAGAAGGTAGGGTTTGTGGAGAGGAGGAGGAGGAGGAGGAGGAGGAGGAAGAGAAGGAATTATTATTATTATTATTATTATTATTGTTGTTGTTGTTGTTGTTGTTGTTGTTGTCACAACTACCACCTGCCTGCAGCAAAGAACTGGTGGCATCATAAGCCTGAGAAAGTGGTCGAAAATGAGCATGCAAAACTACCGTGGGACTTCCTAATACAGATTGACAAAGTTTTGGAACACAACACCCCGGATATTACGATTGTGGAGAAGAAAAAAGTGTGGACCGTCAACATTGCCATACCTGGTGACAGCAGAATCAACGAGAAACAACTTGAAAAAGTCACCAGATATCAGGACTTGAGGTTCGAACTGCAGAGACTCTGGCATAAACCAGTGCAGGTGGTTCCAGTAGTACTCGGCACACTGGGTGCTGCTGTGCCTAAAGACCTAGGTAAGCACTTAGAAACAATTGGCGCTGACAAAATCACCATTGGTCAACTGCAGAAGGCCACCTCACTGGGATCTGCTCACATAATCCGCCGATACATCACACAGTCCTAAACACTTGGGAAGTGTTCGACTAGTGATTTGTGATACGAAACCCAGCATGGTTATCTCGTTTGCTGTGTATACTGTCATTTCCAATAGCAATAACAACAACAACAACAACAACAATAATAATGGTGCTCTCCAAGATTGGCTATTTTCTTGCAAACGTTTCATTTTCTAACTAGGGAATCTCAACACTGCAAGAAGGGAATGGGTGGAGTTGAAGAGAAGGAGGAAGGTGGAAGGACGAGGAAGGAAGGAAGGAAGGAAGGAAGGAAGGAAGGAAGGAAGGAAGGAAGGAAGGAAGGAAGGAAGGAAGGAAGGAAGGAAGGAAGGAAAGAAAAAAGGAGGAGGAGAAACCACCTCCCTTTCGATGTGAAAAATCAACTAGCTTGGACTCCATTCAATCAATTCAGACTTAGGATTCCAATAGCAGAGAATATCTATAGCTCAGGGTTGAATGGTGAGGTCCCCATTGCTCTCCGGGATTGGTGGTTTTCTTGCAGACATTTCATTACCTCCCTAGGTAACCTCATCAGTGCTAGAGGGAGTGGGGTTTCCTCTCTATTTATATCCCAGTGCCAATAGGAGAGAATATTTGTAACTCAAGGCTGAACTCTGGGGATCCTGATGCTCTTTGGGCTTGGTGGTTTTCTTGAAGATGTTTCATTACCCAACTACGTAACATCAGTGCAGCGCATAATTCATTTTGTAGGCAACTTGCTCAATTTTTTAAAAAATATTACTTTGGCACATTTGTAGGTCCATTTCCAGTGGATTTGAACGTGCAGGTTAAGACAGTTTGGGTAAAGATTTTACTTTTAATAAAAACAAGCTTCTGTTATCTGAAGCAGGTCTTGTTTTCATTTATGGAAGGTCTCTTAGGAAGTTGCTAAGCAAGCAGTTATCTTTATTTATCTAATAGGTTGGAAATATAGTAAAAATGTCTTAAATCATTCATGCAAAAGGGTTTTTATTTTTAATTTTATACAAGAGTTTCCTTTTTCCCATGTTTTTAATTTTATCCAGTTTCCTTTTTTTCATTTCACAATCATATCCATCTACAGAGTTAGTATGGTGAATGAAACGAGACCTGTTTGGTCTTTTGGAGCAGAGATTGCCAACCTTTTGGACCTCAGGGACCACCAAACTCATAATTTTAAATCCCAGGGGTCATTAACAGGTTCTGTGGGTGTGGCCTAATTTGTGGGTGTGGCTTGGTGGTCGTGACTGGCTGGGCATGGCTTGTATGTAAATATTATAAATATTTATATAAATATTGAATTTTTTATTTAAAAAAGAGCAATTTTTACCCAAAATCAAGCAAAGCAGGCAGGCAGATTGAGTTGCTCAGAGAATCACAGATTCATTCAGAAATCTATCTGCCATCGGCTAGCTCAGTCTGTCACATAAAATTATAATATTTGCTAGCAAGCAAACTCACAAAATTAACTCACAACACACCACGTATGTAAATATTGAATTTTTTATTAAAAAAAAAAAACAATTTTTACTCAAAATCAGGGAAAGCAGGCAGGCAGATTGAGTTGATCACTGAATCATTCAGTGATCTATCTATCTGCCATCGGCTAGCTCAGTCTGTCACATAAAATTTGCTTGCCGTGAGTCTGCACTGAATAATAGAACCTTCAGTCCTAAGGGAGGTTCGGCTGTGCTTAAAAGCAGAGCTGAAGATCTAAAGACTAGCTAGAAAGCAAGAAATTTCCTGCTTCCTATCTAATTTAAATCTCCCAGCTGATGGTCAGAAAAAGCAAAAATAGCAATTTAGCAGGCAAGTTTGCCAAGTAAGGAGTGAGTGGGCAGGGAGGGTTCCCATGGGCCATGTGGGCAGCACAGCCTTGTGTTTCTGCGCAGCCTGAATTAATTGCTTTGGGCAGGTGCTCTGGGGGTGAGATTTCTCTGCATCCCACCAAAATTTTCTCACGGACCACCAGTGTGCCACCGGCCACTAGTTGGTGAGCACTGTTTTGGAGCAAGAAAAAATTCGTCTCCATGGGCTGAAAACTACTTGATTCCATTCTGGTTCATATAATTAATTGATGGCTAGCTGGTTATTTTAAAATTCACAACATTTTAGGAATCAGTGATCCTAGGTTCAAACACAGAAAGCCAACCAGTTTGCTGATGATGCATAATTGGGCTGGATCCAGATGTTACAAGATATTGTCTATCGAAGTTCAGCTTACAAGGTTTTTCTACCCCAACTTGACCTCTGTTGTTTGGTAATCATCAGGCGTGCTTTGGACAAACAGATATTACGTAGACATTGGGTATTTGATTGGCTTCCTCTTCTTGGTATTCTCCAGATGCGCTAGTGTTTCAATACCCAGCGACTGGAATGCTAGAAATTTTATTTATTTATTCTGCAACTGTACATGGCCACCAATTTAACCAAATAATTCTGGACTGAACCAGGGGGTCAATCTAGATAAAGTTACATCTCCCAAATGGGTGAAGTAGTTTATTTGATTTTTAAAAAAAAAAAAATATATTGTGGTAAGTTGATTTTAGACCTTAGGCTATGGTTTCCACCACCTTCCTGTTTTAAAATAGCAAGAAATGGCTTCTTCAAGTTTTCAACAGTCAGAGTGCATTCATATTTGCAAAAAAAAAAAAAAAAAAGGTTGCAGCAGGCCTGGTGCTCAGTTGAACTGACAAACTTCACTCAGTTCAAGTGTGACGCTGAGCATTAAAAAGCAATGTGTTTGAAGTCAAATTGTGTTGAATATTGTGTACTCTGAAAATGGTTGCTCATTCAACCTAGGTCCCTTTCTTTCTTTCTTTCTTTCTTTCTTTCTTTCTTTCTTTCTTTCTTTCTTTCTTTCTTTCTTTTCTTTCTTTTCTTTCTTTTCTTTCTTTTTCTCTTTCCTTCCTTCCTTCCTTTTCTTCTTTTTCTTCTCTCTCATACACACTCCCTTCCTTCCCTCTCTCCTCTTCCTTCCCTTATCTCTATATTAATCCATCAGTTATATCCAGCCAGCCAGCGTAGGTCAGCTATCTTCCATCTCCTTGTCACTTTGCTCAGATGGCTACAGACTTGTGGCACGAGAGCTCTCACACCAAATCAGCCTGTAGACAGGATGCAGAAAACCACATGTAAAGAAGAAAGGACATTTTATGACATGTCACATCTATTACAACGCAGGGGTGGTGGTGGGACCGGAATACATCAAATCAGCTGCCCAATTGAGCTTAGGAGAAATGAAGTGTCATTGACAAGGTTTCCAATCAGGTAACCAATTGCTGCCAGTTAGAAAACCTTATTAACATGCCAGATGTGATATCTGTAAAGTCAGGAGTGTTGCGTGTCAACTCATAAAACTTTTTATTTATTTTATTTATTTATTTTGATTTGTCAATCGCTTACAAGATAATAGGTATAAGTATATAGTTATGAAGACATGAAATGGATACATATAAGAAAAGTAAAGAAACAATAGGACAGGGATGGTAGGCACATTGGTGTGCTTATGCACGCCCCCTACAGACCTCCTAGGAAAGGGGTGAGGTCAATAGTAGACCGTCTAAGGTTAAAGTTTTGGGGGTTTGGGGAAGAAACCAGAGTCAGGTAGAGTATTCCAGACATTGACCACTCTGTTGCTGAAGTCGTATTTTCTGCACTCGAGTTTGGTACGGTTTACCTTGAGTTTGTATCTATTGTTTGCTCTTGTGTTGTTTGATTGAAGCTGAAGTACTCATTTGCAAGTAGGATATTGCAATGTATGATTTTATATACTATATTTAGATCGGACTGAAGGCAGCATAGTTCTAGGTTTTCTAGGTCTAGAATTTCGAGTCTGGTGGCATAAGGTCTTCTGCAATGAGTAGAGGAGTGGAAAACTCTTCTTGTGAAATATTTCTGGACTTTCTCAACTATGTTAATATCAGATACGCAATCTAAAGTTCTATGGTCTTTTTAGAGTTGCCAACAAAAAGGGAAGGGGGAACAGTGCGGCAGCTTACAAACCGAAATTGCATTCCATGTTTTCAAAGATAATTACCAGGTGACTGAAGTCTCTGCTGTGCAAAATTCTAACTGGAGAGACTGATTGATGACTTTTGGCTATGGATGTGTCCCATTGGAGAATATGAATTACGATACACCCAGAGGGGTGGGGGAAGACCAGGGTCAAAGGTGACAATGAATGATGTGTCTCAGAGTTGGCTACACCCAGGCAGTGCCAGACATGTTAACTCCCAATAAATCCTTTTGAAGTTTTGGAAGTTTGACTCGAGACTCATGATTTAAATGGGGGTCACTGCTGGAACATTGTAAATGTGGGGAAAATCCTTCTTGGATTTACCATGGAGTAAACCAAGAGTGTGGGGGTTTCTTCTTCTAAGAGAAAGCAGTTGTTAGTCCTACTGGAAGGACCAGATCAGGAAATCAGGCCTACGGGAAGACTACTTTTATTGAGTTGGCTGTATGAACACAATCTTGCCATTCTGTTTGTGTGGACCTTATGCCCCTTTATACTCCAGTGAATTTGGGGGGAGGGGGGGTGTTTTTCTGGCCTGCTTTTAAATGTTATCATATCATATTAGACTTAAAAACCATTCCATTTCCTTCTGCTTTGATTTCTGCATCTTTTCATTGAGGTCATCATGTTGACTTTCTTCAATGGTGGATTTACAGGGCTGGATCCAGCATCTTTTGAAAAAGAAAAACCTACAGTAATAGCCGTATAGATTTTATTCCAAGGATCAGCTCTAGGGAACGCAAACTGAACTGTATTTCGTGGGTAGAGAGTAGATGAGGTTGAAGACATTAGTTTCTGTGCTGGTCATGTCTAAGAGCAACCTCTTCAGAAAGCAGATTTTCCTTTGCTTTTCTGGATCCTTTTAGATCTCTTGATGTTATGGACCCTGACCTCTATGAAACTGTGGTTCCATTCCAGGAAAGGGCTATAGCTTTTAGGACATGCTTGCCCACTAGACCAAGCTACTAAAGAAACCCCCATTCCTCCTTAGCAATTCAGTAGCAGGTGGGGGGTTTCTGGAGCAGATTTCTGGAAGTTGAAATCCAGCTGCTTGAGTTGACACTGCTCTTTAGCCACGTTTCCAATCTCACACATTTTTAATGATTTCATGGGGTGCGGTGGGGCCAAGAATGCCATCTTTTAATTAAATTTCAAACTAAGTGTCCAATAAAATAAAACCTGGTGTGTCACAGAACCACTTCAGCAGATAAGTACTGTAAATAAAACATAAGGCTGTGTTTCTAACGGGAAGGAGGAGCTGGTTAATGTTTGCATAACAGAAAATCTGGGTTCTGTTCAGGAAGCATTTGCCTTAACTTACTTAAGATGTTCTTAAAATGCTGCTTGCAAAAGCGCGTTGTGTTCGTTACCCTCTAATTCTGGAACAAAGTGGTGGAGTATAACTTTTGCTTTGAACCAAATCAAATATAATAGGGTTTAGTTTGCCTTTTGGGGGGGTTGGGGTGCGTGTGCAGTGGCTCAGTGGTTAAGACTGGAAAGCCAGCAACCCAAGTTTGAGACCCAAGTGCCGCGTGACAGGGTGAGCTCCAGTCCTTATCTCAGCCCTTTTCAACCTAGCAATTCCAAAGCATGCAAATGTAAGTAGATAAATAGGTACCACTTTAGTGGGAAGGTAACAGCACTTTGTGATGTTATCCTGGTCACATGATCACCAAAATGTCCTCAGACAGTGTTGGCAATAAACAGCGGAGTAAAATGTGCAGGAACTTTTTTTTCTTTAAAGAAAAAAAGTATATTCAGGCTTTGTAGACTTCTGGAACCACTGCAGTGCTTCATATTCTGCAGATTTTTCCATCAAACTGGTAGGCTTATTCAGAAAGGACTCCATCCATCCTCTTGGAGGTTCAAAATCTCATTTTGAAAAAGGCTGCGTTATTGAACAGACTAGTTTGCTGGGCTCACACGATATGCCATGCTATATAAACCATGGTTTACACAACCACAGGGACAGTGCTCATGTACTACATGAAATCAAAGCCAAATGAGGCAGAGTTTGGCTCAGCAAGATGTCTGAATCCAGTCAATGAAAGAATGTCAGTTCAGATTAAAATCTTCTGGCTTCGGGACTCAAAAGAAACATCAACTAATTAACTATTCAATATGCAGACTGGAAAATCCCAAGGGTAAGCAGAGAAATACCCAATTATTTAATTACTGCATAAGAGCCTTTTACAAGATAGTTGAAGAGGCGTTACATTATTTTATTCAAACAAAATAGGAAGTTTTCACCCATAACACTACAAGGATACGAGGGATTATCCTCAAGTATCCTCAAAACGTCAAGTTAAAATTTAAGAGTTTTAAACTGAGGCAAGCTTTGTTTTAACGCAGCTACAAATCTGTTGAGTCCCATTTTGAATCTGTATGAGGTCTACCTTCCACTCACTGCATAAAAATTTCCCAGAATAGGTGCTAAAATAGCTTGAAGATTCATGTGCTATTTTCCTACGAGGCCATTTATGAATTGATTGACGTTTATGAATCGTGCATGCTTATTTTAATGCATTTTTCAGGGATGTATCAGGTAGCAATGTAAACCCACCCCACCCAAATCTGTTTTTAGGAGTCCTGGCTCATTTTACAACTGAACATGGGCCCATTTACAACTATAGTGAAGTTTGTAAGTTTGTGGCTTATGTTTCTATTTTTGCTTCATCATCTTGTTTCATAAACTACCCAAAACTTATTTATACTGAGAAGTGGAGGTTAGACATGCATTTATTCCATCAATTATATCTGCCTTGGTAAGAATTATTCAAGTAGCTTCTTATCCAACCTTTTCTGAAGAAATGAGATTTTTATTTAGCCAATTAAGGACACACACACACACACACACACACAAAGCTATTCCCCCCTCCCAGTGACTGTATGAATAAGGCCATGAATAAACTTAAATTCTACAGATTTTAGCTGTTTGCCATAAATAGAACGAGATATTTGATAATCACAATTAGCTTGGCTTGTCAGGTTGACTCCAGCCAACCATGGTCTATCCAAGAAACTACTGAGAAGCCAATACTAGGGTGAAGGTAACATGTTATCTGTCTCCGTATCTGGGCTGATCAGAACAATCTTATGTTAATACCTTTTCTAATATATTTATTATGTAATAAGACACAGCAGGCCATATATAGGGCTATGATAAGGCATGTTAAGACTGAGAATGCCACTTTGTACTTGGTAGATATTATAGAGGATTGAATGCCATCTGCTGGAACGCCAGAGCGCAATTTTTGTTGCTGCAGTGAGTGGAAGGTTTGACACTTTGGTTTGACACTTAGAAGGAATGTGACTCATTTTGTCGAGGGAGTCACCGGAGTCCCTTCTTTTTGTAGAATGACCTCAATCCATATCCTGAACCTGTCCTGGGCAGAGGGTCAGAAGGGAAGGAGAGCAGCTTCCAAGCAGTCCTACCAGTGTGAATTAAGATCCAACAAAGCGGTGGTAGCATGAATGGACAAATCACCACGGCGGTCCCAACAAGGTTTTAATCACTCCTCAGACTTGTCAGGGAATCAGTTACACAGCAGAGAATTGGTAACACATGAACCCAAAATACAGCTGGAAGGTTGAAAGCCCACCTCCGACTACTCCGTCAGTCAGACTGTTAAGAAACAGGATCAATTCTAGACCTTATCTGTCTTCCCTTACGGGCACTACTGATAGAACATCTGCTATTGGCTATACACAGATGGCCAGAATATGAATAAAATGCACAGTAGCTGAATGTAAAAAGCTGAGCTTAAAAGATTATAAACTCATTTGAGCTCCAGACGTGTGCTTGTTTCCATAACTGCAAATCCTCAATGCTGGAATTTATACAATTTTTTTTTTTTAAAAAAGATGTTCATACGCAATCCTTGCCAGGTCTTTAGAAATGTTCATGAACTACCTGGATCCCCTCTATACCACATCTTCTTCTTCTTTTAATAAAGTACCTCTTTCTCTTCTTCTTTATTGCTCCAACCAACCAAACTGATTATGGGGGGAAACTGTGAAAATATAAGCCAAACAAAAGCGATCCTGGATAAAGTTACCAAAAATACAAGGGTTTTCCAACAACAAAAGTTACCATTTTTGTATCCTCTCTATAAAGAGTGGGAGTGAAACCAATAATGAGTTACTTCCAAAGCAAGGGTCGGGTTGGGTCCTCTTCTCAAAGAAAAGAAAAAAGAGAAGGGAAGGGAAAGGAAGATAAAAGAAGTGGGAAGGGAAGGAAAAGAAGGAAGCAATCCTGCCTGGAATGTTGAATACAAGTTCTTGCACTAAACAAGAGGATTATGGCCCATGACATCATCAATTTGGAGCACTGGTTGTTTTCAGGAGCCTTATAAGTAAATATGTAGGATGGACCCCTAAGATCACTGGGGCAAAATATCAAGAGCTACCAGCATGGAGTTAGCAGACCTGGGCAAGGCCCACGATGATGAGCAACAATACAAACAAAAGGATTCCTCTTCAAACAGAATTTAATGGAAACTAACATGCCTGGATGCCAATCTAATTGAAGTGCAATGATTAATTCATCCTCCAAACAAACGAAAAAGCATATAAAGCTTATGTTGTTACACGTGTACGCAAAAATCAGGTAACTGGAATTTTTACATTTTTCAGCTAAAGTGGTAGCTTTCTCCTTCCAACCTACTTCCAACTCTCAAGGCTCTTTTACATCGATCAGGGATGTCCAAACTTGGCGACTTTAAAACATGTGGGCTTCCACTTCCAGAATTCCCCAGCCAGCCATATTGGCTGGCTGGGGAATTCTGGGAGTTGAAGTCCAGGTGTCTTAAAGGCACCAAGGATGGAAACCCCCGATATAGATGTTCTATGAAGCTGTGAGGTACTGCAGACCGACAGCCCATTTTGATGGCTGGTCCTGGTTATAATACAACAGAGATACTGACCCAGCCTTCTACCGAATGTTCACAATTCAGGAATGTGTAAATACAGAGAGAGTGCATCTCTGGGCTGAAGACACTCCTTGTTACGGGCCCAGACCCCTGTTTCAGCACATTTCTCTTACTCTGTGCTAATGTGGTTAGGGCTTTTGTTTTTCCAAGACAACATCGGTGCCACCCTCAAATTAGATCACTCCAAGCCACAAAGGTAAGCTTTTAATGTGAATCAGACTAGCAGGACGACAGCACTTGAATTACATGTTTGTTACTTAGACCAAAACTCCTCAAAAGACATGGGGAGGGACATGAGGGGGCAGGGAAAACTTGGGGGGGGGGGGAGCAAGTGCTGTTAGGATCAAACTGCTAAAATACCGAAGATAAAAATCCTGAGATGCTTTGTACATTTAATGTGATTTGCCTGGCCGCTTTCTTTCCCTGGACCCATCAACCTTTCGAGGTGGGAGGAGGGGTGTATTTTAATATTTAAGCATCTGTCCCAATGGCATCTCTATGGCTCTGGGAGACTCTTTCACCAGAGGTGGAGTCCCCTCTGCACAGTAAATGCCTCTCTTGTGGCTGCTTCCTCTATCCAATCAATCAATATATGGCACATGAAGAAGATCCATGCGTGTCACCAGAAAAAAAGCAGCAGCCATAGCAGAAGAGGAAAGACAACTCTAAATTGTGCCTTAGGGTTAGGAGAATCCCTGCAATTTTTTTTTTTTGGGGGGGGGGGGTGAAGCCAAAAAGGGGGCAGAGGGGAGGAGATACAGAAATGGAACAAAAGTTTCTCCCAGTTCACCAGACATGGGGGTGACTACTTTTAACTTTTATCTGCTTATGGTGGTCTTTTGTCAAAATTCAAGTGTTGTAACTCTCAAGCAGAGCAGAGCAATAGCAGATTATGATCCATTATCCCAGGTTTTTTCCAACCAATGTTTACATTTATCAAGCAAAGTGCAGCTCTTAAGTGCAGCACTACACAATTTGTTCACCAATCCAGTACATTTCTGGGGGAAATCACCTGCCCAGTGACTCTCTTTGTTAAGTGACAAATTAGGACATGTGAACCAAATTCAGAAAGCAAGTAGGCTGAAAAATAGGCAAGCTGTTCAAAAACTACACCAAAGAGCAGAGCAATGAGCAAAATAATCCAGTTAACGTTCATTTAAATTAGGATGCTGTGTTAACTTCACCAGACTACAGAGATACAATAACCCCAAAACCAAACCCTACCCAGTGGAGAGCAATTGTCCCCAAATTACAACCAGGGTGCATGTCAATTAAACTACTGGCTTGTTTACAGAGGGTTGAATATTTCAAATACAGGGGTGGAAATCCCCAAATTAAAGGGGTTTAGAAGAGAGGCCAAGGGCATCACCATTTCTGAGGTTCTTTCAATTCGGGTATAAACTTAAATTTGCAACAGAAATGCAAGTGATACTGTAAAGTGAGCAGGTGAGGGTACTTTTTCCCCCCTTTCTTTCTTAAAAGCAGATTGTAATCCTTCTGATAGGATTGCCTCCCAGCAGCTGAATTCTGCTTAAAGTATTCATGTGGGTGGAACCCTGGCTGCTGGGTCTGTTTAGGCTTAATAAAAACAAAGTTTTGGTCAATGGCAGGAAATTGTCATTGCTAGCTGTGGAAAGGATAGAAATTCAGAACTACAAAAGGATGTGCTGTCTTCCATTAATATAAATGAGAGATTTGGGCCGTGTAGAATGCTTCTCTGGACTATTTACAGTACAAGAAGGGAATTCAGATCTCGCCGGCTTCTCTCTCCTCCGACCTCTTGGAGCGAGATTTGCCATTGGTGCTCTCGTGCCGCCGTTCAGACGAGCTCTTCTCTTTCTTCTCCCGGTCCCGCGATTTCTCTCTTGAAGACCGATCCCTAGAGGATCTGAAGTACAAAGCGAGCAACGTTATAAAGGGTCCACTACAAAGGCAATGCAGTTCAATCTAAACATACACCAAAGGTGGCCAAGAGAAGGAGCTGTAGATTTCTCTGTCAATTCTCCTTTCTGGACCTGGCTAGTTGAGGGGGGGGAAAGAAAATCACATTTCTGTGGACAGGCAGGAAGGGGTGATGAATCCTCAGTCAGCACTATCTAAATTGGTCTCAAAGGATATAAGAATTCAAAGGCTGGTTTTGTTTGAAATGTAGCACATCTTCCCCAAAGGAATGGCCAAGCATTACACAAAAGAATAGGTGAATCGCATAAGAACTCTCCAAATATAATTCAGGTTCTCCACACAGAGCCGATTTTGGTGCATCAAGCAGAATGCTTCAAAATCCAGATTTAAGAGGACGTCAATTCTTAAATGATGACATTCTCCTAGACAGGAATGCCATTCAGAGAGAGGGTGGTGGCCTTGATTTATTGGGATATAAATTAATCCCATCCCTCCAACTTTGTAGCAATGGATGGAGTCAAAAGCAAATTCCTTAAAACGTTCACTGAAAAGTAAGACATAAATCTTTATGGCTTTTATCAAGGAACCATTCATGTCCAGGAAATAAAAACTGGCAATAAGGATAAGCATGAGAAAAGCCTTAGAATCTGAACAGAACGAAGCGTCATAATTGTTTCCAAAGTGAGATTGGTAATTAATAAATTTGCTTCTGTGACTGCTGGGATTCCCGGCCAGCCTTGCAGAACTAAACACAATTCAATCTTGTTTTAATGCATTCATATGCTAAGATTTGATGGTGACATTAGCACCAAGGAGATTCTGTCCCCCACCCCTCACTCTGCATCACATCAAATACAGAGGAATTTTATGATATTCTATACATTATCACTCATTCTTCCACTTCTCTGGTTAGTACCCGACCATGCTATAACTTGTTCTTTGCTACACATTTTACATTCCATTTCCTTTCAATCTGTACCAGTCAGTCTCAAAGGTGCCTTTTTTTTTTTTGTCTTCAAAAGGCAACTGGACTGTATTTTAAGGAAGAAGTTGTTTCGCTTCTCATCCAAGAAGCTTCATCCGTTCAACTGATAAAGCTTTTGGGATGAGAAGCAAAATTACTTCCAGTTGCCTTTTGAAGTCCAAAAAAGACACCATTGAGGCAACTATGACCTGGATGACTGAGAATCTCCACAGACATGTACCAGACAGTGTTCTTCAACGGCTTCCCCTCTTGACCCTAAAACCCAGCTTACCAAAGGAGCTCTCCAAGGTTGGCTCGGTCAAGGAATCGCTAGGCAAGCCAGTTTTATGAATGGCCCAACCTCTCTCCCCTTACGATAATAAAGTCACTTGCCCTCTCCTTCTGAGTCCAATCCATACTGCCACCCAGAGAAAAGCACAAACAATGATGTTAGTGCTCAAACAGAGGAGGGAGAAGAAAAAAAAAAACAGGAAGAAAAATAAGAGTCAGGAATTCTGAAGGTAGTTAAGGTTCCTTCTTCAGTATTTGTGAACCTGCAAAGTGCTAGTAGTGCTAGCCGACTTCAACGCCAGCCTGATTGCTACAGTCTCGGTCTATAAACCTGGATTGATTCTATTCTCCTCACCCAAGTCAGCAATCTCCCTTTTCTCTCAACCCTGGTTTATCACATGAGGTTGGAATCTGTCCACTGCTAAAAGGTGGGAAGAGGACACAAGGTATGAAGCTACAGATAGTCCTTGACTTGCGACAACTGTGGCTGTTAAGTGATCCGTGCCCAATATTACAACTTTCTCTGCCACGGTTTTTCAATGGCTCACTGCAGTTGCTAAGTGAATCGCGGGGTTAAGCAAATCCAACTTCTCCCATTTGACTCCGCTTGTCAGAAGCTGTCTGATACGGTCACACGTTCCCAGGATCCTGTCATCTTTGGAAACGCATGCTGGTTGCCAGGGGAACCAATTTGGATCACAGGATTGTGAGGAGACTTGTGACAATCGGAGAAGTCACTCTTTTGAGTGCCGTTGTTAACTTCAAATGGTTGTTAAATCGAGGACTACTTAAAATGAGAATGGTTACTTTGGGACTACAGGGCGATAGTCTTCATTCAAGACCATCAATGACTCTTCCCTAGCAGGATGGATCTCCAAATGTATTAGGATAAACCCCATCATTTCTAGCTAGCATTTGAAGGTATCTAAAGTGGTGTGGTGGCCTAGAGGTGGAGCTCTTGCCTCAGAATAAGTTTGACCCTAGGTAGAGGCAGATATTTCTCCCTCTGGGCACAATGAGAAAATATCTGAATAAAACTCCACATTGGCAATAGGAAGGGCACCCGGCCAGTAAACACTCAGCTCCATTCAGCTGCCTAGACTCCATCCTGCAAGGGATTATGGGGTCAATAAAAGAACATGATAGGAAAGCATCTAAAGGAGATGACCTTACAGGATACAGAATTATCACTTCTTTTTAATTATTCCAGTGGCTCGTTACATTGAAGCTGCTATGGACCTAAGAGCTGAAAACAAAGGACTTCTGCTCCCGAAGTTTTGCCCCAAAAGCTTTTACCTGAGAAGGAGTCTTTTAGACTGGGGTGTAACCTTGCTCCATGAAGTTAAAACACAGATCCTCCTCCCTCCAAACAACTCCAGTCCTTGACTAGAGCTTTCAGGATTCTGGAATGCAAAACTGGACTTACATCTCTATTGCAAAAGCAACAAAAGGATGGGAACAGTTCCACATCCATAAATATTATGATTTATTTATCCAGTACCGCCTCTTATATATACTTTTGCACCTGCCAGTTATTGTTTTTTTTCGAAGATGCTGAATTTTTAAGAAATTGCAGCAGATGATTTTTTTAAAAGAATCAGGGCGTTTTTTTCAATCTGTTATTTTTTCTCCTGGTTTCTGGCATTTCCCATTTTTCCAGAAAATATTCTCCATGCAATTTTGGCCCCTGGGGGGCACTTTATGAGCTATAGTACATTAGAGTTTTCTGAAGTCTTCCCTTACCTGCTCTTTAGAGTAATAGTAATTACAGGGTCTTCCTCATTTCCTAATTGTCCAAACTTCTTTTCTTTATTGTTCATGTTTAAGACAGATTTAAAAAATGAATTTAGTATCTCAACCACCAGTTAACTGTTTCCACACATGTTATAATATCCCTAGTTTTCAATCCTCCTTTCTGTGCAAAGAAAAGGGATAATACTCCATTTTCACTCACTCTTCAAATGGGTGAGGTTACAAATCCACTTTATCATTAGATAAACAAGATTTTCAAAGAAGCGTGGTTAACTTGTATACGGGGAAATAAATTACTTCTCTTAAACTTTTCCTTCTATAAGAGATAGAATGGGAAGTATTAAATGGAATTATTAGGTGTAAACTAGAAACTAGATCCATTCTCAATATCATTTTTTGTTCCTAATTCGGATTAAACTTGGTATCAAATCATTAGTTACGTTCTGTATTAAGACTGCCAGTTTGGGCCACTTTTGTGCATCCATGTACATGCCTCTCTGAACGTTTTTAGAAATGCTGACAAACACCTTCCTGATAGCAATATTTCAATTATTCCCTAAGTGAGCAGCATGCCTTTAGCAGAAGCAAAAGTGGTTTGAAGAAGGAGGGAAGTCTTCCCTTACATTGGGGAAAACAGAATTTGCAGGTCTGGCAAAAGAATTCAAAATGGCTGCTGGAGCTTGCGGTCTTTGAAATGGATGAAATTTCTGCATATTCTATTCTATTCTATTCTATTCACGAAGGAGAAAAACGAGAGCTCATCCTCCCCTGATTCTTTGCATCATGGCAACCACACTTTTAAACCCAACATAATCCCTGGGGGCCTTAGAAACTGGCATCTTCATTTCTAAATGTATGCTGGTTTCCTTTCAGCTATAACGTGTTTCCTCTGGCTAAACTCCAAGCAAAACAAGCCATCCCCGCAAAGTGGCAGTGAGAAATGCTGGCCATACTTATGCTTTGAGCTCCTGTCTCTGGATCCACGTCGGTGACCCCGACTGTGACTTCGGGAACGGCTGCGGTGGCGCCGGTGCCTCTCACGTTCCCGAGACTTGGAACGGGATTTACGCTTCTCACGGGAAAGGGAGCGGGAACGTCGTCGCCTCCGCTCTCGGGATCGCGATCTGCAGCGGGAAGATTGAAAAAAAGTCAGTCCAGCCACATCAAAGAGTTCTCCATTAAGAGTGACTGGATGACCTGTTTCTTTTCACATACAGTACACGTATTATTTATGCCTGACTTTTCCCTCTAAGAAGATAACAGGTGCTTGACTGTATTTTATCACACAACTACACCAATGAGCACCAAAACTACACCTTGAGCACCAAAGTACCAAGGACAGTGGTACCTTGGCACTCAACTGTTTTGAAACGCATTGGATTTGGTACTCAACACATTTTGACATGAAAATTTTGTCCTGCTACTCATCATTTGTTTGATACTCAACACAAAAGCTAGATCTTGACAGTGTTGGCTGCCTTGTGACTCACTACATTATTCCTTATGAGAAAAAATTGTTTGGTACTCATTGCTTTTGGTGCTCATCGCACCTCCCGGAACCAATAAACGATGAGTATCAAGAGTGTTTTGATATGGATGAAAAGGCCATCCTTAAGGATCTTAAGTTCACAGAAAAACCACATTTTATTCTCTCCCCTTTATTCTCTTATGGTATTCAGCAATTTACAAATTAAATAAATAAATCACCTCTTTAACAGTTGGGTCTTTATTAAGCAATGATTTAAATGATTTTCAGATTAGAGTCCACATAAATTAATGGCAGAACGGAAGGGCTTAGTTTTTTTTACCCCATGCCCTTTTAGCTCTGGCTTACAGTACTTCTGGATGACTTTATGCCTGTGAACCACAATTATACAGAGACTTCTACAAGAAAATCACTGGAATGTACATACGAGTCATTACGTCCAAAGACTGAGGTTACAACTAAAACTTTGCAAAGTAGTATTCCAATTGCTTACTGATATGCCTCCAGATATTTTACAATTGGGGGGACATTTCTGTTTTGTGTCTGGAGAAAAGCTGCAAGTGGACAGCTGCCAAAAGCTATCAAGGACTCATCTGAAATGCAGGACCATCTCCTCAAATGTGTATGTCTATGTGTGTGTGTGTATGTATGTATGTATGTATATATATATACACATACATACACACACACACGTACCCTTCTCTCACACATACAAGCTCTCTTACCTTCTGCGATCTCGATTTCTTGATCCAGATCTAGAAAAAAAGGAACAGCATTGTTTTTTTTAAAAGCTGGAGACAATATGCAAGCACAGTTATGAGCGTGTTCTGATGTAACAGGAGTCTTTGCTTTAAAAAGCATCATACACTTTTAAGACCCCAGAAGGTAACACGCTGAAAAGGTTGAGAATGAATTTGGCAAAGGATGATAAAAGTACATTCTAAATAGTTGCGAAAGAGATGTTTAATCAACACTTTTCATCTTCTGTCAAGCAGCCCTCTTATTCTACTTTGGACAGCTATTTGAACTTTTCTTTCCTTCCTTCCTCTTCCACTTCTTCCTTCTATTTCCAAATTCTAATGATTTAAAGAAGGCACAAGGGCTCCAATGTCTGCACTGCCTGGGGACCAAACATTGGCCAGTTTCTACTGTGTTATTTCTTTAAGCTCTTGGCAGAGCAGAAGACTTCTTATGCCACTGTGCCATGAAGCCACATGCTTCTCCTCTGCAATTCCTCACCGTTGTCCCACACGTTCTTCTCGCTCTCTTTCTTCTCTCCTTCTCAACCGGTCCTGATTCCTCTTCTCCTGTTTTTCAGCTACGGTTTTCTAGAGTGAGACAAGAAACGTTGTCAAATGTGACAACAAAAGGATTCCCGCAGAGAGCAAGGAGGACTCATTCAAAGATAGCTGGTGACATCATCCTCTGTCCCCAAATAATAAGTGACCCGTTAAACTTAAAATCAGCAGCAAAAGGTTAGAAAAAGTATCCGGCTTCTTAAAAAGAGCATCAAGTAGTTAGTATGTAAAAACCATTTTAAGATTACTCTCTGAATACACATCATTATCTCAGTACATCGCGATGTTAGTATATCCTGATATATTTCTAATATATTGGGTCCACAAACCTCAATAAGTGAGACAATGTTCTCATCAACAGTTTCAGTGCTAACATCTTTACCCAACAACCAATAAGCAAATTAGGAGAGATTAATTTGAAACAGGCAATGTATCAAGGCAGAGTAGTGGGAGTAGGAATAATTTGCCAAAATATCAAATACTCAAGCATGAAGAAAATGATCCTATCAGCAACTCAGTTTTTGAGGCACCAAGAAAACTCAGAATACTAGATGATCAGCATCCTCTTCTTCTAGAGACTAGCATTCTGATACCAACGTTAATGTAACCCTGATCAGTCCAGGAAAGAACACGATGCTTCTCACATGCAGCTTGCACAGTACAAAACTGGAGGCAAAGCAGTGACAGAAACATCACCCACACTCAGATTTTAAAAGTTTATTTGCTGATGAAGTATCGGTTTTATATACAGTGGAACTTTGGGTCACGAATGCTCCTGTTCATAACTAAATCAGGTAGCGAATAAGAAATCCACCCGATTTTTGAATCAGGTCAGGATTCAAAAATTGGGTGGCAAACAAAATCGGTACAGAAAGATTTCCTTTCCGCGCCAATTTCCCCTTTGCTGACATTTTTTCTGACTGTGCACATGTGCAGTCGGTCGTGCTTCTGGACATGACCAAATCGGGTCGCGACCAGAGCCTGGAAACTGATTACGGTCGTGACCCAAAGCTCCACTGTACAATACCTTTAGTCACTCCCCAAAATGAGAAGTACTAGAAGTGTTTATTTAAAATAATAATAGACTTCCCTATTGATAATGTCAAGTTTCTGGCTTCAACCTACGGATTTATCCCACAGACAAAGGCAACAATTAAACAGGAGCGTCAAATTAGTTAATTCTAATTAACAGGTCTGACTCACACAGGGCTGTTTACTTGATGACAACCATGGAACTAAATAAAACATCTCACATCAATGAGGTCATTTCACACATACATTACAGTATTAAGAATTTTACTTAGCAGAGTAAAATCAAGGTACACACCTGTGAACTTAATCGTGTGTACATAAAACTCTCCCTATTCTAGAAGATTGTCTGACATGGGCTAGTCACCCATTGTAGGTTTTAAAGAACAAGAGAAAGCTCAAACAATGATTTACCAACATGGTGTCTACTCAAATGTCAAACTCTCCAGTTATTTTAAGGCTCTTTTCCTACAGAAGTACTTTACCCCGAGTAACCATAGCCCTTACCCGCAACTGGTCCAATTTCTCACGGATCTGAATGAAGCCCAAATGCAATTTGCCCCCAAAGTGATCAGCAAGGCGACGGTCGTTGTCATGGAGACCGAGGTACGCAGAGCAGACCTCACAAACACGCAGCTTCTGTTGCTGGAAACTGGATGCAGGCATAGAATTGCGGTATTCCTCCTATCGAAGATCAGAAAGAGGTTAAAATTAAAACGCCCATCGCTCACTTTTCTGTCTTTCTTAGCCCCACCTTAGCCAATGACTCATCATTACCTTGCAGCACATCACAAATACTAGCGACACTACTCTAATCTAGGAAGCTGTGTTGGTCAAAGAGAAGATAAATGTTACAATTTCCTTCTCCATTTTTCAACTGAGATAATAAACCTGTTTTGCTTGGCTAGTGATATCCTAGA
The DNA here is from genome assembly GCA_033807585.1 of Hydrophis major. Taxonomy (NCBI): domain Eukaryota; kingdom Metazoa; phylum Chordata; class Lepidosauria; order Squamata; family Elapidae; genus Hydrophis; species Hydrophis major. Next base: position 9,284,083 of record CM066340.1, on the reverse strand, counting down.
CTTCCTCGGGATAAACAAAGCAGTAAATCTGCATATTCAGTTCAGAAAGAACAAACCTCCGCTTCTTTCTTCTTTGCACGGACTTTGTCCACTTCCATCAGGATCTTCTGGGATTCATCCACATTCCCTTCAGCTCCTAACTGCTCAGCTTTAGCCAGAAGCTTCCCAATGTCTTCATTGAGTTCGTGTACTTTCTCTGCCTAAAGAACAGACATGGGCTTGGGGTCATTTATCTGATTGGAGACAATGTTATGTGACTCACTCTCAGTGATTCCAGGTAGCTTACATAGATTAAAAAATCAATATAAAACAATAAAAAGCAATAACTCATCAAGGAATGGATTTCCAAAGGAAAAACTGCAGACTACAGGAACCAGGAGAACCACTCAGGTGACCCTGAGGACACAGATAAACCTCCAAGTGGCCTCAAGGTCTCTCTAAAAAGGATGCAAATGACCAGCTGTCTGCAAGGAATATAAATCCTTCCATTCCTCACCATCCAGTCAGAGCTGAAGAAGCTTCTTGGATGAGAAGCAAAACGTCTTCAAAAGAAAAAAACAAGGAAGTCCAGTTGCCTCCTGAAAAAGCACCTTTGGGACAATAATTTATCAAGCAAGTGGATTTTTTGTAATTATCCAAGGAAGAATGTATCGCCAGTTTAGGACTCAGTGCCATTCCAAAACCTGGAATGCCGTGCCAGGGGATCCATATCAAAATAATAGGTAGATCAAGGACATAAAATCAAATCAACCAATTTTTAGTTTAAGTTGAACAAAAATCCAACTAATTTATCTTAAATGTGATTCATAGCATCACCCCCTATTAGGGTTAATAATAATTTTCCTCTTCTGTCACATTAAAGAGCTTGATCTGACTGCAACTTTGAAGGACTCAAGGCAAATCAAGCATCTCAAGTGGAAGTAGTTTTATTTTTTGAAGTTCTGGCAGGTTTAAGAGAAACTACATTCATTTTTAGTCTTCTGGTTCAACCAATGCATCTTTAGTTTTGTCATGAATTTTAGCACTGGCAAAAAGCCATGAGACAAAAGTAAAACTAGTAAATGAAGGTATTATTATATAATGTAAAAGCTTTCTTTCTTTCCTTAGCACGTGAAGCATGAATAGAACAGACAAGAGCAATTCTGCACACAATCTCTTGGATAAACTAATGTTATCCCCAATGTAAATACTGAACATGCAGCTATGGTCTTTAATTGACCTTTAAATCTAGTTTCTATATTTCTAAAGGAATTTCAAAGGGGCTTGAAGAGGGACTTCATGCTTACAACATCTGTGATATTTCCTGCTCTTAGTTATCTCAGAGGTTTTCATATAGATGTTAAGCCTCGATTGCCAACTGAAACAACCACCCTAAGACCATCTAAATGGGTTTTGCCCAATCAATTGTATAGATAACCACCAGAAGAAGGCTTAAACAACAGCCAGTTACAAGACTGAATTTCAAGAGTCTCGCCATTTCACCAAGAGCACAACCACACCACAGAAATACCTTGGCAGCCACTTCAGCGCTGATTTCCTCCTGGGTTTCTGCAAGTCGTTTTTTAGCCAGTTCTGTTCTTCGATCACACTCAGCAATGAAAGATTCCAAGTGGTCCATTGCCTGATTGTACAGAAACAGACAGTGCTCATGTTAGAAAGCCATTCTTTACACACCCTTATTTCAGTGATAAAAATCAAGGGATGAAGGCAGCATGAAAGGCCCATTTGAAAATGCACAGTCTTATTTCTCTTTACTTCTTGTTGCCACTTCAACAAGCCACTTCAAAACGAGGTAATTAAAGAAATGGAAAACAAGAGATTTTCTTCTGAAGAACAGGAAATGTTATTTATAAAACTTTTCCTCACAGCTAAAGTAATAACCTCACAACGTTGCAGCACCATTATTACAACTTTATAATTTTGGTTATGATTAATGCAGGGGTCCCCAAACTTGGCAACTTTAAGACTTGTGGACTTCAACTCCCAGAATTCTCCAATCAGTAGCTATGCTGGCTGGAGAATTCTGGGAGTTGAAGTCCACAAGTCTTAAAGTTGCCATGTTTGGAGACTTCCAGATTAATAGAATACACCGACAACAGAAAGGTGAATACACTTAGGTAAAATTTTAGCTTTTAAAGCATGAAGGATTCAGACTCTCTCCAAAGTTGACACAGATAATCACGTTTTTAAATCATAGTACAGTATTTGGAATTTGAAGAGGCTCAGCTGAGCAGGATGAACTACTGAATTAACAGTCTCCACTCTTCTGGGAAGAAGGGGTCAATCTATAGCCAATTCACACAGAACAAAAATACTTCTAGTTATCAATACCCATCCTGACATATGCTAGAAGGTAACCTGTTAGAGCTGTGTCAGACTGAAAAGGATGAGCCTGCAACAAGCACAGAATAATTTGCACTATCTTTACTCTACAGAAAAGCCCTTGAAACTTCCTAGCATAATTTAGTCGTAAATGACTGCCTTTTTTATTCGTCTCATTACAATAAAGTAACAAGTAATAATCTAACAGCCACAGCCTACTGCAATAATAGTACATAACAGAGATATCAAAGGGCTGCCTGTTCTTGTGTCTGTTTATGATTATCAAAATGGAAAGCACTTACATCCAGCTCAAAGAACAGGTCCCTCTCTTTACTGGCAATCTCGTAATCTGCTCTCAGGGCCAAATCATGAATCTTTGTACACTCTCCAAGGTCCATACGCTATTGAAGAAGAAGAAGGAAAAAAAAAAAGGAGACAATATCATCTGAAAATCTAGTGTATCACCCCATTCAAAAGATGCAATAGCAAATGAATCAATTATAACCAGCTGCTCAATTTGTTTCATAGTCCAAAGAGTACAGAAGAGTACAGAATGGGTATTTTGCTACAAAATAGCCATATCGTGAAGTCTCAATACTGATGAAAAGTACACAAACTAGGGAACTTAATTTCAACTAAAACACAGGATTATAGAACACAATTTTATAGAGTTTCTCTGGGATGTATACTTCTCACTTTCGATCATTTAATTAGAATACTGGAACACACACACGCACAAAGCCACTTTTGAAAATGATCCCAAAGCTCCATGTGAGCCAAATATTACAAAGAGCTGCATATCTCTTGTGGGTTGCAGCTCACTTGATATGGTAGGATTTGAGCTCCTCCTGCTTCCTAAAAGGCCACTTGTTTCTCTATCAGCAGCAGCAGCAACAAGTTATTTTTTTTACATTTCCTCAAATTGTGATGGCCTCATTATACTTTTACTGCCTTTTAAAAATGTTTAATACTGTCATATCACATTCGATTACCTTTGTAACAAATAACTTAAACGTTTTAAAGTTAGTACTTCAAAGTATGAAAGTTTAAGTTGAAAATGTTTAAAAGTTCATATTTCTCAGGCATCAGAGCTTGCAATGCGACATCTATACTTTTTTTCTGTTTGTTTAGTGACCATTCAAGGTTACAAGCACTGAAAAAAAGTGACATGACCATTTTTCACACTTATGACTGTTGCAGCATTTGCACGGTCATGTAATCAAAATTCGGACTCTTGGCAACTGGTTCATATTTTATGACATCTGCAATGTCCCGGGATCATGTCATCCCTTTTTGCAATCCTTCTGAAAAGCAAACTCAATAGGGAAACCATTTTCACTTAACTGTGGCAAGAAAAGTCATAAAATGGGAACAAACTCACTTAACTGTCTCACTTAGCAACATAAATTTCGGGCTCAATTGTGGTCGTGAGCCGAGGACTCTATGTGCCTCTATCCATCGTGGCCACTAGCCACAACTACTGGGAAATCTGGGGAGTGGCAACTCAATATAGCGAAGGGAGCAAGCTGAGGAACGCTGACATAAAAGAGTGACCAAGGCAAGGGCCATGAGAAAGAGGACTTACCGTCCCTGCTAAAATATCATGAGGACAACAGTCCAGAAGATGGCTCTTGCAGACCCGTTCATCTGTAAACTTCACCCTTTGTCTGGTTTCATCTCCTGAAATTCATTTTCCATTATAAATATGAAATATTGTTACATGTCGACGAAGCAGGGTAAATGGCAGTACGTTTTATTTCACCTCATTAATGCAGATAAAAATCATTCACGAACCCCAGAACGGATCGGAAAGTTAATAAAAGCGTTAAAAAGTTATAGATTTTTTTTTGGTCTTACTTTCACAACTGAGAATCAAACTATGCACAGCATTTCATATCATGTGCACCACTTAATATGGTGCTGACCATAATTACATCCACAAGTCACGATATTTACATAAAAAACCCACACACAATCTGGGTCCAGACCACGGAAGATCTTTTCTACGGAGAAAACAAAGGCTCGGAAAACCAAAACCCCTTCTAGCTGAAGGCCGTGAATCACACCCAGAAAATTTACTAGGTAGCCATTTATGAATCAAGTGTCTTTTTATTAAGTACTGATGATTCATACATATTAACACACATTGAATGTCTAAAGGCTACCAGACTTTTCTCTAAAAAGTGATAATTGTCTTATGCCTCCCTTTTCCCACCCTCACTTGAGAGCCATTTAAAACAAGCAAAAAAAAAAAATATATTAGTTGATACACACTGCGAGCTCCAACACATACAATACCCATCTGCATTCTTCAAGACCTCAGCTGCAGAATTTTATGCCCGCTGTTGAAAAGTTTTAAAGGAAAAGTTTTCTTGCCCAAACCTGCAGTAAGGAAGTCAGGGGAATGATACATAAAAAGTAAAGGCAAAGTGGTAATGGTATGTGACAACTGTTCTTTTAAAAGCTAGTCTGTGTATGACTATAGATCAGGATTTGCAAGCATCCGGTTGTGTCTACTAAAAATGTTTTTTTTCTCTCTCTCTTTCCTTCTTTTCTAAACTATACTTTTAAAGTTACTTGTGAAAAAAATCAGCAAACACTTTTTTTTGTTATAACAGCTTTAAAAATTGGTTGTGACTCACGGCTCGATGAACATGAGGCTTTTCTGCAACTCCCTTGCAGATTGATGTAGGCAGGCAAAGATACACTGAACCTTTATAAATAAAATAGAGGGGCCACAATTGTTCAGTTTGTATGAAATAAAAATATGGGAAGCAATTAAAAAAAAACAACTCAAATTACACAGAAAGAACGAGCACTTTATTCATTTACGAAACCAAGTGCAAAAAGTTATCTGTAGGTTTTGCAAAGGTGCCAGACTTTCAGTGGCTGATTTCCAGTAGGGAAGCAGATACCAACTTTGTCAGGAATGCACAGCTTTTCAAGGGAAATATATATATATATATATATGTATATATTTCTGGGGCACATACTAAGGCCCTGTTTCCATGCAAACAGGCCTACCTTCATGTTTTGTTTTGTTTACACATGAAGCCTTACGTCTACAGGCGAGTCTACAAAAGAAAAGCCTCACCACGTAAAACCAGAAAAGTCGGGCTTTCAACTCATGATGCAGAGTTCTAGCCGACGTATCTGGGGTGTAAAGCCTTATGCCTTATAGGCAGCATCAACTGTCCAAGTTATAAAAAATCGATGTTCATATATGTATTCCCTGCCAATGCTTTCCAGAAAGCCCTATAAATGCACAGCATACACCAAATCCCATGTTATTTCCAAAGCCCGATTGTCCCCTTCATACCATCTGTACCAATGTTTTATATCACTGAGCAGATGTTTCCAGGCATCAGGTGTTACATCAAGAACTCCACCTGCTTGAGCAGGTAGCTGGACTCGGATAGCAAGAAGATGGGGATGACGCAGGTGCCGGGGACTTGTCTATCCTGCTTGAGCACCTGTCACCAGGAGCTGAGCTGAAAACCATTTTGCCACCCATGTTACTAGGACCAACGCCACCAACGCTGGCCAGGCTGCTGCTCTACCAAACCGGCCTGACTGGTTTGCCATTCAAAAGCTGGCTTTGTTTTGCTCTCATATTTAGTTTCCTTTTGCTAAAGATGGCCTGCGTAACCCAAACAAGAACTTTTGCCAAAGGCTAAAGTCCATTTCTGGGCATTTTGTTGTTACCACAATGCCTGTTGGAAAGCACATATCAGAAGAGCATTGAAACAGCAGCTTTCCTGCTCTTCCAACATTTCACTGTTCTGAAGTACAGGCAGTCCTCGACTTACATCCAATTTGCTTAGTGACTGTTCAAAGTCACAATGGCACATTTCTCACACTTACGACTGTTAGCAGCATCCCCACGGTCCCATGATCAAAAACTCGGACGCTTGGCAACTGGCTCCTATTTATGACGGTTGCCATGTCCCCTGGGTCACGGCATCCCCTTTTGCGACCTTCAGACAAGCAAAGTCAACGGAGAAAGCCAGATTCAAATCAAATCAAAAGGTGCATCGTCAATGCACATGTCTACAACGAAATTGAAAGATTCACTGAACAGCCTTGTGTTGCTAACTTAACTTCAGCGATTCATTTAATGACAGTGGGAAGAAAGATTGTAAGATGGGGCAGACCCTTATTTAACTGTCTTGCTTAGCAACGGAAACGTTGTGCACAATTGTTGGCCATAAGTCGAGGACTAACTGTCTACACTGCCTCTGGATTTGGAAGCTCTGCTTAGCCAGCCTAATTAATGTCCAAATCAAGCAGAAGGGGACAAACTCCTCTTTTCAAGGGACAAATTCAAATTCCCCTGCAGCAACCAGGAGCTTTTATTGATGGATGGATGGGTGGACTGGTTACGTTTTTTTTTTTTTTTTAATACCACCCATCTTTCCTATAAGGGTGACAACTGGGTGGCTTTTCCTCCTCCCCCAACCATAATTTGTTTAAATCTTCCGTTTAGATCGCTTGGATTTGTTGTTTATTTCTTCGACTTACATCAAACCCCCAAGGCTGGCATTTTAGGCTGAGCGGGGGGTTTTTTTCCCCCTTCCCTCAGGCAGAAACCAACCCAATGGCTCCAGCCAGGTAATCTGTGAAATTACAAAGCTCCCCCGCCCCACACCCCCAAAATTAAAATAAATAAAAATAAATATATTTTCTATTTTTTTTTTTTTAAAGGGAAGTTCCTGGGCGCTGATCCTCCTCCACACAGCCTTCCCCCAGCCCCTAAGGCGTTCGGGGAGTCACCCTCAGTGGAAGCCCACAATCAACAGCGTTATTTGGGGTGGGGTGGGGGATATAGATGTGGGAGGGCCGCATACAGAAGCAACGGCGTCCCTGTCAAGGGGCGGAAACACCCTGTCGGGCCAAGCAGGGAAGCCCAGCAAAGGCGGACGGGGACCGGGTGGGGGGGGGTGACGTTTATGAGGGGCGAATGCGAAGCGAAGGGCGACGAAAAGGAGGGGAGGCGGCGGCGGGTCGCCTCGTCCAGGCCTCGAAAGCCGTGACCACGCCGGGCCCGGAGGGCGCGGCCTTCCTTCTTTGCTCTCCTTCCTTCCTGCAGGCCCCCGTCTCGCCCGCCCCAACTCACCGTCCCGGGCCGTGCCCATCAGCTGGTCGAGCAGCGCTCGCATCTGGGCCTGGGCCGACATGGCGGCGGAGGGCCTCGCGTCTCCTTGGAAACGGCGGGGGGGGGAAGAGAGAGAGAGAGAGAGAGAGATAGAGAGGGAGGGAGGCCCGTCGCGAGCGGCCCCGGGCGCGAGCGGCCTCTTAACGGCCTCCTGGCGTCGCCTGCCGTCGCAAAGCACGGCGGGAAGTTTGGAGGGGGGGAAGAGGGACGCGAGAGAAAAGGAGCAGGAAGATGGGGAGACGGAGGGCGTTGGTGACGTCATCGCGCCGGACCGCTTCCGCTCCCCGGAGAGCAAATGGCACGCCTGGAGGCAAGATGGCGGCCTTACTTGGCAGAGGCTTTCGGGAGTTGTAGTTTCCGGCCCTGCTCCAGTACATGCAGGCCCGGGGAATTGTGGAATGGAAGTTCACCCGTCTTTAAATTTGGAGAAAAATGGGAGGCTTAGTGTGGTTTAATGAAGGCAGGCAGGGGTGGCCGTCATCATAAATCATAATAAACACACAAACCATAGTTAGGTTATGTTGACATGGCCAGAATTGTGGGTAGGAATACAACCAGATAACAGATAATCAGAATTGGAAGGGACCTTATAAGTCATCTAGTCCAACCTCCACACCCAAGCAGGAGACCCTACACCATTTCTGATAAATGGCAGTCCACTCAGTTTCTTGGTTGATTTCATGATTTCATGCAACAGATGTAATATTTGCTGGAAGAAGCGTAAAAAAATAAGATCTTTATTCTCTTTTTGATAGCAAAGGAAATGGCAGCCCACCCAAGGCGGTGAGTTGCACTAATACAAGTAGTCCTTGACTACAGAACATTTCATTTAGTGACTGTTTGAATTACAACGGCACTGAAAAAAGCGACTTATGACCACTTCTCACACTTACGACCATTGCAGCATCCCCATGATCACACAATCAAAATTCAGACATTGGCAAGTGACTCACATTTATGACGGTTGCAATGTCTTGGGTCAGGGCCTTTTGCAACCTTCTGACAAGCAAAATGAATGCGGAAGCCAGATTCATTTAGCAACCATGTTACTAAACTTAACAAACTAGCAATTCACTTTACAACTCTGGCAAGAAAGGTTGTAAAGTGGGGCAAAACTGAGGTGACCAACCGTCCTCCTTTAGGGAGGACAGTCGTCCTTTTGTAAGTTCTGTCCTCTCTCAAAATGTGTCCTCCTTTTTGATATTTGAAGGCTAATCTGTAAATCTCCATATTTGATCGATGCCAATCCGATCTATTGTGTGTGATGTGACGTTTTTGCATTTGACATTGTTGAAAGGCTTGGAAAATGCCTTTCTTCTGAGGATTTGATTTTCCTGCTGGGAGAGCTCCGGTGCAAGGATACAGACAACTGCTTGAAAGCTGGATCTTTTTATTTTTCAGGAAGGCAAGAGATAGCAAGAAGTCTGCGTTCCTGGGGCTAGCTAGCTTTGTATATTAAGCCCCTGATTTTTATATTTTTTTTCTCCTTTTGTGTGTGAGTGCTTGTGTTTGTATTTCTTAATGTTTTAAATCCTGTCAGGGGTTGTCTTCATTTCCACCAGAGGGTAAACTCCGCCAGGTGGTTTGATTGGATGATCAGTTTCGTTTTGTCCTAATGTTTTCTTATATGGTACAATGTGGCGAGACATGATTATGAGACGCATGCGCTCCACACAGGAGAATTGTTTTGAGAGAGTGTGCCACGCGCAAGAGTGCGCCATGCACAAGTGGCTGTGTTTTTTTTCCTTCAATTTATTTGTGTCCTCCTTCTCATTGTAAAAAAGTTGGTCACCTTAGCAAAACTCACTTATCAAATGTCTCACTTAGCAATCCAAAGTTTGGGGCTCAATTGTGATTGTAAGTCGGGGACTGCCGGTAAATTTCTGCTTGCTGGACTCGTGATAGGATCTCCTAAACCCGTATCTTACAATGTGTAGCTCTGATCTTAGACAGCAGAGGTCACTAAGCATTTACGAAGCGCCAAGCCTCATTTAGCCGTCAGTGAGGACAAATTACACTTATTACAGCATAAACTTTCTGCAAACTATCCAAAGTCCCTGCTGGAGGTTGTGGAAAATCATTCTAGGTTTACAAAAATCTAAGATAGCGCAGAGCTTCCCAAATCAGCACCTCTTTAAGTAAGATGAACCTGGAACTATGGGCCCAACTGGCTGGGGATGATGGAAGCTGCCATTGGTGGTCAAGAGGCTGAAATTGTGAAATCTCGAAATGGATGAGAGAGTCTCAAATTCTTAACCCAGATTTATGGAAGGAGATCTTTTGTCACTAATTTTTGAATGTAGGAAATGGAGTCACAAATTTAGATCCAGCTATAGTTTTAACAAACTATATATTTTTCTATCTCGGTCCATGCAGTTATGTGACTTAAGCATGTAATTGTGCTAGAGAGTATGGTGGGTTGAATGATGTCGCAAAAAATGTTGAGACTCTTAAGAGTGCAGAGAAGAGCAACCAGGATGATTAGGGGGCTGGAGGATAGAACAGTTGTAGGAATTGGGTAATCCAGTTTGATGAAAAGAAGCACCAGGGGAGAAATGATAGAAGTATTCCAGTATTTGAGGGGCTGCCACAAAGGAGTGGGGTCAAGCTATTTTCCAAAGCCCCTGAAAGCCAGACAACTGAACAAGGAGAGATTCAACCTGGAAACAAGGAGAAATGTTCTGACAGTAAGAACAATCAACCAATGGAACAGAAGTTGCCTTTGGAAGTTGTGGGAGTTTCATCGCTGGAAGCTTTCAAGAAGAGACTGGACTGCCATCTGTCAGAAATGGCATAGGGTCTCCTGCTTGGGCAAGGGATTGGACTAGATGACCTACAAGGTCCCTTCCAACTCTGTTAATCTGTATCTGTACCTCACAGGGTAACCTGAACGACTTGTGTATGTTCCTGTCCAGGTAGCTGACTTTCTCCTTTGATTTTTCTTATTGTCCATCTTTTAAGCCATCTTTTGCGTGGCTTTATCTCAGGCGCCCAAAAATAGCAACCAGGAGTGGGTGGAATGAGGGACTTCTGCTAGCACCCTAAATGTGAACTTGGCCTCTTCTTCTCAGCCTCCATAGAAAAATCAATAGCTCCAATATGTTAGCACTCCAAACGAGCTCCAATATTACACGGCCATTAACCTCACAAGCACTTAGCTATTTTCTGCCCATTAGGCAGAACACCAGGTTGTAGCTTTCTACATGCTTGTATTCACCGGTGTTGTAAAAAAAAAACAAAAAAAAAAAAACCAAGTGCATGCAACTCTGAGATGGGTAACTGAGGATAAAACGTGTTGTCCATTTTAAATTTTTTAAATTTTATTTACTTATTTGAGGCTGCCCTATTGGGTCACAAGGAAATCTGAGGGGCGAAGAATGGATGCTTTCAAATTGTGGTGTTGGAGTCCCTTGGGCAGCAATCAGCCGATCCTAAAGGAATTCAATCCTGACTGTCCTTTGGAGGATAGACACTGGAATTTAAGTACTTTGACTATAGCACAGAAGACCAAGTAGACAAGATGAAATACTTTTTAACTTGGGACTTGTTTTACCAATCGTTAGATAACAAAGGCAGAAATTAGAAATCGGAAGAATGTTTTTGCAGTATCCTTTCCCTGCCATGCCCACCAAGCCACGCCCATAGAACTGGTAGTAAAAAAAAGGATGCTACTACTGCTATTACTATATATTTGTAAATGGACCCAGACAATACACGGACTACTAAGCACTTACATAAGTTAAAGGAAAATGTATACATTAAAAAAAAAGGTACTTTGACTACGTAATGAGAACAGAGGACTCCTTGGGAGAAGACCCTGATGTTGGGAAAGATGGAAGGCAGAGGTTGAGAGAGTTAGATAATGTCACTGATGCAATGAATACATGGGCTTGGGCAGACTCGGGAGGCAGTGGAGGATAGGGAGGCCTGGCGTGCTATGTCCATGGAGTCATGAAAAGTCAGACACAACTTGGCAACTGAACAACAGCAACAACTGAATCAGTTGTCCTGGCCCCTGCCTAGAAAAGTCTCAACAATTTGGGCAAAATTTTCGGACATGGTTTGCTGTTCTTTGTGTCATAGGATGGAGAGAGAGAGAGATGCTCCAGGCCCTGTCATTTTAAGTACAGGTAGTCCTTGACTTACGTGACCATTCACAGTTACAAGAAGTCTGAAAAAAGTGACTTATGATCATTGTTCACACTTACAACTGTTGCAGCATCTTTATGCTCATGGGATCAAAATTCAGGTGCTTGGCAACTGACTCGTATTTGTGACAATTGTCTTGGGGGGGGGGGTGTCATGTGAACATTTTTTGTAACCTTCGGACCAGCAAAGTCAACCAGATTCACTTAACAAGTGTTTCCAACTCAACCACTGGAGTGGTTCGCTTCACAACAGTGTCAAGAAAGTTGTAAAATAGAGCAAAACTCACCAACAGAAATTTGGGGCTCAATTGTCGTAAGTCAAGGACTGCTTGTACTTTTTGTCTGCCATATATTTTTACTACCAGTTCTTTGGACATGGCTAGGTGAGAGTGGCTTGGTAGACGTGGCCATGTTACTGGGTGGGCGTGGCTTTTTGTGTGTGTGTGAAGCAACCCCCCTCCCCCCATTCTCAGGGGTGGGATTCTACCGGTTCGCACCTATTCGCTAGAACCGGTTGTTAACATTCTAAGCAGTTCGAAGAACCGGTTGTTTGGAGAAATTACTGGTCTAATCCTGTAAGGAAGGCAGGAAGGAAACATTCTGGTGTTGCTTACAGAAACTGCCTCTACGTTAACTCTTATTACATTCTTGGCAGGACTGGACTTTCTGTCTCAGGAACCTCTCTGGAGTTTTTTTCCCCTCCTTTGCTGGTACTTGCTTGTGTGGAATGACCATTCAAAGTTACAGTGGCACTGAAAAAAGTGACTAATGACTATTTTTCCCACTTACGACTGTTGCAGCATCCCCACAGTCATGAGAGGCCAGGCAAGGAGATGAGTGCCTTGATGTGAGTGATATTGAGTTGGCCACGCCCAGCCAATAATATGACCACCAAGCCAGGCCCACCAACTAAGCTACGCCCACAAAACTGGTTGTTAAAAAATTTGAATCCTACCCCTGACCATGCTCCATTATTTTTTGTCCTCCTGGGCCAGAAGGCTTCTGCTCTGAGACCCAGGAAGGAATAAAATGGAGCGCTGCGGGGCCCACACAGCATCCCCTCTGTGCTCCATTTTTTGGCCTCCTGGGCCTCAGGAAAACCTCCTGGGTGAAGCAGAAAAATGGCGATCATCGGAACAGCTGATCGTCAGAACAGCTGATTGTTGGGAGAAAAAATAAGAACTTTTTTATAACTGAACCTTTGGATATCAACTTTCTTTTCTTCTTTTAGCTTTAGTAAATTTTATTTAGTTTTCAAGATTTAAAAACATAAAATAAAGCTTTATATATCATTATATCAACATCAAGACATCTTTTACATTTCCTTATCCTCTTTTTATACATAGATTTTACAATTCCATTACTATTACATATTTCTTTCATTATTCAATTTCAACTTAATATATAAATAAATATAGATGGATATGAATTCATCAACTTTCATCAACCTTTGCCAAACAAGAGCAAAACCAAGAGATGTTGGGAGATAACTGGACCCAAATCCAGCTCTTCTAGGCTAACTACTGTCCTCTGAGGCGGTCTCTTTCTTCCTTCTCAATGCTTTATTTCCAACTTTTGGAAATGCTTAAGGGTTTGATGTTGGCAGCCCCAGATGCCCCCCTCCAGAACAGGGGTCCCAATGGTGGGATGTTGCCGGTTCAGACTGGTTCAAGCGAACTGGTAGTTCTGACCATCAGCTGGCCTCACCCACCAGTGGTGGGATTCAAATTTTTTTACTGCCGTTTCTCTGGGCATGGCTTGGTGGTTGTGGTGTGGCTTGGTGGGGTGTGGCTTGGTGGACGTGGCAGGGGAAAGATACTGTAAAACCCCCATTCTCTCCCCACCCCACTAACCTGCTTTCCAGCTCCGTTCTCCTATGCAGGGTAACAAAAGAAGATCCAGCCGATCAGGAGGCAGAGAATAGATGGGGGCAGGGCCAGTCAGAAGTGGTATTCTGAACTACTCAAAATTTCTGCTACCAGTTCTTCAAACTACTCAAAATTTCCGCTGCTGGTTCTCCAGAATTGGTCAGAACCTGCTGAATATACCAACTCTGCCACCCACCCAATCCTGCCCTATCCTCTCCTTCATTTCCTTCTTTCTGGCTCAGTTGATTTGCACAGCACAGCTGATTTCCGTGCTTCAGCTATTCTACTTACCGGGGCTGCCCTAGAAGATCCGCATTTGAGCTTCAAATTGCTCTATTTTGAACGCTGCGTGCGCTCACAGAACTGGTTGCTAAACCAGTGGCAGCCCACCACTGTGGGGTCTCCAACCCACGGGCTGCAACCTGTTCCAAAACCGGGCTGTGGGGAAAATGGGGTAGCGTGCGTGAGCACACAAGCGCCCTCCACTCCATTCACCCAAGTGGAGCTTCACACATGACCGTTTTTCAAACCCACTGCTTTGCGCAAAAGGGACAGAAGGTCTGGTCCCCTCACTCTTTAAGACAGGGGTCTCCAACCTTGGCTCCTGGAAGCCTGGCGGACTTCAACTCCCAGAGTTCCACAGCCAGCAAAGCTGGCTGTGGAATTCTGGGAGTTGAAGTCCGCCAGGCTTCCAGGAGCCAAGGTTGGAGACCCCTGCTTTAAGAGGTGCGTCCGGGTTTCTTTTGCCGGTGCCCTTTGAACAAATGACGTGCAAAAACCCATCCCCATGTGGGAGTACTTTGCCTTCCCCAAACATTGCCTCTGGCAGCCCTCCGGCCTCTCCCGCAGCTATATTTGCAGACTCGACAAACAGATCGGAGCAGCAGCTGATAAGGCAGTCGTTGCTCTTCCAATATGCTCCCGTGACGTCACCAAGGCTGCTTCTGGTTCCATGGTGCATACACCAGCAAGGCTGATCTTTCAAAGCACGGGGTAGATCAGGAATCTTAGGATCCCTTCTGCAATCTAGTGGGGTAGATCGTCTATTTTTTTTTTTTTTTAAAGATACAGGCAGTAATCCGACTTAACGACTGCACTTCTCTTGCTGAGCGAGACAGCTGTTATGTGAATTTTGCCCCATTCTACGACTTCTCTTTGCCAAAGTTGTGAAATGAATCACTGCAGTTATGAAGTTGGTAACAGGGTTCTCAAGCAATTCTGACTTCCCCATTGACTTTGCTTGAAAGTCGCAAAAGGGTGATCTCGGGATGTTGCAACCATCATAAGTACATGCCAGTTGCCAAGCATCTGAATTTGGATCACTTCTTCATTATCAGAGATTCTCTTTCCGTGACTTCCATTCTTCTCCAAAACATAGAGTGCAACCTCCTGAGATCAGAATAATTCTTATTTATAACTGATTATGACTGATTAGCTGCTATCAAGTTTTCCCCTGTCCAGTTTTGTCCGACTCTAGGGGCCAAGCTTTGTTCGAAAGCATTTCTGTGGTCAGGTGGCCAGCAGGACTATATGTTGAGATGCATGGAACCCTCTTACTCCAAAGGGTATCTATTTATCTACTATTTATCTATTTATTTCATTTTATTTATTTATTTATTTGTCAATTGCTTACAAAATAATAGGTATAAGTAAAAACATAGTTATGAATACATGGATACAAATAAGAAAAATAAAAAAAATAAAAGAAACAATAGGACAAGGATGGTAGGCACACCCCCTACAGACTTCTTGGGAAAGGGGTGAGGTCAATAGTAGACAGTCTAAGGTTAAAGTTTTGGGGGTTTGGGGAAGAAACCACAAAGTCAGGTAGAGTATTCCAGACATTGACCACTCTGTTGCCGAAGTCGTATTTCCTGCAATCAAGTTTGGTGCGGTTTACCTTGAGTTTGTATTTATGGTTTGCTCTTGTATTGTTATGGTTGAAGCTGAAGTATTCATTGGCAGGTAGGACATTGCAATGTATAATTTTATATACTATACTTAGATCAGACCGAAGGCGGCATAGTTCTAGGTTTTCTAGGTCTAGAATTTCGAGTCTGGTGGTATAAGGCCTCCTGCAACGATTTGCATGCTTTCAAGCTGGTAGGAGCAAGTAACAGGAACTCATCCATCACAGGGCGCTTGGGTCTCAAACCCCGGCTGTCAGCTTTCCAGCTGACAAACTCAGGGTGTTTATCCCCTGAGCCGTCACGCCTCAGATGCTATGAAATCAGTGTCAACTCTAAGTCTTCTCCAGGATGATCTGCCTTCTGGTCCTTCAGAATTTCTAACTGTCTAGCCATCACCACTGTCACTGGATCACTTCTCCTTGCTGCTGGTAATCCTTCTCCTTTCCTCCACTTTCCCCAGCATTATGGACTTCTCAAGGAGCTGCATAATTTTGTATCTTCTATGCATAAACTTGTGTTTTATATGCATAATTTTGTATTTATTTATTTATTTATTTTTGTCATGCTTCTATCTATCTATCTATCTATCTATCTATCTATCTATCTATCTATCTATCTATCTATCTATCTATCTATCTATCTACGAAATACCATTCATGTATCATCACAAAATCTCCAGAACCGTAAAGCCTACAAACTTGAAATTTGGCACCTATGTTCCTCTTGGCTTCCAGGTGCTAGCTAAGAAAGGATTTTTTGAAATGACCATCAGAGCATTAGTATTTCCTATATTATTATTAACATGCTCTGATGCTAAGGAGTTCTACTCTGCCTCTCCACCTGAAAAGAAATCTGTTTCAAATGCAAAACACAAGCAGAGAAGAGGAGGTTCAGTTTTACAGCACCAAGTAGCTTTAGTACAGAACAGTTGAACTAAGCCACGCCCAGGCTCCTTGCTGTCTTCTTCTTGCTCACACAGCAAATAGTGCTTCTGTTTCCAAACAGCCCTCAACTCTCTCACACACACTGACAGGATGCTAGACAGATGAATACTGATGGATGCTGGTAGACAGAGGCAGAAATTTTTCCCCTTATTTTCCTCCCCAAAAGCGAAACACGACCACATAGTTGTGTAACAAAGCACGGGTATGCAGCCAATGTAGTATAGATTGAAGGTGTTGACACTTTGAAAGCTGCATGCAATGAAATTTCACTTTAGCAAACGCCAATTAGTGCACATTCAAAGTGACAATAACGTTATTCTAAGCCTAAATTCTAAGCTTGAGGGATGGACAGATTACGTGCCACCAAGTTAGCGCCCACCCTTACCAATCAGATAGATGTTCTTTCTTTTTTTTTAAATTAGAGAATTAGAGATGCTTGGAAACAATGCATAGGTAGCCCTTGACTTACTGATACGACCACAGTTGATCCCAAAATGTAGGTGGCTAAGTGAATCATTTGTAATTTTTGCTCGTTTTTAAGTCTTTTCTTGCCACCGTTGTTAAGTGACTAATTACAATTGCTAATTTAGGAACACGACGGTTAAATGAAATTGGTTTTCCAATTGACTTTGTCATCAAATAGGATCACAGGATCCTGGGACACAGCAACCGCCTTAAATATGAGTCACTTACTGCTCGTCTGAATTTGGATCGCAGGACCCTGGGGACAACGGTTGTGAGTGCGCAAAATGGTCATGTCCCTTTTTTGTGGCTTTGGTCACTAAATGAATTTGTTGTAAGTTCAGGACTGCCTGTATAAGGAAAAAAATGGCTTGTTGCAAAAGTTGTTAAGACTGTGCATTTGGAAAACATCTACTAAAATATCCATTTTTGCAAATTCTGCAAAATCTGGATTTTTAAAGCTGCCTATTATAGTACTTTAAAGAAAGATTTATCTGTTCTTGTTTCTAATGCTTTCAGGATGTGAGCAATCAAGCTATCAGGCCAGGAAGCAAAAGGCTGTGAGCTCAAACCTTCCTTAGCCATAAGAACCAGCTGGGTTACTTTGGGCCAGTCCTGTTGTCTCTCAGTCCAACCCACCTCACAAGGTTGTTGTTGTGGGGGAAATAAGAGGAGGAAGGAATGTTGAGTGTGTTCCCAGCCTTGAGTTATTTGCAGATAAAGTCGGGAAATGAACAAACATGTAAATAAATAAACAGAGTAAAGCTTTTTTGCTTTACAAGGATGTTGCAAATGGGAAAACTGTCAGAGGGCTTGGAGAACTCTCATTCAATTCCATTTTAGCCCTGGAGAACATGAGTGTCTTTGAACCAGCCAGTAAATCTCAATAGAATAGAATAGAATAGAATAGAATAGAATAGAATAGAATAGAATAGAATAGAATAGAATAGAATAGAATAGAATAGAATAGATGGAGTGGAATAGAGTAGAGTAGAGTAGAGCAGAGTAGAGTAGAGTAGAGTAGAGTAGAGTAGAGTAGAGTAGAGTAGAGTAGAGTAGAGTAGAGTAGAGTAGAGTAGAGTAAAGTAGAGTAGAATACAATGCAATGCAATACAATACAAAATATGGAGTAGAAGAGAAGAGAGGAGAAGAGAAGGGAAGAGAAGAGAAGGAAGGGACCTTGGAGGTCTTCTAGTCCAACCCCCTGCTTAGGCAGAAAACTCTATACCACTTCAGACAAATGGACAAAATGTAGGGTCATCTTACCTTACAGGGTTTTTTTAGTGTGCATGTGTGAAGCGTCTACTGGACTGCCTTTACTCCCTGAGAAAAACTGGGCTAAAATGGTGAAAATGCAAAAATAAAATAGATGATAAGATAAAATGAGAAGAGAAGAGAAGATGATAAGAGAAGATGAGATAAGATAGATGATAAGATGATAGATAAAATTGTTTTATCTTGTTTGGATAAGTTAACAGAAAAACAAACAAACAGCTGCTTTTCTGAAATTCAAAAACTGATATTATTGTAAGGAATTATAATTCTTTAAGGAAACTGTCTTGCAGGGATATTGGCTGTATCCTGGGTGGAAAAAAGCAAAGCAATATGGTAGCCATATCATGCAGCTAGTCCTTGATATATGACCAAAATGAAGCTCCAAAGTTGTCCTGCTAAGCAAGACAGTTGTTAAGTAAATTTTTCCCTATTTTACGACCTTCCTTGCCACAAGAGTTAAGGGAACCACTGGTTACATTAGTAACCCGGTTGTTAAGTGAATCTGGCTTTCCCCATTGACTTTGCTTGTCAGAAGGTCACAAAAAGGGATCATGGGATCTTGGGACTCTGCAACCGTTATAAATATGAGTCAGTTGTCAAGCACCTGAATTTTGATCATGTGACACATTAAATTGAGATGCCGCAATAGTCGTAAGTATGAAAGACAGTCGTAAGTCACATTTTTCAATGCCATTGTTACTTTGGACAGTCACTAAACAAACTGTGGTAAGCGGAGGACTACTGTACATAAAAACCAGGAAGAGCTTTGATTGTTCCCATAGCCGCCATCTTGCCTTTTTTTAACCACATTTTGGTCAATAGGTGCTGTTGTCCCAAAAGTTCATACGCCGACAGTATGTGAGGATTCCTCACAGACTGAATATTCTCCGTGTCTCTCCCTCGTTCTTTCCTTCCCTAATGTTTTGTTATTATTGTTCCTTTGAGGTCTATTGTCAGGGCACCAACAAATCCACCCTCATTCAAAGCGAAAGTCTCTAGCCGCGTCTCAGAAAAAGTAAATTGGTTTATTAGAAATTGCCATGTTGGCGCGTGGCTGGGTGCAGCCAATACTAAATCACATCATGACCCTTGTCTTGACCCTGGTCTTTCCCACACCCCCTGGATGTGACTTCTCCAATGGGACACATCCATCTCCATCATGCCCTCCAATCTTCTTATGCTCCGACAACTTTGGGCTGCTGAGGTGATTATCTAGGCATTTCAAGAATGCCTTGTTTTCCCCCACTCCCTTTTTCTGGCAGCTAAAAAGACCAAAGGAGTATCTTTTTACTTGACATCTATTTAATCAAGACCCCCAAGTTTTTTAAAAAGTCTAAAATGAAGGGCATCCTAATATTTCTACTCAAGCAGCTTGGCCTTCCAACCAGAGGTGGTATTCAACCGGTTCTGGAGAACTGGTTGCGGAAAGTTTGAGTCGTTCAGAGAACTGGCAAATGTCGCCTCTGATTGGCCCCGCCCCATCTATTCTCCGCCTCCCGAGTCCCAGCTGATTGGCTGGGTCTTCTTTGGTTGCCCTGCACAGGAGAACAGAGCTGGAATGTAGGTTAGTGGAGTGAGGAGGGAATGGGGATTTTGCAGTAACCTTTTTCTGCCATTCCCACCAAGTCACGCCCACAGAACCGGTAGTAAAAAAAAATTTGAATCCCACCCCTGCTTCCAACCCTCTTTTGTATCCTAAAAGTGTGTAGAGATTCTCAGCCATCCAGGTCATGGTCGTCCCAAAGGTGGGTTTGTTTGTTTTTTCAGGAGGCAACTGGACTTTCTGTTTTTGTTTTTTTAAAAAAAATTGCTTTTGAAGACATTTCACTTCTCACCCAAAAAGCTTCTTCAGCTCTGACAGAACCAGGGATGGGCTTCTGGGGGTCGGGAGAGCCCCTATGCTAAGATTCTGTGCAGTTTGGAGACAACCCCCCAAATTCTGGGGGTGGCCATTTTTGCCCTCTTGGAGGCTCCAGGAAAGCCTACGGAGCCTGGGGAGGGACAAAAAACAACACCCCCCCCCCATGGTGCAGGAGGCCGACTAGGCCACGCCCACCCAGCAACCAGGCAGGTAACCCCTTGCTAAAACTTTCGAAGCCCACCCCTGGATAGGATCCTAGTAGGGAATGGAAGGTTTTATATTCCTTGCAGACAGCTGGTCATTTGCATCCTGGAAGGCGAAACGAAAAGAAAAATGAAAAAATGAAGACCGTCCAGTTGCCCCCTGGGAAAAAAAGAAAAGAAAAGAAAAGAAAAGCACCTTTGGGGATATCTTTAAAAGGTTGCATTTCCCTAGAAAAGATTTTTCCAACGAGGAGGAGGAGGAGGAGGAGGAGGAGAACGCCAGCACCTCTTGTTTGCTCACAAATTGTTAGATAAGCATTACTTTTCTTCTGGAGATGATTTCTACTCCTGGAGTCAAAAGACCATGAAATTTAATTTTACGCCTATTTGACCAGGATCAATTTTGGGCTCCAAATCAATGTGGGAGATAAGGGTCAATGGGCGCCAGGCGGTTGGGCAGCTGGAGCTGCAGAGGGTGGCGGGAACTCAGTGGCCATAACACTTGAAAATTGCCCAGGAAATCCACCATTAAGGTGAGTCCCTATCGCCCATCCTCGCTGGCTCCTTGTCGACAGTGTTCTCCGGTTGCCAGGCACTAAAGCAAACCCAAGCTTTGTTTACGGAGTCTACGATTACAATGCAGGCTCCAAATATTTGCTAGTCTGCAATCTTGCAGCTCCACTATAAATACTTTGGCTCCAGGTGGATGGGCGGAGAACTAGCAGAGGAGGCAGAGGGGGATTACCTGCGGAGAATCGGGTAAGCATCCTGGAGATTATTGGTGTGGGATGGGGGGGCGGGACTGGCCTCTGAGTCTCTGGCTTCTTGGCTAAAGATCATTTAGTGGAGCAAAATGAAAGGTACAGCTTTAATTAAGCATCCAGAGAGATGTCTCCTCTTTGGTCTTAGAATAGAATAGAATAACAGAGTTAGAAGGGACCTTGGAGGTCTTCTAGTCCAACCCCCTGCTTAGGCAGGAGACCCTATACCATTTCAGACAAATGGCTATCCAATCCCTTCTTTAAAACTTCCAGTGCTGCAGCATTCATAACTTCTGGAGATAAGTTGTCCCACTGATTAATTCTTCTGTCAGGAAATTTCTCCTTCGTTCTAGGTTGCTTCTCTCCTTGAATGAGTTTCCACCCATTGCTTCTTGTCCTGCCCTCAGAGGCTTTGGAGAATAGCTTGACTCCCTCTTCTTTGGGGCAGCCCCTGAGATATTATGACACTGCTATCGTGCCCCCCCTGTCCTTCTTTTCACTAGACTGGACATACCCAGTTCCTGAAACCGTTCGTTCTTCATATGTTTTGGCCTCCAGTCCCCTAATCATCTCAGTTGCTCTTCTCTGCATTCTTAAGAAGTCCTTCAGGTAGATTCTAGTGGTGAATTTTGTACAGCTCCAAAGCTACCCAAGAAGCAATGAGACAGCAGAGTTCAAACCTAGCTGACAAAACTCCGGGCTACTTACATGCTGGAAGGGAGGAAGAGGAGTGAGTTATTTCTCAAGTTTTCTGAAAAGAGTGCCCTTATCAGGTGGAAACAGAACAGATCATAGTAGTAAAGGGGTCCTTGTTTAGCCTGCCTTGCGCAATGCTCATTTTCTATCCACAGGACCTGAACAAGACAGCAAGGAGCATGCAGAATAATATTTTTAGGTGGCCTGAATGATATAGTGCAGGGGTGTGCAACCTGGGCAACTTTAAGACCTGTGGATGTCAACTCCCAGAATTCCCCAGCCAGCCCAGGATGAAAGAAAGTGGCAAATAAATTCAATAGTCTCTCTCTACATTTTGCTCTCTCCCCCACCCCCAAATGAAACAACTTTTGCGAAAGAATTTGGGTCTTTGGTCTATTCTGGGTTCGAAAACATTGCTTTTAACAGAATAAGAGAGTTGGAAGGGATCTTTGAGGTCTTTTAGTCCAACCTGTCAACCTTCAAGATTTTTCTCCCTTTGCTTTGCATTTTTCGGCTGTCATAAGGAATGGGGAGAGGAGGGGGGAATGGTTATGGGAAGTGAGCTGGAGGTTTCACAAAACAGAACTGTATAAGCTGGGGGGCGGTAGATTCTTGCTTAGGCTTCTATCCTATGCTATGCGCAGCTGCAGCCCTTTATCAACTATGTCAAGGTCAACAGACAGAAGCCTCATCACCACCTGGAGACGCCCACATGATCATATCCACAACTTTTAATTGGATGAGCCAATTGAACTATTGGGGGTGGGAACGTTGCCATTACTTTGTATATGTGATTGACGCGCCCATTTTCTCAGATTCAGAATTCTTTTGTTGCTGCCACTTGATTTCCAGTAAAAGATATCTTTTCTCTGATTAAAGAGTCTAAGTATTTCTTTCTTGGATTTTGAATGGAGCACCAGCTGACACAACCCACTGCACAAGCAGGAAATCCTATACCATTTCAACCAGAGTCCTGCCATCTATCGTGGCGACCAAAGCTGGATACAATATTCCAAGTGTGATCTTACCAATTCCTAGTAAAGCAATGGGTCCATTTAATATTGCCTTTCTTCCCACATCTTTAAGGGTTTGTTCAATCAGATTGTTATTTAATGTTGACCTTGTTTGAATCTCAAGAATGGCAATAGCACTTAGACTTATATACCGCTTTACAGCTCTCTCTAAGCAGTTTCCAGAGTCAGCCTCTTGCCCCCAACAATCTGGGTCCTCATTTTACCCACCTTGGAAGGATGAAAGAGGCTGAGTTAACCTTGAGTCTGGTGGGATTCGAACTGCCAAATGGCAGTCAGCTGGCAGTCAGCAGACGTAACCTACAGTACTGCAATCTCACCACTGCGCCACCAAGACATCTTAGAGATGTTACAAGCGAACTGACTTTCTTTTTCTTTCTTTTGAACAGCAAAGATGGCAGCTGGAGTGATACAAACTCTAAGCAAGTTCAGGCTACCCACAGAATTCCAGCATCCATTTCTGACCTCCATCGCTGGCCCAGAGATGAGTTTCCAGTATTTATCTGGAGAAGAAGACACCGAAGAGGAAGAGGAAGATGAGGCAGGAGAAGAAGGAAGGGAAGAGATGGAACTGGAAGAAGACCTTGTGAGCTCCTCGCGCAAAGAGGCCTCCACCGAGGCCAGCTCCAGCATCAGTAACACGAAAAAGACCACGCAGCTCCTCCAATTTGCTGAACGCATCAGCCACGACATCCAAAGGTATTTTGGCAAGAAGAACAAAGAGCAGGAAGAGGAGGAAAGGGTGGAAGAAAGCAGCTGCAAGGCTCACGAGAGCCTCTGCTCCTTACCGCTGTCGGGACGAGCGACGTCCTACACAGATCTGATCGGGATTTCTCAGCATGGGGAGGCTGAGGATAAAGAAATTTTTTCTGAGCCCCACAAGGCTTTTGAGCAGCTCTGGGGGTCCCTGTGTGGGAAAGACGAAAAGCTGGGGCCCCTGGCTGAACTTTTTGAGTATGGATTTTGTAGGTGTCTTCAGCGGCATCTCTCTCCGGATAATAAGAAATTGATGTGGCTGGAGAGGAAATTTGCACATGTCGTTCCCATGCAGAGCAGGAAGCTGCCTCGGTCCTTCTGGAGAGAACCGACGCTCAGTCCCCTAGGCACCCCCAATGGCAATCCTCCCGATTTTAGTGATCTACTGGCTAATTGGACTTCTGAATCTGGCCAGGAGGAGCTGAATGCCAGCCGAGAGCATCTTGGCGAGGTCACCAGCGATGGACACTGAAGCGTGGACTCTTAAGGAACCAAAGGAGGGGTGGGAAATTTTATTTTCCCATTGGCAGCCTTCCTTTCCCTCATTGGTTCAATGTGTATGTTTCTAAAGGCATATTCAGATGAACGTTGGTCTCCTCTAGTACTTTCCCTTCTCAAGGAAGCAACAAGGGCTTGGGAATCTGTGACTAGCACTGACGACGTTACCTAGTTGGGTAATGAAACGTCTGCAAGAAAACAACCCAGCTCAGAGAGCGCCAAGGACCCCAACAGTTCTCCTCCTCTTCCTCCCCCTCCCCTTCCTCCTCCTCCCAAGTGTTCCCCAGCTGGTCTGGTCAATGCTGCCTGCAACTATAATCCAATATTTTTGCGGGGGAGGGATTGAGTTGCTCACTCACGAAACATGACTATGAGTGATGTTTTTGGGCATCAGTCGTAATTAGGATTGAGATTTGGTGAGTTTGAGAGTTCAATCTTAGGTAGAGGCAGATGTTTCTCTATCAGAGTGCAAAGAGAAAATATTTGCTGTGAATAGAGGCATCAGGAAGGGAATCCAGCCAGTAATTGCTGAGCTCCATCCAGTCACTCTGATTCTACCCTGAATTAAGGGATTACAGGGTTGTAAAAAGGGATGTGTGTGGTTTTTTTTAATGGTGAGATGGATGTGAGAAGGCTTTCGGAACTGAGGATGGTGCTTGGAAGGTCCAATTTTGTGAGTTGGGCTTTCTGGTTGATCTCAGCTCTTCGCGGCCTATCTGGAGGCAAACAGATTAAGACATGTCCAAGAACATGTTTGCACGATAGAATAAGAACCATAAATGAAAGCTCCAGAACCCTCCTCCAATCCCTGAGCTTTCTTTTTTAATGGGATGGAAGGGTAAAATATGAAAACATATCTCAGGATTTGGCAGGATCCAGTTGACCTTCTCTGAAGTTCAGAAACAAAACAGGGAGAAAGTTGCTTCATATTGGATGAAGGACTATCTGGGACAAGGGGTGTCCATCTTAGCAACTTCAAGACTTATGGACCGCAGCTCGCAGAATTCCCCAGCTTGCTGCGGAATTCTGGGAGTTGAAGTCCACAAGTCTTAAAGTTGTCAACATTGAATACCCTAACCTAGGACAAGCTAGTACTGTTTTCTGGACCAGGAAGTAAAAAACATCCTTCAAACAAGCTATGGCCAAACATTTCTATTCTGCTGTGAAGAAAACAACTGCAGGTGTCATAGAAGTTGGTGATCAACTCTTTAAGGGAATCTTGAAGACAAGGAGCATCGTCATATGAATTCATCTAATTGATTTTTTTATTAAGTGTCAAATGCAGCTACTCTCCTGCTCTATATCTTTGTCCTGGTGACCTCAACTTTATGGTGATCCAGAGATCACGTCATTCATTTCCCACATCCATCTAGAACCTGAGCATCTCTAAGATAAGAGAGCCCAACCTGAATTAAATCAACTATAATGAATATCACTTAGGCATGTATCTCTCAGTTGCTCATCTTTCCATTTGATCTGTCTGAAGACTAATTCAGTGACATTTGTTATTATGGAATTGTCAAAATAGTCATGCAACTAAATCAAAGGGAACATGCAGTGATTTATTTAGTTTTGATTCAGCAATTTAACCACCGCCTCATTTTTAATGGATTCAACCCAGTATTGACTCTTCCATTGTAAGACAGTATGGTTGGAGCTATAATTGCTTTTACCCCCATATTACATAGAAATAATTCAGGGTTTATTTATACAGTAATTACATTGTCTGCCTTATTAATTAATACTATTCAAAGGTCTGTAGCATCATGCTAGAGGAATAAGTAGATGTGGAACAAAACCGAATGATTGTTGAAGAGTCAAAGAAAATGGAAGGGTTAATATAAGCGGTCTGAAAATAAAAGTGAAATGAAAATGGATTGAATAATATAATTTCACTGTTTGGTCTCTTCCTATTGATTAACAGAAGAAATCTAGAAATCAGAGGATACCAATCCATTTTTGAAAGCACATTTTTGTCCTTAATAACCAAAATGAATTCTTAATCCCAGGGAGCAACTGCACACAGAGAAAAAGATTGTGGGACTTTGTAATCCAAAGGGGATGAAGAAGGAAAGCCATGGTTGGGTGAAAAATATTTCAAAATAAACTTCAAGAGGATTGGAACAAAGTTTTCTAAGCAAATCTGTCTCTTTGCTTGAGAAAAGGATGTGAGAGAGGGAGGGAGGGAGGAAGGGAGAAGGAAGGAGGGAGGGAGGGAGAGAAGGAAGGAAGGAGAAGAGGAAGGAAGGAAGGAAGGAAGGAAGGAAGGAAGGAAGGAAGGAAGGAAGGAAGGAAGGAAGGAAGGAAGGAAGGAAGGAAGGAAGGAAGGGTACTTTAATCACATTATTAAACTGATTGGGAAATTCTAAGAATTGAAGTGCACATGTCTCAAAGTTCCCAGATTTGAAAAATGCAAGGCAATGTATGGTGCTCCAACTTAATTTTCACTGGAAGAACAGAAGCCAAAGATCACCCGAAGCAATAATTCAGCTCCACTGGTTTGACAAGGAATGTTGAATCACAGTTTGAGACAGAACTTCCACTACAGTTGCCAAAACATTTCAAAATTTCTGTCAAAGTGGCTTTAACTGAACAGCCTTTATTCTAGCCCCAATCTAGCTTTTTTTTTAAAAGAGTGGCCCCTAGTACATTTCTCAAAGTTGAAGGTTTGGCCCGCAAAGAAACGAAAACCTGGTCAACTCAATTTCAATGCAGGGGGGGTGGGGGTGGAAGGGGGAAACAATCACATTTCAGTCCTTTTCTTGGGGCAATCTTATACTACCTTATTTTATTTCAGAAAGCATTCTTCCAGAAAGTTTGATTGGAGTTTGTTAAGCTGGTTGCATTCTTTGGTGGAGGGAAGGTACAACCGTCTCTCTGCACTTTATTACGAAGCTGAGAGCCACGCCTGTTAGTAACTGGAGTTGGTAGCAACCCTGCCTTCACCTGCCAGAACAAGGGGAAACTTCCTTCCTTGCCATTCAGACAACATTCTTTGGCTCCTGCCTGGATTTTGCTCCATACAGGCAAAGCTTCATCCTCACAGCTAGGACTCCATGGCCAAAGATCCCGAGTACCTTGGCACTTTCCAAGAGCGAGTTCAGTGCCTCACCAATGAAAATGTAAGTGGGTGAAAAAATTAAGGGTTCAAATAAATGCTTTTTTGTCCTGTTATATTGGTATTACAATAACCAAGGTCCAGGAAGCAGAGATAGCCAGAACAGTTCTATCCCTTTAAACTTCCATTTCAAAAAGGCCATGGCAGCTAATGTGACTATCTATAATCTTCAAAATAACTCTGCACCATTTGGGGGAAGATCTATCTATCTATCTATCTATCTATCTATCTATCTATCTATCTATCTATCTATCTATCTATCCATCCATCTACCTACCTCTCTCTCTCTCTGTCATTTATCATATCTCTCCCTCTCTCTCAGCTGTATCTTCTCCCTAATCCCAAACCAGAGATAATCCACTTGCCACGTTCAAACTTCTTTTCCATGTTCATAAGTTTCCTCCATACCAGCTCCTTGAATTTCACAGCACAATTGTTGAAAATTGCCAGGGCCCTGTGAAGCAGGAAATATGAAGAGTGTATCATGCACCTTATAATTTATATGATGTGCTATAATTTAAAAATGTATCAGGAAGAACAGAGATGACCTCCCTTCTCAAAACCCAGAAGGAAAATCCACTCATTGATATTATTGTGATATCCCCTGTGGCTTTAAATTTTTCTTTTGTTCAGTTGTGTTGGAGATGGCCTGGACCAATCCTTCTGGTTTGCCCAGCAAGCTTTTTCAGAAATGGTTTGTCTTCCTTCCTACCTAGGGCTGAGAGAGAATGACTGGCCCAGCTGCCTTCAGGCCTAACGGGGACTAGAATTCATGGTCACCCAGTTTCTAACCCGATGACTTGAACCCCTACACCAAACTGGCTCCCCTTTACCTTCAAAAATCTCCTGCAATTCTGAAAGCAAGCATAGCATTTTCTTCTTTAACTTTGGTGTCGCTTTTGTATCAATCAACTTTTAGATTGCATTCTTCTCCTTCTCAAGATCTTGTCCTCCTCCCTCTTTCAGTGCAATTTTGGCCAGATCTGGGACCTTGCCAACACAACTCTCTCTTTCTTTTTACTTACAAAATGTTTGCTAGACCAATACTTGAATACAGCTCATTCTGGAACACACATTACGTATCTGATATTAATACAGTTGAGAAAGTCCAGAAATATTTCACAAGAAGAATTCTCCACTCCTCTACTCGTTGCAGAATACCTTATGCCACCAGACTTTAAATTCTAGACCTAGACAACCCAGAACTACGCTGCCTTCAGTCCAATCTAAGTATAGTACATAAAATTATATATTGCAATGTCCTACCTGTCAATGAATACTTCAGCTTCAACCATAACAATACAAGAGCACACAATAGATACAAACTCAAAGTAAACCGCACCAAACTTGATTGCAGGAAATACGACTTCATCAACAGAGTGGTCAATGCCTGGAATACTCTACCTGACTCTGTGGTTTCTTCCCCAAACCCCAAAAACTTTAATCTTAGACTGTCTACTATTGACCTCACTCCTTTCCCGAGAGGCCCGTAAGTGCACCAACGTGCCTACTGTCCCTGTCCTAATGTTCCCTTTTATTTTTACCCACTTCATGTATTAATAATCATGTTTGTACTTGTATTTGTAATCTAATACATGCTTGACAAAATAAATAAATCAAATAATAAAATAAAATAGCCAGTCAGGACCTGAAGTTCACTTGAAAAGTGCCAGTCCTTGGGAGCATTTTAGGGCACTCTCGTTCTTCTTACTCTAAAAGTTCGCCAGAATGAAAGTCTTCTCCAGGAGCACAGAATCTCCCTCTTCCCTCACTCAGGTTCAGCTGCAAGATCGAAACGAAAGGCTCTATGGCAAGGTGGGAGAACTGCAGGAGAGGCTGGGACAATTGGCTATCTCCAAGGCGGACCTGTCCTCCAGGCTGATTCGCAGTGAAGAGGAGAAGCTCAAGGTAACAGGGGGACAAATTTGCTGCTCTGTTGACATCAGCTCTGCAAGGGTGGCCAATTTTCTGTGGAAATATTAAAAAATGTCCCTCGTGCAGAAGGTCACAATAGAAACACAATCCTGCAGTATTGGACACACTTCAGCAGGCCAACTAGCCATTCAATATGGCATGTTCTCTTACAAGATGTCCCGTTCCACTTTCTCAATCCACGTTTCTTTATTTTCTTTATTTTCCCCCAATGTCCAATTAATCTTTAATTATTTTCATTGGTTAAATGCCTCTATTGTTTGCCTAGGCATTATACAGTTCAGTTTATAATAATTTCAGCAACCCTACATCATAACTAAAGGAAAATATCATTCATCACAGCATAAAACTAACATGACACAGAATAAAATAAGAAACTGAGCCAAACTCACAGTTTTGAGATGTAATAGTTAAATGATTCCACACTCAAATGTAAATGCTCAAACTTTGCTGAACTACCTGAATAAACACCTACTTCTGGTTTTAAGGGGGCATGTAGGGGACAAATTTGACTGGTGCAGTGGCCTAGAGGTGGAGCTCTTGCCTCGCAATCAGGAGGCTGTGAGTTCGATCCTAGGTAGAGGCAGATATTTTTTTCTCTCTGGGCATACTGAGAATATATCTGCTGAACAAAACTCTGCATTGGCGACAAGAAAGGCATCCAGCCAGTAAACACTCTGCTTCGTTCAGTTGCCCAGATTCCACCCCGCAAGGGATTATGGGGTCATTAAAAGGAAATGTAGGGGATGAATTCTTGCTGTTTTTGATCCCCCGGAGGTACAGAGTAAACTTGATGTATCTGTTTCCATAGATTTCCAAAGACTTTGTCGATTTCCAAATTGAAACTAATAAAAAGAGAGAACAACATGAAGCTGAGAACTTTGAACTGAAGAATCTGGTATGTCATCTTTCATAGGTGATTTAATTACTGCATCTTTATTAACTGATACTTGATTTCCCCCCCCTCATATTTTGTGCCACAGCTGACCTCTGTGCCCACTCAACGCATTTCTCCATCCATGATCCAGTTCAGTGGTGGGATTCAATTTTTTTTACTATCGGTTCTGCGGGCGTGGCTTGGTTTGGTGGGCGTGGCTTGGTGGGCGTGGCAGGGGAAGGATACTGTAAAATCCGCATTCCCTCCCCACCCCTCTAACTTGCTTTTCAGCTCCGTTCTCCTGTGCAGGGCTGTTAGGAATAACAAGGTTACCTAACATAGTTTGGGCAAAATAATATATATAAACTATGATAGTGAATGATATATGGACTGTTTTGACTATGCTAAAAACTCTTACTGGAATAAACGATTTCACTAGCACAGTGTGTCTGTTTTACTGAGTGTAAGCTACAAAAACGTTTATCTCACATATTTGCCTGACTGACTGACTGCCGTGCAGATTCTGCTAGGGTGTATCCCTAGCAAGGGCAACTAAAGGAGACCCAGCCGATCAACTGGGACTCGATGGGAGGCAGAGAATAGATGGAGATGGGGCCAGTCAGAGGTGGGATTTGCCGGTTCTCCAAACTACTCAAAATTTCCACTACCGATTCTCCAGAACTGGACTCAGAACCGGCTGAATACCACCTCTGGTCCAGTTACCTAATGGGAAGTGTGGATTTAAGGTGTGTTCTACTTTCCTATTCCCATTCTTGATCCATGCTTATTTCTGACCTGCATTTCTCTCTCTGGATTTACTCCCCCAGATCTTGGACTTGGAGAATCGTATTCTGGAGATTGAGCTCCGCGATGAGAGGACCACTGGGGAACGGGATACTTTGCAGGAACGCCTGCACACCTTGGAGAATGACCACAAGGAGTTGGGGAATGAGTACCTTGCTTTGAAGAGCAACTACCTTGTATTGGACAAGGAGCACGAACAGGAGGTATGAGCTGCTCATGAATAATCCTTCACCTGCTTCAGACACTAGGCAACTATCAGGTTCCAAAACCAAGAAAGACATGTCATGTTTCTTCCAAGATGTTTATTGTTCTTCACCTCTAGACAGAATCTTGCCAAACTGAAGCAAGCCAGCACCTACATAAAGGATATACTCTGAGAGTTACGAGTATCAGGAAGGAGCTTGTCTTCACCCTTTCATACAAACTGTCAGAACTGAGTTGTATGTTACTCCTCTGGAATCAACTCCTTTCTTCTTGGGAGTCCAGATGGGAAGGAAGGAAGGAAGGAAGGAAGGAAAGGAAAGGAAAGGAAAGGGAAGGAAGGAAGGAAAAGAAGGAAAGGAAGGAAAGGAAAGGAAAGGAAGGAAGGAAAGGAAGGAAGGAAGGAAGGAAAAGAAGGAAGGAAGGAAGGAAGGAAGGAAGGAAGGAAGGAAGGAAGGAAGGAAGGAAGGAAGGAAGGAAGGAAAGGAAAGGAAAGGAAGGAAGGAAGGAAAGGAAGGAAGGAAGGAAAGGAAAGGAAAGGAAAGGAAAGGAAAGGAAAGGAAAGGAAAGGAAAGGAAAGGAAAGGAAAGGAAAGGAAGGAAGGAAGGAAGGAGATGGAAATGAGAGAAGGAAGGAAGGGAGATAAGAACGTGGGAGGGAAGGAAGGAAGGAAGGCAGGAAGGAAGGAAGGAAAGAGATGGAAATGAGAGAAGGAAGGAAGGGAGATAAGAACGAAGGAAGGAAGGAAGGAAGGAAGGAAGGAAGGAAGGAAGGAAGGAAGGAAGGAAGGAAGGAGATGGAAATGAGAGAAGGAAGGAAGGGAGATAAGAACGTGGGAGGGAAGGAAGGAAGGAAGGCAGGAAGGAAGGAAGGAAGGAAGGAGATGGAAATGAGAGAAGGAAGGAAGGGAGATAAGAAGGAAGGAAGGAAGGAAGGAAGGAAGGAAGGAAGGAAGGAAGGAAGGAAGGAAGGAAAGGAAAGAAAGGAAGGAAGGAAGGAAGGAAAGGAAGGAAGGAAGGAAAGGAAGGAAGGAAGGAAGGAAGGAAAGGAAAGGAAAGGAAAGGAAAGGAAGGAAGGAAGGAAGGAAGGAAGGAAGGAAGGAAGGAAGGAAGGAAGGAAGGAAGGAAGGAAGGAGATGGAAATGAGAGAAGGAAGGAAGGGAGATAAGAACGTGGGAGGGAAGGAAGGAAGGAAGGCAGGAAGAAAGGAAGGAAGGAGATGGAAATGGGAGAAGGAAGGAAGGGAGATAAGAACGAAGGAAGGAAGGAAGGAAGGAAGGAAGGAAGGAGATGGAAATGAGAGAAGGAAGGAAGGGAGATAAGAACGTGGGAGGGAAGGAAGGAAGGAAGGAAGGCAGGAAGGAAGGAAGGAAGGAGATGGAAATGAGAGAAGGAAGGAAGGGAGATAAGAAGGAAGGAAGGAAGGAAGGAAAGGAAAGGAAAGAAAGGAAGGAAGGAAGGAAGGAAGGAAGGAAGGAAGGAAGGAAGGAAGGAAGGAAGGAAGGAAGGAAAGGAAAGGAAAGGAAAGGAAAGAAAGGAAAGGAAGGAAGGAAGGAAAGGAAAGGAAAGGAAAGGAAGGAAGGAAGGAAGGAAGGAAGGAAGGAAAGGAAAGGAAAGGAAGGAAGGAAGGAAAGGGAAGGAAAGGAAAGGAAGGAAGGAAGGAAAGGAAAGGAAAGGAAAGGAAAGGAAAGGAAGGAAGGAAGGAAAGGAAGGAAAGGAAAGGAAAGGAAAGGAAGGAAGGAAGGAAGGAAGGAAGGAAGGAAGGAAGGAAGGAAGGAAGGAAGGAAGGAAGGAAGGAAGGAGTGGTGGGATTCGATTTTTTTTTTTACTATTGATTCTGTAGGTGTGGCTTGGTGGGTGTGGCAGAGGAAGGATACTGTAAAATCTCCAATCAGGATTTGCCGGCACTCCGAACTGCTCAAAATTTCTGCTACCAGTTCTCCAGAACTGGTCAGAACCTGCTGAAAACCACCTCCGGAAGGAAGGGAGGGAGGGAGGGAGGAGAAGAGGAAGGAGGGAGGAGGAAGGGAGGGTTGGGAAGGGAAGATCAACCTCCCCAAATTAGTGTTTCTTCCAATTAGATTTCTTTGTTGTTCCTTGCCCATAGACAGAATCTTGCCAAATGGAAGCAGATTATACCCCACCTCAATCATGTACCCTGGAAACAATTAGGGAGGAGCTGTCTTCAACCTCTTTCTCTCACACAAATTCTCTGCATTGAGTTGTCTCTTACTCCTCTAGAATTCGCACCCTTCTTCCTGGTAATCTGGCTCAGTCCATTCCATCGGAGCAACTATCAAACTGGGGAGGAAGAAA
Source organism: Hydrophis major (assembly GCA_033807585.1). Classification (NCBI taxonomy): domain Eukaryota; kingdom Metazoa; phylum Chordata; class Lepidosauria; order Squamata; family Elapidae; genus Hydrophis; species Hydrophis major. The sequence goes on along the minus strand of CM066340.1, from coordinate 9,250,946 downwards.
TCAAGGGGTCAGTGGTGGAAGTGTTGTCATTAGGATCTGAGGCTCGGTGACAAACTGAGCTCAATGTCCAAAGCTGAAGATTTAGATTCAAAGACCATTCGATTGCAAATTGTCTTCATATAAATGCTGGAACGATCATGCTTTTTTTTTTTTTTAATGCCATAAGAGCGGGTGGTTCTGGAATCGGCAGCATTTCAGGGAACGTCTTGTGGAATAATCAATCCTTGCAAGATTTCAGCAGACTCATCCCTAAGATCCCACATGACCTCACACGAGAACAGTGAACCCTCCAAGATCCCGCGCGATCTTGTGAAGTTGCAACTATTTGGCGTGGGTGGATGAGCGGGTGGGATCACTGCCTTCATCCACTCTCTCATTTATTAGGTCTCCAAGAATGAAGAACTGAGCAGGGAGTTACTTAACTTGGTTAAATCCAAGCAGGAGCATCTACACCACCTCCAAACCAAGAGCACCGAATCCCAGGCTGAAGCAGAAAATCCGCCTGCTGAAGTGAAGCGGGTGCGAACCTTGGTCCATCGCCTCTCTGCCCACAAAGTCAAGGTATCTGCAGTCTTTCTGCCTCTCTTTGCTGTGAACCAAGTGTGATATTTATTGACTTGATCTGCATAGCTGCCCACCCCAACAGTTAAAAATATAAAACAATTAAAACAATTCAGGTAATCCTTGACTACCCCTTAGGTAGCCCAATCCCAAGCCAATAATTTTAGAATAGAACTACAGTAGCTTCATACCCATGCTTTGCTACGAAACCATGTGGTTTGGCTTAGTTTTGGGGGGAGGAAATTTAAGGGGGGGGGAAATTCTGCCTCTTCCTACCAGCACCCATCCAATATGCCAGAGGTGCGCAGGTGGGATGGAGGGACGCTATCAGTCAGTGCAGCCTTTCCTTCCTTTCCAATTCAAACCTCTTCATTCAGGAAATATTCATCTGGCTAGCGTTCTGTCAGTGTGTGAGAGAATTGAGGGCTGTTTGGAAACTGAAAGAGTATTTGCTGTGTGAGCAAGAAGGAAACAGCAAGGAGCCTGGGCGTGGCTTAGCTCAACTGTTCTGGACTAAAGCTGCTTGATGCTGTGAAACTAAAACTAAAACTGAACTGAAACTCCTCTGTGTGTGTTTTGCATTTGGAACAGATTTCTTTTCAGGTGGGGAGGTGGAGCAGAACTCCTTAGCATCAGAGCGTGTTAATAATAATAATATAGGGAATACTCATGCTCTGATGGTCATTTCGAAAAATCCTTTCTTAGTGAGCACCTAGAAGCCAAGAGGAACAGACGTGCCAAGTTTCAAGTTTGTAGGTTTTACAGTTCTGGAGATTTTGTGATGTGTGAGTGGTATTTTGCTTTTATAGAGAGAGAGCTAGAAGGGACCTTGGAGGCCTTCAAGTCCAGCCCCCTGCTCAAGCAGGAGAACCTATACTATTTCAAATAATTGATTGTCTAGTAACTCTAGTTTCTTCTTGAAAACATCCAGTGATGGAGTGCCCGTGATTTCTGAAGGCAAAACTAAGTCCACTGATTAATTGTCCTCACTGTTGTGAAGTTTCTCCTTAGTTCTAGGTTGCTTCTTTCCTTGGTTAGTTTCCATCCATTGTTTCTTGTCCTGCCTTCTGGTGCTTTGGAGAATAATTTGACCCCCTCTTCTTTGTGGACGTCCCGCAAATACTGGAATACTGCTATTATGTCACTCACTAATTCTTCTTATACTTCACTACATTAATTTTGTAATAATTAAGTTTTGCTGTGTTTCTCCTATTTTGTTTCGGAATTTGTTTTTCAAACGGATGAGTGACAGTAATAATATTCTTCAATTGGATTGTAGGGAAGTCCTCTGTTGATTCCACATATTAACTGCTCCAATGCATGCTTCATTTCTTTTAGCCCGAAGATGTGGTGGTGGCTTCAGAACAGGAACGTCAAAAGTTGGAGAAAAGTGTGAGTCGAAGGCCCACTTCATTCCCTAAATTATGGAGTTTATAATCTAAATTAATCAGATTGAAAATATTCAGGATGAAGAGGGATGAATAGGCATAGCTCTGTCTGAATGATTGTTTTCCCATTCAACAGTTACTTGGAAACCAAGGTCACATCACTGAAGAGATGGAAAAAATGAGAGAAATGTACAATTCCCAGCAACAGAAATTGGAGGAGAGAATGTGAGTAAGATCTCTCCATACCCAAGTCCTACTAAACCAACTGAGTCTGTGTGATTTACAAATTTTTATGGGGTTCTTAACATTTTAGCTGTCCAATTGTTTTCATTAAGAAACAAGGGAAACTGTTGCCCAAAGTAGAAATCTGGAACACTTACACTGTGTCATACATTTATCCTTCATCCTTTTACAGATACTGGACAACAGCATTTAAAAGCATTTTAAGAAATTCAAGAATTGGAAAGTTCTTATATGTATCAAATCAAACCTGTAGCTAAAGGAATTTTCTTTGTTCTGGGTTATTTTAGCATATCTAAGGCCTTCTCTTTCTGTCTCAAAGTTTGGCTTGGTCTCTGAAGAAAAGCAGGAAAATCTATGATTCACCCAACTCAAGGAGGAGGAGGAGGATCAAAAGGCCATAAAAAGTCAGCATTACAAGGGAAATCAAGCAAGAGGACTTGAATTCAGGACCACGGAGAGCAGCCCTAGGGGTGGAAGTGAGAGAGGTTGTTCCACCTTTCTCCTGGAGTGATGGATTGAGGTTGGACAACTGATCTTCCTGGAAGTCCATCTCTCAAATATTGCAGCTACTATGCTTTTCCTACCAAACTGTCCCGGATGTCGAAAGTTGGAGATATGATCAGTCGGGTAAAGAAAGCTCATAAGTTGGCTGCACAATTTGGAGATCTATTCCTCTGACTGCAGGCTCCCAATGTGGGCTTCAAAGCAGAGAAGATTGGTTTTGAGTCATGATCGTTGGACATCTCTATTCCAACGACTTGCAAAATGAAGGAACGTGTTCACATTTCCATGTGAACGACAGCCATCTACATAATTTCTGCCCATCCATCCCTGGATCTGGTTAAAAAGAGCTGTGGTGGTGCAGTAGTTAGAATGCAATATTTCAGGCTAAATCACTGCTCACTCCAGGTGTTCAATTATGAGCGGCTCAAGGTTGACTCATCCTTCCATCATAAAATGAGGACCCAGATTCTCAGGGACAATAGGCTGACCCTGTAAACCCCTTAGAGAGGGCCATAAAGCACTGTGGTGGTATATAAGTCTCAGTGCTATTGCTATTACTAAAACATACTGCATGAGAAAGAAGAAGGAATCAGACTGAACCAGATGTGGATCTCTTTAACCAAGATCATATGAGGGTAACACATGTCTATGGAGTCATAGACATGTCCCAGAGGTGCTTTTTCAAAAGGCAGCTGGATTTTGTTTTTCCTTGATGACATTTTGCTTCATGCCCAAGAAGTTTCTTCAGTTCTGACTGAAAGGTGGAGGATGGAAGGAGAAAGGAGAAAGCTTCTTGGATGAGAAGTGAAATGTCTTCAAGGAAAAACAAAGAATGTCCAGATGCCTTTTGAAAAGTGCACCTCTGGGACAAGAGTTTAGCACCTGTGTACTCAGGACTTCATATGACTCTGAGCTCATAGTTTGGCACTATCTGGAGCTTCCTAGACACCAAACCTTTGGAGGAATGAACTACATCACTGTTTCGGTTTAAGAATAAAATAAGCTTGACACAAGAAAATATATTCCTACCCCAAATAACAGAAAGTGCCAGAAAAGGAAGGCCTCATGAATTTTCCATCATTGTTCTATCCCCGTATCTACCTAAAAGCATTAAACGGAGCTCCCGGTCCATGAAGAGCAGCTCACCAACAATAAAGTGCAATATTTATGTTGTTTTTGGTGTCTCCAGGATCACTATGGGCAAGGAACTGCAGGAGGCCAAGAAAGCAATCCGGCACACGCAGCATAAACTGGCAGAAGAGTCAGCGGTGAGAATCAATCGGTCCTGCTTTGTATGCAATGGGATGGGTAATGGTATGTGGGAATGGCCTTGGGAGACAGAAGGAAGAGTCAGAGACTGGAAAACCAGCATGTGTGAAAGATATCTCATCCGAGAGAAGGAGGCAGAATGTGGAGGGATCAGAAGGGATCCTCCCTAGTTTTCCCAAGTTTTCCCAAGAGGAAAAGCCAAGGAAGCAAGAGGTACTTTCAGACTTGCAAGATTCTATTAATGGAACCATACTATAAAGATAGCACTAGTACTCAAGGTTGTGTTTTTTCTCTGGACTGCCTCAAAGGAGGAAGGAAAGAGAAATTGGCTTCATCACCCATTACTAGAATTAGAGGTTCACCAATGGCTTTCAACTGGGCCTGGTTAGTCTAGTGATGAGAAGAACCAGAGGAGTCAGGAGAGCAGTCTTCCAATATTTGAGGGGCTGCACCAGAGAGGAAGAGGGGGTCAAGCTGTTTTCCAAAGCACCCAAAGGCCAGACAAGGAATCATGGGTGGAAACTGAACAAGGAGAGATTTAACCTGGAAATAAGAATTTTTCTGACAGTGAGAAAATAGAACAGAAGTTACCTTTGGAAGTTGTGGGAGCTTCGTCCCTGCAGGCTTTCAAGAAGAGATTGGACTGCCATTTGTCAGAAATGGTGTAGGGTCTCCTGCTTGGGCAGGGGGGTGGACTAGATGACCTACAAGGTCCCTTCCATCTCTGTTAATCTGAAAAAAATAAAAATAAAAATAAAATAGCTGCAGAGCAGGGGTCTCCAAAACTGGCAATTTGAAGTCTTGTGGATTTCAACTCCCATGCTGGCTGTGGAATTCTGTGAGCGGAAATCCACAAGTCTTCAAGTTGCCAAGTTTGCAGATTTCCCTTGCTCTAGAGCAAACGAATGGACACAATTCTATGCAGGAGCCTTTCTTCACATTGTCTGTTGTTATTAGAGCGCTCAGATTGATAGCTGTCAAGATTTTGTTGCTCTTTAAAAAAAAATATGTCAGACCTTGAAGAAAAAAACAAACCCATCAATGGGTTTTAGCTGAGACAAACTGCTAAAAATATATATGTGGCACTTGGTCCCCCTAACTCTTTTCTCAAGACACTCCATTCCATTCCTTCTTCCAAGCTCTTTTTTATTGTTTTATTATTTTTCATCCCTCCTGTCAACTCATCATAAAACATTTTGTATATACACATTTTATAGTTGTCAACAGAAAGAAGGGAATTTCAAAGAGCAGGCAGCAGTGTGGAATCGAAAATATGTTCCATTCATATTGTCTTCAGAGACTGATTCGATGACTGAAGCTTCTGCCAGGCAAAAATTTAATTGGAGAGCATGATTGATGACTCTTGGCTATGGACGTTTTTTGTTGGATGATACACCCAGAGAGGTAGGGGGGAAATCAGGATCAAGGATGACAGTGAATTACGTGATCTCAGAGTCAGCTGTGCCCGGGTTAGTGCCGGACGTAGAATGTGACCTTCAAATAAATCCTTTTTAGTTTTGGGAGTGTGGCTCGAGGCTCATGATTTAATTGGAGTAACTGCTGGAATCCTGGCAACTCCTTTATTACTTTATCCATCTTACAAAGAATATCCCAGCACTCCAGATTGAAAGGTATAAGAGTGTTTGGGAATGTGGAGGTACCCCCAGTCTCCATTTCCTGAAAGCAAGTTCTGATTTTGGTCGTAAGTCAAGGACTACCTGTATATTTTTCTCTCCTGGGGCTACAGATACTGCTGTCCTCCCAAGGCCACCTTCAGGAGGTTGAGTCTGAGAATTCCAAGCTACAGTTACAACTCAAAGAGTTGAATGAGGAATATCGTTCGCACCTTGTTCAGTACATCACAGATCTGGCGGTAGGCATTTCTCATTGGTGGGCGGTTCCAGATGCCTCTCTTAACTTGCTTTACCCCATTAAAGCAATCCAAATCAAGAGCAAGCCAAACACTGCCAGAGTCAAAAGAAAACCAGCCCACATTTGAGTGCCATGGAATAAGTAGGTAACTTATCCCATGTTGCACCTGTTGAACAAACCACCAAGGCACAAATTAGACTGCAGGGAAGGTGGTGAGAATTGGAAATCAATTTGATGTGGTAGTTAAGGTGCTGGCTTAGAAACCAGGAGATGGTGAGTTCTAGTCCCATCTTAAGCATGAAAGCTGGCTGGGTGACTTCAAGCCAATAGTCAGTGACTGGGAGTTCTAGTCCTGCCTTAAAGCATGAAAGTTAAACTGGGTGCCTTTGGGTCAATCACCAGGAGACTGGGAGTTCTAGTCCCATCTTAGGCATGAAAGCCAGCTGAGTGACCTTGGACCAATCACCAGGAGATGGTGAGATCTAGTCCTGCCTAAGCCATGAAAGCCAGCTGGGTAACCTTGGACCAATTGCCAGGAGTTGGTGAGTTCTAGTCTTACGTTAGGACTGAAAACTAGCTGGTGACTTTGAGCTAGTCCAACCCACCTCACAGGGTTGTTATGGGGAAAATAGGAGGAAAAGGTATTAAATATATTGTTTGCCTTGAGCCACTTACAAAATAATAAATGTGGGATAAAAATATAATCAACAAACAAATGAAAAAAACCCGAACAGAGTGAGCTGAGGGGTCAAGGAACAGTTAATGCGAGCATGCCCCGTTCTCTAATCTCACCCAATGTATTTGTATTTCAAGGAATACACCGATAGTAAATCATCACCAGCTAAAAAGGAGCCCAGTCAAATGAAGCATTTTGTGGACAGCATGTTGAAAGACATCCGGGCTTCCTATAAATCTCGGGAGGAACAGCTGGCTAGAGCTGCCCGCGGTTACAAGAAGCGCATGCAAAATTTGGTCAAGAAGCATGAGGGTCTACTCATTGCCTACAGGTAAGAGAAGGGGCCAAGTTGAGACCCAAGACTTTTGGATGTTGCGCCTTCTAAAACACTAACTTTGTAGAGTCCTTGATGCTCTCTGAGCTAAGTTGTTTGCTGGCAGACGTTTTATTACCCAACTAGGCATCACCATCAGTGCGAGTACTGGGCTTGCTCCCAATTTATAGACAATATCTTGCCTTGCTGGGCACTGTACATACTTCTGGAGGGAATTTATTCCATAGAATGGGAGCTGTTTCAGGAAGGTCCTGCTATCTCAGGCATCTCCCATGGACCTCATCAGGGAAAGGAACTTTCGGCATCACCCCCTGATATCAATGATGGGAGCTGGGTAGGCAAATTAAATTCTGAGATACAGATGAGCAGAGTGGTAGGGACCTTGTAGGTCATCTAGTCCAACCCCCTGCCCAAGCAGGAGACCGTATGCCATTTCTGACAGATGGCAGTCCAGTCTCTTCTTGAAAGCCTCCAGGGATGAAGCTCCCACAACTTCTGAAGGCAACTTCCGTTCCATGGGTTGATTGTTCTCACTGTCAGAACAATTCTCCTTATTTCCAGGCTGAATCTCTCCTTGTTCAGTTCCCATCCATTATTCCTTGTCTGGCCTTTGGGTGCTTTGGAAAATAGCTTGACCCCCTTCCTCCTCTCTGGGGCAGCTCCTCAAATATTGGAAGACTGCTATCATGTCTCCCCTGGTCCTTCTCTTCCCTAGACTAGCCATGCCCAGTTCCTGCAACCGTTCATCGTTCTAACAAGGTCCTGGAAGATGCTTTAGTAACCTTTCTGGTATGCTCTTAAGATCCTTGCAGCTGACACTGTAGGCCAATGCTCAATAACATGTTTGCTTGATGTTAGGATGCAACGTGAGCAAATCAGGTTGCTGGGCTCCCATGATTTGGATCCTGGCCCACCAGAGCACCATTTCTCCATCACGGATGCTGAATTGCTGACCAATACCGCACAAGAGTTAAACCAGTTGCGGGAAGACAAAGCCAATCTGGAGGGACAACTCTATGAGCTGCAGATGAAGGTGAGTCCACAATGTATTTTTCCCTGGAAGGGGATCTTAGGAGGTGTGGCTGGGAAGGTCAAGCCGTGAACTGACCTGTCCCTCAACCTTATGATTCTTGACGAATGTATCTTTTCTTTTATGTACACTGAGAGCTTATGCACCAAGACAAATTCCTTGTGTGTCTAATCACACTTGGCCAATAAAGAATGCTCTTCTCTTCTCTTCTCTTCTCTTCTCTTCTCTTCTCTTCTCTTCTCTTCTCTTCTCTTCTCTTCTCTTCTCTTCTCTTCTCTTCCCTTCCCTTCCCTTCCCTTCCCTTCCCTTCCCTTCTCTTCTTATTATATCCCATGACTATCATTGTGTTGCACGTGATGCTTCTTGACTCTTGACGAATGTATCTTTTCTCTTATGTACACTGAGAGCATTTGCACCAGAGACAAATTCCTTGTGTGTCTAATCACACTTGGCCAATAAAGAATGCTCTTCTCTTCTCTTCTCTTCTCTTCCCTTCCCTTCCATTGCATTCTATTCTATTCTATTCTATTCTATTCTATTCTATTCTATTCTATTCTATTCTATTCTATTCTATTCTATTCTATTCTATTCTATTCTATTCTAGTCCATTCCCATTCCCATTCCATTCCCATTCCTTCTCTTCTCTTCTCTTCTCTTCTCTTCTCTTCTCTTCTCTTCTCTTCTCTTCTCTATTCTTTCCTATTCCATTCCATTCCATTCCATTCCATTCTATTCTATTCTAGTCCATTCCCATTCCCATTCCCATTCCCATTCCATTCCATTCCATTCCATTCCATTCCATTCCATTCCCATTCCTTCTCTTCTCTTCTCTTCTCTTCTCTTCTCTTCTCTTCTCTTCTCTTCTCTTCTCTTCTCTTCTCTTCCCTTCCCTTCCCTTCCCTTCCCTTCTCTTCTCTTATTATATCCCATGACTATCATTGTGTTGCACGTGATGCTTCTTGACTCTTGACGAATGTATCTTTTCTCTTATGTACACTGAGAGCATTTGCACCAGAGACAAATTCCTTGTGTGTCTAATCACACTTGGCCAATAAAGAATGCTCTTCTCTTCTCTTCTCTTCTCTTCTCTTCTCTTCTCTTCTCTTCTCTTCTCTTCCCTTCCCTTCCCTTCCCTTCCCTTCTCTTCTCTTCTTATTATATCCCATGACTATCATTGTGTTGCACGTGATGCTTCTTGACTCTTGACGAATGTATCTTTTCTCTTATGTACACTGAGAGCATTTGCACCAGAGACAAATTCCTTGTGTGTCTAATCACACTTGGCCAATAAAGAATGCTCTTCTCTTCTCTTCTCTTCTCTTCTCTTCTCTTCTCTTCTCTTCTCTTCTCTTCTCTTCTCTTCCCTTCCCTTCCATTGCATTCTATTCTATTCTATTCTATTCTATTCTATTCTATTCTATTCTATTCTAGTCCATTCCCATTCCCATTCCCATTCCCATTCCCATTCCCATTCCATTCCATTCCATTCCATTCCATTCCCATTCCTTCTCTTCTCTTCTCTTCTCTTCTCTTCTCTTCTCTTCTCTTCTCTTCTCTTCTCTTCTCTTCCCTTCCCTTCCCTTCCCTTCCCTTCCCTTCTAATACATTCAACTTTAGGAATGGGCAGGATAAACATAAAGGAATAATTCAGGATAGAGCTGGAAGGGACCTTGGAGGTCTTCTAGTAGTCCAATCCTTGATCAAGCAAGAGGTCCTGGCCTATACCATTCCAGACAACTGGCTGTATAATCTCTTCTTAAAAGCCTCCAGTAATGAAGCAGACACAACTTCTGGAGGCAAACTCTTCCACTGTTCCACTCGCTGTCAGAAGTTTCTTCTTAGTTCCAGGTTGCTTCTCTCCTTGATAAATTTCCACCCATTCTTTCTTGTCTTCTTCTAGCCTTCTGGTGCTTTGGAAAATAATTCTTCTTTGTGGCAACCCTTCAAATACTGGAATACCACTATCATTCATGTCCCTCCTAGTCCTTCTTTTCTCTAGTCTAGCCAAACCCAAATCCTGCAACTGTTCTTCATATGTTTCAATCTCTACGTCTTTAATAATCTTAGTTGCTACCGCTCTTAAAGTCTTAGCTTGGTCTCTTAGAAGGCATCTCAGGCATTTCGGATCTAGGAAGGACATCCAGCTTTTGCTTATCATTGCAAGCCTGGTCCATCACAGACACATCACCCTGTGAAGAGGTTTCCAGCAAGTTTCCCAACTCTCTTCATTTCATGTCAGACATAAATTCAAGATAAGACTTGCTGGATCAGAACAGCATTGTTTCCAACAGGATCAGCTGGAACTCTGTACAAAAAAGAATATAAACTTTAAGTCATGCACACTGTTATCCTCCCCCACCTGTTGTTCAGAGGTACCCTACATCTAAAGGTTTTGAAATGCAATTTTAAATATCATACACCACCTGTCATGTTCTGTAGGAGTTTGACTCTCTTACCATACTTATAACTATTTATAAATCTCCCCACTACCACTTCCAAAATTAAATCAAGAAAGCTCGTATTACCATATGTGGTGGACTTGTGAGGACGCTAGAAAATATTGGACTATAATTCGCATGTGGTTGGAAAAAATGACAAAGAAACACATAGACTTGAAACCAGAGATTTTCTTATTGGGAATTTTACCTGATACATATAGTAAAGATTTGAAGTACCTGATTGTAAATGTATTAACATCGGCTAGGATTGTATTTGCTAAAAATTGGAAGAATGAGAAAATACCATTACAGGAAGAAATTATTAAGAAAATATTGGAATGTGCTGAGATGAGTAGATTGACATTTGAAATTAGAGAGCAAGAGGATAAACAATTTTATGAAATTTGGGATCTTTTTTATCAATGGCTAGGTGATAAAATACAATAATAGAATATTTAGAATGCTAGACAGTAAGGAATATCTTTATTTTGCTATTTTGCTATTATTTTGTTATTTGACATATTTATAAAGGGTTTTTTAGGATTGATTTGGTATGATTATATGATTTGTTATAGAATAAACTGGTTTAAAGTATTGTTAGCTCATAAAGCATGAATGATTAAAAATATAGTCAAAAACTTCTTTTTTTAGTGATATTAGGATATATAAGTTTGGATTGACAATATGAGTTGTTATGTAACATAATTGTAATTGAGACTACAGAATGAATGCACAAAAATGATGAACCAACTGACACACTGGATGTACATATGAGAGTTGATGTTTTTATGTTTTGTTTGTCTTGTTTGTTTGTGAAAAATTAATAAAATCTTTTTCAAAAAAAAAAAAAAAGAAAGCTGGCCCCATGATTATTTCTTCTCTTATTGGAAATTAAGACCTCTTTGAAGACATAACTGGAATAGGTGGCAGGTTTTTTTCTTTTAAAAAGTCTTTTCTGAGTTGAGTTTATTCAACTTAAGACATAACCAGGTGTCTTCTTGGGCGAGAGTAGAGGAGCTATCTTCTGGTTTCTTTTGCCTTCTCTTTTCAACTTTTCAATCTAGTCCACTGCCTTGGGACTTCCTGAAGATCTTCTATCCAAATACCAACCAGATTTAGCCTTACATCACTTTCTGACCTTAGCCAAGGTCAACCATAGGGGGTCATCTGCTGCCAACTTCTTTTCAAGTTGTGCTCTGCGCTTCGAGTCGAGAGTTGATTCCACAAACCATGGTTGAACTCATCATCATTTCTTGCAAAAAGCCTTCCCAATGTGTTTTGGCCCAATTCTGAAGCAGTCCAATTTGGTGTAATGGTGAATCCGCTGGACTAGAAGCTGGGCGACTGGGAATTCTAGTTCCATCTTAAGACATGAAAGCCAGTTGATGACTTTGGGGGCAGTTCCCCTCTCTCTCGGTCTCAATCCAACCCACCTCACAGCAGAGGCAGTATTCAACAGGTTCCGACCAGTTCTAGAGAACTGGGAGCAGAAATTTTGAGTCGTTCGGAGAACTGGCCAATGCCACCTCTGACTGTCTCCGCCCCCATCTATTCTCCGCCTCCCAAGTCCCAGCTGATTGGCTGGGTCTTCTTTGGTTGCCCTGCAGAGGAGAACGGAGCTGGAAAGCAGTTAGTGGGTGTGGGGAGGGAATGGGGATTTTGCAGTATCCTTCCCCTGCCACGCCCACCAAGCCACGCTCACAGAACTAGAAGTGAAAAAAATTGAATCCCATCATTGCCTCACAGGGTTTTTTTGAGGAAAACAGCAGGGGAGATCATTGTGTGCCTCTTAAGTTGTTCAAAAATAAAGGCAGGGCATCGATCTAATCTCAAATTCATTGTTTTTTCCACTGTTTCTGTTGCTTTAGGTAAAACTAAGTGAAAAAATGATCTCTGGAACAGCTTCTCAGTGAGTACGTCTCCCTTTCCATAGGATTTACATGAATTCAAATCTTTATTACAGCCAAAAGCCAGAGAGAAAAGACGTAACTGAAAAACCGAACAGCGAAGCTATCATTAAGCAAAAGTAATACGGATAGTTCTTGACTTACGACCTCAACAGGGCCCAAGGTTCCTGTTGCTAAGCAGGACAGTTGTTCAGTGAACTCTGCCCCATTTTATGATCTTGCTTGGCAGTTGTTAAGCAAACCCTTGCAGTAGTTGAGCTAATAACCTGGTTGTTAAGTGAATCTGGCTTCCCCATTGACTTTGCTTGTCAGAAGGTCACAAAAGGGGGATCCCATGACCCCAGGAGACTGCAACCGTCATAAATGCGAGTCAGTTGCCAGAAATCTGAATTCTGATCACCTGACCATGGGGATGCTGCAACGGTTGTAAGTATGAAAAACGGTCAGAAGTCACATTTTACTGTGCTGCTGTAATTTCCAATGGTGACTAAATGATCTGTTCAAGTCGAGGAGGCAACGGGGGAGGGAGGTTCCTATGAGGCCAGCCTGCCCCATGGTTATGCAGCTCAGATTAACAGAGTTGGAAGAGACTTTGTAGGTCATCTAGTCCAATCCCCCACCCCCCGCCTAAGCAGGAGAACCTACGCCACTTCTGACAGATGGCAGTCCAGTCTCTTCTTGAAAGTCTCCAGTGATGAAGCTCCCACAACTTCTGAAGGCAACTTCTATTCCATGGATTGATTGCTGGTCTCACTGTCAGAAAATATCTCCTTATTTCCAGGTTGAATCTCTCCTGGATCAGTTTCCATCCATTATTCCTTGTCTGGCCTTCAGATGCTTTGAAAAATAGCTTGGCCCCCTTCCTCCTCTCTGCGGCAGCCCCTCAAATATTGGCACATTGCTATCCTGCCTCCCCTGGTCCTTCTCTTCCCTAGACTAGCCAAGCCCAGTTCCTGCAACTGTTCATCATATGTTTTAGCCTCCAGTCCCCTAATCATCCTGGTTGCTCTTCTCTGCATTCAACTCTGCTTTCCTCAACTCTGAAGACGTTCCACAATATGAATAGAATAGAATAGAATAGAATAGAATAGAATAGAATAGAATAGAATAGAATAGAATCTTTAATGAGGGTGGAATAGAATAGAATTTATTGAGAATAGAATAGAATAGACTAGACTAGACTAGAATAGAATTCTTTTATTGGCCAAGGGTGATTGGTCTTTGGTGCAAATGCTCTCAGTGTACGTGAAAGATACATTCGTCAAGAATGATAAGGTATATAAGGGATGAAGGTTTGCTGTAGCCAGTGATGTTTTTAAGAGTGTTCTGCTCTGATCTCTCTTAATAATACGTTTCTGGCCTGATTGTATAGCATTTTGTCACCTTTTCTGTAGGCTTCCTCTTTGGAAGGACGTAGCTGCTTAAGTTTAGCTGTGAACCAAGATTTATTGTTACTGCATATTCGCATATTTATCACGCTTTGCAAAAAAGGAGGCAGACCCAAAGCGTCCCCCTTCCCCCCAAAAATCCCTTTAAAACTCACATATAGAAACACAGCCCATGCAGGAGTAAGTAGGTGCCCTGCCTTTAAGTATCTATCTATCTATTTATCTATCTATCTTCTTTCCTAAAGCAGAGAGCGTGAAGCATTTTCAATGGAAGCATTCACAATTAAGCCCGTCTACATCATTAAAATGCCAGGGAAACAAAAGTGCTTCTCACATTCACAAAAAACGGCACAGGCCGAACAGCAAAAGGGGAGGGGATGCCCCAAGCTTGTACATTATTAATGTTTTTATTTTGCCTTATCTGCCCCCATCCCAAGAAAGGTTGTTTGAGAGGGCTAACAATAAATGCCAACTAAAATAATTTTTTTTTTTAAAAAAACCCCACCATCTCAGGGCTGATTGGTGCAAACAACACCGATTTATTTGCCTTTATAAACAGCATTTCCAAGCCAGACCTGGCTGTTAAAAATGTCGCTCTTTCTTTTAAATTGCTGAAAGAGAGGGAGGAAAAAGGAGGTGGAGAATTCCAGGCGACAATGGACATACCCTCCAGAGGGAGCTCTGCATATCCCAAATCTGTTTCCCTTCCCCACCTACCCACATGTAAATGGGAGCACAATGCATTCCTTGGTTCATTCCATTCCTTTATTACAGTCAAGAATTCTCCAAACATCAAAAGTGACCTATATTTTACTTATGCGGGACTCGGACCAACTCTGCCGAACTTTCCCACGGCTCGCTCGTGTATTTCCCCACAATTAGATCACCTATCTGCAACACCCCACAAGTGGAGTGAGGGGATTTGGCTCCCTGAAGGACAAAACCACCCTGTACCCCTCCAGGATGGAAACATAATAGATGGGCGAAGGTCAAGATGGAGAGGCCCTCCTTCCCAGCATTTCTCACCTCCATTTTTTTTTCTTTTTTTCAGAAAAGGCTTTTCTTGTGCAGAAACCAGGAGGACGGGTTTTTAGTATTTTTTTTAGTATTTATTTGATTTGTCAATCGCTCAAGATACAGGTATAAGAATAAACATAGTTTTGAATACAGGAGATAGATACTTATAAGAAAAATAAAAAGAAACAATAGGACAGGCATGATAGGCACGTTGGTGCGCTTATGCACGCCCCCTACAGACTTCTTGGGAAAGGGGTGAGGTCAATAGGAGACAGTCTAAGGTTAAAGTTTTTGGGGTTTGGGGAAGAAACCACAGAGTCAGGTAGAGTATTCCAGACATTGACCACTCTGTGGCTGAAGTCGTATTTCCTGCAATCAAGTTTGGTGCGGTTAACCTTGAGTTTGTATCTATTGTTTGCTCTTGTATTGTTATGGTTGAAGCTGAAGTATTCATTTGCAGGTAGGACATTGCAGTGTATGATTTTATATACTATATTTAGATCGGATTGAAGGCGGCATAGTTCTAGGTTTTCTAGGTCTAGAATTTCGAGTCTGGTGGCATAAGGTCTTCTGCAATGAGTAGAGGAGTGGAGAACTCTTCTTGTGAAATATTTCTGGACTTTCTCAACTGTGCTAATATCAGATAGGTAATGTGGGTTCCAGACTGATGAGCTGTATTCAAATATTGGTCTAACAAATGTTTTGTATGCTCTAGTTAGTAGTGTGATTTTTATCAGAGAAAAAGCTACGTAGGATTAGGTTAACAACTCCTAATGCCTTTTTGGCTATGTAGTTACAGTGGGCTCTAGCACTTAGATCATTAGAGATGATTACTCCAAGGACCTTGACAGAGTTTGGATCATCAACAAGGTCTTGACTATTCAGCCTGTATTTTATTTTCTGATAGTTTTTTTCTGCCAATATGTAAGACAGAGCATTTATTTGTTGAGATTTGAAGTTGCCATTTGTTTGACCATTCTGATACATAGTCGAGGTCTTTTTGGAGGGTAGCAGTATTGTCTGTGGTGTTGAATAGCTTTACATCGTCAGCAAAGAGAACACAGTTGCTCTTGATATGATCACAGAGGTCATTTATGTAGAATATGAAGAGAGTTGGTCCTAGAACACTCCCTTGGGGGACACCACTATTGACAGGTACAGAATTTGATAGGACGCTCCCAATTTTGACCATTTGTTGTCTGTTTGACAGGAATGCTTCTATCCAGTTATGCAGGTGTCCAGAGATACTGGCTTAATCATCAGAATTGGTGAGGTGGCCTTAGGCAGGGGGAGAGCAATGAACACATCAGCTTGGTATTGACCTTTCCTTCCTTCCCTTCTTCATCCCTTCCCCTTCCCCTTCCCTCTTCCTTTCTTCATCCTTCCTCTTCCTTTCTTCATCCCTTCCTCTTCCCCCTTTCCCTCCTTCATCCCTTCCTCATCCCTCCTTCCCATCCCCATCTCCTCCCCTTCCCTTCTTCATCCCTTCCTCTTCCTTCCCTTACCACCATCTCTCCCGCCTTCTCCCCCTTCTTTTCTAGTCTTCCTTCCTTCCTTCCTCCCTCATTTCCAAGGCCATTGGTACTACAAGCTCCCATCACTCCAGACAGCAGGCAGTTGAAATCCAGCGCATAAGGATTATAAGAGACCCTGGTTGCCACACATCTTCTGCATGGAGAAGCTTGCGGTTTTTGGAGACATCCAAGCTTGAATGTGGAACCCAGGCATCATCACTATCATCCTCTTTTAACGACCCCATAATCCCTTGCGGGGTGGAGTCTGGGCAACTCAATGGAGCTGAGTGTTTACTGGCCGGGTGCCCTTCCTGTCACCAATGAGGAGTTTTGTTCAGCAGATATATTCTCATTGGGCCCAGAGAGAAATATCTGCCTGTACCTAGGATCAAACTCACAGCCTCCTGATTGCGAGGTGAGAATTCCACCTCTAGGCCACTGCCCCAATGTGGAACCCAGGCATGCAAAGCAGATATTCTATCACAAAGCCAACTTAGCGGGCACCTCCCCATCACAGCTCCTTCTCCTTGCTGTTCGTTGCTGTCTTCTCCCTCCTCTTTTCATTGTCCTTAAATCGATTCTTGATTTCATTCATCAGACCTTTGTCTAGGCTCTAGTTTTTCCTCTTGGCTCCCAAGGTTATTCTCGCAGCCCCTTGACCCTGGCTGTTCAACCTCATCTTTACCTAGGTCAGTTACAAATCAAGTAGCTGCATCGTGTTTAACCTTGGCGAATGTTAAAGCTGGCTGACTGATAGCAGAGTCCCAATATTTGAGGGGCTGCCACAGAGAGGGAGGGATCAAGCACCCGAAGGCCAGACAAGGAACAATGGATGGAAACTGAACAAGGAGGGATTCAACCTGGAAATAAGAAGAAACTTTTTGATGATGAGAACAATCCACCAATGTAATAGAAGTTGCCTTCGGAAGTGGTGGGAGCTTCATCCCTGGAAGCTTTCAAGAAGAGACTGGACTGCCCTCTGTCAGAAATGGTGTAGGGTCTCCTGCTTGGGTGGAGGATTGGACTAGATGACCTACAAGGTCCCTTCCACTCTGTTGATCTGTTTGCTTAGTTCATGGCTTAACGTTTTGAGAAATGAGTGAATTCGGTATCAAGGCAAAAGGATTGCCTATCCAACAGCGTAACAACGATGCCTCTTTTTAATTCACAGTGCTCTGCCTCTCCCTGTCCCTAATCTCCTGGAGGGCGAAGGCTGGGCTCAACTCAGGAAACAGCTACGGGAATTTACCCACTCTACGCAAGTAAGTAAAACTCTCCAAGAATGTGGCAATGTCAATCAACCAAAGGGCTTTGGGGTGCAATTTTCCAAGTCCCCCGATGGGTGAATGTGATATTGATATGCGAGAAAGACCTTGGGAGATTGATCACAGTGTCAGGAGGAACTCCATTCCAAATTCAAGAAAGAAATACTTAGACTCTTTAGATTAGAGAAAAGATATCTTTTACTGAAATTGAAGTGGTAGCAACCGTAGAATTCTGAATCTGAGAAATTAGGCGCGCAAATCACATATACAAAGTGGTGGAAATGTTCCCACCCCCCATAGTTCAAATGATTCTTCCAATTAAAAGTTGTGAACATGATCGTGTGGACATCTTCAGGTGATGATGAGGTCTCTGTCCGTTGACCTTGGCATATGTTGATAAAAGTTTGCAGTTGCGCAGAGAAAAGAAAGCTAAGCGAGAAATAGAAACCTAAGCAAGAATTTATACTCCCCCACCCCTCCTCATTTTACACACTAGAATGTAACACCTCCAGCTCGCTTCCCAGACTTTACTCCCTTCTCCCCGTTACTTATGGCAGCCAAAAGATGCAAAGCAATAGTAGAAGATCTTGAAGGCTGACACATAGAGATGCTGCATAGGGAACAATTAGATAAGAGACAACATGGCCCACAGCTGGATGGTGGGTGGGTTAAACGATTTAAAAGGGATCCTCCCTTAGTTACTTGGGCTGTAAAGATGATGAAGGGCGGAAGAGCAGAGGCGGGATTCAGTAGGTTCCGGAGAACCAAGAGTGGAAATTCTAAGTCGTTCGGAGAACCGGCCAATCCCATCTCTTCTCTGCCTTCTGAGTCCCTGCTGATTGGCTGGGTCTTCTTTGGTTTCCCTGCACAGGAGAATGGAGCTGGGAAGCAGGTTAGTAAGGTGGGGAGGGAATGGAGATTTTGCAGTATCCTTCCCCTGACACGCCCACCAAGCCACGCCCACAGAACCAGTGGTAACAAACTTTGAATCCCACCACTGCAGAGTCAGGCCAGTACTTTCAAGCTTGCAATATTCTGTTAATATAGATTTACAATAGAGTCAGTTTACCTATCTTGTCTGACCTCAATCTTGCCGGTCTCTATAATTTTCTTCCACTTTATCACTAAAGGGTAATCTTGGAAGCTGGATACTGTTTTCCCTTCCTATACCAGAGAGTCAATCATGAGTTTCTTTCTCATTCTCTGAGTTGTTTTCCCATCGGTTTGCTACATAATAATATTTCCTTCAAGACCACCTGTGGACTTGTAACCAACTGTGAGAATAACCTCTAGGGGAGGAAGGGCCACTTGTCAAAGCAACTGTCAGATTAGAGAAGTCTTGAGTGCTGAAACAGAAAAGTAATTTGAGAAAATAGCAATGGCAATAGCACTTACTTATATACTGCTTCACGGTGCTTTTACAGCCCTTTTTTAAGTGGTTTACAGAGTCAGCCTCTTGTCTCCAACAATCTGGGTCCTCACTTTACCCACCTCGGAAGGATGGAAGGCTGAGAGGACCTGGAGCCTGGTGAGATTTGAGCTGCCAAATTGCAGGCAGCTGGAGTCAGCAGAAGTAACCTGCAGTACTGCATTCTAACCACTGCGCCACTTGTGCTCCGATTTTACCCTCCCTAGTTCCCTCTCTATTAAATCATTTTTTACCTAGTTGTTAAATTTATTTGCCAGCCATCTCTCCTTGAAGTGACTCTCTAGGATAAGAACAAGGAGGAAAGAGGCACATTCAGAATTTCAAGATTCTGTAACTCTACAATAAAAGCAGGCTTGGTATTTACAACGGGGAATTGAAGTCTACTCTACTGTGAAGAGCGAAGAGTTCTCCTCTACAGACATTCAGTTATTGGCCATCCTTCATGCTCTCTGCTTCCTTTCCTTCCCACAACTTCAGGTGGAACTGGAAAGGGAGAGGAGCCAGCTGCTGGCCAGAGCGATGGTAGCAGAAGAGCAGGTTGCTGAACTGCAGGAATACGTGGACAAACACCTGGTGAGGTGAGACCAAAGACCATTTCTTTGGGCCTATAACATGGTCAGTCTTCATTCTCTCAAAAATCCCAAGATGAAAGCTTCAGATCTGGTTCCCAAATGCTGAAGGAAGACACAGGTTAAATCTCTCCCAGGTGATCTGATGACCCAAAGGGGTGTGGCACAAAGGCAACACAGTCACATAAGTAAGAAGAGTCCTTTTAATACCTCCAATTTTGCCCCCAATGTCCTGGTTACCTTCAGCTGGAGAAAAAAATCTCTCCCAGAAAAAGTCTTTAAGTGGAGGAAATTCAGTCCGAAAACAAAGTACATACAAACTGAAAATAAAAATCCACACAAATCATGCTGCAGTAATTAACTTCACAGTGCAGGAGAAGGAATTGCAACTTGAAAGGCCAGCAAAACACACATAGTTGGGAAGACGCCAGAAACCCAGATAAGCCTCAACAATACCAGATAATTCACGATTTGCTCTGAACAGTTTGCTGTGCGAAACTTCTCTTTTTAAACACTGTGTTCCCAGCTGCAGCTAATGCAGGGAATCAGGGCCCTTTCCTCCCCCATAAGCCATGCAACTCACAT
Source organism: Hydrophis major (assembly GCA_033807585.1). NCBI lineage: Eukaryota > Metazoa > Chordata > Lepidosauria > Squamata > Elapidae > Hydrophis > Hydrophis major. The sequence continues at coordinate 9,230,957 of CM066340.1, read as the reverse complement.
TGCTCCCTTCTCCATTCCTCCCTGCATGCCCTAGAATGAAGAGGGGGTGGGCCTGGATCTTCCTCCAAATTACCTCTGCCTTGCTCTACCTCTCCCCTGCTCTGCCCAGCCAGACTTTGCCCTTCCCCAATTTCTTCCACAGCCAACGGAGCCACATTCCCACTCCCCGTCAGCTGTTCGGCCTCCCCTCCAACTCAGATTCTGACAGGGCATGACAGGTGAGTTTATTTCTTTCCCATCTCCTGTCCTCTTTCGTCTACTTATTTTTCACATTGGAAGCTGCTGGAAACCTGGATTCTATCAGAAGTAAGTACAGCACCCAAGACAGCACCTATCATCTCTTCTGTGCTTCCATTGCAGATACAAGCAGGAGATTGTGAGAATGCGCAAACTCTTAGGAACAAACGGATCTCAAGCATTGAGTGCTGAAGCATCTGAGGTTCCAGTACTTTTGATGTCCCAAGGGACCCTCAGCAAGGAAGTGTAGTCTTCTTATCAGAATAGAGCTGGAAGGGACCTTGGAGGTCTTCTAGTCCAGCCCCCTGATCAAGCAGAAGATCCTATACCATTTCAGAAAAGTGACTGTCTAGACTCTTCTTAAAATCCTTCAGTAATGGAGCACCCACGTCTGAAGGCAGCTTCTGCTCCATTGGTTAATTGTCCTCACTGTTAGGGAGTGTCTCCTGAATTCCAGGTTGCTTCTCTCCTTGATTAGTTGCCATCTATTATTTCTTGTTCTGCCCTTCTGGTGCTTTGGAAAATATCAGAATCCTTGCAAGATGTTCTCGAGAGGCCTGGACTCTTGGTCCGAGTAACAACTGGACCCAACATCTGGTACACATTCATCCATCTCCAAGAGATATGAGGAAGGAAAAGGCTTGAAGCAGCCATGGAGGTTCCTGGGTGAAATTTAAGCTTCAAAAATGTGCATGTTTTGTTCAAAATTCTGGAATTTGTCTGTTTATGAAGAGCTTTTGGATATAACACTGTGTATATATACACTCTGTGTGCATAAGAGGTGATTATGCATTCTTGGAAGGACATCCTATAAATTTGTATAAGTTAAACAAAATCTGTCTACACTTTATTTTGACTTAGTAGGGAAGCACGAAGATCAAATATGATTCCATTCGGTCTATGTTTGATTTGTTGATTAAAAACCGCCTGTTGTGATTTATATAAATATGATTTTAGTCTCAGTTCACTTATTTTCAGTTACTGTACTGCATTACTGTTATTTCGGTTTTTTCTTCTTAACTTCACCCCTTGTTTCCTCAGAAGGAGGGAAGGCTGAGTCAACCCTGAGCCAGTGAGATTCGAACTGCCAAACTGCAGGCAGCTTCCAGGCAGCAGAAGTAGCTGCACTCTAACTACCAGATGGAGAAATGGAGACACCCCATCCCAATGGCGAAAGCGACACCTCAGCAAAGATGGGAGTTTTTTGTTGTTGTTGTTGTTGTTGAGAAATTGTCATGTCCAAGATGAACACTGGCATGTTCTCACACTGGGCTCTCTTGTGACTCATCCTTCTTCAGTTGCCGGACCACCTGGACATCATATGCCCAGGCTTGGTTGACACCTTCCCCAGCTGTGTCAGTGTGGGTCCAGTTGGGGAGAGGAAACCGCCCAGCCACCACCCGAGCTTCTTCTGGAAGTTCTATCAGTAGCTTTTTCTCCAGAAGCATCAACTAGGAAGGAGAAGAAGAAGAAGAGTAGAGATGTCCTTCTGAAGGATCTATTAGTCAATACGGAATAAAGACAGACCAACACAAGAGAGCATTGAGCTCTGGGGTCCTCGGTGCTCTCTTGAGCTTGGCTGTTGCCTTGCAGGTGTTTCATGATCCAACTAGGTCACATCATCAGTGCCAAGGATGTTACCTTCATTGAGTCATGAAACATCTGCAAGGAAGCCACCAAGCTCAGAGAGCACCAAGGACCCAAAAGATAGACCAGCTGTGTGTTTTTGTGGCCTGAAGTTCAAGGAGACGGCATCACCTTTGAAATGGAGATGTAGTCATGGCTACCAGCTTGACCGGCTTCAAGAAAGGGCTGGCTTGTTTTATGGATTCATGGAATCACTGGGTCTTGGCCTGTAGGGCAGCAGAACTGCCCCTGAAGACCAAATGCTGGGAGACAAGTATGGTAAGTTTCCTTCTGTGAGAAGACTGCTGGACAAGATGGATCTAATCCAACGGGAGGACATGTTCGGAATCATTTTTCAGTTGCTACCAATATTCCCTTGTTGTTCCACTGGACTCAAAGGTTATCCCTTCTACCTGAGATTTTAAGAGATCCCTACTCTTTTAGCCTTCTGATAGGCCATAAAGACCTGGTCCTCCCCTCCAAGAATTGGGCTAGGATGGGGTTTGAACTGAGAGATCGGTTGGTCAGCATTTGCTTTTAAACTTTGGGGCTTTGGCTTTTCACCTTCATTTTTGTGGCTTGTGGCGAGCTAACAAGACACCATATCAATCCTGTACATAAATAAACAAACTCATATGCTATGCTAAACCGAGTGGTGGGGTGGCCAAGAGGTGGAGCTCTCACCTCACAATCAGGACGCTGTGAATTCGATTCTCTGGTAGAGGCAGGTATTTCTCTCTCTGGGCTCAAGGAGAACATATCTGCTGAGATATGAACTCCGCACTGGTGACAGGAAAGGCCTCCGGTCAGTAAACACTCAGCTCCATTCAGTTGCCCAGACTCCACCCAGCAAGGGATGATGGGGTCATTAAAAGATGATGATGATCTGCTGTGCTAAACCACGGCTTGCCTTACCCATGTTCTGTTGGATAGCCATAATGCTTGGCTCCACGTCTATCCCTATGCTAGAATGCATGACTTAGAAATTCACAGGGATGACTTCATACAACACACTGAGCTAAATCGGAAGAGACCGCTTGATGGCTACAAAGCAGGACCCAGAAGACATAGGCTTTTGAGACTTCAGGAAGCCCACAGGAAGAGACTGCCATTCACACCCCAAGCGCCCTAGTGCCTCTGCTAAATTAAACCAAACATATCCGTCTTTTACAAGGGCTAAAGGCTAAACCTCACGAGAGTTCACTGATGCTCTGGTTAAAAGTTTATACATTTATTTTTTGTTTATTTATAACTATCCCCAATCTGCCATCACTTGGCAGATCCAGATATCTCTCCTCCTTTCAAAGAAGAACTTAACTTTATTTTATTTATGTGTGTATGTGGTTTTGTTTTGTTTTTTAAAGGCCAGCCTGTTTCTTCCTCAAAAGAGCCACAGTGAAAATACCCTACTGATTTTCAAAGAGGAATTGGTCTTATTACGGGTAGTCCTCCACTTACGGCCATTCCGTTTAGTGACCATTCAAACTTTGCAACGGCACTGAAACCAAGCGACTCGCACAACTTGCACTTCAGACCACAGGCGGTTCTCCACTTACAACCGCAATTGTGTTGCTGAGGGAGACCGCTGTTAAGTGAGCTTTGCCTCATTTTACGACATTTCTTGCTACAGTTGTTAATCACGGCATTTGTTCAGTTAGGAACACGCTTGTTGAGTGAACCTGCCTTCCCCCTTGACTCTGCAGGTCAGAAAGTCTCAGAAAGATGGTCACTTGAACCCGGGAGCCTGCAACCATCATAAATATGAGTCAGTTGACAAGCGTCTGAATTTTGATGGCGTGACCACGAGGAATGCTACAACGGTCATAAAGTGTGAAAAATGTTCACAAGTCACTTTTTTCCCCCAGTGCCATTGTAACTTTGAACGGTTGTAAGTCAAGGACCACCTGTATTGTAGCGTCCACATAATCATGTGATCAAAATTCACATAACTCTAAGATAAAAATAATAACTCCCCACCTAGTCAGATATCCAAGCTGTCTGGATCCATTTCATTTGCAGTGACTACTGTCTAATCCATGTGATTTTCTCCCACTGAAAATGGCAAAGTTTTGCATTGTTACACGCCATACTTATTCAGAATAGAATGAGCTGGAAGGGACCTTGGAGGTCTTCTAGTCCAGCCCCTTGCTCAAGCAGGAGAACCTATACCATTTTAGACAAGTGGCTGTCCAATCTCTTCTTAAAAATCTCCAGTGATTAAACACCCACAACATCTGAAGGCCAGCTGTTCCACTGGTTAATTGTCCTGTTAGGAAGTTTCTCCTTAATTCAAGGTTTCTTGGCTTAGTTTCCATCCATTTTTTTCTTGCCCTGTTTTCAGGTGCTTTGGAAAATAAATGGATCCCCTTCATCTCTGCAGCAGCCCCTCAAATACTGGAATACTGCTATCATGTCACCCCTACTTCTTCTTATACTTCACTACATCAATTTTGTAATAATTAAGCTTTGCTGTGTTTCTCCTAGTTTGTTTCAAAATTTGCTTTCAAACTGATCAATGACAGTAATAATATTTACGGCTGCCACAAACAGTTCACTCCCACTACTACCATCTGCATGGATATATACTGTATTTTGGAGTGAAAAAAAAACCTCTCCTGGTGATACATACCACACTAGGTGCCAGGAACACAGTTACATTCCGACAATCCGATAAGTTCACCTTAAAAAGACAAAACATAAATTGGGGGGAAAAAAAGTTTTACTTTCTGTGCAATGTTTAAGGCAGTTTCTATTAAAAAGTTCTGGAGCAAAAATGAAAAAATCTTTCTTGGTCCAACTCACTGGTTGGGTCTTCAACATTTCATTCACAAGACATAAATAATATTGGCTTGGCTTTGACTCAGAGGGTTGTAGAAACCAAGAGATTTCGATCTGCAAAGGAGAACTTCAGGAGTTTGAACCCAGCCAAATGCAAGAAGCAGAAGCCAAGTAAACCACAACGTAGCACAAGGGCTGGTTTAGTTGCTGCAAAGATTGACCGGGATATACTTTTTTTTTTTTTTTAAACAAATTTTATTAATTTTACAGAGAACACAATAAAACATAAACAAAACTAAAAGATCTTTTCTGAAGGTTGTCTGATCCCGGGTTGAAACTCTTTACACAGACACAAATTCAAACATCATATTCACTTTATATATCCTTCCATATCTTATTATCATTTTCTTTTTTATATATATATATAAACCATTTTTATCAATTTTATATAAACAATGCACAAGGCATAACAGCTTATAATTTCTTTTCTAAGAAAAAATAATAGAAGAAGAAAACCAATAGAACATAACAATTCCAAATTATAGTATCAATACTTTGTCTATTTAACTTCATATCTTATCCCAACTTCTCCTTTTCATCCAAATTATTTATTAATTAAATTTTTTTTGCCTTTTTTCAATATACAACATCCAAAAAAAAAAAACATAACAAAACCTTTATATATCCTTTCATATCTTATTACCATTTTCAATAATATTCTTTGTCTGTTCTATTTCCAACTATCTATTCATCTTTTTTCTTTTATTATACTTCTCCTATACACCAATTGGAGTAACGTCTATAACTCATTACCCTAACTTAAAAGTACTTCATATAACAATTTTTCTTGGGATTCTGTTTAATAGATTCTAAAATTACACAATGAATTTTATACTCTAAATACACATATAAAAAACACATGTACCCTCCAGAATCCCTTTTATCCAAAATTAAATTCACCCATTGTCTCTGAATAAACTTTTTTTCTTTAGATCTTGCTTCCCCCCATTGAGGCTTCTCCTCCCCCCCTTTCTCTCTTGCTTATTCTTCTCCTTGCCCTTTTTACCCCTTTGTCTTTCCTCCTCCCTTTTCTTACTCCCTTTCCTTTGCTTTCTAACCTTGTCTCCACCTTTCCGCTCATTTTTCTCTTCTTTGGTTGTTTTTGTAATTCTTAAAATCCCCTTTTTCTTATCCTTTTTCTCCTCCTCCCCGGAAAAAACCCATTGTTCATCAAAGATGGCTTCTTCTTCCTCTTCTTCTTTGTCCCAGTCCTTCTGCTGCGTAGTCAACTTTTCATAAGTACATAACGCCATTTCTAAGAATTGAAACAAAGTGCCCAAAGTATCTTCTTTTTTATATTTTTGATATTCAGTCTTTAATTCATCCACAAGCGATGCCATTATGAAAAAAGAAACTTTTCCCAAAACAACCACAAATATTTTTAATCAAAAATAATTCCAAAAAAAAAAAAAAAATTCCAAAAAATAATACTTTTCTTCCTTCTTCTCTTTTTCTTTCTGGGGTTAATGTTTAATCAAAGAGGTCCAATTACTATATACCTTTCTTTGGGATTCTAGGCAATCTCCTCCTTTTTCAGCTTCTGCTCCAATTTTTTTTCCTCTCCCTTCCCACTTGCAATATCAATTTTAAATAATCAGAAATCCATACCTCCAACAAAGGTTTTCCAATTTCTTAAGTTTTTCAATGTCCAAAAACCCTTTTGTCCCTTAGCTTCAACTCTCAAAATAATTCACTTTCAATGTCCAATATGTCCAAACATATCTGCTGTTTCCATGGGGTGGGAGAGTGAAGGAAAAAAAAAAAATTCCCTTTAACAGCTTCTCCGCCGCTTTCGATCTTCTTAGGGATACAATGTATCCTCCAGCAATTCAAACAGTTCAGTTCCAACAAATTTGAAAGATGTTGATTGACCCGGCTCAGACAGCACTTTCACTCTTCTTACTTCCTCCAGCGCAATCTTACCCGGTTGCTGGCTTCTTCGTGGCGGCCATTGCTGACCGCCGCTCCACCACCTTGGGAAAAAGGGGTTTTTCCGGAGGAGGAGGGGGTCTGCGACACCCCCAACCCCCTGTCCGACTCCCCTCTCTCTTCAGCTGTCCCTACAGGGCAGCCATATCCCCCTGATCCATCTGGATCGGGGGTACCTCGGCAGCTAGCACAGCAGGAATCGCGAGCTGTCGCGAATTCCTGCTGCCCCGAAGCCACGCGGAACCGGAAACCGACCGGGATATACTTTATAGCAGTGGTCGCCAACCATTGGGCCGGCCCGGAGACCACTGGTGGTCCGCGAGACAATTTTGGTGGTCTGCAGAGAAATGTCACCTGCAAAGCAATTAATCCAGGCTGTGCAGGAACACAAGGCTTCACCACCCACATGGCCCATGAGGACACAAGGCTTGTGTCACTTGCACTGCGCACAACACGAGGTAGTGAGGGGAGGGGGAAAGGGCGGAGGGGGCAAACTTGTCCCACGTAGCCCACGTGCCACTGGGCTACTGGGCTGCTTCTTTCTGCTTCTGCTTTTGGCTGCATGCAAGGGAAGCTGCAAAAGTCTTCATTTTTGGAAGAGTTTGGGGGAGAAAAAGAAAGACTTCAGCTGGTCATTTGCATTTTTTTTTAGAGAGTTGTTGAGGCCACTTGGAGCTTTATCGGTGTCCTCAGGGTCACCTGAGTAGTGCAAGTGGGTGTGAATTCCTACTTGGAATTCCTTTTTCTTATGAAGAGGTTTCGCTTCTCACCCAAAAAGCTTCTTTAGCACTGAGTGGTTGGTGGGGGAATGGAAGGATTTATACCCCTTGCAGACAACGGGTCATTTGCATCCTTTTAGACTGTGTGTGAATGCAACCCACCATCCAGTTGGAGCTAATGAAGCTTCTTGGATGAGAAGTGAAATGAAAGAAAAAACAAGAAAGTCCAGCTGCCTCCTGAAAAAAGGCATCTTTGGGACATCCATGAGCTGGAGGACTGAGTTACCCTACAGACTTTTAGCTATGCAATTTGGGATAAACACCCTTGGAATGGCGTGGGAATAGGAATGGATTTTCAGAGAAAAAATATTGCAGACTGCAGGAACAATTTGCACGATTCAGGTGACCCTGAGGACACCAATAAACCTCCAAGTGGCCTCAACGACTATCTATAAAGGATGCAAATGACCAGCTGTCAGCAAGGAATATAAATCCTTCCCTTCCCCACTATCCTGTCAGAGCTGAAGAAGCTTCTTGGATAAGAAGCGAAATGTCTTCAAAGAAAAATCCAGAAAGTCCAGCTGCCTCTTGAAACAAAAAAACACTTTTGGGATTATGCTCAGAATTCCAATATCTTTCCCTTTTTTCCTCACCTTCCAAAGGTCTTCCTTGTAGTAAGAAACTTTTCCGTAACACCCAGCTTTCCACGCACGATAGCTGGAAAGTCGCAACAGCCATGGATTGAGTTCATAGCCAACAGCTGGCCTGAAGCCTTGTTTGTAAGCTTCCAGCACCTGCAAATATAAATAAACCAAGTTTGTTTATTTCCTGGATTTGTATCCATCAGAAGCACAAGGAGCTGCTTTCCAGGAGATCAAACAATCCACCTTAATCTGGTTTTATTCTGATTGAGTGCAGCTCTCTTAGGATTTGGGGAAAGAGAGAGACAGCTCCATCTCCTAGTTAATTTAATTGGAAATATCCAGAAGTGAACCTCCAAATTTTGAAGGGTTTCATCTTTCCATTTTTAACAGAGTTTGGGAGTATTTTAGGATCTCAAAAGAGCACCAAAGATTACATAACTCTTGACACAGCAACAGAACCAACCTACAGAAGAAGGAAAAAAACCCAATATAACTGAAATACTGTACACAGCTCTCAAGCCATCCCATTTCTGTGGCAAAATAAAATAAAATATTAAATATAAATATACAATACAATAAAATATGAAGGAGGATAACGAGCAACAGGGCAAACTAAACTTCCCCAGACTGCAACTATCCTAAGGCAAGCAAAGTAAGTTTTTTTTTAAAAAAATTAAAGTTTAAAATACAAAATTGCAACCAAAAAGGCGAGGATCGATAGAAAATGTTTTTAAAATGGCACAAAAATCACATTTTAAGTAAGGAAATGAATAAACAAATGTTACTTCCAACTCTCTTCAATATTATTACCTAATAAAAGGCACTTTTCTTTCAGTTTAACGAAAGAAAAAAAGATACAAAACTAAAAATACTAAGATATACAAATCAAACCATCAACTAATAACAGCAACAATGTACAGTATAATATCATCAACAAAGGGAGATTTTTCCAGAAATCAGAGGTCATGAGGAATATAGAAAAAAACAGGTCAAACTCCAGATATCCTGGTCAAGTTAGAGGCGAGCAAACTTTATCCACATTTTTAGTTTTAGGTCCTGTATCACCTTTTGTTCACACTCTCAAAATTTCAGCCTCATGGTTTCCTGTTGTTTTCAGGTAGAAATCAAAATAAAATGCTTAAAAATTTTAATGCTTAAAATTAAAAAAAGAAAAAAAGACCCCTCTCTCAAAAATCCTGTCAAGAGAACCCCCCCCCAAAAAAACCACCCCTCACTCCCTCAAGCTCATAATACAGTTAGTCCTTGACTTATGACCACAATTGAGCCCACAATCTGTGTCACTAAGCGAGACAGTGGTTAGAGGCGAGTTTTGCCCCGTTTTACGATCTTTCTTGCCATAGTTCTTAAATGAATCACCACGGGGGCTAAGTTAGTAACAGTTGTTAAGTGAATCTGGCTTCCCTATTGACTTTGCTCATCAAGGCGGTCGCAAAAGGGGATCATGTGATATCCCACCCACCCACCCCCGGGACGCTGCAACCGTCATAAACGTGAGTCAGTTACCAAGTGTTGATCAGGTGACCAAGGGGATTTGGCAATGGTCATCAATGGGTGGGATTCAGCTGGTTCAGACTGGTTCGAGCGAACCGGCTGTTAAATTTGCATCTGGTTCACCAAACTGGTATTTGAATCGATTGGCTGGCCCCATTCACCCCTCCCCGGAGTCTCAACGTGGCCCATTTTCGATGCAGGTAAGTGCAAGGTCTGGGAGGGGGAAAAGTGGATCTTCTGGAAGTACCAAAAGTCCAGAAATGGGCCGGCTTCCGGAAGGCCTCCAGAGGCCCAGGAGGCTGTTTTTGCCCTCCCAAAGGCCCAGGGGGAGGCCTCTGGGCAACGAACCAGTTGCTGGGATTTTTGAATCCTGTCCCTGGTTGTAAATGTGAAAAACGGCCATAATTGACTCTTTTCAAAGCTGCTATAACTTTGAAGGGTCACTAAATGAACTGTTGTTAAGTCCCTTCACTGTTGAACATGGGGTGTCGTGGGTGACCTGTTTGCTTCATCACCACCCTTACAACGCTCTGCTCCTCTCCGTATGAAATCCAGTGGCTGGCCGAAGGACTTCACAAGTTCCCCCGTGAGCAGCAAAATATTTTTTATTTATGACTCCCCCCAAAAAGGACTTCCCCGTGTCCCATTTTAATGCTCGCAGAAGAACACAGCAAAGCCACGAGATTTTCTTACAATTCTGCCATCCCCGGAGCCCAGATCTACGATCTTCCCAGAACGTCCTTTGAGTAACTGCATCACGTTCTCCATTTGTTTAGCACTTGCTGGGATGTAGGGGACCTGAAGGAAGAAGAGAGAAATTGGTATTCTACCCGGGAGTAAATGAATTTGGAGATTCTCCGTCATCCAGGCCATGGGTTGTCCCAGAGGTGCTTTTTCAACAGGCAACTGGATTTTTTTTTAGTTTTTCTTTGAAGATGATTTACACAGGAACCATTTGCAGTTTAGTTTGAGATGGAGACAACACAGACTCATCCCTGACAGCCTGAGTTCAACAGTGAAGGGACACAGGGCCCAAAAGCATCCTGCACAAAACACAGCTCCACACCCAAGAAGTTCCAAGAAGGCTCCAAGAAGGCTCCACACCCATTTGCACCACTCAGGTGACCCTGAGGACACAGACAAACCTCCAAGTGGTCTCATCGACTCTCTACAACATCGCAAGTACTCGTATATACATAATAATATTGTTAATCTTTGCTTTTATTATCTAGCCAATTGTACCATGCGTCCCAGACCAAATAATATTCCGATTCACCTCTAACTTTTAATTCTAGTGGGAGCCTGTCCATCTGCACTATCCCCTCGGAGGGGATATTATCATATTTCCAATTTTGTGCATACACAATTCTGGCTGCAGTCGTTATATGTAAAATAATATATTTATCTCTTTTTGCTGTATTCTCCTTGTATTATCCCCAGCAAAGGGATAATTATCCATAGACTTTCCTACCATATCTTAAAAGTTTTGACTTCAAAAATCCTCTCCAGGGCTCAACATGTAAAAGTTGAGGATGGAGGAGAAAACAAACTATCCCCACTCTCCATTCCCATTTTCTCCCTGGCCTGCACAACTCAGTGCCATTCTCCCCTTTAAAAGCCTTATTCAGTTACTCGGTTTTACCTGTAGTTTTATGGGCACCTTGCGGAAACCGGGCATAAGAATTCCTGCCCACACGACATAAGCTGTCAAGCCAGTGCCGGCTGCAATTTGCAAAACATCCCAGCCGTCTATTTTCTTGCCTTGTAATTCAGCAGCCACCTGTTCAACATCTTCTGGATCCATCTTTTCTGTAAATTAATTCCATTGAACACAATCGGGTTTAGCACTAGTTCAGTAGATGTTAAGATTGCCATTTTAGTTGTCCTAAAAACCTTCTTTTCCCTCTTTTCCATATGGGGTTGGATTAATATGTCTTCTCAAATCTTAGTTAAATTCCGTACCAATTTACAGACACAGAGATTTTGCTTAGCCACTGCACCAAACACGTTTTTCTTTTGCAAATTAAGATGTTTGGATATTTAATCAGAAACCCGCCCCCCCAAAATGCAGATTGTTAAGACTTTGGAAGATATGTAAACAAAACCTTTGCTCCGCTGTTCATCCTGCCACAGTATAAACTACTACAATAAACAGCCCTGAACCAGAGTATTCAGCTGGTTCTGACCAGTTGTGGCGAACCGGTAGCGGAAATTTTGAATAGTTTGGAGAACCGGCAAATCCCACCTCTGACTGGCCCTGCCACCCCCATCTATTCTTTGCCTCCTGAGTCCCAGCTGATCGGCTGGGTCTTCTTTGGTTGCCCTGCCCAGGAGAATGGAGCTGGAAAGCAGGCTAGTGGGGTGAGGAGGGAATGGGGATTTTGCAGTATCCTTCCCCTGCCACGCCCACCAAGCCACACCCACCATGTCATGCCCACCAAACTGTGCCCCACAGAACCAGTAGTTAAAAAAAATATGAATTCTCACAACTGCCCTGAGCCACTCCTTAAAACCTTTCCCAGCCAGTCCTACTTTGCAGGACTATTTGCCATAAGAAGGAGAACAATATCGTTCCCGCATTTAATTGCAAGAATGCACGCAGATCTCTTCCCAGCAACTCAGCAAAATTGCAAGATGGATGGTCTGGAAATAAAATACAGGAGGTTCTCGACTTACAACCACAATTGAGCCCAAAATTTCTGTCATTAAGTGAGACATTTGCTCAGTGAAGTTTGCCCCATTTTAAGGACCTTTCCTGTCCCAGCTGTTCAGTGAAGCACTGTAATTGTAAAGTGAATCTGGCTTCTTCTTTGACTTTGCTTGCTGGAAGGTCACAAAAGTTGGTCCCCTGACCCAGGACCCCGCAACTGTCACAAATATGAACCAGTTGGCAAGGGTCCGGGTTTTGATCACATGACCTTGGGGACGCTACAACAGTTCTAAGTGTGAAAAATGGTCCTAAGTCACTTCTTTTCAATTTTCAAATGGGCATAAGTTGCTTTTTTGAATGAAATGAACTATTGTAAGTCAATAAGACACTGAGAGAAAAAGTTGCTCCAGGGCATGGGCAGAGTGTACTTCCAACCACACCAAGGGACAGAGGTACTGCAGATTTGCATTCAGAAGCTGGCTTGGTTTCTTTCTTTCTTTCTTTCTTTCTTCCTTCCTTCCTTCCTCTCCCTTCCCCCCTCTTTTCTTTCTCTCTCTCCCTCCTTCCTTCCTTTCTTTCTTTTTCTTTCCCTTTCTCCCTCCCTCTTCTTTCTTTCTTTCTCTCTCCTTCCTTCTTTTCTCTCTCTCTCCCTCCCTCCCTTTTCTCTCTCTCTCCCTCCCTCCCTTTTTTCTTTCTCCCTCCCTCCTTTCTTTCTTTCTTTCCCTTTCTCCCTCCCTCCCTTTTCTTTCTTTTTCTCTCTCTCCTTCCCTCTTTTCTTTCTCTCCCTCCCTCCCTCTTTTTTTCTTTCTCTCTCCCTCCCTCTTTTCTCTCTCTCCCTCCTTTTTTTCTTTCTCTCCCTCCCTCCCTCTTTTCTCTCTCTTTCCCTCCCTCTTTTCTTTCTCTCTCTCCCTCCCTCTTTTTTCTTTCTCTCTCTCTCCCTCCCTCTTTTCTTTCTTTCTTTCTCTCTCTCCCACTCTCCCTTTTTTCTTTCTCTCCCTTCCTCCCTCTTTTCTCTCTCTCTCTCCCTCCCTCTTTTCTTTCTCTCCCTCCCTCCCTTTTTTCTTTCTCTCTCTCCCACCCTCCCTTTTTTCTTTCTCTCCCTCTTTTCTCTCTCTCTCCCTCCCTCTTTTCTTTCTCTCTCTCTTTTCTCTCTCTCTTTTCTCTCTCTCTCTCTCTCTCTCCCACCCTCCCTTTTTTCTTTCTCTCCCTCTTTTCTCTCTCTCTCTCTCCCTCCCTCTTTTCTTTCTCTCCCTCCCTCCCTCTTTTCTTTCTTTCTCTCTCTCCCGCCCTCCCTTTTTTAAATGCAAATCCAATTCAAGTCTCTCCCTCCGCCCCCGGACCCTTCCCAGCGCTTCTTTCCCCAGACGCCCTTCACCTCCGGAAAAGGCACTTCCTCGGCAGCCACGTGGCTCGTCCTCGGGGGACCCGCGCGCCGCTCGGACGCTCCGGGTGGAAACGAGCGAGACGGGGGAGGTTCCGTTCCCCGCTTGGCTTTTCCCAGGAGGAAAGCGCGCAGGTCGGCTGAGCTGGCGGGAAGGTGCGCGCTCGGCGCTGGATGCAGTGCAGGATTGCACGCTCATTGGTGGTGGCATCGGAATAGAGTCAGAATCGAGCTGGAAGGGACCTCCGAGGTCATCTAGTCCAACCCACTGTCCAAGCAGGAGACCCTATGCCATTCCAGACAAGTGGCTGTCCAGTCTCTTCTTAAAAACCTCCAGTGATGGAGAGCCCGCAACTTCTGGAGGTGACGCATTGCACGGACTAATCAATCAATCAACATAGAGCTGGAAGGGATCTTGGAGGTCTTCTAGTCTAGCCCCTGCTCAAGCAGGAAAACCTATAGTCTAAAGAAAAGAAAAATTAGGGGAAACATGATAGCAGTGTTCCAATATCTCAGAGGCTGCCACAAAGAAGAAGGAGGTCCATTTATTCTCCAAAGCACCTGAGGGCAGGACAAGAAACAATGGATGGAAACTCATCAAGGATAGAAGCAACCTGGAATGAAGGAGAAACTTCCTAACAGGGAGGACAGTTAACCGGTGGAACAGAAGCTGCCTCCAGAAGTTGTGGGTGCTTCATCAATGGGTTTTTTTAAGAAGAGACTTATCTGAAATGATATAAGTTCTCCTGCTTGAGCAAGGGGGTGGACTAGAAGACCTTTAAGGTCCCTTCCAGCTCCTGTTCTATTTCTTATTTCTATTTCAATTCTATTTTATCTTCTATTCCATCTTCTATTCTGTTCTATTCTATTTTATCTTCTATTCCCATCTTCTATTCTATTTCTATTCTAGTCTATTTATCTTCTATTCCATCTTCTTTCTGTTCTGTTCTGTTCTATTCTATTTCTTATTTCTATTTCGATTCTATTTCTATTTTATCTTCTACTCCATCTTCTATTCTGTTCTTTTCTATTTCTATTTCTTATTTCTATTCTACCTCTATTCTATTTTATTTTATCTTCTATTCCCATCTTCTATTCTATTTCTATTCTATTTTATTTTATCTTCTATTCCCATCTTCTATCCTGTTCTATTTTATTTCTGTTTCTATTCTAAATCACAGCAGTTGTGAAATTAGCAAAACGGCTGTTAAATGAATGTGGCTTCCCAGTGGCCACCCGCCTGAATGTTGACCACATGATCATGGAGATGATTCAAGGGCCGTAAGTGTTAAAAACAGTCACAAGTCCCTTTTTTTCCCCAGGCCATTGTAACTTTGAATGGTTACTAAATGAACTGTGGTAAGTTGAGGACTACCTGTATAGGGGGGGATTAGAATTAGTCAGGCGGCCCAATTTTTCTCTGACCCGTTGGTTCAGCAGAGGACGTAAGAATCCAACATTCCTATTTGACTGCCTAGCTAAGATCAGGCGAGTGCCAAGTTCAGAAAATCCGCCCTTGTATCATTCTTAGTTCCTGCTAGGAGTGGTGCAAAGTTGCTTTTTCCACGCAGAAATTTCATCTCCCGGGGTGCTGAGTTTGTATTCTTGCTGCTGACCTTGGACCCTGGTGTTTATTTGCATCGCATGGGAGGAAGGGCAGTTCATTCAAGGAGGTTTAAACAGCAGGCTTGGAACCACAGATATGCCTTTAATGCCGTATTGGGTGATTGATGTTTTTCTTTCCACTGACCCGAGGATCATATTTTCTACGTGGCCCAAATGCCTGATGCCAAGAGCCGTGATGTACATTAATTTCATCTCCCTCCCTCCCTCCCTCCCTTGTCTCTCTCTCCTCCGTTTTAACAGATTAACAGAGTGGGAAGGGACCTTGTAGGTCATCTAGTCCAACCCCTTGCCCAAGCAGGAGACCCTACACCATTTCCGTCAGATGGCAGTCCAGTCTCTTCTGGAAAGCCTCCATGGATGAAGTTTTTGTAAGATAGGTTTTGCTGTTAAGCATGTCAGCTTCTGTCTGGCTTGTTTCAACTCCAGAGGACCTGAAGAGACAGCAGAGAGAAATTAAGGCGGTCCTGCCTATAAATGGCTGGAATGGAAAACAGTTGCTTGATGGGCTAGAGGTGGGGATGTGATGACTTTTGGAGCTGCAGAGAAGGAAGTCCAACTGTTAGTCCTGCAAGGTAGCCCAGTCAAGGAACAGAACCAAGAGTACCAAATAGAAACAAATATTTGTAGCTCAGAGTTGAGCTGGGAAGTCCTTGGTGCTGTCTGAGCTTGGCTGTTTTCTTGAAGACGTTTCATTATCTAACAACATAACATCATCTGTGCTAGAAGAGAATGGGGCTTGCAGAATGGAGGAGAAAGGGCATAGGGAAAAGAGAGTAAGGAAGAGGGGAGGAGGAGAAGGAAGAAGAGGAAGAGGAGGAGGCAGCGGCTGTGGGGTCCTTGGTGCTCTCTGAGCTTGGCTGTTTTCTTGCAGACATTTCGTGACCTAACTATGTAACGTCATCAGTGCTAGAAGGCAACGGGGTTTGCAGAATGGAGGAGAAAGGGAAATGGAAAAAGAGAGAAAGGAGGAGGAGAAGGAGGAGGAAACTGAGAGGTCCTTGATGCTCTCTGAGCTTGGTGGTTTTCTTGCAGACTTTTCATTACCAAACTAGGTAACATCATCAGGGCTAAAAGGAAGTGGAATTGAGAAGGAGGAGGAGGATTGTGGGACCCTTGGTGCTCTCTGAGCTTGGGTATTTTCTTGCAGACATTCCACTATCTGTGTAACATCATCAGTGCTAGAAGGCAGTGGGGTTTGCTCTTTGCTTATATAAAGGTGCCAATCGAAGAGAAAATATTTGTAGCTTGGGGATTGAACTGAATTTAAATCCATGCAATTGAATATCTTGAGATTGAAAGTTCCTGCCTTGGAGAAATCCAACAGATGTTCTAAGGGAGGCCATCTGCTCTCAGTCTGCCTCCCCCCCCCCCCATTCCTTTTTAATGCATTTCTTTTCCATCGTCACCCCAACTTTTTATCCTCACCCCAGGACTCTCCAGCCTCCAAAAGCAGATGCAGAACAGCTGGCTCCGTGAGCTTGGAACCATAGCTCTTGTCAGAGAAAGTTTTTTTGGTTTTGTCCTTTTTTTTTTTTTAAAGGAAAGGATTAAATGCAAACAACAGTTTTCGTTCCAGTGAGAAGATTTTAGCTTTCCGAAAAAGGGAGTATCACACATGGAGTTTTCCCACCAATGCACATTCATGCGATGGAAAGTCTGCTTTATATCAGGGCACAACTGACATGAATTCCAGTGTCATGCCCAGTCACTGAGTGACACCCCTGGCCTTGAAGGTGAGGATTCAAAGGAGGGACTGCTAATTTTTATAGCTTGCGTTGGTTTTGGGGGTTTTTTTAGAGTCTATTTTCCCAAACAAACTTGACAAAGCAATAAACTTGGCTCTACCAGTCAGGAGTGTGCAGATCTCCAAGGGAATTTTGGTTTTCCTGAAAATTCAAGCAAAGTGGCCTCTCTAACAATTCACACTGAGATAGACATAGATTGCACCATAAGAGGTTCTATTTTTTAAAAAAATAAATTTTATTAATTTTCTATTAAGGACCTTTCTTAGTGCTTAATAAACATCATGTTGTCTGGGTATATTTAATTTGCTTAATGATATAGATTCCATTCTTAGTCTCCTCCACCCCCTTTTTTCCAACCACTGTTAAAATAAATACCACATTTGATAATATTCAATGTCTTCTTTCTTCTTTGATTTGCAATGTAAGTCTGTCCATTTCAGCACAATCTAATATCTTCTTAATGATCTCTTTTTGTGGTGTTTCCTCATTTTTCCAATATTGTGTGAAGATCATCCTTGCTGCTGTTGAGACAAGTAATACTAAATATATAATTTTCTTATCTAATTTTTCTATGCTATGAGAGGTCATCTTTGGGCTGGTGAAGGAGTATATGGATGGTGCTTCAAACGATCTGGGAAATTGCTGAGGTGCTGAACAGCAAAGAGAAGTGGCACTTAGTAGAGGCACTTAGTAGAGTAGAACAAAGAACATAGAGCATAGAATCATAAGGTCGGAAGGGACCTTGGAGGTCTTCTAGTCCAACCCCCCTGCCCATAGCAGGATGTCCTAGACCTATATCATTCTGAACAAATGTCTGGTCCAGTCTCTGTCCAGAATTAATGTTGCCACAGCCTGAGGGTAGCACAACAAGATGACCTCCCACCCTCGCCTCAGCTCCTGCCAACCTAGGAGTTTGAAAGCATGCGAATAGATCAATAGGTACCACTTTGGTGGGGAGATAACAGCCTTCCGTGTGCCTTAGTGTCTAGCCACACCGGCCACATGACTGGCAGAAATGTTTTCAGACAATGCTGGAACCCACAGCCAAGAAATGGAGATGAGCACTTAGAGTTGGACATGACTGAACAGGGGAAACCTTTCATATATATATAAAACTAGCTGGATACCTGTGCTTCACTACAAAACTATGTGGTTGGGCCTAGTTTTGGGGGCGGAAAATAAGGAAAAATAAATTCTGCCGCTGCCTACCAGCATCCATCGGTATTCATCTGGCTAGCGTCCTGTCAGTGTGTGAGAGAGTTGAAGGCTATTTGGAAACTGAAATTATTTGCTGTGTGAGCAAGAAGGAGACAGCAAGGAGCCTGGGTGTGGCTTAGCTCAATTGTTTGGGACTAAAACTGCTTGGTGCTCTGAAACTGAAACTAAAACTCCTCTCCTCTGCTTGTGTTTTGCATTTGGAAGAGATTTCTTTTCAGGTGGGGAGGGGGAGTAGAGCTCCTTAGCATCAGAGCGTGTTAATAATAATATAGAAAACACAAATGCTCTGATAGTCATTTCAAAAAATCCTTTCTTAGTGAGCATCTAGAAGCCAAGAGGAACATATGTGCCAAATGTCAAGTTTGTAGGCTTTATGGTTCTGGAGATTTTGTGATGATGCGTGAGTGGCATTTTGTTTATATATGTATAGATTGATTAAAAAGTATAGATACACACAGACACACTTGTATAATTAAAGTGTTTTTTTACAAAGTTAAAAGAAAGCACTACACACACATATGTACTGTATATTAGAAAAGTAAGAAAGAAAAAAAGTGTTGAAAACAATAGAAAGTCGAAAAAGAAAAAGAACAAATACTTAAAGAATAGTCTTCTGATCTTCTTTACAGCTGTTGTATACTTAATTAACACAATTCGTCCCCCTCTCTTTAAAAATTACAGAATACAGTTTCCGTCTCACAGCTCTTTTTAATTGGTAAATCCAGACCTCATTTTTCTCTTTATTTTCAGTAAAAGGTTTGTGGTCTTTTATAAAAGTAGCTTTTCCCTCCGGAACTGAACAAATGAATTTAGCCACTTCTGCGAATTCTACCATCTTTCCCTGCCACTCCTCAGGGGGTGGCCTTATAAATAAATTATTTTTCGATGAAAGTTGCTTTTCTTTTTTCTTTTCTCTTTCTAGGACTGAATTCCTTCCTTCCCACCTCACTCAATGCCTCCGAAGGAAATGGATTCGGCTGCAAAGCACATCAAAAACATTCTCAACTCCCGCGCCCGACTCTTTCTTTACCCCAAGTTTTCCACTATAAACCTGAAGCCTGCCTGGCTGGCTAGCAGCTCATTGATTGAAAGCAGGTTCTGAAAATGGGAATTGAAAAAAAATTGACTTTCTCTCTTTTGCTGAGAAAGACCGTT
The DNA here is from genome assembly GCA_033807585.1 of Hydrophis major. Classification (NCBI taxonomy): domain Eukaryota; kingdom Metazoa; phylum Chordata; class Lepidosauria; order Squamata; family Elapidae; genus Hydrophis; species Hydrophis major. Next base: position 9,211,677 of record CM066340.1, on the reverse strand, counting down.
TGCAGGTTGGCCGTAACCCTCCACGAAATTTGTTTGTGGATTAATTTCAGGCCAGTTCTGAGATAGAGGTGGTCCTCGACTTACAGCCCAAAAGTAAGCCCCACATTTCTGTTGCTAAGTGAGATAGTTGTTAAGTGAGTTTTCCCCCTTTTATGACCTTCCTACAGTTGTTAAGTGAATAGCTGCAGTTTTAAGTTAGAAACATGGTTGTTAAGTGGATCTGGCTTTTTCAATTGACTTACACTGTCCAGAAGATCACAAAAGAGGATCCCATGACTCCGGGACATTACAACTGTGGTAAATATGATGTCAACTCATAAAATATGCCTATGGTCTTTTTAGAGGTACCACCAGAAAGGGAGGGGGGAGCAGTGGGCAACTTGCATTCCATAAATGTTTTCAGAGATTGTTCTGACCCCCATGCCCTTTTCCAACAAATCAAATACAATCCAAAAGGAACAAAAACCTTGTCATGCTTTTACAAAATAATTAGCTGTGATAAGCACAAGCCGTACCAAACTGTGCGAGACTTGCCAAAAGATAACCGACAAGAAATAATTTGCAATAAAAAGAATCTTCAAATACAAACTCAGGATACTGGAATGTCCACGAGGCTGAGTTTCAAAATGTCTTTGCCTTCTGCAAAGAAGGTTTGTTTCACAGCTGGCTTTTATCTTCTTGAAGGAGGGGCCATTACCTTGCAGCCTTACTCCCGAGTCACCCGTGCTGCTGCAGCTGCTCTTTCCTGTGATCAGCCCTGCACACAAGTGCACTTGGTACAGGCTCCTCAGGAACCTCCTCATTGCTGCTGCCAGCCCCCACAATCTCTGAAGGCAGCAGTCCATTCCCCAATGGTCCTGGCCCGTCATCTGAGTCCTCGCTCTCCTCAGCCATCCATACCTGCTGCCAGCTAACTACAACAAAGATAGTTTCTAGGTGACTGAAGTTTCCGCCTCACAAAATTCTAATTGGAGAGCACAATTGATGACTCTTGGCTATGGATGTGTCTCATTGGAGAATATGAATTACGATACACCCAGGGGGTGGATGGTGGGGGAGGAGAAAACCAGGCTCAAGGGTGACAATGAATGATGTGTCACAGAGTTGGCTACACCCAAGCAGTGCTGGCATGTTTACTGCCAATAAATCTTCTTTAAGCCTTTGGAAATCTGGCTAGAGACTCATGATTTAATTGGGGGTAACTACTGGAGCCCTGACAGATGAGTCATTTGCCAAATATGAGCCAGTTGTCATTTGTTTGACAGCTGGCTCATATTTATGATGGTAGCAGCATCCTGGGGGTGGGTGGGTCATGGGATCTCCTTTTGCAACCTTCTGACAAGCAAAGTCAACGGGAGAAGCCAGATTCACTTAAAAAACATTACTAGCTGCAGTGATTCAATTAGCAAACATGGCAAGAAAAGTCGTAAGATGGAGCAAACCTCGATTTCTCACTGAGCAACAGAAATTTTGAGCTCAGTTGTGGTCGTAAGTCAAGGACTACCCCTGCATTTATTATGACAGTTTCAGCGTCCCCCGGCTTGTAATGACTGTTTGTGCCCCAGCTGGGTTGCGATAAGCCAAGTCAGTGAAGGAAGATGGCTTCAGTTTAATGATTGTGTGTTTCCCTTAACAATGACCATGATTCACTTAACAACCGAGGCCACAATGGCTGTAAAATTGGATGCTACTCACTTAAGACCAAGGAAATGCCTGTCTTGAGTTGTATTTATTTGAAAGGAAACTGGTTCTTTTAACCCCGAGTAATTCACCTTTGAAACAGAAGGGTCGTCTTCAGTGGTGGGATTCAATGTTTTCTTCTACTGGTTCTGTGGCTGTGGTGTGGCTTGGTGCAGGGGAAGGTGACTGCAAAATCTCCCTTCCCTTCCCACCCCATGTCATGCCCTTGTTAAGTCGGACTCTGAGGCAGAGGAGGGAGTGGAGGTGTGGCTCCAGAGGTTGTGGAGGAGGCTGGGGAAGGGCAGAGGCCGGCTGGGCAGTCAGAGGAAGCCCATCCCCTCTCCATCCTAGGACATGCAGGGAGGAACGGAGAAGGAAACGGCTTACGAGAGAGGAAGCGGCCATGATCCCCTTCATTGGTTGCAGCTGGGGAGAATGGTATATAAGAGAGATGGTTAAAACACAGCATAGCCAGAAGCAAAGCGTGTTTTATTTTGGGCTGAAGTTATACTGGTTGGCGTCCTTTCAACAGACTGTCTTGTTATCTCCTTGAATTTGGTAAATTACTTATCCTGGTCCATTGTGGAATTTCTTTCATTGTAATTTGTTTTGGTTTTTTATTTCACCTCTATCTGCTCATTAAGTTTGGACTGTATTGCTTTCTTTTGAAGACTATTTTTGAGTAAGTTTTATCTCCAATTGAGAATTATTGAACAGTGGAGCCAAGTTGGAGGCATTAAAGGACATTTATTTACGTTTTGGATTTTGTTACGTTTCTGTTACACTCCGGGTCATCACACCCCACTAACCTGCTTTCCAGCTCCGTTCTCCTGTGCAGGGCAACCAAAGAAGACCCAGCTGATCAGCTGGGACTCAATGGGAGGCGGAGAAGAGATGGGGTTGGCGGGGCCAGTCAGAGGTGGGATTTGCTGGTTCTCCAAACGACTCAAAATTTCCGCTCCCGGTTCTCCAGAACTGGTCAGAACCAGCTGAATTCACCACCTCTGGTCATCTTAGACCCACTGAGAGTAAGTGAGGAAGAGAGAGACAGGGAGTTTTATGTATTTCTGTTGGGTGTATCTGCATGGATTGCATTAAATTCAGGATTTTCCACTATTAAGATAAATACAGCATTCCTTAATTGGACTTGGAAGGAGGGCAAGTAGGAGAGGTTAATCAATCATGGGCAGAATGGAAAATGTGGGGAAGAAACGTTTTCTCCAACATTTGGGGTGGCTGCCAAAAATAAACCCAGGGACTAAGAAAGGAAAAGGTGGGAAGGTGGGCTTATAAAACATAATGAACCATAGAATTTGCTTCTATTAGATGCAGCGATGACAAGCAATTTAGATAGTGGATAAAATTGCTTCCCAGAGGCCCAGTTTGCGGGAAAGATGTAAATTGCTTTATTTTTTTTAGCCCAGGTTTTCTTCTCTGCCAGTTTATCACCTGCATCCAATGAGACGTGTGTGTGTGTGTGTGTGTGAGTGTGTTAAATAACAGTCAAGATAGCCGGTCTGTTTTGTGCAATTGGAATAAAATTCTGGATTTCTGGGAAGGGGGCAGAGAAGAGCAATGAAGATGATTAGGAGGCTGGAGTCCGAAAGATGGGAAGAATGGTTGCAGGAATTGGGTATGGCTCATCTAAAGAAAAGAAGGACTGGGGGGGGTGACATGATAGCAGCGTTCCAATCTTTGAGGGGGGGGGGCTGCCACAAAGAATGGGAGGGGTCAACCTATGCTCCAAAGTACCAGAATGCAGGACAGGAAGAGAAAGATGGAAACTAAGCAAGGAGAGAAGCAACCTCAAACTCAAGCGAAATTTCCTGGCAGTTAGAACAATCAACCAGTGGAACGGCTGGCCTCTAGAAGTTGTGGGGGCTCCTCCATCACTGGAAGTTTTTCAAGAAGAGGCAGTCATTTTTCTGAAGTGGTATAAGGTCTCCTGCTTGAAAGTAGAAGACCTCCAGGGAGGGAGATGGAGCGGGGGGGGGGGGCGATAATTAATGAGAGAGAGGGAGGGAGAGAGAGAGAGAGAGAGATGGATAATAAATAGATTGATCTCCCCCCAAATGCTGCAGAATTATTTTGAAGGTTATAGATAGTGCCATCGGCAACCACTTCCAACTCTTTCAAACTGGAATCCCACCCCAAGATTCCCATGGGACCATCCAAGGGCGGTGAGGGCAGATCTTGACGCTATCAGCTTGATTGAAAGGCATCTCTCTCTGTGTGTGTGTGTGTGTGAAAAAGCAGAAGGGACCATTGGAAGAGAAAAGACAGATAGGATGTGACAAAGCCCAGCCCACTGGAAACAAGGAAGCCCCTCTGAGGCCTGGTTCCCTTCAAGTGACCTCTGCTTTTCACATCCTCCTCCTCCTCCTCCCCAATTGCAAGCGGGATCTTTGGCCTCCTAAATGAGGAGGGGCTGGTCAGTGCCAGCTTCCACCTCCACTGCCCAGAAGATGCATCTCCCCCTTCCTCCCCTCCCTTCCCCAGTTCCCCAGCAACTTCCCACACACTCGGGTTTTCCCACAGCCCCCAGCCTTCCTTCCCAAGCCTCTTTTTATTGGTGGGGGCAGTCGGGGCTGGGGAGGGGGGGGGGAAACGAAGAGCGGGGAAACTAAGCCGGGCATCTGAATGTAACACAGCATGGATAACCACAACAGGTGGTGCTATTTTTCAGAGACAGCCAAGAGGTGGGAGGGAGGGAAGCACACACAGCCCTCAGCACAAGGGAACTGGTGGGAAAGGGGAGCAGGGGAGGAGGCGTGGGCCGAGATAGGGGCCCAGGGTGAAAGTCCATCTCCCTGGCAAGGAGGAAGAGGAGGAGGAAGAAGGAGAAACTCATGGAATCCCTCGAGGGTCGTTTTTCACCTTTGAGCATGAATCAGCCCAACGGACACAGGCCATCTTCCTGCAGAAAAGAGATCTCCAAGCAGAAAGGATTTCTCCATGCCCTTCTGGGGGGACATGTTGGGCAGAACACAGAACTATCTGGGGAGGGGAGGAAATGGGAGAGAGAAAGGAGAAAGAGAAAGGAAGGAGGGAGGGAGGGAGGGAGGGAGGGAGGAAGGAGGGAGGGAGGGAGGGAGGAAGGAGGGAGGGAGGGAGGGAGGAAAGAAGGAAGGAAGGAAGGGGAAGGAGGGAGGGAGGGAGGGAGGAAGGAAGGAAGGAAGGAAGGAAGGAAGGAAGGAAGGAAGGAAGGGGAAGGGAAGGAGGGAGGGAGGAAAGAAGGAACGAAGGAAGGGGAAGGGAGGGAGGAAAGAAGGAAGGAAGGAAGGGGAAGGGAAGGAGGGAGGGAGGAAAGAAGGAACGAAGGAAGGGGAAGGGAGGGAGGAAAGAAGGAAGGAAGGAAGGAAGGAAGGAAGGGGAAGGGAAGGAGGGAGGGAGGAAAGAAGGAACGAAGGAAGGGGAAGGGAGGGAGGAAAGAAGGAAGGAAGGAAGGAAGGAAGGAAGGAAGGGGAAGGGAAGGAGGGAGGAAGGAAGGAAGGAGGGAGGGAGGGAGGAAAGAAAGGAAGGAAGGAAGGGGAAGGGAAGGAGGGAGGGAGGAAAGAAAGAAGGAAGGAAGGAAGGGGAAGGAAAGGAGGGAGGGAGGGAGGAAGGAAAGGGAAGGAAAAGGAAGGAAGGGGATGGGAACAATGGAAAGAAGGAGAGGAAAGAAGGAAGGAGGGAGGGAAGGAAGGGAAAGGTAACAAAGAAAAGGAAAGGAAGGAAGGAGGGAAGGAAGGAAGGAGAAGGGAATGGAGGAAAGAAAGGGAAGAAGGAAGAGAGGGAGGGTGGGAGGAAAGAAGGGGAAGGGGAAAGAAGGGAAGGTTGGGGAAGGAAGGAAGGAAGAGACAAAAACCTGAAAATTTCCTCACTTTGGGGGGAAAATGACCCCTCCCAAAATCATTTCCTTGAGGCACTCAATGGATGTGTCATCCAAAATTCTTGTGGGCCACCGCATAACCAAGTCATTAGCGGCAGAGTCTCTCTCAAGCATGCCAGATTGAACGAAAGCGACAAAACTAGTCCCGCATCCTGCCAAATGCACGGAGTGCATTGCTTGCTTTGTGCTGACCATACAAAGGAGCCACCCCTCTGATCCCAAGGAGGTTGCATCGCACATCAGGACATCAGTCAAGGAAAACTAGGCTTAGGGAAAAATAACCTGGCATACTAGACGGTCCATAAGAGGCCGTCAGGATTGGCTTTTGATTATGTTTCCTTTTTCCCTCGGTAGATCATGAATGGTTCACATGCTACGGCGTGAGAATCATTGTCCCTTGTTAACACTGAAAGTCCTTTTGTTGTAATCCAGGAGCCACCAAGAAGGAAAGCAGGAACCCTGGCAGGGCGAGCTATTATATCTATCTCTCTCTATATATATAAAAGTGAAATACCATTCACACATCATCACAAAATCTCCAGAACCGTAAAACCTACAAACTTGACATTTGGCACGTATGTTTCTCTTGGCTTCTAGGTGCTCACTAAGAAAGGATTTCTTGAAATGGCTAGCAGACCATTAGCATTTCTTAGATGATGATGACGATTAACACGCTCTGATGCTAAGGACTTCTACTCCTCCTCCCCACCTGAAAAGAAATCTCTTCCAAAGGCAAACACATCCAAAATCCAAACACAAGCAGAGGAGAGGAGTTCCAGTTTTAGTTTCATAGCAGTAACCAGCTTTAGTACAAAACAGTTGAGCTAAGCCACACCCAGGCTCCTTGCTGTCTCCTTGCTCACACAGCAAATACTGCTTCAGTTTCCAAACAGCCCTCAACTCTCTCACACGCTGACAGAACGCTAGCCAGATGAATACCGATGGATGCTGGTAGGCAGAGGCAGAAATTTTCCCCCTTATTTTCCTCCCCCCAAACTAAGCCCGACCGCATACTTTCGGGTATCGAGTTAGTGCTACATAAACGAAGTGCAAACTCCACACTCCCTCTCACTGGATGAGGTTACCTAGTGGGGTAATGAAACGTCTGCAAGAAAGCCACCCAGCTCAGAGAGCATCCCTGCAGTTGAGCCCCAAGTCACAGATATTTTCATCTATTGAAAATCCTTTTGTCTTTTCCTCACATGCTATTTTATCTTCGTATGTCTGTCCTCGTGAGTTCTGAAGAATAATCAAAACTGATTGAAACCAGAGGCGCAGGTAGTCCTCAACTTATGTCCAGTCACTTAGAGGCCATTTGAAATTACAATTCTCCCTCTCCAAAGATAATTATGACCCATAATTTTTGAAGTTCTGATGGCCCCATGGTTCCAGAACTGCATTTTGGTCGCCTGGCCTGAATTTATGACCATTCACACTGTCCTGTGGTCACAAAACTGCAATTTATGATGATTTTGTTTGCCAAAAACTAGCATTTACGCTTCTTCTTTCTGGCAAAAAAAAACAACCCCTCCCATAACAAACAATGTGCTCACTTAATGGACACTAGAAAAAAAAGTCATTAAAATCAGGGACAGTCCTATGAGGACTTGCTCAATGATTTATTGCGGGCTCCATTTCAGTCGTAAGTTGTAAATTGAGGACTTCCTGTATGGCCAAAACTGAAATGTGTATTGCATTTTTTCCCCTTTGCTTAAGCGTGGGAACTAAATATTTGGTTTCTTTTTTGGAATCAGTCCATTCTCTCTCTCTCTCTCTCTCTCTCTCTCTCTCTCTCTCTCTCTCTCTCTCTCTCTCTCTCTCTCTCTCTCTCTCTTTCTCTCTCTCTCTCTCCACACACATGCATGCACACCCAGAGCAAGAAAGTAACACCAGTTACAGCAATAAAAGACCCTCAGTCAGGCAAAAGCATCTATAGATACTCAAGGGGAAAAGGAACTGGAAGCCAACTTTATTTTAATTCCTCCCTTTCTTTCTCTTTCTTTCTCTTACTCACTCACTCACTCACTCACTCACTCACACATACACACACAATCGATGAACATATGGTTCTCTTCATTCTGGTCTTTTTTCATATTGAATTTGTATAAGAATCTATTTATAAATCTGGTCTTTCCACGGGGTTGATGAAATGTTAGTTATCCCATTTGGGAAAGATGCTGTGATCAACTGGAAACCAGAAAAGGGCCTGCTCCTTCAGTCACAACGGGATGGTGTTTCTAAATTTAGATTTATTTTTTCTTTTTCTTTTAAAAAGCCCTTTTACTAATCTCTGCTTTCCCTCTTGGAAAAAGATTTCCAATGCAATCTACCAAAGATATGCTGTTGATTCATTTGTGAGCCTCTCCCCCATCCCTCTTCAGTTACAGTAAGCATGAGTTATATTTTATTCCTTTGAGAAATTCATCATCTAACCTTAAATTTCAGTGTTTTCCAACCTTCACAGCTTTAAGAACGGTGGATTTTCACTCATGGTCTCCTGGTGATTGGCCCAAAGTCACCCAGTTGGCTTTCATGCCTAAGGCAGGACTAGAACTCACAGTTTTCTGGTTCCTACGCAAGCACCTTAACCATTTGACCAAACTAGCTCAAACACTTCCATGGTGACCTGTCCCATCACAGCTTAGAAGAAACTGAATACAAAACAGCAATACTTACTGATGTCACAGTTAGACTAGGTAGGATAACTCGAGACTTTGGGCAGGTAGGTTTGTTCAGGACCTTGGACAGAGGTGCTGATTGATTCATTGCCAGCCTCTCAAGGGAGAGCTGTTGCAGCAAGATGTTGAGATATCTTTAGATGGTTTGGAGGTTGATGAGGATGGCCTTGCTTTTCCTCCACAGAGTGGGCTGTGGCAATTGTCCAGCTTGGTATATTGTAGAAAAATGAGGCTCTTAAAAGCCAGGTCCAAATGAGGCTCAGAATACTATGAATTGGAAAACTAAATATCTTCTAGCTAGGAAGGTCTCAGAATAGAGAAAGATAATTCAGAAATATCTCTTCTCCCATTGCATTTGCTTGGAACCTGGTTGTTAGCAACTCAGGAACTGCTCATCAAGAAAAGCAACCATTTTAAAGCAGGAGACCTAAGGGATTGTCTTTGTACCTTTCTTAGATCAATCTTTCTGAACCCCAAAGTGTCCAGCTGAAGATGCTTCTTGGATGAGAAGCAAAATATCTTCAAGAAAAGCCAGAAAATCCAGTTGCCTCTTGAAAAAGCACCTTTGGGACAACTATGACCTGGATGACTGAGAATCTCTCTAGAGACAATCTTTCTGAACCTTGGCAACTTTGAGATGCATGGACTTCAACTCCCAGAATTCCCCAACCAGCATCTGAGGCATAAAACTGGATGAAACTCACTTAAAAACTGTCTCGCTTAGCAGTGAACATTAAGGTCATAGGTCAAAGATTTGCTGTCAGGTTGTTCCTCTCGTTGCTTAATCCAAACCCTGAGGGGTCCTTGGTGCTCTCTGAGCTTGGTTGTTTTCTTCCAGACATTTCATGACCAAAACTAAGTAAGTGTCAACCCTGAGAGCTTGACAGTTAAGATCATCAGTGCTAGCACCAAGCTCAGAGAGCACCAAGGACTTCACTGTTCAACTCTGAGCTACAAATATTCTCCTTTATAAGTCCAAAACTTCTTTCTTCGTAACTTTAATTCATCGGTTCTGGTCCTGTCCTATTGGGCAATAAGATCTACCACCTCCTGTCTGTGGCAACCCTTTGTATACAGTGGTATCTTGGTACTCATCATTAATTGGTTCTGGGAGGTACGATGAACATCAAAAATGATGACTGCCAAACAATTTTTTCCCCATAAGGAATAATGTAGTGAATCACAAGGCAGCCAACAGCAATGATTGGAGGTTTTAAAGAAATGACTGTCTGAAATGGCATAGGGTTTCCTGCTTGAACGGGAGGTTGGACTAGAAGACCTCCAAGGACCCTCCCAGCTCTATGCTCATTGATTGATTGAAGTTCTAGCTTGTGTGTTGAGTACCAAACCAACAAGGAATACTGAGGCAAAATGTTTGAATCCAAATGCATTGAGCACCAAATCTGATGAGTTTCAAAGCAATTGAGTACCAAGGGACCAAGAAACCAAGTTAGGCATGTTGGATGATGACACTCACGCAAACCTATAGTTTTGCAACTGATAGCAGGGCCGTCTCCACGCTGGGAACTACGCAAGAGCACAAGACAGAAGGTTACACTAACATAAACAATCTGGGGCCTGAGCAAGCCCCGATCCTTTAACCATGGCGATTTCTCCAATTAGACAGATCTAGCTGGCAGGTGCAGTCAATTACTCTAATAGCAAGCAGAAAATCAGACAAAACTATGAAGCGGCCATAAATAAAGAAGGAATTAGAGGAAAAAGGAGGGGGGGAAGCAGTGGAGAAAGCAGCAAATGAAGGCCTGGAAAGAACAGGGGTTATGCATATAAAAGATGGAAGGACAGGTTTGCTGGTTTTCATTGAATGCAATAAATAAAGCAAGAAAATGAATAATAAATACAGTTGTAAAAAATAAAAATAAGAAGAGAATTATGTAAAGAAGGAAGAAAATCAGGGGATGTCTTCACAGGGGATGTATCTGAAAGTACTATATAAACTTGTCCAAAAATGGTGGCTATATAACATGCATAGCTAATCTAAATTGATAAGCAATATTGTTTGTTCATTTTTATCATTTCATTTTATTATGTATATACTTATTTATACCTGTTTGTACTTATACGTTTATATGTTACGTTCATTGTTATACTTGTTTTTTCACACATGCTCGACAAACAAATAAATAATAATAATAAATAAGTTAGGGAGAAGAACCTCCTGTTTAATCTTTGGCTATAATTTAAGGTCAGGATGCAAATTTGAGCCCTGACAGTCAAGCAAGGAATCCTTTGAAATTCCCCTCAAAGGTGTCGAAGAAGCAAAATGCAAAAAGCAAACCATCTTTACAGAGTTGAAAATCCGGGGGAAATTCACATTTGAGGGCAAATTAAGATTTTTTTTTTTATCCTGACCTCCTTTCCTGCATTGTCCTGGCTCTCTCTCCCTGGTTTTCAGAGGTTGACCCCCCTGCCTGCCATTCAAAGCCCAAGCGTGATCCCCTCCCCTTATCTGGAAAAAAAAAAGGCTGGGACCTGTGATTAAAAGCCTTGGAGAGGCCCCAGAGAGGGGGAAACATGCAATAAGTGGTCCAAGGGTTTTTGCAAAGAATCCCAAGATTGGAGCAATTAGCAGATTGGAAGCAGAGAGAGAGAAAAGAAAGCTGGGTTTAATGATAGAGCAAAGTTTCTCTCCCTCCCTGTTTCCCTACACCAGCCTCTTCCCCTTTGCAAATCTCCAGGCATTTTCTCAGAAGTTGTAAAGCAGAAGTAAATGTCAGGAATTTGTCACTATGCTGAGTTAGAGCCCGCCTTCTCCAGCTGTCAGAGGCCCCCATGGACCGATCAGTGGGAAAGTTTGGGAGAATCTAACAGATGCACAAATTCGACAAGGGGGGGGGGTAGGGTAGGGTGGAAATCCGGGCAAGAATGCCAAAAGAGGATAAGTCGCTTCTGGCAAACTAGCCAAGTTTGGTATTTTGCAACGTGATTTCAAAAGTATAAAACCCACCGTGTTTGAAGGTTGCATTTGCACAATCTCTAACAAACTTACTGTGAGGCTAGGATGAGCAAGGTTGGGATGCTTGAGGAAAATAAATAAATGAATAGGAAAAGGGGTTTTGAACACACAGCAGGGTAAACATAGCTTTCACAGCTTTTTAAAGTGGCCATGTTTATTTCTAATCCTATGAAATGATGGAGCTGTTTTAAAGAGCTGCAGATAGAAGCGATGTTGGGCAACTCTTTCCCATGCCCGGATGAAAACGAAAATCAAATGAAAAGCTACAGAGATTTTGTCTGTGGAGATTCTCAGGCATCCAGGTCATGGTTGTCCCAAAACTCACTCACACTCACTCTCTCTCTTTCTCTCTCTCTCTCTTTTATAAATCTATCTATCTATCTATCTATCTATCTATCTATCTATCTATCTATCTATCTATCTATCTATCTATCTATCTATCTATCTCTATATCTATCTTATCTATCTATCCATCCATCCATCCATCCATCCATCCATCCATCCATCCATCCATCTAACAAGTCCATCATCATCTTGGTGCTAATTGCTGATTTCTCAAAATCCCTATGCAGAATGGGCTAATAACTGTTTTTGTTGATGGATGTGCATCAGCCAATTATCCCTGGTTTTACTTCTTGCTTATCGTCCGCTTTCAGTTTGTATGCATCCAATGTTCTCTCTCCCATTTGGCCACCAAACCCAGCACAGGTAACTCAAGGTAACACAGTGAACCTTTGAGAAAGTGAAATCTAGTCTTATAAATAATTTTATGCTGCCATAAATTGATTAGGCTGTAAGGCATACTGAATACATAGCATTGGTTATTTTTATATATATATTGGTGACAACTGACAAAGTTGCCAGCCCATTCGGCATAGGGATGTTGAGAAATCAGCAATTAGCACCAAGGTGATGATGGACTTGTTCCATAGAATTTGGAATGATAAAGGGAAGATGTGCATCCAGGTTCACTCAATGACTGTGTGACAAATTCAAGTGTTGGAGCGGATTGAGAAATTTCCCTCATGGCCAGTGGCAAGGAAAGAGTTATGCAAGGAGGCGAAACCCGCTTAAACTGACCGTCTCGCTTATAGCCACAGAAATGCTGGGACTCATTTCCGGTCATAAGTTGAGCATGGCCATCGACTGGCAGATGATAACAGATAATCAGAGTTGGAAGGGACCTTGTAGGTTATCTAGTCCAACCCGCCACCCAAACGGGAGACCCTACACCAATTCTGACAGGTGGCAGTCCAGTCTCTTCTTGAAAGCCTCCAGGGATGAAGCTTCCACAACCTCCGAAGGCAACTTCTGTTCCATCGGTTGATTGTTCTCCCTGTCAGAAAGTTTCTCCTTATTTCCAGGCTGAATCTCTCCTTGTTCAGTTCCCATCCATTATTCCTTGTCTGGCCTTTGGGTGCTTTGGAAAATAGCTTGACCCCCTTCCTCCTCTCTGGGGCAGCCCCACATATTGGAAGACTGCTATCCTGTCTCCCCTGGGCCTTCTCTTTACTAGGCTAGCCAAGCCCAGTTCCTGCAACCGTTCTTCATATGTTTAGCCTCCAGTCCCCTAATCATCCTGGATGCTCTTCTCTGAACTCTTTCTGGAGTCTCAACATCTTTTTTACATCTCTTCTTTGTGGCGAGCCCTGAGATATTGGAAGACTGCTGTCATGTCCCCCGTCCTTCTTTTCTTAAACTAGACATGTCTTCTGTCCATCCGTCATTCTCTCAGATGTCTATCTCTTTCTTTCTTTCTTTCTTTCTTTCTTTCTTTCTTTCTTTCTTTCTTTCTTTCTTTCTTTCTTTCTTTCCTTTCCTTTCCTTCTTTGTTTCTTCCTTTCTTCCTTCTCTCTCTTTCTTTTGTTTTAGAGAACAGCTTTACCTCCCTGTGGCAGCCCCTCACATATTGGAAGACCACTATCCTGTCTCCCCTGGTCCTTCTCTTCCCTAGACTAGCCAAGCCCAGTTCCTGCAACCGTTCTTCATATCTTACGTTATATGGCCCTGAACTTCTGCCCAACACCTTCCTCCTCAGCCCCCTGCTTTAATTCAGATTAGCCCTCCCACCCAGCTGTTCTCCTCCTCCTCCACCACCCAACTTGTGTCCCTCCACAAAAGGACGCCAGAGAGAAACGATCATCTGTACCACCGCCTGAAATTCTTTTCTTCCAGAAAGGCTTTTCAACTGGGATGGGAGGGAGGGAGGAGGTGGTGGCATTAAAGCGGCTTTTGAGGCGCCCTCTTTTATGATTCACATATTCAAGACTTTTATCTCCTGGAAGAAGAAGAAGAAGAAGAAAAAATAAGGGGGGTGGGTGGGTGGAAAGATGGTTCCAAGGTGGGGGGGAGAAGAGGGGCTGTGAAGGGAGAGAAGTGAAAGGCGGGCGATGAAAAGGAGGAAGAAATGGCGGGAAACATCTCCTCAGAGGCCCCCATTGTGTGGCTTCTCAAGGCTGAACCCCTGCAAAGACACAGGGGCTTCGTTGGGATGAATCTGCCCCACACATTCCTGGCTTTTTTTTTTTTTTTCCTCGCTCGGCATGATTTTATTTCCAGGGGTTGGGAAAAAGAATCTTGCTTCTCAAAAGATGGTTTGTTTGTCTCTCTCGCCCACCCTCACCCCGGGCCCCGGACTGTGACAGACGAGAAGAGATTCTGGCTGCAAAGTTTTGCAGGATTTACGAGAAATTGGATGGCAAAATTATTTGGCCTTTTAGAGAGACAAAGCAGGAGAAACTGTCTATCGGAGAGACATGCGTGCGTGAATCTCGGCCGCTGCCTTGTCATTCCTTTTGCGCTCTTCTATTTCTAAAACCCCATCCTCAGAAACAGATTATGACCCTCTAGCCTAATAACTTTGCCCTGCTCTTCCCAGTGACGTTAAAATAATTTTGAAATCCTCCGTTCCCCACCCCCCACCCCCAGATATAGGTGAAGAGCATATGCAATTGGAATATTAGGATATGTTTTTTTGTAGCCATAGAAGAAAATATTGGCAGCTCAGGGTTGAATTGTGGAGGCCTTGGTGCTTTCTGAGCTGGCTGGCTGGGTTTTTTTTTTTGCAAACAACAACAACAACAACACAAAATAATAATAACCCAAAATGAACCACTAACTCAGACAAACTTGCCCTTGGAAATTGTGGGAGCATCATCACTTGAGACTTCCAAGAAGAAATTGGACTGCCATTTGTCAGAAATGGTGTAGGGTCTCCCGCTTCAGCATGGGGTTGGACTAGATGACCTATAAGGTCCCTTCCAACTCTGATTATCTGTTATCGCTTAAACAATCAAACAATAAACAATAGCATCATCAAATAATAAAGAACATCTCCATCAACACATGCAGGGCACAACACTTGTATATAAACATGGAGTAAATCCCTCCTAGCACTGATGTTGTTCTAGTTGGGTAATGAAACGTCTGCGAGACAACAACTAAGCTCAGAGAGCACCAAGGACCCCATAACTGTCATAACTTTAGGGTTCCTGAGCGTAGCTAGAGTTTTGAGTATAGCCCCCATGATTTAGCAAGCATATAGCTTCAACCTTGTATTAGTAGGTAGGCTTCAAGAGGAAGCTGATCCGGCAATAAGAACTAGCCATTAAAAACTTGGGGGAGTTGCCATGTGACAAGTAGAACAAAGGTGTGTTTATTTTTGCCTTTGGGTTTCTTTGTGACTCATTGTGTTTTTTTATACATTTGTCATTTTTAAAAAAACAAATGTACCCTGTTTCCTTTGGATCAGGGGACTTGCTTATGGAGTGTTGTTGAACATGTCCATGGGGGTAGTTTGACCTGGCTTTGCAAGCCATAATGATAAATTTTGGAGACTGACCCCCTTCTGCATTATCCTGTTTGTGTAGAGAAAAGCAAACCTTGGAATCTTGTCCCTGAAGGACCAGGGAGAAGAAAATGTAACTAATAAAAGAATATTTGTAGCTCAGGGTTGAACTCAGGAGACTTTAGTGCTCTCTGAGCTTGGTTGTTTTCCTGCAGATGTTTCGTTACCTCACTAGGGAACCTCATCAGTGCTAGAAGAGAGTGGGGGTTTGGGAGAGGAGGAGGAGGAAGAGAAGAAGGAAAAGGATTGGAAAAAGGAGAAAATAGAGGAAGAGGAAGAGGAGGAAGGGGAGAATAAGGAAGAGGATTGGTGAAGGAGAGGAGAGGAGAAAAGAGACAAGGAGGGAGAAGAAGGAGAAGGGAGACAAGGAGGAGGAGGAGGAGTGGGGGTCTTTTGTAGTCTCTGAGCTTGGTTGTTTCCCTGCAGATGTTTTATTACCTAACTTTGGTAACATCTACAAGTGATAGTAGTGAGTGAAATATCTGCAAGGAAACAACCAAGCTCAGAGAGCAGCAAGATCTCCAACAAGAAAATGCAACTGATGAAAGGACACACAGGACTTCAGACCTTCCCTCTGACAGATTCTTCTCCAACACCATCGAGGTGCTACTCCGCTGGTTTGTCCCGATGCTGTTTAGCAAGGGTGATGGGCCTCTGTGGTCCTTTGCAACACTTCCTGCACCCGCAGTGGAGCGTTTGAAAACAATCTTTTCTCTGCCTTCTTTTGTCTTTCGCCAGGAAAAATAATAATAATAATAACCCCGGCAAGTTCTCTGCCCTGTTTGGCATGGCTGGATCCAGGCAATCCTCCAGGCCTCTTTCGATGGGATGAGTTTTTATGATGCCTCAGAGCCAGAAGAACCTCAAGCCAACAACCCTCACACATTCCTTCCCATCCTCTTCATGGCTGCAAATATCCAAGTTGTATTTGGCTCCGGTGGTAGAAAACTGATCACCCATGAAGTCAACTCTTTGACCGCTGTGCCAGTGAAGGGGCCCTTTTCTCCACCAGACTGGCATGGAGGCCCGGAGATGATCTGGAGCAAAGGAGATCTCCAACTGCTCTGCCACTTTCCTAACACTTACGTGGGGCTGCAGGAATCGTGGGCAAAAAGGGGTCTACCCTGGAAAGATAGCAAGCTACCAATAAAGGAGAATATTTGTACCTCAGGGTTGAGATGAGGGGGTCTTTGGTGCCCCCTGTTTTCTTGCGGATGTTTCATTACTGAACTAGGTAGCATTAGAAGTGCTGGAAGGGAAGAGTTAGGAGAGAGGGAGAAGGAGGAGGAGAAGAGAGACGAGAAGGAGGAGGAGGAAGGGAGAAGAAGATTGGAGAGGAAGAAGAGAGGAGGAGGAGGGGAGACGCAGAAAGGGAAAGATTGGCAAAAGAGAAAAGAGTAAGGGGGGAAGGGCAAGGAAAAGGATTGGAAGAAGAGACAGAAAAGAGAGGCAAGGAAGAGGAGGATTGGAGAGGAAGAAGAGAAGAGGAGTGGAAACACAGAAAGAGATGGGAGAAGGAGAAGGAGAAAAGCGACAAAGAGGAAAGAGGAAGGAAAAGGATTGGAAAAAGAGAAGGAGGAGAAGAAGGAGGGGAGAATGTAGAAGAGAATTGGTGAAGAAGAGAGGGGGATGAGGAGACAAAGAAGGAGATGAGAAAGAGAAGAAAAGCAGAAGAGAGGAGGAGGAAGAGAGAGGAGGAGGAGGAGAGGGATAAACAAAATTGCTGGGATTAAACGTACCTCATGCATAATTTTCCCATTGTCAAAGAAAATGCAGATAACTTTCCAGGGAAAAGTTATTACATTCTTCCATGACCACCTTAAGTTTTCTTTCATTTGCTTGTCTTTCTGTTGGCACAGGTTGTGGGTTTTTATGGGGTTTTTTTTGTTTTTGTTTTTCAAAAAGTTTTTCAACAGCCCTGAAATTTTGGCTGCATCCCAAACACCACTTTGGAATGAGGGGGATGTGGGAAGTGGAGCGGGAGGTCGCAGCTAACCAGGGGCAGAGGGCAGCGAAAACAAGAAAGGGGGGGGGGGAAAGGCTGCAAACAGAGGAGAGGCGGGGAGAGGAGAGGAGAGGATGGGTGGGTGGGAAAAAGAATAAATGTTTTCTCTTTGGCAGAAAAGTCTATCTGCTTTGGCCAAAAAAACCCTCAAACTTAAATCAAAATAATCTCTCTGCTAGGCAGAAATCTCACCGGATGTGCAGAGTATTAAATGCAATCATTTAAATGGGGGAAAAAATGCATGAGAGACAGGGAAGAGAAGCCAACATTTCTGTTGTTCTGTTTACTATCTTCTCTCTCCGTTGTTTCCTCCCTCGACATTTTCCGCTTTTCTGTCCTACTGGATCATTTTCTTGATGCATTTCCAATGTGAAGCTAGAAAAAAAAAAAAAAAAAGGATTTCCTCAGGGGTGGAAATGCCATGCATTTGGGTAGGATGCCCACATGGCTGTGAAAGTGGGATCACAAGGAAGGCTGAATGCCAAAGAATGGAGGCCTTTGAACTCTGAGGCTGGAGGAGACTCCTGCGAGTCCCTTGGACTGCAAGGCAATCCAACCGGTCAATCCTAGACTGCTCTTTAGAAGGCCAGATCCTGAAGATGAAACTCAAAGACTTTGGCCACCTCATGAGAAGGAAGAAGGACTCGCTGGAGAAGAGTCATAATTCTGGGAATGATAGAGGGCAAAAGAAGAAGGGGACGGCAGAGAAGGAGGGGGCTGGATGGAGTCACAGAAGCAGTTGGCCTGAGCTTAACTAGACTCTGGAGGATGGTAGAGGACAGGAAAGCCTGGAGGAACGTTGTCCAGGGGGTCACGATGGGTTGGACACAACTTCGCAACTAACAACAATAGGATACTCACCTAAATGGTGCCATCACCATGCTGCAGCTGAACACAAGGGCTGCACAAAGGACCTCTTTTCAGGGTGCCAAGGGACTAGTAACTTGTTTCAATAGCCCCCCGTGGCTTACCCACATGTCCTTTCACTGTGGTGCATATAGGGCAGCCAGCCACGCATCCCTCCACATCTTGGCCACCAAAATGGATGTCTAACTAGGTGCGGGATCTTTAGAATGCCCCAGTTTTAGAGTTACGGCTATTCTGCAGAATTAGGAGCTTTGGCTTGTGGGCCCATAGAGCTTGCGGCCAACCCACATCATCTTGGACCAGGTCTGTTTTCATTAGCCAGCCTGGTGACCTTGAAGCAGCATCTCAGGGAGATACATCAATTACTTTCGCTTTCCCCAAGCATCCACCCTCCCCAGAATTCATGGCAGACTGTCACCGCGTGGTAGCGAAGCAGATAAGCAAGCCAAGGTGGAAGCTGACAGTTTGGACAATCTGTTGTCTGAAATGATGCAGGGCAGGAGTCCCCAAACCTGGCAAGTTTAAGACATGTGGACTTCAACTCCCCCAGCCAGCCAATGTGCTGGCTGGGGAATTCTGGGACTTGAAGTTCGCAAAGGTTAAACTTGCCAAGTTAGGAGACCCCTGGTATAGCGTCTCCTGCTTGAACAGCGGGTTGGGTTAGAAGACCTCCAAAGTCCCTTTCAACTCTTGTTATTGTGTTATTTTGCTCAGCAGCCAAAAAAGCCAATGCAGTTCTAGGCTGCATAAAACAATGAGGTAGCATCAAGATCATGTGAAGTGATAGTGCTGTTTTATACTGTACTGATGAGACCACTTTAAATACTGCATCCAGTTCTGGTCACCATAATACCAAAAAGATGTTGAAGAGGAGAAGATGTCATTCTGTTTAAAAAAAAAAAATAGATGGGCGAGGACTGGAAAACTAAACTTGGGATGCTTCCCCTCCAGACTCCAGGTTTTTCCTGACTCTGGAAACCTGGAGGAATTGCTGAACCTTGGATAGAGGAGTGCAAATTAAAAGGGAAGCATTTATATTCTTTGCAGACATCTGGTCGTGAAGAATATACATCCTTCCATTCCCCTCCAGTCAGTTAGAGCTGAAAAAGCTTCTTGGATGAGAAATGAAAAGCTTTCAAAGGAAAAAAAAAGAACCAAGAAAGTCCAGTTGTCTTTTGAAAAAAGCACTTGTGGGACATGAGCTGGTTGACCTGAGAATCTCCACTGACATCTTTCTTTCTTTCTTTCTTTCTTTCTTTCTTTCTTTCTTTCTTTCTTTCTTTCTTTCTTTCTTTCTTTCTTTCTTTCTTTCTTTTCTTTCTTTTCTTTCTTTCTTTCCTTTCTTTCTTTTCTTTCTTTCCTTTCTTTCCTTTCTTTCTTTCTTTCGTTTATTTCTTTCTTTCTTTCTTTCTTTCTTTCTTTCTTTCTTTCTTTCTTTTTCTTTCTTTCTTTCTTTCTTTCTTTCTTTCTTTCTTTCTTTCTTTCCTTTCTTTCTTTCGTTTCTTTCTTTCTTTCTTTTCTCTTTCTTTCCTTTCTTTCTTTTTCTTTCTTTTCTTTTCTTTCTTTCTTTCTTTCTTTCTTTCTTTCTTTCTTTCTTTCTTTCTTTCTTTCTTTCTTTCCTTTCTTCCTTCCTCTATCCCTCCCTCCCTCTCCTCTACCGCCCTTCCTTCCTCTCTCCTCTCCTTCCCTCCTCCCTCCCTCTCCTCTTTTCTTCCTCACCTTTTCTCCCTCCCTCCCTCCCTTCCTTCCCTTTCCCTTTCCATCCATCCATCTTCCCCAGAGATAAGGAGGCTCATATCTGAGATGCTTTCTCAAGTTATCTTACTGACTCGCTCTGGTTTCTTTTATCTGATGATCAACCAGTGATCCCACTTATTGACTGCAGTAAAAAAAAAAAGATCATAAAGTCAGGTCTGGCCAGGTGATGACTTGCTTAAGATTCACAAGAAGTCCCCAAGAAACCCTCTCAGATTCAAAGTTGGACAATTGTTTTAATTATACCTTTCAAAAGATCAATACAGGTTTAAAAAAAAAAAATAGAAAAAAAACACATGAAAAGAAATGGCAACCAAGAGCCTCATTCATCTCCTGATTTCTTCTTTAGACATTAACAATAGGTATAAAAATGGTACTGAACATTTTACAAATCTTCTCCATATCAAAACTTGGCATTTTGTTTTGCCTAAAATCCCCTACAATGGGCTAAAAAAAGAGAGATTTATTTGGTACCCTTTCTTGCTACTGTTGGCAATTCATCTTATATTAACATTTCGCTCTCACAAAAGAAAAAGAGATCACACACACACACACACACACACATACAAGGACAATTACAATACAATTTAGATTGAAAAACAAAGAACAAAACTACACATTTGGTATCGTGATCACTTTAGTGCACATATGACACACCTCCGGTGTCGGATAACTAAAAACAAAGTTAAAGGGCTGGCCCGCATTTAGATCACGGGCATCCAACCTTGGCAACTTTAAAGACCTGTGGATTTCAACTCTCATAATTCCCTAGCCAGCATGGAATTTTGGGGAACTCTGGGAGTTGAAGTCCACAAGCCTTAAAAGTTGCCAAGCAAAGCAAAACTGGCTGAGGAATTCTGGGGGTTGGAGTCCACAAGCCTTAAAAGTTGCCAAGGTTGGAGACCCCTGGTTTAGAAGCTCTAAGACTCTCAATCGATGCTAACATCGATTTTGTATTTCAGTTTACAGCTGGTGTCCCCTCCGAAATCCATCCTATTCTTTCAGTGAAAACCTTCAGACAACTTTCTAGGCATGGAATATTTCGCTTGAATACAAAATCTGTCCTTCCTTACTCTAGGAAACCTGAGAAAGGCCATTGGCCTCATCGGAGAAGCAGTATGTTTTTCCAAAAATCCTGCCCAGCTGAGATCGACCCATTGAGATGATGCCCTTATATCACATTACCTACAGCCATGTACCTACAGCTTCCCAGCAATTTATAACATCAACCAGAGAGCAGCCAACTTTGGCTGACATTCAAAAAGCTAAGCAGGGTTGGATCTGCCTTATTTGAGGATGGGAGACTCCCAGAATATTCCCGGGCAATTATTTATGGAAGTGGGGCATCAGCTTTTCACTCTAATCTTGCCAAAGAAAGAACACAGGTGTGTCCTGTTTGTAACAAGCCATTGGGCTCCTTTTGAGAGAGACAGGGCAAGCCACTTGTATATAAAAAGAAAGCCCATTCCCTTCTAACACTGATGATGTTACGTAGTTTGGGTCATGAAACGTCTGCAAGAAAATCACCAAGCTCATGGAGCACTAAGGACTCCACAGTCTTCTCCTCTCCACAAACCCCACTCCCTTCTAGCACTGATGATGTTCCCTAGTAGGATCATGAAACATCTGCAAGAAAACCACCAAGCTCATGGCGCACCAAGGGCCCCACCGTTCAACCCTGAGCTACAACTGTTCTTTTCTATGAGAGAGATGTTGCTTGCAGACAGAAATGTTTACGCCCAACTGTTGTTGCAGTGAAGTTACTGTTGCGTAATATCTGCACCACGATTGGAGATGTTGTAAGATATCATCAATCACTGGGAAGAAATGGCTTGGGATATCAATAACCCAACTCAAATGTTCTTCAATCTTGAACAAGGTTAAGATTGGTGGATTTCTTGGGGATTCTGGGAATTGAGAACCACACATCTTAACGCTGCTAAGTTTATGGCATACTGATCTAACTCACGGCGTCCCAATAGTTTAGTAGATTAGCTGCATTTGGGATTTTGAATGTTTGGGACACATTTGTGCATGACCACCCTTGGGGAACCCAGCCACAACATACCTTTATGTGGAAACAGACAGTCGTCTTAGTCATCCACCCACAAATGTTACCCACACTTTCTTTTCACATTTTCAAGGCAGAAATTTTTCTAACAAAACACAGAAGTACGAAGATTCATTTTTTTGTGGTAGCTCTTTCCTAAGACAGCATCTGCGGAGAGAAAAGCAGGGACAAAGGCTTCCTGCAAGTCAGTTTCCTAAGTGGGTTCGTTTTCTACTTAGGAAAAAAAAAATCTTACAAAAAATAAAGGAGCAATGAGATACAGAAACTGGGCATCTTCAGGAGGGGTTGAAGGCAGCTTTGGATTTACAAGCTAAACTTGTGCGTTATTTGAAAAGGTTTGAGGAAATCAAACACTTCATCAGAGTGAGTGGAGGACTAGTGCAAAGAGAAGGCTTGTTCTGGCTCTCCTTCCTTCCTTCCTTCCTTTCCTTCCTTCCTTCCTTCCCACCTTCCTTCCTTTCTTCCTTCTTTCCTTCCTGGCTTTTCTTCCTTCTTCCTTCCCCTTCCTTCCTTTCTCCCTCCCTTCTTTCTTCTTTCCTTCTTTCTTCCTTCCCCCTTCCTTCTTTTTCTTAAGACTCCCATTTTATCAAAGTATTTATTCCTATTTTTATATATTTTCTATCAAGGAAGGAAGGAATGAAAAAAGGAAGGCCAGGAAGGAAAGCCAGTCAGGAAAGGAGGGAGGGTGGAAGGAAGGAAGGAAGGAAGGAAGGAAGGAAGGAAGGAAGGAAGGAAGGAAGGAAGGAAGGAAGGAAGGAAGGATACACAGGACACATCAGAATAAAACAAGATGATTTAGAACAGCGTTTCCCAACCTCAGCAATTTTAAGCCTGTATGGGAAATTTTCGGATTTGAAGTCCACACAACCTAAACCTTCCCAAGGCTGGGAAACAGTGAGAGCTGCCTAACCATCACCTCTCTTTAGAATAGCAACCGTGACAACAATCACATCAATCACATTTCATGGACAGGTTATTCCAAGGGACAAAGTTCCTTTTGGCATCACAGCTGAACACATGCAAAAAAATACTTTCATGTGCCACATCAGTAATACCCTTAATCATTTCCACATGGTAAAAAGAGAAGGGCCCTGTTTAGCATTTCTCTAAATATCTCTGAGGTTTGGCAGCATTTAATATCCCCAACTTTACCATGAAACTGAGAATGTGTCACAACAAAGAGTGTGATGGCCTCTACAAGTGGCTCTCAACCTGTGGTCCACACCTCCACGGACACCTATGGGGCTCACGACAGCTTGAAAAAATGTTATGGTTTAAATCTTAAGTCTTGGGGGGTGAGGTGTCGATGCACATGGTCCATAGCCACAAAAGGTATTTATAGGGGGGGGGTTCTTGGTGAAGGAAAGGCTGGGAACCACTATTTGTAACAGCAAACGCCTGCATGTATTGCAGCTACAGAGTCTTACCCTGGGTGTAAGATTCAGTCGAGAAAAGGGGTCCCCAACTCCTGGTCCACGGACCGGCATTGGGCCACAGCATGCCAGAAACCGGGCTTTGCAAATAAGCGAAACCCCATCCGTGGGATCAGTGGTGGGATTCAAATAATTTTACCACTGGTTCAGTGGGTGTGGCTTGGTGGCACACATGCACCAAACGTGCATTTTGCAAGGCACAGAGGTGTTTTCACTCACCTCCTGCAAAGCCTGCATGATCCCGATTGCTTCAGCAGCTGCTGGGCAGCGCAAAGTAACTGTGCTTCAAATTCAGAGGATGAAGGTGAGAAGGGGATTTGGATGCGGGGATGGGCCCAACAGCAGAGTGGTGGAGAGAACCGGTTTGGTCTCCGCTGCTCATCACCGTTACTGGCTCAGGAGAACCAGTCCAAACCAATAGAATACCACCACTGTGTGGGATGCAGGCAGCACACAAAACCACATCCTCTCTGGTCCAGGGGGAAACTTTTCCCCACGGAACCAGTCCCTGGTGCCCCAAAGGTTGTGGGACCCTGATCTTTGTGCGTGTTTTTTTTTTTCTCTTTCCAATTCCAGTTTATACCTTGGGATATTGTGTAAACCAGCCTACTCTACCTGGGAGAAGACTTACGTTGAGGGGCAAAAAGATCCGCCAAGGAGTTTTTTTGCCCACTGAGATTTGCAATGTCCAGTTTGAATGACTTACGGACAGTTTGTCTCAACTTATAGTTTGTTTAGTGATGGTTGAAAGTTGCAAAGCCACCGAAAAAAAAAGCGAATGATGACTGTTTCTCACCCTTATGACTGTTGCAGCATCCTCGGGGTCACCTAACCAAAATTTTGGACTCAACTGTGGTTGTAAGTCAAGAACTACCTGTAGTTGTTATTTCTTCATGAGTTAAGAAAAAATTATACGGCTGTCCAATTCATGCACTGGTGATTCTGGCTAGCTTAAGAGAAACACTAGGAAACCCCTGAGTTTTAAATTCATGAAAAAAAAATCCAATTCTTCATTTCTGTGGTTTGAAGAAGAACAATTTCTAAAAATAAAATAAAATAAATCAGACTGCACATGCTCCCTTTCCAAATTTGTGTGCTGGGCCCAATAACTGTTTTTGTTGATGGATGTGCATCAGCCAATTATCCCTGGTTTTACTTCTTGCTTATCGTCCGCTTTCAGTTTGTATGCATCCAATGTTCTCTCTCCCATTTGGCCACCAAACCCAGCACAGGTAACTCAAGGTGACACGGTGAACCTTTGAGAAAGTGAAATCTAGTCTTATGCTTTTATGCTGCCATAAATTGATTAGGCTGTAAGGCATACTGAATACATAGCATTGGTTATTTTTATATATATATATTGGTGGCAACTGACAAAGTTGCCAGCCCATTCGGCATAGGGATGTTGAGAAATCAGCAATTAGCACCAAGGTGATGATGGACTTGTTCCATAGAATTTGGAATGATAAAGGGAAGATGTGCATCCTTTCTTAGCTCTCTCTCTTCTTCCCACAGGCAGGAGGACATCTCGTCCAGTCACAGGTGGGTTCCAAAACTGCAGAAAACCACTACAGTGCAATAAAAGAGATTTCAAGAAGTTTTAGCTGCCTTCCAATGGTTGTTCAGTTTTCTGGCAGCCTGGATACAGGAGGCCTAAAGAGAAGATGGTATGCAGTCCTACAAACTCAAAGGTGCTTTTTTTTTTTTTTTTTTTCAAGAGGCAACTAACTGGACCTCCTTGTTTTTTCTCAGAAGACGTTTTGCTTCTCATCCAAGAAGCTTCTTCCACTCTGGTTCTTGGATGAGAAGCGAAACGTCGTCAAAGAAAAACTAGAAAATCCAGTTGCCACTTGAAAAAGCACCTTTGAGACAACCATGACTTGGACGATTGAAAATTAATGGGAACTGTGGTCCCAGACAATTAAGAATATCACAATGCATTGGAATTTGAACCACCAGGATTCTTTTGAGTCCTGTGGATTAAACTGACATAAACCCAAAATAATCTCAGTGTCCATTATGTTCAGAGGTTCCTTCTTTCCCAGATCAATCAACACAAGAAATGTTCTTCTGGTAATGACACACAGAAGACAATTTACCCGACAATAGGGTTGACCTGCATTTTCTGATAGGATTCCAGTGCCATCAAAACCTGTATAATATTTCTCCAAATATCAGGAGCTGTTCAATTATTATTTTGGAAGAGTAAGAGGTTAACTGAACAGTTAAAAAGGTGTTGCTGTGGAACATGGACTCTTCAAGGATTTTCATAGTGCATTAAGCTATGGTTGGATTAACCCAAGCTTGCTAAAGAAATGACAACTACTGGCTGGATTCACACACACTGTGCCAAGCCACAGCTTTAAAAAAAAAAAAGGATGTATATATAGAATAAATCACAATTGGCTGGGTTTGTGTGATAGATTGAGTCCATGTCAAAGTTCAGCAGAATGTGTGAATCCAGTCTGGATTTTATTGAGAATCGGTGGCCCTGAAGCCAAAATCAGGCCATTTTATGAAGAAAAGATGATCCAGATTATTTGAGCAAATCTCGCAATACTATTCAGATATCCAGATCTGGAATTCAACCAACCCATTTTCACATTCATTGTTTTGGGGGTGGGAGGAGGAAGTATTTCATCTGAAGTTGTTTAAAGCTTTGTCCCCCTCTGCCTGAATGACCAAGAGATGGATATATTTTTTTTAAAAATGAAAATGAATAGAACTGAACAAGTGTCCTTTCCTGTCACATTTTTTGTCTCTCTTTCTGGCATGTTGGAAGCATGGTACTTTCTCCTTCCCTTCCCCTGAAAATATCTGGCTCTTCGTTTAGTTTAGGATGGTCCCCTTGGATGACAGAACCTAATGCTGATCAGCCACGCAACCCTCAAAGAGAAAATTAGATCATCTCTTGGGCTTTCTTGACTGATTGTGGATGAACAGTTGAGTGGGTCATCCTTTTAGACTTGAAACTCATGGTCCTTCCTGTTGGCTTGATGATATATCGGCAGACATCCACAGTGAAATGAAAAAGGTGTGGCTTGCTGCAAACTCAGGAATAATTATATTGGCTTTCATGGATAGTGGAAAACTCAAAAGACCAAAACCTCAAGTCTCACCTCTTCCCTTTGTTTGGAAAGTTCTGGAACCTTTTGTCTGCTTCGTGATGTTCCCCAACTTGACCAGAGAACATCTGAAGAGGTTCCTTTCAGACGTGGCTGAGATAACTCATTCACAGACAACCAGGGAAAGAGTTATGGGTTGGTGGAATCATTTGGTCTCCTAGAAGAAAGAAAGAGCTTGTCTTGCTTGGGTTTAAGGACAAGGTTCTCCTCCCATGGCCAAGACAAGGACAGCTGATTCTGGCTTGATCACAGCCCCAAGTAGGCTTCCCTTCTTCCTGAGCTCTTCTCGTCTCAAGTCAGTCCAACGAGACTTCGCAGGGATTCTCGTGAGCCTGTCGCGCCTCCTCGTAGATGCGGATGAAGTCTTTGTATCGGGGAGCGCAGGTGAGCCAGGCCTCTGCAAAGTGCATCCACCCAGTGAATAAAAAACTGCCTGGACCGGGTTTCACCCCACATCGTAGGAGGGTGTGGATGTTGCCTGTGGACTTTCCAGATTTGCTGACCGGTTGAAACAGAGCAAACTTCTGTCGATGGATCCGTGTTGCGCTCACACCGATAATCGATTCTTGGGCTTCCCTGTCGTTGGAGACGGACTTGATGTTGCCACGGATAACTGCATGGAAAGTGCTCATAAAGATCAGCAATTATTCAATTCCCCTCCCCTTCTCTTTTATAAGATCATTTCAAGCAGAATCTTGGGAAACAGAATAGCGAAACAGGTCCAAATGATTCCAGGCTTAAAGGCTAAGCAATGGGGAGCTTGATTAGAGTTTACTGAACGTATACTCTAATGGCCTAGGTAGGTTCACACAACTCTGTGTTTTTCAAAATTGGCCATTTTAAGAGGTATGGACCTCATCTCCCAGAATTCCTGGCTGGGGAACTATGGGAATTGAGGCCCACACCTCATAAAGAGGCTAAGTTTGAAAACTACTGCCTTATTCCATAAGCTGTGTTATCCAGGCCACAACGGCTAGGTTCACAAGAATGGCTGAACAGAAGTTCAAGAGCTAAATCTCAGTGTATTGTCTGAGTCCACTGTAAAAGTATCAGAGTTGAAATACATGAGTAAAATTAGCTCCGCATTTCTTTTTTCTTTCTTTCTTTTTAGATAAGAGGGAGCCTTGAGATAAATCAGTTTTCATAACGCCACCTGAAAACTGGGTGAGTTACGGTCCAACATTAATGAAGAACTCTGTTTTGGGAAACCTTCTGGGAAACCTAAAGCATTTTGGGGTGCAAGCAGCAGCAACCTTTAGAAGCCAGACCCTAGTCCCGTAAATGGGGGGGGGGGTTCCTTGGTGCTATCTGAGCTTGCCTCTTTTCTTGCAGACATTTCATACCCAAACCAGTCTGAGTAACGTGATGTTACCTAGTTTGGCTAATGAAATATCTGCAAGAAAACCACCAAGCTCAGAATGCACCAAGGACCCTTCGTTTCAACCCAGAGCTGCAAATATGGACCCATCCATCATTACATCATTCTATTATAAGTCTCTAAGGACATCCTGACTCATGTAATCTCTCTCTAAATTCCCTCCTGAAGACATTTATGGATTGGGGGTTAATCCACCCCAAATTTCTTGCAAAGTCAGTGATTTTCCGAGAAGAAAAGTCTTGATGGTTGATAGAAGACAGGCAGAGAAGGAGCTAGGTGGGTTTTCATTAAATATACATATATATAAATATATATATATAAATACCTGCTAAACTACAGGTCCCAGCAGCCTTCACCATTGCCCAGAACTATAGTTGAAGCACATTCTGAGGTCCAATGTAATTTTGACCCATTCTACAGCCACAGAGAAGGTCCATATTAAATCCAGTTCTGAAGTTTCCATGGCAGGTAAGAGAATATCTGGTCAATGACGCTACTACAACACATTTGATCCTAACCCTGAATCGAGACACTATCAAGAATCAACTAACATGCACTTTTACTATGGTTCCACATGATCGGGAATTCACACCACAAAATACAGACCGTCCTCAGTGTCTGTAATCAAGCCCAGAAGTTGTGGCAGTCCTTAAGTCGAGTCACCATATGACTGACTGCACTCAGTTTCACAAGCTTTTTTTTTCTTTTCAGTTCAACGGATGCTGCCATTGTTAAAGGGATGCTGCAATTATTAAGGTACCCCGTGGTCATTTCTAGTGGGAAACTGAAAGCAAATGCCAGTTTGGGGCAAAATTTGTCACCAAAATGGCGGTGCGAATGGCCATAAATGTGGCCCAGTTGCAATCATGTGACGGTAAGGGATGCTCTTAAAAATTTCCACTGATTTCAGGGTGGCCAAAGGGCCTCTCTCAGAGAGGCATCTGGTGGGCATTATTTTGTTGACCTCTCTCTTAATGGGTTGCAAGAGCTTTTGGGTGGCTGTCAAATTGTTAGGATTCTGCCGATGCTCTGCTGGCCTTCAGCCTCTCACTCGAAAATGCATTTGCCTCCCTTCAAATCAGCCAGGAGCCTCTCGGAGGTCCCCCAGCAGGCCCCTGATCTGATCTGGCGTGACAAATCCACCTGTTCTCTTGTCTGACTTGCCAGTTGCTGTAGCAACCCCGGAGCTGGGCACTCGCAGACGCTGTGACCTCTTTCTTCCACTTGTGGAGGATTGCAAATGGGGGCAGGGGGAGGGTTGGGAGGCTGCAAGGAGCAAAACAGAGTGGGGGTAGGCGGGCAGGGTGACCACAAGCCTTGCAAAGGGGGAATACAAGCACCTAACACCTCCAACTATTTTCTTTCTTTCTTTCTTTCTTTCTTTCTTTCTTTCTTTCTTTCTTTCTTTCTTTCTTTCTTTCTTTCTTTCTTTCTTTCTTTCTTTCTTTCTTTCTTTGTCTTTTTCTTTCCTTTCTATCATCCATTTATCAATTATCCATCCATCTCATCCATCCTCTAACTATCTATGATCTATCCTCTATTTATCATCTCTCTTTCTCTATCTATCTATCTACCTACCTACCTATCATATCTATCAACCTCTCTATCATCTATCTTATCTCATCTCATCCATATCTCTCTTTCTCATCCTTCCTCCTTCTATCATATCCATCTATCATCTATCTATGTCATGTCATGTCATGTCATGTCATGTCATATCTATCTATCTATCTATCTATCTATCTATCTATCTATCTATCTATCTATCTATCATCTATCTCATCCATATCTCTCTCTCTCTCTCATTCTTCCTCCTTCTATCATATCCATCTATCATCTATCTATGTCATGTCATGTCATGTCATGTCATGTCATGTCTATCTATCTATCTATCTATCTATCTATCTATCTATCTATCTATCTATCTATCTATCTATCTACCTCTCTATCATCTATCTCATCTCATCCATATATCTCACTCTCTCATCCTTCCTCCTTCTATCATATCCATCTATCATCTATCTATATCATGTCATGTCATGTCATGTCATGTCTATCTATTTATCTATCTATCAACCTCTCTATCATTTATCTCATCTCATCCATATCTCTCTCTCATACTTCCTCCTTCTATCATATCCATCCATCATCTATCTATATCATGTCATATCCATCTATCTATCTATCTATCTATCTATCTATCTATCTATCTATCTATCTATCTATCTATCTCTATCTCATCCTTCCTCTTTTTATCATATCTATAATCTATCTATATCATGTCATCACATCTGTCTGTCTATTTATCTCATCCATCCTCTATCTATCTATCTATCATCTATCAATGTCATGTCATGTCATATCATGCCAATCTATCTATCTATCCATCAATCATCTATTTATCTCCTGCCTTTTTACAAATAACTCAAGACAGTGAACTTATCCAACACACCTTTCATCTCCTATTTTCCCTACAGCAACAACCCTGTGAGATGGTTGGGCTGAGAAGAGAGGGACTGGCCCAAAGTTACCCAGCTGGCTTTTATACCTAAGGTGGGACTAGAACTCCCAGTCTCTTGGTGACTGACCCAAAATCACCCAGCTGGCTTTCCTGCCTTAGGTGGGACTTGAACTCTTGGTTTCCCACTTTCTAGCCTGGAGACCAAGTTGGCTGTCAACTAGGCATCAAATTGCTCTGTGGACCAGTTTTGGCCAGCTGATCTTTACTGATTGGCTGGATCCTTGGAAACCAATGCCCATATCGCCTCTTCCCCCTTCACATTCTGATTTGTAAAATGGGGATATTAAGACCTTGCCTTACATGATTGCAGTGATGACCAAGGCGAGAAGGATTGAAAAATGTAGGTTGATGCTTATGAAGGGTGTATGTCTATTTTGGAAATCGTTCAGAAGTATTATCCCCAAGGAGCAGAATTCCTCTTTGCTATTTGGTAAAATACCCAACTTTTTCCAAACGTCTGTCCACAGTTAAAAAAAAAAGATTGCTGAGAGTATCTTAGATTATTAGTGTGCTTTCAAGAAAGCTAGTCTCCCCTCACTTCATTTTCCCCATTTATGATATAGCGAAGAGACCCCCAAAGGTGTTTTTTTGGATTTTGTTTTTCCTTAAAGACCTTTCACTTCTCATCCAAGAAGCTTCTTCAGTTCTGACGGGATGGTGAGGGGTGAAAGGATTTATGTTCCTTGCAATCATCTGGTTGTTAGCACTCTCTTAGCCCTCTGAGAGAGAACTGAAAACCAGATAACCGCAAGGAATAGCAAGAGCCCTTAGACTTATGTACCGCTTCACAGTTCTTTTACAGCCCCCTCTAAGCGGTTTACAGACTCAGCCTCTTGCCCCCAACCATCTCGGTCCTCATTTTACCCACCTGGAAGGATGGAAGGCTGAGTCAACCTGGAGCTGGTCAGGATTGAACTGCTGGCAGTCAGCAGAAGTAGCCTGCTGTACTGCACTCTAACCACTGCACCACCGTGGCTCATATAAATCAATCCTCCACCATTCAGTAAGAACTGAAGAAGCTTCTTGGATGAGAAGCGAAATGTCTTCCAAGAAAAGCAAGAAAGTCCAGTTGCCTGTTGAAAATGCACCTTTGGGACAACCATGACCTGGATGATGGAGAACCTCCGTAGATGGTGGAAAAGAGCAGCAAATTTAACGCTGGAGAAAAATCTACTCACCAAAATCACTTGTGCAAATGGCCATCAGGATTTCGGTGTTGTTACATGGACGGCAAGTCCCTGCATCTTTGAAAGGGGGGAGATGAACGGACAGTCACGAAACAGCAACAGTGCCCATAACCAACATACAGATCGTCCTTGATTTACGAACTTTCACTGAGCAATTTTTCAAAGTTGCAATTGGATTGTAAGAGGGGACTTATGGCTATTCTTGCTCTTATGACCAACACACCATCTCCACAGCCATTAGTCAAATGCAACTTCCCCTAATGGCTTTGCTTGTTAGAAGCCGGCTGGGAAGGCAACCCCATGATTCTGGGATGCTACAATCGTTGTAAATGCATACATACATACATTTTGATCAAACGACCCTGGGGCTGCTGTGGTTCGCCGGCAGCCGGTGGAGATGGCCAGTGGGGAAGAAAGGGGATCAGTCCGGGAGTCTGGAAAGGACTCAGATGAGGTTCCTGCCTCTGATTCAGAGATGGGGCCAGGACCATCTGGGAGTGGGGTGATGCCTCTGGAGCCTCCAGAGTCTGGCAGCAGCGAGGCAGAGGATCCAGGGGAACCTGTTCCCAGTGTGCGTGTGTGCAGAGCTGCTGGAAGGTAAGAGCAGCTGAGACAAAAGGGGCAATTCAGGAATAAGGCTAGGAGGTGATTCCTCCTCCCATAAGGGATAAAAGTCAGACCTCAATGACAAAATCTTTGCAGGAAGCAAAGTAGTTCAATAGATTCCAAGTCCTCTTTGAAGCTCTGTGTATTCTGGTTGTTTTTTTTTCTGGTACTTCGGATGGTTTCGTTATAATTAATTGGAGACTTCTGTTTTTGGCAACATTCCACAGCACTGAAAGGTGTGTGCTTATCTTGGGGAACTGTATATAATTAGCTCTGGCTGGGAATGAAAGTAATTCCCAGTGTTGCAATGAAATAGGTTTTGCTTTGAAAACAAGTTTGATATTAATTCTGACGAAGCCTGGGTCAGAACAGGGGCCACAGCAATGGTCATAAGTGTGAGGACCAGTTGTAAGTCACTTTTTTTCAGTACAGGTAATCCTCGACCACAACTGAGCCCCAAATTGATGCCATTCAGTGAGAAATTTGTTAAGTAATTTGTTTTGCCCCATCTTGCAACTTTTCTTGCCACATTTGTTAAGTGAATCGCTGAAGTTGTTAAATAAGACACCCGGTTGTTAAGTGGATCTGGTTTCCCCATGGTCTTCGCTTGTCAGAAGGTCGCAAAAGGGGATCAGATGATCCCCCCGGGGACACTGCGACAGTCGTAAAAGTGAACCGGTTGTCAAGCATCCCGATGTAAAACATGGCCAGAGGGACACCGTGACAGTCGTAAGTGTGGAAAACGGCCATAAGTCACCTTTTTCAGTGCTGTTGTTACTTTTGTTGCTAAAAAAAACTGTTGTAACTTGAGGACTACCTGTGCTTCAAGGGTAATATTTCATAATGCTCATCTATAGACAGGGCGCATTAAAAAGGACATCTGTCCTCCATGGATTTACTCAATTCCCCCCTAGTCAGATTCCCAGCGCAATGTCTATTAAAGGGGTGAGGTGCTGGCATCTTCTCACCTGATATTTTCTATCCAACCACAGCAATCATATCCTGTCTGACAGCATCTAGACATCCCACCGTATCGAAGTATTTTAAATGGTGGGAAACTGACGGATTGCTTCTGGGGTCTTCGTACCAAGAAGATGGCAAACCATGGATTTCCTCTACGCTGCATTTGAAGCCCACTGCAAAGTGGTTTGCTGAGTGCCGGTGAGATTTTTTTTTTTCCCATGGCAA
Source organism: Hydrophis major (assembly GCA_033807585.1). Taxonomy (NCBI): domain Eukaryota; kingdom Metazoa; phylum Chordata; class Lepidosauria; order Squamata; family Elapidae; genus Hydrophis; species Hydrophis major. Next base: position 9,178,488 of record CM066340.1, on the reverse strand, counting down.
AAGGAAAACGGCAGGTGTGCAGGTTCATTACACCTGCTGGAGCCTCCTTCATGAAGCTCACCCCTGCTGAAACCACCCTTCTGCACTCCCGTTTTAAATAGATACACCTCTTCCCTTAACACCCATTACAATGATTATTTTTATACAGGCGGTCCTCTATGTGCAAGCATTTGTTTAGCGGGGATTTGAAGTCACAATGATGCTGAAAAAAGTGACGTACGACCAGTACTTACACCTAGAGCAATAGCACTTAGATTTATATTCCGCTTTATCGGGTTTAAAGCCCTCTCTAAGCGGTTTACAGAGTCAACCTCTTGGCCCCAACAATCTGGGTCCTTATTTTACACATCTCGAAAGGAGGGAAGGCCGGTGAGAATCAAACTGCTGGCAGTGGGCAGAGGCAGCCTGCAATACTGCATTTTAACCACTGTGCCACCAGGAAGGAGAACGAGAAAGGGAATAAGAGAGGGAGGAAGGAAGGAAGGAAGGAAGGAAGGAAGGAAGGAAGGAAGGAAGGAAGGAAGGAAGGAAGGAAGGAAGGAAGGAAGGAAGGAAGGAAGGGCAATGGCAATAGCACTTAGATTTCACAGTGCTTTCCAGCCCTCTCTAAGTGGTTTACAGAGTCCAGCCTCTTGTCCCCAACAATCTGGCTCCTCATTTTATCCACCTTGGAAGATTTCAACCTTGAGCCTGGTGGGATTCAATCTGCAGGCAGCTGGCTGTCAGCAGAAATAGTTTGCAATACTGCATTCTAACCACTGCACCACTGAGGCTCTTATGGCCACTATAGCATCCTCATGGTCATGCGATCAAAGCTTGGCCAGTGGCGTGTAATTAGGACAATTGCACTGCGGTGGTTCAGTGGTCAGAATGCAGTATTGCCTGACTTAAGTTCATTTGTGGCTACATAGGGATTCTACGCCGATCCCTTTTTAAACTCCTCCTCTTGTCTCTGCTAGCCCTTCTTCTACTTGCCTATCTGGTTTGGGATTCCATGTTCACTTTGGAGCATTTAGCCACAGCTGGATTACTCAGGACCTTAGGACACATCGTGAAGCGTTAATACCACTTTATAATTGCCATGGTAAGGCCACAGTTTGGAATACCCTATCCAGTTTTGGTTGCCACGATGTAAAAAAGATGTTGAGGCTCTAGAAAGGGTGCAGAGAAGAGCAACAAAGTTGATTAGGGGACTGGAGGCTATCAAAAACAGTTGCTGGAATTGGGTGTGTCTAGCTTGATGAAAAGGACTAGAGGTGACATGATAGCTGTCTTCCAATCTCTCAGGGCATTCCACAAAGAAGAGGGAAGAGTCAAGGTCTTCCCCAAAGCACCTGAAGGCAGGACAAGAAGCAATGGGTGGAAACTAATCACAGTGGAGAGAAGCAACCTAGAATTAGGGAGAACTTTCCTGACAGTGGAAACAATAAACCAGTAGGACGGCTTGCCTCCAGAAGTTGTAAAAAAATAGACATTTGTCCTGTATTCAAGCAAATTATAATGGTATGCAGGAAAGATCTTGGGAGACTAGGTGAATAGATGCTGCTAAGGGAACAGTCAGATAAGAGGCAGAGTAGCCCACAACTCAATAGCGGGCAGGGCAAGAGACTCCCTAGTTTCTCAGGATTCAAAAACAAAAGATGGAGGAGGATTGTTTTGAGGGGGGTCCTTGGTGCTTCCTGAGCCTGCTTGTTTTCTCGCAGATCTTTCATTACCCAAACTAGATAACATCTAGCACTGATGACGTTACTTAGTTAGGCAATGCAACATCTTCCAGAAAACCACCAAGTTACTCTGAGCTGCAAATATTCTCCTTTAGAGGGGTTCTACTTTCAGACTTGTGAGATTCTGTCGTTGTGAGATTCTGTCGTTCTAAGGTTCCCCTTGCACATGCATGCTGCTCGTTTCTGGCTCTAGGGGTCGGTGCGCCTCTTCCGTTACAACACCGAAGAAGAACCAGCGCTGTCTGAAGACGTCTCCGTGGGTCATGTGGCCGGCATGACTAAATGCAGAAGGCGCACAGAACACTGTTCCCTTCCCATCAAAGGGGTCCCTATTTTTGCATTTTTTTGCATGCTGTCGAAATGCCAGGTTGGCAGAAGCTGGGACAAGTAACGGGAGCTCACTCCGTTACGTAGCACTAGGGATTCGAACCGCTGAACTGCCGACCTTTCTGATCGACAAGCTCAGCATCTTAGCCACCGAGCCACCGTGTGCCTTTTTCTGTGGTGGGAGCTTTTGCAATGAAATAGAATTAGCCCAGCTGGTTTGTGATTCCTATCCGGTTCATCCCCGCCAGGCCAACCCAAACGCACCTTCCACACTGAGGTTCCTCCAAGGCCAGGAGAAGTGAGCCTTCCACTCACCCCGCAACTCGTAACGGAAAGCTGCAATCCGACGGCTAATGTCTTGGTGCAGAGTGGACTGGAGGAAGAGGGCCGCTTTCTCTCCAGGCAGCCACCTGAAACAGCGCACCTTGGGCTGGAAGGCCGCTTCCGTCTCCGAGAGGAGCAGTTCCAAGACCCCGTCCCGCTCCAAGTAAATCTGGGCTCCCCGGAAGCTGCTCGAGGACTTGATGCAAGCGGTGATATGCTGCGGTTTCTCTTTGCCGGCGGGGCCCGTGGGCAGGCGGGGAGACAGACTTAGGCGCAAAGCTCCGGCAGGATACAGCCATTCCAAGGATCCTTCGGCGCAGTGCAAGGAGATCTGTTCCACGCTGCCGGCTTCTTGGGACAGACCACTGCAAGGGAGAGAAAGAGAGAGTTAGCCAAAGGAGGGGACTGGTATGATCCCTCAATCTGGTGCCCCTGGGCACCCAAGCATGACTCCCAAATGAACTTGTCCATTTTCCTGTCCCAAAGGTGCTTTTTCAGGAGACAACTGGACTTTCTTTTGTTTTTCTTGGAAGACATTTTGCTTCTCATCCAGGAAGCTTCTTCGGTTTCTCCTGTTTGAGCAGGGAGCTGGACTAGAAGACCTCCAAGGTCCCTTCCAGCTCTATTCTATTCTATTCTATTCTATTCTATTCTATTCTATTCTATTCTATTCTATTCTATTCTATTCTATTCTATTCTATCCTATCCTATCCTACTCTACTCTATTCCTATTCCATTCTATTTCTATTCTCCTATTCCTACTCTATTCTATTCATTCCTATTTCTATTCTAATTCTAATTCTATTCTGTTGACTGGATGGTGGGGAATGGAAGGTTTTATACTCCTTGCAAACAGCTGGTCATTTGGTATCCTTTTAGAGGGTTGTTAAGGCGACTTGGAGGTTTGTCCAATCAGAGCGGAAGAAACTTCATGGATGAGAAGTGAAATGACTTAAAAGAAAAACAAGAAATTCCAGTTGTCTCTTGAAAAAAAAAAAAAAAAAACACCTTTCGGACAACCATGACCTGGATGGCTGAGAATCCCCGTAAATATGTCCAGTTTCCAGTCTCACCTGAAGTAGAAATTATGAGGACAGCTAGTCTTCAACTTACAACAGGTCACTCAGCGGCCGTTCAAAGTTACAATGGCACTGAAAGAAATGACTTGTCAGCCCTTTTCAGACTTACGTCCGTTGCAGCATCCCCATGGTCATGTGATCAAAATGCTGAAGACTGGCAACTGACTCCTATTTATGACGGTCCCAGCCCCTTTTGCAACCTTCTGAGGGGCAAAGTCAACAGGGATGCCAGATTCACTTAACAGCCGCGTTACTAATTTAATGACCACAGTGGTTCACTTAACAATGGGGGCAAGAAAAGTCGGAAATGGAGCAAAACTCACTTAACAAATTTCTCACTTAGCAACATAAATTTTGCACTCAAGTGTGGTCGTAAGACGAGGACTACCAGGGTTATGTGATCACCATCCGTGGCCTTCCCAGCCAGTTTCTCACAAGTAAAAGTCCATGGGGGAAAGTTAGATTTGCTTAACCACGGCAGTGACTCGCTCAATGATCATGGTGAGAAAGGTCATAAAATTGGGCACTTAACCATCTCCTAGCTTAGCAATAAAATGTCTAGTCTTAATCGAGGACTACCTCCATTGGAACAGAAATAAATCAGGACACTGGACTAGCTCACAACTGTCTTCCTTAGCAACAGAAACTTTGAGCTCCGTGGTGGTTCTAAATTGAGAACTACCTGTAGATCTCCCCCCCCCCAAAAAAAAATGTAAAATTGTCTGAGAAAGTATAAAAATCTTCCAAGAAAATAAAAACTCTTAGAAGGAAATGGCGGACTTTCTCTTCTGATCAATGGAATGTGGCACATGGGCACAACTCCCAGATCAGACTTTTGTGACACCCCCAAAGCAAACTTTGGGGCAGGGGGTGGTGGTGGTATTCTACCGGTTCGAACTGGTTCTACAGAACTGGCTGTTATGATTCTGCACAGTTCAGAGAACCGTCAAATCGTGGCCCTGGCTGGCCTCCCCTCTCCGCCCAGTCAGTCCTTATCACACATGCGCAACATCGCACGCATGCCTGACATTGCTGACTGTGTTCTCCCCTGCCCAGTCAGTCCCGATGATCAGCTGTTCCGACGATCAGCTGTTCCGGGATCCCCTTTGATATCTTACTGCTTCATCCAGGCGGCTTCCAATGTGCCTCCCCCTGAGCTCCACTTTTTGCCTTTCTGGGCCTCAGGGAAGCCTTCTGGGAGCAAAAATGCCCCCCCCCAGGCAAAAAAAAAAGGATGATTGTGGTGTTGCTGCAAAAAAAGCCACCCCCACAGAACTGGTTGTTAAAAAATTTGAATCCCACCCCTGCTTTGGAGGGGGGGGGTCCTCCCTTTTTCCCACCTCAAACATTTCCCATGGATCCCTGTCTTCCAATAACCAGGATTCATGGCTGCTCTGAGGTCATCCATGTGTGTTTCCCCCTTGGATCCTCCTGGGAATGTTGCGGTCGGCTAAACCAATCCGTTCTGTGTCTCTGCCTTTCATCTCCTGGTGGCGGGGATGTGTGGGTGACGGCCGTGACTCAGCCACCCCCATGGCCCATCTGCTCCAAGATGCTGCCTTCTGAGATCCTGACCCACTGCCCAACATGTCCTCCTCCACCCCGCCTTGACCTGGTCGGGGATGCCAATCGGAGAGGGTGGGAAAACTTTGACGGATGCCTGCCATTTTCACAAGGACCGTGACTCATCCCAGCTCGTCTTCAAGCCTGCCGAGAACCAGATGTGGCAGCTGTGTCCCTCCCCCCCCTATTTAATCACCCCCCCTCGAAAAAAAGCTCTATTGAAGCTCCATAGATAATGAGGCTTGAGGACCATTCGTTAGGAATGAAAGACAGGGGTGATTCCCAGGGAAAAGAGGGGATGTGTCCACTCCGCTACTCAGTGTTGTAAAGAAGAATCTCAGGATTCCCAAACTCCTTAAATTTCCCTTCCTTTTTTCCCCTACTCCCTCTCTCTTTCTCTCTCTCTTTCCTGTAAACAGTTCTGGAGTCATTTTCCACCAGCTGCTCGGCCCACAGACACGATTTCCCCCCCCCCCCGTTTTCTTTTTAAACAGTCTACAAAAGGGAATGGGGCAAAAACAAAAGAGCCAAAGTTGCTAATGGTATTAGCTTAATTTCTTGCATGTGGGAGCTCAAACGATTAACACATTCGCCCCGAATCTCTCTGCCAAACCAAAAAGTATTATCCTTTGGTGACCAGGAAATATGTGAAAAGGGGAAGGAGGGACGGGGCAGAGAGGATTGGAAACAGCCAGATGAGAGAGAAATGGCTTGTAATTATGAGATGGGGAGGGGGGGGAAGGGTTGCTCCCCCAGCCTCCCAGATTTCTGTTTCTCCTTTCTCTTTCCAGCTTTCAGGCATTCCCAAACCCCATCACACAGCCGGAAATGCAGGGTGGCTAAGAGTCAGGAGTGATGTAATTGAGTTCTGACGCCCATCTGGGGGAGATCAGCTTTTTCCCATCCTAGGGGTTTCCAGATCTATGGGGTCCTTGGCGCCCTGTGAGCTTGGTGGTTTTCCCACAGACGTTTCCTGACCAAACTAGGTCATAGCATCAGTCTGTGAGAAAAACCATCCAAGCTCAGAGAGCCACCGAGGATCTCGCAGATTCAGCCATGAGCTGCAAAGATTCTCTCCTATCGCTTTGGGTTGAGACTCTGGAAAGAGTGCAGAGAAGAGCAATGAGGATGATCAGGGGGCTGGATTGGAAGCTCAGTGGCGGGAACTGGGTATGCCATGGTATGACGTGACAGCGGCATTCCAATATTTGAGGGTCTGCTCCAAAGAAGAGGAAGGGGTCAACTTATTTTCCAAAGCACCAGAAGGCAGAACAAGAAGCAACCATGGAAATTAATCAAGGAGAGAAGCTACCTGGAATTCAGGAGAAACTTCTTCACAGGGAGGACAATTAATCAGTGGACCGACCTGCCTTCAGAAATTGTAAACGGTCCATCAACGGAAATTTTTCAGAAGAGATTGGACAACCGTTTGTCTGAAATGGTGTAGGGCAGGGGTCTCCAACCTTGGCTCCTGGAAGCCTGGCGGACTTCAACTCCCAGAATTCCACAGCCAGCTTTGCTGGCTGTGGAACTCTGGGAGTTGAAGTCCGCCAGGCTTCCAGGAGCCAAGGTTGGAGACCCCTGATGTAGGGTTTCCTGCCTAAGCAGGGGGTTGGACTAGAAGACCTCCAAGGCTCCCTTCCAGCTCTGCTATTCTGCTAGGAATACAACTCCCAGAATTCAATCCAATGGAACAGAAGCTGCCTTCAGAAGTTGTGGAAGCTTCATCGCTGGAGGCTTTCAAGAAGAGACCGAGGCGGGTGGGACTAGATGACCTACAAGGTCCCTTCCAACTCTGTTAATCTGTTAATTCCCAACCAGCATGAGAAGAGACTGCCCTATGCATGTGAAGTTTGCTCTGCTTGATGTTATATTTTTCAACCATCTGTTCGATTGATCACCTTCTTGAAGGAGAAACATTATTTTAAGTATTAGTGTAATTGTTTTTTTTTTTCTTTTCCCATGTTCCTGCGGCAGCTAAAACCAGAAAAATACTGGGAAGTTCTCCCCCCTTTTCCCCCCCATTCAAGTCTCACAACAACTCTGTAAGGGAGGCAGGACTGAAAGACACCGGCTGGTTGCATGTGAACCACAGAGCTTGAATGGGAGTTTTAATCTGGGTCCCCATAATCATGCAGGTAGTCCTCAACTTATGACTGCAATCGGCACCGGAAAATTTATTCTTAAGCAGTACAGTGGTTAAGCGAGACATCATGTGTCCTCATCCAATTTTATGATTGTTTTTGTCACGGTTGTTAAGTGAGACTCACATGACAAGAGACTTGCAAGCTTCTCCATTGCTGGCTTCCCCATTGCTGGTCAAAAAGCTGGCTGGGCAGGTTGCAAAATGGTGAACATGTGACCGTGGGACCCTGAAATTGTCATGAATGCAGGATGGTTGTCAGTTATGAGCACGTGACCATAGGTGAAATGGTGATAACTGCCAGGATCAGTCATAAGTCACATGTTTCAGTTCCGTCCTGACTTTGAACGGCTGCTAAACAAATGGTCATTAAGTGAGAACCACCCGTAGCTCAGCATCTTTAACTCCTGCATCCTAGGGCACCTTCATTAGGAATGGGTGCCCTATATTTCCTTCCCCATCATTAAGACAGGCCCTAAGCAGTTGTCTATATAGTTGCTAAGAGTCAATGCTATCTTGATCATACATAATCAATCAATCAATCAATCAATCAATTGTCTGTGTCTTCAGGAGGACCATAAAATAGCATGGTTAAATATACCAACCCAAAGCAATTAGTAATATTTACTTTCCATCCAATTTGATCCACGATTATCATCCCATCCAATTTCCAAAAAGTGCTTTTTTTTTTCTTTCAGGAGCCAATTGGATTTTCTTGTTTGTTTCTTTCGAAGACATTTCGCTCCTCATCCAAGAAGCTTCTTCAGCTCGGCAGGATAATGGGGAATAGAAGGATTATCTCCCTATCCTGCCAGAGCTGAAGAAGCTTCTTGGATGAGGAGTGAAATGTCTTCGAAAGAAAAAAAACAGGAAAGTGCAGTTGCTTCCTGGGGAAAAAAAAAAAAGTGTATTTGGGACAACCATGACCTGGATGGATGAGAATCTCTGCAGACTTTTAGAATCCATCCAATATGATAATTTTATCCTCAATCCATCCAATGCCATGACTTGAGCCATAATTATCAACCCATTCAATGCGATGATGTGATCCCCAATGATCAAACTGATCCAATAGGATGACTCAACCCACAATTATCAACTCATCCAATGTGTCGATTTAATCCGTAATTATCAACCCATCCAAAGTGATGGCTTGATCCACAATTATCCACCCAATAACACGCCTTGATTGGACCTGGGGATCTGATTGAACCAACTTCAGTGATGATTCTGACTGAATCCTCTTTGAAATCCCCAAAGCGATTCTTTTCACGCTGCGCTAGGACAAACCACCTCCATCAACCCCCACTATCCTTTAGGAAGAAAAGCAGGCTAACGCCCCAAAAAATAAGTCAATAACCAATTCAGAGCTTTTGAGGCACTCCCTGAAATAAATGGTGCTTCCTTCAGCAACCCCCTTACCGTAAAGTTATCACCTTTAGGTTATATAACTTTTCATCGGTCTCAAGAAATTCTTCTTAAGTTTTCCCTCTAAAAAGGATGAACGAACACTGCTAAGGCAGAGGTCTCTAAACTTGGCGACTTTAAGCTGGCTGGAGAATTCTGGGAGTTGAAGTCCACAAGTCTTCAAGGTTGCCAAGTTTGGGAACCCCTGTCCTAAGCTGTGGAGAAATTGGCTCCTTTTCTGAGCTCCTTTTTCAAGAGAAAGGGGTCACCTCACCCAGCTACTCCAGAATTTACATAAAATATCTGAACTCGTTTATCTCCACACTGGTAAGAGCCACATTTGCACCTGACTGCAAATCCCCCAAAAACATTCAACTGGAGAGCTTCCCCCCCCTCCCCACCATCTTAAAGCTTCAATTCCACGGGTTTTATTTCTTTATTTTGTGTGTCTGCCTGCCTGCCCTTTGAGTCAAATTTGGCTTCTGGCAAAGGCATGGACAAAACCGTGCAGTTTTCTTCTGCAAGGTTTTTCCAAAGTGGTGGCTCTTTGCTTTCTTCATCCCAGAGCTCAGAAGTTCACCCAGCTTTAGGTTTTGTACCGGAGGTAGAACTGGGACTCCAGAGTTTCGCAGCATCTGTCTGGATGCCTTTAACTGCTACTTTGAAAGACAATAATCTTCACATTTTTGGACAAGGAAGATAAATGGTTTGAGAGAGGCGTGAAGGAATTCATTTATGCTGAAATGGAAAATCCTTCCCTCAAAGGGATGGAGGCCTCAGATATAACCTGTCCCCCATTTTTTTTTATGTTGCTCTGGCATTGGTGCCCAGGAAACTCAAGACCAGTGTACAGCATTCATCAGGAAAGTCACAATTTAATAATCTACCTAAGAGAAGGATTTAGGAACAACTGCCTACTCCCCTAAGGAGCCTGTTCAGATTAAGTGAGAAACGACCCCCCCCCCCCAGGACAAAGAGGGGGTCCCCCTAACCACCTTTCTCAGACTGAAGAAGCTATAGTGGTGCCTTGGTACTCATCCTTCATTCCTTCGGGGAGGTGCCAGGAGTACCAAAAGCGCTGAGCGCCATACATATATTTTTCCTAAGGAATAATGTAGTGAGTCACAAGGTAGCCAACATCGACAAGTTCTAGCTTGTGCGTTGAGTACCAAACAAACAATGAGTACTGGGACTTAGATGAGGGAACAGAAGGGGAACTTACCAAATTTGTAGATGATACTAAGCTGGCAGGAATAGCTAACACCCAAGAAGACAGACTCAAGATCCAGAAGGATATCAACAGACTAGAACACTGGGCCCTCTCTAACGAAATAAAATTCAATGTAGAGAAAAGTAAAGTCCTACACTTAGGCAAGAAAAACCAAAAATGCACATATAGACTGGGTGAAACCAGGCTCAACAACAGTAACTGGGAGAGGGATCTTGGAGTCTTGGTGGACAACTAGCTAAATAGGAGCCAGCCGTGTGCAGCCGCCGCCAAAAAAGTCAATGCAATCCTAAATTGCATTAACAGAGGGATACAATCAAGATCAAGGAAGGTACTAGTTCCACTCTATAAAGCCTTAGTAAGGCCACACCTAGAGTACTGCATCCAGTTTTGTTCACCACATTATAAACAAGATGTTGAGACTTTAGAAAAAGTAGAGAAGAGCAACCAGGATGATGAGGGGACTGGAGGATAAAACATAGGAAAAATGGTTACAGGAACTGGGCTTGGCTAGTCTAGTGAAGAGAAGGACCAGGGGAGACAGGATAGCTAACAGTCTTCCAATATTTGAGGGGCTGCCACAGAGAGGAGGAAGGGGTCAAGCTATTTTCCAAGGCACCTGAAGGCCAGACAAGGAATAATGGATGGAAACTGAACAAGGAGAGATTTAACCTGGAAATAAGGAGAAACTTTCTGACAGTGAGAACAATCAACCCATGGAACAGCTTGTCTTCTGAACTTGTGGGAGCGCCATTACTTGAGGCTTTCAAGAAGAGATTGGATTGCCATTTGTCAGAAATGGTGTAGGGTCTCCTGCTTGGGCCTACAAGGTCCCTTCCAACTCTAATTATCTGTTATTATTATCTGTTATCTGTTATTTTTGCATCAAAAATGCACAAGTACCAAATTCGATGAGTTTCAAAGCAGTTGAGTACCGAGGTGCCATTGTACTGGGATACGCAGCGAAACGTTTCAAACCAACAAGAAGCCTCGTGGCTGAATTTCCAGACAGTTTTACCTGGATGGGTTGAGATGCTCTTCATTGGCACTTTAACCACTACATCGCACTGTTTCCGGAGATGGAATGATCTCTCAGATTGCACCAAGCAGCACCGGCTTGGCTCAAGAGCCATCACAAGCATGACAGCCCCTTGACTTTCATTTCTCCCCAAACCAACTCATTTCATCTTAGAACACCCTTTTCCAACACACAACCCTTGGAGAAGGTGGCACCAAGGTGTGCCCAGAAGAGCCTTTGTGGCAGGAATCCAGGACAGCCCTCCACTGAATGAATAGGTGTGTTTAAAAGATGCTTTGCATTCAGATTTTTACATTCCTGCCGAGCGATGCTAAGGAGCAGGACTAGCCGGCATGGCTGCTGCATCAGAAGAACAGAATCAAAGAGTTGGAAGGGACTTTGGAGGTCTTCTAGTCTACCACCCCCCTCGCTCAAGCAGATGCTATACCATTCCAGACAAGTGGCTGTCCAGTCTCTTCTGAAAAACCTCCAGTGATGGAGCCCCAACTTCTGACAGCAAGCTGCTCCATTGATTAATTGTTCTAATTGTGAGGAAGTTTCTCTTTTTAGTTCTAGGTTGCTTCTGCCCTTGATTAGTATCTGTCCATTGTCTCTTATCCTGCATTCTAGTGGTTTGTAAAAACAAGTTAAACCTCCCCCCCTCTTGTTTATGGCCAACCCTCAACTCTTGGAACACTGCTATCATGTCACCCTCAGTAATCTGACTTTTGGACACAGGATTTCTCCATCTTGGCCACTTGGCAAAATGCGTGGATTTCAACTCCCAGAATTCCTCAGCCTGCCAAGCTGGGGAATTCTGGGAGCGGACGCCCACAAGTCTTACCTGAGGTTGGACACCCCTGAACAAGAATTCAGAAACGGTAGTTTTAGGAAACAGGAATGGGGATGGGAGAAGAGGGGTGCTGGTGGTCCCATAAGCAGCAGCTGAGGATCCCCGTCCCAAAGACACCGCCTCTTGACCGCCCCGCCGTGGAGCATCGGAGTTTTGCAACCAAACCTGCCCTGGCTGGAAACCCAAGCGCAAGGCAAAGCGCGCGGAAGATGCAACCGGCTTGCTTGGAGTTGCAAACCTGGCGCCGCTCGACCTCCTCGCCGCCCTTACCTTCCCCTCCAACTGCACTGATCTTCTGAGTAACTGCAGAAAGCCGGGTCCAAGAGAAGGAGAAGGGCAAGCAAGCGCGGGGTCCAAGGCATGCTTCCACGGACTTCCCTGCCGAGGAAAAAAAAAAAAGGAAAGGAAAGGAAAGAAAAACCCCACGGGCGATGCAAGCGCGGAGTTCAAATGCAAAGCAGGGGAAGCCGCGCTCTCTCCAGCCGCCTCTCCAAACGCGTGGGAAGCCTCAGCAGCCGCCCCGCCGCCGGCTCGCCATCCCCCATCGCCGCCGCTGCCGCCGCTTCCCAGTCCTTCTCCGAGAGGCTCTCGCTTCCGCTCCCCTTTTTCTTCTCGGACGGGGCTGGGCGCAAAGCCTCGCGGTCTCGCCCCCGCCGAGCTCCCGATGGAAACGGCGCTTAAGAGACGGAGATGCGCCCCGAAGGAGCGCTGGTCAGTTTCCAGCCAAGCTCAGCCGGGAGCAGCCGGGGTGGGGCCGGAGGAGGAGGAGGAGGAGGGGGAGGAGATCGCCCAATCAGAGCCCGGCTGGGGGAACTTGGAGCCAACCCTGGGGGAGGGGGGGGGCAGCCGAAAGAGGAGGGGGGGGGTAGGATGTGTTTCAGCCGTTCGGGAGAACAATGCGAGTCAGGCACCCGGAGTGAAAAACGGGGTCCCTGGTGCTCTTTTGTTTTTGTTTTGCAGACGTTTCATTCCCTAACTGGGGGACATCATCAGTGTTAGGAGGGAGTGGGATTTGTGGAGGAGGAGGAGGAGGACTATGGGGTCCCTGGTGCTCTCTGAGCTTGGTGGTTTTCTTGCAGACATTTCATGACCCAACTAGGTAGTGTTAGGAGGGAGGGAGTGGGGTTTGTAGTGGTGGTGGTGGAGGAGGATGAGGATGAGGAGGACAACAACAACAGTGACAATGAGGACAACGATGACTATGGACTCCCTGGTGTCCCCTGAGCTTGGTTGTTTTCTGGCAGATTTTTTGATACCTAACTGGAGGACATCATCAGTATTAGGAGAGAGTGGGGTTTGTAGAGGAGGAGGAGGAGGAGGAGGAGGAGGAGGAGGAGGAGGAGGAGGAGGAGGAGGAGGAGGAGGACAACAACTATGGGGTCCATGTTGCCCCCATGAGCTTGGTTGTTTTCTGGCAGATTTTCCATTAACCAAAACCCCATTACCCACTAACATCAACAGAGCAAGCCATTAGAATATAAACTGAGAGCAAAGCCCACTCCATACTGATGATGTTACCAAGTTGGGTAATGAAATGTTCACAAGAAAACAACCAAGCTCAGAGAGCAAGGAGGACCCCACAGTCCTCCTCCTATGCCATCACCACTCTGCACACACACACACACACACACACACACACACCCCACACTGATGGCATACCCTAGTCAAGCAACAAAATGTCTGCAAGAAAACCACCAAGCTCAGAGAGCATTAAGGACCCCATCGTAAATATATGCCAGTTGGCAAGTGCCCACATTTTGATCACTTAGCCATGAGGATGCTGCAGCAGTTGCAAATGCAAGGACTGGTCATAAATCATTTTTGTCAATGTGTTTGTATCTTCAGTTACCCAACAAATGGTTGTAAGTCAAGGACTACCTGTATTTAGCTATTGTGGCAATTTTTCCTTTCTACTAGATATCTCCTAACAGTTTGGTAAGCAACTGTGATACTTTTGAGTATTTCTAAATCTTGAATTTCCTTTTTGAGTGGGAATAACATCGCCCTCATCAGCCAAAAAGTCTGAATTCCCCAAATGGGTGTGTTGGGGAAATACAAAACTTTTTTTGAAATTGTTTTTAGCTTCTTGAAAGACGCCTGTATTTCTCCTCGGGACAAGGGCTCAACCTGAAGAAATTGAAGCAAACAATCTGGCTTAATCACAATTTAAAAAAAAAAAAACTGGGAGAAAGAACCTGGAGGCAATTAAGCCAGGCCAACGAAAGGTTAGTTGTCCACAAACCCAACGGTGGTTAACTTTTAGTTGTTGTTTTTTTTTAAAGAGAATTTTTTCCCACTGCTTACTTTAGATTTGCAGAGAGCCAGCGAGGATTTATGTGAACGGATCGGCTGCCAGCCTCTTCTGGTTTCCTGTACTTCCAATTTTTATATAAATGAGATCTAGCTGCTTGCACTAAGCAATCCATTAAAGTCAGCATCTATTTGTTTAAAGGCTGGTTTTTTTCCGAAGAAGGCTGGGTTGGGGGAAAGGGGAGTAATCCAGCAACCTCAATTAAAAACCACCATGATATGATTCACATTTTTGGTCACTAGAGATCGGACTGGATTAAACCCAAAGGAATTTTTTTTATCCAAGCAAGTTCTAAAGAATTGAAGTGAGGCAGTTTAATCCTGGTGTGATTGACTAATAATGTGAATTTTAAAAACTCAGCAAATTGCCCTTAGCCTTCTGATGCTTGTTCTGATGATTAACCATCTGAATACCAAAGAAAAGGATTTTCTGAGTTATTTGAAAAACAACACACGCACACTGCTTTCCTCAGACAGCCTTGTCCCAGATTTTTTTTAAAACAAATCCTGCCATTCGTTATTTTTCCATCGGAATGGCTGCCCACCAAAATATTTGAAGTAAACGCAGAACAATTGCAGGGCAATGACCTGGGCTGAGAACAGAGTCCACGGGGAAGGCAAAATGGAATGAAAAATGGACATTTACTACATTTGAAGGGAGCAAAGGGGAGGAGTGCCGGGTCTGGGGGAAGTGAGAGAGAGTATTCTTAAGGCAGCCTGACCTTGGAATGAATCAATAGGTCAGAATCCATAAAATGGGTGAGAAAAGAAAGAAAGGAAGGAAGAAAGGAAGGAAGGAAGAAAGAAAGAAAGAAAGAAAGAAAGAGGAAGAAAGTGAAAGATAGTGAAAAGAAAGAGAAAAATGAATGAGAAAGAAAGGAAGAAGAGAACAAAAAAGAAAGTGAAAGACAGTGAGAAAGGAAAGAAAGAAAAGAGGAAGAAAGGGAAAGAGAATGAATAAAAAGAGAAGAAAGAAAGGAAAAGAAAAAAGAACAAAAAGAAAGAGAAAGAAAAATGTGAAAGACAATGAGAGAAAGGAAAGAAAAAAGAAAAAGTGAAAGAAAGAATGAATGAAAAAGAGACAGACATACAGATACATAGATAGAGGAAGGAAGGAAGGAAAGAGAGAGGGAGAATGAAAAAGGAAGGAAGGAAGGAAGGGAAAAAAAAAAAGAACAAGCAGGTTACAAAGCTTTTAAATCAATTAAAATAAAAAGGGCACAGAGGAAAATTAGTGGATATGGCCAGGATTGCTTCTTGGTAAGTTTTTACTTTCTGGTCCTTTCATTATTCTTAGCTGAAAATTGGTTGCTACTTAGGAAGAGGCTTGTGATCTTCGATCAATATTAATTTATAATGAGTTGTGTTCCTTAGCGGTCCATATTCAAGCCAGAAACCAAAATCAAATCAAGACCTTCAAATGCCTTTGTTTGTTTGTTTCTTTTTATTTCCATGGCTGCCCAACTCAACCAAGTGACACCGGGCGGCTGACAATTCTAAAATTATAAAACAACCAAAACCATTTTTTTAAAAAAACCATCCAAACAATTAAAAAAAAAACCACCCACAAAATAAATACAATGCAAAGAGCAGCCATGAGGATCAGGGGTGGGATTCTACCAGTTAGCACCTATTCGGTAGAGCCAGTTGTTAGAAGAAATTACTGGGCTAATCCTGTAAGGAAGGCAGGAAGGAAACATTCTGGTGTTGCTTACAGAAATTGTCTCTCCGTTAACCCTTATTACATTCTTGGCAGGACTAAACTTCCTGTCTCAGGAACTTCTCTGGAGTTTTTTTCCCTCCTTTGCTGGTACTTTGTTTGTGTGGAGGGACCATTCAAAGTTACAATGGCACTGAAAAAAGTGACTTATGACCATTTTTCACACTTACGACTGTTGCAGCATCCCCACAGTCATGAGAGGCCAGGCGAGGAGATGCTTCCCTCGATGTGAGTGATATTGAGTTGACCACACCCAGCCAATAACATGACCATCAAGCCATGTCCACCCAATCACATGACCACCACCTAAGCCACGCCCACAGAACCAGTTGTTAAAAATTTGAATCCCACCCCTGGTGAGGATTAACCTTTGCTGGTCCCCTGAGTGGAAATGTCTAGAAGAAGAACAAGATTTTCAGCAAGAAAGTGGTGTGGAGAAGGAATCGGTACGTGGTTCTCCATCCACCGTCCACCCTATGGACACGTGCTGTGGGATTTATTTGAGTTCTGCTGCTTTTGGAGGATGAGGGTCCAGCATGGCTTGTGAGCGGGAACACAGATCCCAGAAAACTGAGAAGAAAGAGAAGGAGAAGGAGAGGGAAAGGGGGGGGGGAGGCAGAATGGAGAAATTTGGAGGGCTGACGATGCTTCCTCCATCAGCCAGGGCTCCAGAATTAGGAGAAAGAAACAGGGTTTCTGTGGGACGCTCAGAGGGTTGAGACAGGATGCTGGAAATGAAAGGCCACCCGGAATCCAGTCCTTCATTGTTGCTCCTTCCACGCTGATAAATCTGGTGGGTCACAATGAGGTGGGGGCTGCTTGGCTGGGCCTGCCTTTCTCACCGACACTACAGATCTTCACGAGACAGACGAGCACATCTGGACCTGCTGGAGATGAAGATCAGCTATGCCTTGAGCCAAGGTAAACAATCTCCTTTACTTAATGGAACATCTTAGTGGAACATCTAAGGCATTACAGAGCCAATGAAGAATTGTCCACCGAGAACCTACAGGTATATCATAATAAGTGTCTTAGAGGGGTTTTCTGGGGTGCATACTAAAGTTGGGGCTGTTCTAACAGAGTTGGAAGGGACCTTGGAGGTCTTCTAGTCCATCCCCCTGCTCAATCAGGAGACCTGATACCATCTCAGATGAGTGACTGTCCAGTCTCTTCTTAAAATCCTCCATGATAGAGCATTCACAACTTCTGAAGGCAAGCCATTCCATTGATTAATTGTTCTCATTGTAGGAAATTTCTCCTTAATTCTAGGTTGCTTCTCTCCTTGATTACTTTCCCATCCATTGCTTATTATCCTGCCCTCATCCTGCCAAAAAGGAGACCCTACAGCATTTCTGACAGATGGCAGTCCAGTCTCTTCTTGAAAGCTTCCAAACTTCTGAAGGCAACTCCTGTTCCATGGGTTGATTGTTCTCACTGTCAAAAAATCCCTCCTTATTTCCAGGTTGAAGCTCTCCTGGTTCAGTTTCCATCCATTATTCCTTGTCTGGCTTTCAGGTGCCTTGGAAAATAGCTTGACCCCGTCCTCCTCTCTGTGGCAGCCCCTTAGATATTAGAAGACTGCTAGATAATAAAATATGATAGAATATTTAGAAACTTAGGAAATAATGAATATATACTTCTTTTTTTCTTTGATACTATTCTTATAAAATTTTATTAAGATAGACTTGGTATGATTTTATGATTCGTTATAAAATAAATTAAGTAAATTATAGTTATCTCGTTAAAGTCTGAATTAGTAAAATTATAGTCAAATAATTGTTTAATAATGATATCAGGTTATATAATTGTTGATTGATACTATGAGCTATTATGTAATATAACTACAATGGAGACTATGAAATGGATGCACAAAAAAAAAGTGGTAAACCAACCAATACACTGTCTGTGAATTCATGAAGGAGGAGGATGCTTTTATGTTTTATGTGTTTTTGTTTGTTGTTAAAATCAATAAAACTTTTTTTAAAAAAGAGATATTAGAAGACTGCTATCATGTCACTTCTTCTCACTAAACTAGACGTACCCAAATCTTGCAGCCGTTCTTCATATGTTTTAGCACCTAATCCTCTTTGTTGCTGTTCTCTTCACTCTTTCCGTTACTCTTTCCCTTGCGATGGGATGACCGAAACTGGATGCAGTATTGCAGGTTATGCTGTCTTATGTTGTTTGCAGATCCTGGATTCCATCATCTCATCTCCATTGGGAAGTCACACCAGCAATAGCATTCAGCTTCAGAACAGAACGGCCAAAGAAGGCTCATGGGTTTTTCTATGGTTTGTCTTTCATGAGCCTCGTCATCTCAGCCTTCAAAGCACCAGAGGTCACAGTGCAAAAGTCAGAGGGGTCACAGGGTGAGGGGCACAAGCTAAAAAAAAAGGATTCCCCCCCTTCCCACTGGCTGTCTTTAAGCCTGTCTGACATCAAAGCCCATCTTCATATGGGGCTGGAAATATCAGTGGGAGACCCTTTCTCTTCCTCCTCCATTCCTTTCATTGCCCCTGGGGGCTGGTCTGCCAAATTTTCACAGTGGTGTGCTCGGCTTCTTAGCTTCAAGAAGAAAGAAGGAGACCATTAAGAAGGCAGGATCATTACGCATTAAAAAGTATTTACAGGTTTTTGATCGATGTTGGCTTTTCCAGGGTTTGAATCCCATGGAAAGAAAGTAGACAAAGAGAGGAGTTGATGGACAAGAAAGGAAGATGGAAGGAAGAAGGCGGGAGGGGGGAAACAGCCTCAAAAAATGAGAAAAGTTTATATTCTGCAACATGAAGATCAACCTTTTCACTAAAGGCAATAGCACCCACAGGGCAGGATTTGATGATGTTATCCATTGGGTCCGACTCTTGGTTCTATGGGCCAGTTCTCTCCACATCTTCTGATCTAGCCCTACTCTTTTGAGTTGTTCAGAGCTCTGTTTGGTGACAACTTTGATGGTGTCCAGCCACTATGTTCTTTGGTGGTCTGATTTCCTTTTACTGCTGCTAACTCTTCCCAACATACCCCAACAATGTTTTTTCCAAGATTTTATTTGAAGACGTTTTGTTTCTCATCCAAGAAGCTTCTTCAGTCCCAAACGTGCTTTTTTCCAAGATTTTATTTGAAGACATTTTGTTTCTCATCCAAGAAACTTCTTCAGTCCCAAAGGTACTTTTTTCCAAGATTTTATTTGAAGACGTTTCGTTTCTCATCCAAGAAGCTTCTTCAGTCCCAAAGGTACTTTTTTCCAAGATTTTATTTGAAGACATTTCGTTTCTCATCCAAGAAGCTTCTTCAGTCCCAAACGTGCTTTTTTCCAAGATTTTATTTGAAGACGTTTCGTTTCTCATCCAAGAAGCTTCTTCAATTCCAAAGGTACTTTTTTCCAAGATTTTATTTGAAGACATTTCGTTTCTCATCCAAGAAGCTTCTTCAGTCCCAAAGGTACTTTTTTCCAAGATTTTATTTGAAGACGTTTCATTTCTCATCCAAGAAGCTTCTTCAGTCCCAAAGGTACTTTTTTCCAAGATTTTATTTGAAGACGTTTCGTTTCTCATCCAAGAAGCTTCTTCAGTCCCAAAGGTACTTTTTTCCAAGATTTTATTTGAAGACGTTTCATTTCTCATCCAAGAAGCTTCTTCAGTCCCAAAGGTACTTTTTTTCAAGATTTTATTTGAAGACGTTTCGTTTCTCATCCAAGAAGCTTCTTCAGTCCCAAAGGTACTTTTTTCCAAGATTTTATTTGAAGACGTTTCGTTTCTCATCCAAGAAGCTTCTTCAGTCCCAAAGGTACTTTTTTCCAAGATTTTATTTGAAGACGTTTCCTTTCTCATCCAAGAAGCTTCTTCAGTCCCAAAGGTACTTTTTTCCAAGATTTTATTTGAAGACGTTTCGTTTCTCATCCAAGAAGCTTCTTCAGTCCCAAAGGTACTTTTTTCCAAGATTTTATTTGAAGACATTTCGTTTCTCATCCAAGAAGCTTCTTCAGTCCCAAAGGTACTTTTTTCCAAGATTTTATTTGAAGACGTTTCATTTCTCATCCAAGAAGCTTCTTCAGTCCCAAAGGTACTTTTTTCCAAGATTTTATTTGAAGACGTTTCGTTTCTCATCCAAGAAGCTTCTTCAGTCCCAAAGGTACTTTTTTCCAAGATTTTATTTGAAGACATTTCGTTTCTCATCCAAGAAGCTTCTTCAATTCCAAAGGTACTTTTTTCCAAGATTTTATTTGAAGACATTTCGTTTCTCATCCAAGAAGCTTCTTCAATTCCAAAGGTACTTTTTTTCAAGAGGCAACTGAACTTTCTGGTTTTTCTTGACTTCTCATCCAAGAAGCTTCTTCAGCTCCATTTTGCTTCTTGGATGAGAAGCAAAACATGACCTGGATGACTAAGAATCTCCACAGACATCTTCCCAACAGAATTGCTTTCTCCAGGATCTACAAAAAAAAAAAGTTGGCAACCTGAATCACATGAGCAGGTCCTGGGGTGGGGAGAGATGGCCATCATTCATAGATCCACCTCCCCATTCACCAATTCAGTCATGGAAGTAGAAAGAATTCCTAACTTGTATACAAGTCATCCTCAATTTACAACTATGATGGGGACCAGAGTTTCCATTTGATAAGCAAGGAAGTTGTTACGTGAGTCAAACCAATTGTATGACCTTCTTTGGCCAAAAGATAAGAAAGGCTGACATAAATCAGGCCTGCAGAACTCTACATGGCCATCAGAGGGCAGCAAAGGGTTCTGTGCCTCCTTTGCTGCCCTCTGGTGGTCAGTGAGTTTTTTTGCAGCACAGAGTTGCTTCTAATTTCGGAAAGCTGGCTCATGAATTGGGGCTAGCTGTGGTATGCAGTCCTCTGAAGAGCTGTGTGGCCGAGAAACCAAATCTTTCCTTTGGCTTACCCCTTCTCCTTTTGTCCATCTGACAAACCTGGAGGCTGGCCAGCCTCTTTCCTTCCGTCAAAAGCTTCCGATACATGAATTTCTTTGCACCTCAAGCGCTGGCTTAATCACTTTGAAGCCTTCACGTCCTTCCTTACAGTAAGCCAGTCTTTCGGGCTTTGCTTGCCAGCTTTCTTTCTTTTGTTTGCTGACTTCCACCCAGCACCCCGCGTTAAATTTATGAATTCCAATGAGCCTGGGAAAAACAGGCGCTCACACACCCCCTCCCAGTTGCTACCCTCCCAGCCTCTCTCTTTCTCGCAGCCAACACCTCTTCCTTATTGTGGCAAGGCATTGCTGAGGGATGAAGTAAGGGATGGAGCCGAATGACGGTTCTGCATTCAGCCAGGAACTGGGAAAGTAAGTTGGCTGGTTGCACAGCCAGCTCAAACAGGTTTCTTTGCGCTGCTGGAATTTTAATTCGGTCAACCATGGTCTTGTTTTTTTCTGGGCAGAGAAGAGCATTTCTAAGATGTTTGAAGGCTCTCCTTCATCTGTCCCTTCTTTGAGGAAAGGTTTAGGTGAAAAGGGAAGACAGCTTTTCTCCTGATCTGTACTCCTTTCTACGGTTTGCCTCTTCTTGTTGCAAAGAGAACATCTCCAGGAGTCTGGGAGATTTTCTTCATAAAATACAGAGCACAGATGAACAAGAAGTATAGTAAAAGTTTGCCCTCTGGAGCGCATTGTTAGGTATCTCAGGCAGATCTTCTCTGTCTGTGGCACAGGTTTTCATACCTTGCAGACGTTGCTCATTCCTTACAACCTGTTGTGTTCCAAATTGCTCTCTTAAAGTGGTGTTTCTCAACCTTGGCAACTTTAAGGTGTGTGGACTTCGATTCCCAGAATTCCCCAGCCAACCTTGGCCAAGAACCTTCCTTCTTTATTCCTCTCTCCTTCCATCCATTCAATTATTAGAGCAACCCGTTTCAACTCAGTTTGGCACAACCTCTTTGGCCCTAAAAGGAATTTGCCAAAGTGACAGTGGTTCAGGGTTGGGTTTAAATAAATATTTCTCTGGGGGGGGAGGATTTGCAAGCCATGTGTTTTACCCCTTCCCATTCTGCACTGCGTTGGGTGGGTGGGATCCAGAGCTGTATTTTGGCAAGATCCTTGTCAGTTAATGAGCTTATTTGGCTCAGATTTCTTCTTTTTTATTGCCTGTTTCTTTTCCCTATTGCTAAATTGGCTAGGGGGAGGCTGCAGCTGAACTTTTGACTTGCTGTCTTGGCTGAGTAATGTTTTGCTCTGACTGGCCTGGATGCACACAGACACAACGTGAGAGAGAAAATGTGGTTTCTGAAGGACAGAAGTTGATGTAGGTGGCCAAATCTCGCCAGGTTACATCGAATGCTAGAGTTGGAAGGGACCTTGAAGGTCTTCTAGTCCAACCCCTGCTCCAGCAGACTCTATACTCTTTACTCTCTCAGATAAATGATTGTGCAGTCTTTTTTTGGACAGCCTCCAGTGATGGAGCGCTCACAACTTCTGAAGGCAAGTTATTCCATTGGTTGATTGCTCTTCGCCGTTAAGAAATTTCTCCTTAATTCTAGGTTGTTTCACTCTTTGGTTAGCTTAGTTGCCTGGAAAATAAGTTGACCTCCCTCTTCTTTGTAGGAGCCCACCAAATATCGGAACACTGCTATCATAACACGCCTAATCCTTCTTTTCATTAAATCAGATACACCCAATTCCTGCAACGGTTCTTCGTACATTTTAGCCTCCAGCCTGCTAATCATTCCTGTTGCTCTTTTCTGCACTCTTTCCAGAGTCTCAACATCTTTTTTATATCATGGTGACCAAAACTGATGGCAACATTCCAAGTTCATAATCTGCTATGAAAACGTTCTTCGTGGCTTCCAGAAATGCTTTTCATGGGTGGTAGGGAAGAAGGAAGACATGTGTTTTATGTTTTCCTTCTCTGACACGTCTTCTTCCTGTAGTAAAATTCAGCCTACGGTTGGCTCGGCTTTGATTGTTCTCTAAGGCTGGAGAGAAAAGAGGAAAAAAAAAATTGAACTAAAGAGAAATCAAATTTCCAGGAGTTGTGGCTGCTCCATCCCTGGAGGTTTCTAAGGAGAGATTGGGCAACCATTTGTCTGAAATGAAATGGATAGGATCGCCTGATTGAGGGGATGGGGCCGGGGTTAGACTTGATGACCTCCATAGTCCCTTCCAATTCTATTGTTCTATTATCCAGGCAATTCACACTACCTGAATTCTGCCTGAATTATGCTAGTCATGAGGATTTTGATCTGACAGATGTTTCCAGCTGCTATTCTTTCCGTTACGGGGAGCAGAAATAAAGGGTTCGACGTCAACCCAGTGACAAGCCTGAAGTTTATTCAACTCCAGTAAAGCATCAACTCACCCTCTTCGAAGCGCCCAACTTTTCCCGTTGCCATAAAGTAACATTGTCCGAACCCAAGATTGTTCTGCACAAGCGAAGGCCAGAGGGTGAGTGAAGGCTTCTCACACACCCTACCTTTTGACTTCCCAAGCAGCTTCATCTGGTAGAGCAAGAGAAAAAGTAGAAGAGAAAGGGGATGATTGGGAGGGGAAGAGGGAGAGAGAAGAGAGAACAGAAGAGAAGGAAAGAGAGAAGGAGGGAGAGGGGAGACAGAAGAGAACAGAAGAGAAGGAGAAAGGGAGAGGAGGGAGAGAGAGAAAAGGAGTGGGAAAGAGAGAAGAGAAGAGAAGAGAAGAGAAGGAGAAAGAAAGAGAAGAGGGAGGGAGGGAGAGAGAAAAGGAGGGGAAGAGGGAGAGAGAAGAGAGAACAGAAGAGAAGGAAAGAGAGAGAAGGAGGGAGAGGGGAGACAGAAGAGAACAGAAGAGAAGGAGAAAGGGAGAGGAGGGAGAGAGAGAAAAGGAGTGGGAAAGAGAGAAGAGAAGAGAAGGAGAAAGAAAGAGAAGAGGGAGGGAGGGAGAGAGAAAAGGAGGGGAAGAGGGAGAGAGAAGAGAGAACAGAAGAGAAGGAAAGAGAGAAGGAGGGAGAGGGGAGACAGAAGAGAACAGAAGAGAAGGAGAAAGGGAGAGGAGGGAGAGAGAGAAAAGGAGTGGGAAAGAGAGAAGAGAAGAGAAGAGAAGAGAAGGAGAAAGAAAGAGAAGAGGGAGGAAGGGAGAGAGAAAAGGAGGGGAAGAGGGAGAGAGAAGAGAGAACAGAAGAGAAGGAAAGAGAGAAGGAGGGAGAGGGGAGACAGAAGAGAACAGAAGAGAAGGAGAAAGGGAGAGGAGGGAGAAAGAGAAAAGGAGTGGGAAAGAGAGAAGAGAAGAGAAGAGAAGAGAAGAGAAGAGAAGAGAAGAGAAGAGAAGGAGAAAGAAAGAGAAGAGGGAGGGAGGGAGGGAGAAAAGGAGGGGAAGAGGGAAAGAGAAGAGAGAACAGAAGAGAAGGAAAGAGAGAGAAGGAGGGAGAGAGAGAAGAAAATGAGGGAGAGAGAGAGGGAAGGTAGAGAGAGAGAGAGGGAAGGAAAGAGAAAAAGAGAGAAGAGAAAAAAGGAGCGAGAGACGGAAGAGGGAAGGGAGAGAGAGAGGAGGGAGGGAGGGAAAGAGAATAAGAGAGAAGAGAAAAAGGAGCGAGAGACGGAAGAGGGAAGGGAGAGAGAGAGAGGAGGGAGGGAGAGTGGAGGGAGGGAAAGAGAGAAAAGAGAAGGAAAGAAGAGGGGAGTGGAGGTCCTGGGAACCCCTTTTGTGACCTTCTGACAAGCAAAGGCAATGGGGGAAGCCAGATCTACTGAACAACCACGTTACTAACTTAACAAATGCAATGATTCACTTAACAACTGTGGCAAGAAGAGTCCTAAAACAGGGCAAAGCTCACTTAACCAATGTTTCGCTTAGCAACATAACATTTGTGCTCAGTTGCGGTCATCCCTGGAGGACTCTCTGTATACACCCCCCCCCATTTTTAAACCCATAAAGAGACAGCCATGATAGGTTATGTTAAGGTTTTAAACTCATTTAAAAGTTCCACGACAGCACCACGCCAAAGAAGGGTCTGTTACAACATATATTCCTCCAACACGGCTGCGGAATTCTGGGAGCTGAAGTCTGTACATTGCTGAGGTTGAGAGACACTGCTTGAAGGCAGGGGGTCCCCAGCCCCTCCAGTTTGTGGCCCAGTATCGGTCCACGGCGTGCCAGAAACCAGGCTGCGCAGCCAAGCGGAGCCTCATCTGTGGGATGCAGGCAGCACATGAAACCGCGTCCCGTCCGGTCCATGGGAAAAACTCTCTGCACGGAACCAGACCCTGGGGGTTGCTATTCTCGGATGATCCATCACATGGAGTTACAGGTATTCTTCCATTTTCTCCCCAGACATTTATTTGAAAGTAGCTCGATAGCTGTACTTCGCTACGAAACTATGCGGTTGGGCTTAGTTTTTGGGGAGGAAAATAAGGGAGGGAAATTCTGCCTCTGCCTACCAGCATCCATCGGTATTCCTCTGGCTAGCGTCCTGTCATTGTGTGAGAGAATTGAGGGAAAACTGAAAGAAAGAGACAGCAAGGAGCCTGGGCGTGGCTTAACTCAACTGTTCTGTACTAAAGCTGCTTTCTACTCTGAAACTGAAACTGAACCTCCTCTCCTTTGCTAGTATTTCCTAATATAGGAAATCCTAATGCTCTGAAGGTCATTTTGAAAAATCCTTTCTTAGTGAGCACTTAGAAGCCAAGAGGAGTGAAACATACACACACACACACACATATATACACATACATACACACACACACTTATGTATGTGTGTGTGTATATATATAAAGCTACAACTTTAAAAGCACAACTACTATGACTTGGGAAAATACCCGAACTAAGCTGAATGCCATACATGTAAGTACCTGCGAAAACTTAAGAAAACACACACACACACACACATACACACACACACACACATACATACATACATACACACACAGAGAGAGACAGAGACAGAGAGAGAGAGACACAGAGAGAGATTCAGCTAGGTATAAATCTCTGCCTTCCATCCAGAATCAGAATCTGAATAGAGCTGGAAGGCACCTTGGAGGTCTTCTAGTCCAGCCCCCTGCTCAAGCAGGAGAACTAATACCATTTCAGACAAGTGACTATCCAGTCTCTTCTTAAAAACCTCCAGTGATGGAGCACCTACAACTTCTGGAGGCCAGCTGTTCCACTGGTTAATAGTCCTCCCTGTTAGGAAGTTTCTCCTTAATTCCAGGTTGCTTCTCTCCTTGGTTAGTTTCCATCCCTTGTTTCTTGTCCTGCCCTCTGGTGCTTTGGAGAATAAATTGACCCCTTCATGGCAGCCCCTCAAAGACTGGAATACTGCTATCATGTCACCGCTAATTCTTTTTTCTAGACTAGCCAACCCGAAATCCTGCAGCCGTTCTTCATAGGTTTTCGCCTCCAGGCCTTTAATCATCTTAGGTGTTATAATCCAGCAGAAGATGCCCGAATTTCCCTCAGTTTAAGGGTGAATTGCAGTAAACAGATATACCAACTTCCTCCCAGAGGAACCGAGTTGATCAAACATTTTCTTTTAAAAACTTGGAATGAATGATCACAAAGGGAAGGGCAAGAAATGAAGTGGGAGCAACGTGGATTCAAAGTGCTCCCTTGTGGCTAAAGTTGAAAGGAAAAAGAGCAGTATTTTTTTCCCAATCTGCCCACTCAATAACATCCAGGCAGACCTTAGATCTGTGATGGCGAACCTGTGGCACGCAGAGCCATTTGTGCCGGCACGTGAGCCACCGGCAAACTTACCTCACAGCCGATTTTTTGACTCACAACTGATTTTTTGGCTGGTTTGAGGCCTTTTTCGGCCTCCCAGAGATTCCGCAGGCTTTGCAGGATGAATAATAGGCCCGTTTCGTCACTTCCTGTAATACCGGGGGGGGGGGGGGGCATTGTGCATGCATGCTTATGCCAGCACAGGCACAATTTTTAGCACAGGAGCCCAAAAAGTTTAGCCACCACTGCCTTAGACACTCAGACTCTCATAGCTTAACTTCTGACCTTCTGTTTCTTTTGTGAAATTGCAATAGGGAAATTATATCGGCCCAACACTTAGTGGTAGGATGTAATTTGTTAAAGTGAATTTTTGCTCCACTTTATGATCCTCTAGCCCAGGGGTCGTCATCCTTTCGGATCTCAGGGACCACCAAACTCATAGTTTTAAATCCCAGGAACCACTAACTGGTTCTGTGGATGGGGCCTAATTTATGGGTGTGGCTTGGCAGTACTGTGACTGGCTGAGTATGGCTTGTATGTAAATATTATAAATATTTAATATAAATATTGATTTTTTTATTTATTTAAAAAAGAGCAACTTTTACCCTAAATCAGGCAAAGCAGGCAGGCAGATTGAGTTGCTCACAGAAACATTCAGTGATCTATCTATCTGCCATTGGCTACCTGAGTCTGTCACATAAAATTTGCTTGCTGTGAGTCTGCACTGAGTAATAGAACCTTCAGTCCTAAGGGAGGTTCGGCTGTACTTAAAAGCAGAGCCGAAGATCTAAAGACTAGCTGGAAATCATTTCCTGCTTCCTAGTTAATCTAAATCTCCAGGCACAGCAGAACACCTGATGGTCGGGAAAATAGCAATTTAGCAGACAAGTTTGCCGAGTAAGGAGTGAGTGGGAGGGGAGGGTTCCCACGGGCCATGTGGGTGGCACAGCCTTGTGTTTCTGCGCAGCCTGGATTAATTGCTTTGGGGGGATGCTCTGGGGTGAGATTTCTCTGTGGCCCAGCAAAATTTTCTTGCAGCCCACCGCTGCTCTAGCCACCGTTGTTAAATGAATCACGGCATTTGATGAGTTAATCAACTGGTTGCTAAGTGAATCTGGGTTTCCCATCGACTTGCTCATCAGAAGGTCATGAAAAAAGGGAACCACGTAAACCCCTGGGACATTGCGACCATCATTAATTTGAACCAATTGCCAAGTATCTCAATTTTGATCCAGTGACCATGGGGATGCTGCAACGGTTGTTAAGTGTGAAAAATGGCCATAAGTCACTTTTTTCCCCAGTGCCATGATAAACTTCTAAAAGTCACGAAATGAACTGTTGAAAATCAAGGACTACCTGTAGTCCCTCATCCTGCCTTCTGCTCATGCTGCTTTGCATAGGACCAAATTCAAACAGCAGAGGGCAGAACTGCACAGCTAATCCAATGATGGAATTTGAAATATGTGCCTTCCAAGTCAACCTTGACCTGACTCCCTGCCTGGATAAGATAGAATAGAATAGAATAGAGTAGAGTAGAGCAGAGCAGAGCAGAGCAGAGCAGAGTAGAGTAGAGTAGAGTAGAGTAGAGTAGCATATAGCATAGCATAGCATAGCATAGAATAGAATAGAGTAGAATAGAGTATAAGTATAAGAATAAGAATAATAGAATAAGTATAAGTATAAGTATAAGCATAAGCATAAGTATAGAATAGAATAGAACCAAATCTTTTAGAATAGAATAAGAATAAGTATAAGAATAGAATAGAATAGAACAGAATATTGAATGTCCACCATTAAACCATCTTTCCAACCAGTCTCCATGTTACCAGTGTCTTTCTCCCCATTTGGAACTGAACCAGATGGATATTTCTTCCAACAGTAAGTACACTTTTACTAAAGCCAGGTCATGACAGCGTAGGAAAAGCCAGATCTGAAGATTTCCACGCAAGGCCAATATTTTTCCCTTCTCTCCCTTGGTCATCCTGCTAGTGTCCAATAAAGTTCAAATTAACTGTTTCGGTGGCAGTTCTAAGTTTGGCACCTCTTTGGCGGGTGTTCATATTCCATTCCCATGCATGTGTCCTTGGATCGATCATTCAACCAGTTGACTCTCGTTGGCACTTCTGGCACCTGCCATCCCCCTCCCTGTATCCTCCTTTCCCCTCTCCCCATATTTTATGGCAGGCGGCCATCAAAGCGAAGCAAGGTGGAAGGGATCTGATCGGGTGGACTTCAAAAATTTTTGCAACGGGTTCTCTCTGCCCAGTTGCTGGATGGGCATGAGCATGGACAGGCATGGCCTAGTCAGCTTCCTGCACCACAGCGGGGTGGCGGGGGGGGTGTTGCCCTCCCTGGGCTCTGGAGGCTTTCCTTGAGCCTCCAGGAGGATGAAAATGGCCTCCCTGGGCTCTGGAGGTTCTCTGGAAGCCAGAAAGGGACCCATTTCTGCCCTTCCCTGAGGCTCCGCACACACCTTGCGCTTACCTGCATCCAAAACAGGTCATGTGGGGATTCCTGGGAGGGGAAGGAGCAGGGTGGGTAGAGCCAGCCAGGAGTGGGATTTGGGGGTTCTCCAAATTGCATAGAATCTTAGCTGGGGGCTCTCCCGAACCCCTGCGGATCCCCCAGCAGCCCAGCCCTGGGTGTAATAGCAGATCTGAAGGATTACATCATGTGCTCAAGTGGAATTATGAGTTAGTGTGAGGCATGAAAATGATCCGAGACAGATTCCTAAATTCTGAAGGACCACAATCTGATGCATCCAGAGTAGTTCCTCCTCGTTTTTTTGCAGCTTGAGAATCAGGCTAATTTTTTTTTCCCCTGCTCCATCTTCTATCCTAACTAATGACTAACGCTTGCCTATTCATAACATATGTGCGTCACCCTAGCTTTGACTCACCACAGATTCTGAATGGAACTGCATTCTTTCAATGAGGAGATCATGTCTCTTACGCCCTCATAAATTGCTGTTGCTTAGAATAACTGGCTCTGTCAGAGAGACGTGCCATCTAATAATTGTTCCACCCCAACCGTTAAAAAGAAACTTCAGAATCGTCTTCCTGTTCAGTGAAGGATCTTGAAGAACAGTTGGAGACCAACAAAGGGAGGTGGAACCATCTTATATTGGGTGGGCCTTTGTCAGCCTTTCACGTCGGATGAGGTTGAGACATAAGAGCAAGCAATCGTTTCAGAAATGGTCTTTATTCTTCCAGGATAGAGCAACCAAATTTTGAACGTCGATCTTCCTCTTTTGCATATCTTGTACCAAAAAGAATCCAGGCAGTGTTGTTTCTTTCTTGTTTCCTGTAGGGACACAGCCACTGAGCCTGTCGATCAGAAAGATCGGCAGTTCAGTGGTTCGAATCCCTAGCGCCGCGTCACGGAGTGAGCTCCCGTGACTTGTCCCAGCTTCGGCCAACCTAGCAGTTTGAAAGCATGTAAAAAAAAAAAAAATGCAAGTAGAAAAATAGGGACCCCATTGGTGGGAAAGTCACAGCGTTCCTCCATGCACCTTCTGGCGTTTAGTCATGCTGGCCACATGACCACGGAGACGTCTTCGGACAGCGCTGGCTCTTTTTTTGGTTTTGTAATGGAGATGCGCACCGGCCCCTAGAGCCGGAAACAACTAGCATGTACGTATGAGGGAAACCTTTACCTTGTTTCCTAGGACTGAACAGACTTCAGTGCTCTCTGAGCTTGGTTGTTTTCTTGCAGATGTTTCATTATCCAGCTTGGTACCCTCAGGATTAGCTATCCCTAGCACTGAAGATGTTATCTAGTTGGGTAATGAGACATCTGTGAGAAAACAACAAGCTCAGAGAGCATCAAGGATTCATCAATTCAACTGTGAGCTGCAAATATTCTCTTCTGTTGAATAATGTTTTGTAAAACTCTCCTCAACTGCTCCTTCCCAGGTGCAGACCTACATTTCATCCCAACTTCAGATAGTCTGATGGAACCAACCAAGATAACAAAGGAAGACCTACCATGCTTGGTGTGTGTGAAGCCCCTCAATTCTTTTTTTTTTTTTTTTGTAAATTTTATTGGTTTTTTAAAAAAAACATGAACAAACAAAACATAAAAACATCAAACTTTCTTCCATAAGTATACAAGCAGCGTGCCGGTTGGTTTACAAATTATTTTGTGCATCCATTTCGTAGTCTTCAATGGCAACATTGCATAATAGCTTGTAATATCAATCAAACATTGAATACCCTAGTATCATTATTAATCAATCATTTGACTATAATTTTATTCATTCATATTTTACAAGATAACCATAATTGACTTAGTTTATTTTATAAGAATTAATATTATCCTCCCAAACCGATCCTAAAAACTTTTTGTAGATATAATAAAAAAGTACATATTTATATATTTATTATTTTCTAAAAATCTACATAATGCATTACTGTATTTTATTATCTAACCATTGATAGAAAAGGTCCCAAATTTTATAAAATTGTTTATACTCTTGTTCTCTAATTTCAAATGTCAATCTACTCATTTCAGCACATTCCAATATTTTCTTAATGATTTCCTGAAGCCCCTCAATTCTTATAATCATCTTATTTTAATGATCTTGCAGGGTGGAGCCTGGGCAACTGAATGGAGCTAGCAGAGTATTTAATGGCCGGATGCTCTTCCTGTCACCAATGCGGAGTTTTGTTCAGCAGATATATTCTCATTGTGCCCAGAGAGAGAAATATCTGCTGCTACTTAGGATCAAACTCACAGCCTCTTGATTGTGAGGCAAGAGCTCCGTCTCTAGGCCATCATACCACTTCCCCACAATTCTTATAGTGCTTCTGCTTGTATATCCTTCCTTTTGGAACTTACCCAAGGGTCTGTGGTAGTCATTGCCAGGTTAAAAAACCTCCCACTCTCAGACTTCGAAATTTCCAATGAATAATTTCTGATACCACCAGGAATTCTTGATCTCAAGAAGTAGAGCTGGACTCCGTTAACACCTGGATCGAACATCACCGGGAAACTCTATGCCTGTCAAACAAGCTATGCAGTCAAAAAGACTTCCTGAAGAAGACACATGAATGGTAAATCATTTCTACCACAGAGTCAAGTAAATTGTGTCTCCACGAAATGACCAGAAGTAGAGCTCCACTTAAAGCCAACTTTATCTTAGTGTCCTCAGTACCCACCACACACTGTTATCTATGGATGTCTCCTTCTGTGCCCACTAAAGTCTTTGCTGTCCCAAAGAGGTTTTTCAAAAGGCAACTGGACTTTCTGGATCTTTGGCCAAGCACCTTTGGGACAACCATGATCTGGATAATTGAAAATCTCCATAGATATTACGCTCTTTGCTCTACCCGATTTTAATTTTTTTCAAGTACTTACACTTAGGCAAGAAAAACCAAAAGTACATTTATAAACTGGGTGAAATCAGTCATAGTAGCAGTAACTGTGATAAGGATCTTGGAGTCTTAATGGACAACCCATTAAATATGACCCAGCTGTTGGCAGCAGCAGCCAAAAAAGCCAATGCAATCCTAAGCTGCATTAACAGAGGGATACAATCAAGATCAAGGGAGGTACTAATACCACTCTATAAAGCCTTAGTAAGACCACACCGAGAGTACTGCATCCAATTTTGGTCACCACACTATAAAAAAGATGTTGAGACTCCAGAAAGAGTACAGAGAAGAGCAACCAGGATGATTAGGGACTGGAGGCTAAAACATATGAAGAACGGTTACAGGAACTGGGCATGGCTAGTCTAGTGAAGAGAAGGACCA
Source organism: Hydrophis major (assembly GCA_033807585.1). Lineage (NCBI taxonomy): Eukaryota > Metazoa > Chordata > Lepidosauria > Squamata > Elapidae > Hydrophis > Hydrophis major. Next base: position 9,146,399 of record CM066340.1, on the reverse strand, counting down.
GGGGAGACAGGATAGCAGTCCATCAATAGTTGAGGGGCTGCCACAGAGAGGAGGAAGGGTCAAGCTATTTTCCAATGCTCCCAGAGTTCAGACAAGGAATAATGGATGGAAACTGATCAAGGAGAGATTTAACCTGGAAATAAGGATAAATTTTCTGACACTGAGAAGAATCAACCCATGGAACAGATTTTGCCTTCAGAAGTTGTGGGAGCTTCAATGATCAAATACATATCGATTTTACAGAAGACAATGTTGAAAAAGCACCACGCAATCTAAAACCATCTTTATCTATTGGACCGGGCGGAATATGTGCCTACTTCTTAAAAAAAGCTATCTATTGTCAGAGCAGAATCTCTAAGCATAATATTTGAAAAATCTTTCAGGACCAGCTTCTTGCCAAAACTATGGTCACAAGCCACAGTCATCCCCATCTTCAAAAAGGGAGACCCCAGCCTAATTGAAAATTACAGACCAATCTCCTTATGCTGCGTCACCTGTAAAGTCATGGAATCAATTATTAACCAATCCATTATCCTCCAATAACAATTTGGTTTCAGAAAAAAACTATCCTGTAATCTGCAACTCTTACACTGCAAAAATATATGGACTACACAACTCGATCAGGGCAAAACAATAGATGCAATCTACATAGACTTCTGTAAAGCCTTTGATTCAGTGGTACACGACAAACTACTCCTAAAACTAAAATCTTATGGTATCTCTGGACAACTGCATAACTGGATAGAAGCATTCCTGTCAAACAGACAACAAATGGTCAAAATTGGGAGAGTCCTATCAAATTCTGTACCTGTCAATAGTGGTGTCCCCCAAGGCAATGTTCTAGGACCAACTCTCTTCATATTCTACATAAATGACCCCTGTGATCACATTAAGAGCAACTGCGTTCTCTTCGCTGATGTTGTAAAGCTGTTCAATACCACAGACAATACTGCTACCCTTCAAAAAAATCTTGACTATGTATCAGAATGGTCAAACAAATGGCAACCTCAAATCTCAACAAATAAATGCTCTGTCTTATATATTGGCAAAAAAATCAGAAAATAAAATACAAGCTGAATAGTCAAGACCTTGTTGATGATCCAAGCTCTGTAAAGGACCTTGGAATACTCATCTCTAATGATCTAAGTGCTAGAGCCCACTGTAACTACATAGCCAAAAAGGCATTAAGAGTTGTTAACCTAATCCTACGTAGCTTTTTCTCTGGTAATATCACACTACTAACTAGAGCATACAAAACCTTTGCTAGACCAATACTCGAATACAGCTCATCACTCTGGAACCCACATTATGTATCTGATATTAGCACAGTTGAGAAAGTCCAGAAATATTTCACAAGAAGAGTTCTCCACTCCTCTATTCGTTGTAGATATACCTTATGCTACCAGACTTGAAATTCTAGACCTAGAAAACCTTGAATTACTCCGTCTTCAGTCTGATCTAAGTATGGTATATAAAATCATACATTGCAATGACTTACCTGTCAATGAATACTTCAGCTTCAACCATAACAACACAAGAGCACACAATAGATACAAACTCAAAGGAAACCGCACCAAACTTGATTGCAGGAAATATGACTTCAGCAACAGAGTGGTCAATGTCTGGAACACTCTACCTGACTTTGTGGTTTCTTCTCCAAACCCCAAAAGCTTTAACCTTAGACTGTCTACTATTGACCTCACCCCTTTCCTAAAAGGCCTGTAGGGGGCGTGCATAAGCACACCAACGTGCCTACTGTCCCTGTCCTATTGTTCCTTTTATTTTTCTTATATGTACCCATTTCATGTATTCATAACTATGTATATACTTATACCTATTATCTTGTAAGAGATTGACAAATCAAAGAAATAAATAAATAAAGAGATTGGACTGCCATCTGTCAGAAATGGTGTAGGGTCTCCTGCTTGGGTGGGGGATTGGACTAGATGAACTACAAGGTCACTTCCAACTCTATTAATCTATCTAATCTTTTTAATTAGAAACAAAACAAATTGGCCAATCAGTCCACATGCATATTTTTTTCTTCCAAAAGTGTTGGAGAAGAAGCACGATGGATAACTGCAGCTTTGCAGAAGTGCTAAGAATGAAGCTGCAGACAGGAGGTCAAACTCTGAATTCTGATGTTACTGAGTTTCCACTTTACTCCAACGAGAGATCTTTGAAAGACGTTGGAGATCCTGACATTTTCTCAAAAGTACAGCTAATCCTTGACTTACAACAGTTCATTTAGTGGACGTTGAAAGTTACAACGGCACGGCCAAAAGTGACTTATGACCGTTTTTTCACAGTTACCACCTTTTGAAGCATCCCCATGGTCACGTGATCAAAATTCAGACACGTGGCAACCAGTTCATACTTATGACCGTGGCTGTGTCCCATACTTATGACTGTCCTGTGATCTTCTTTTGCAACTTCTAACTGTTGTGGTTCGCCGGCAGCAGATGCAGATGGCTGAGGTCTTGGAGAGCAAGGACTCGGGTGAGGGGCCTGCGTGTGATGCAGGAATGGGGCCAGGACTATCAGAAGTGGAGTTCTGCCTTGAGAGATTGTGGAGGCTGGCAGCAGTGAGGAAGAGCTCCCCGAGGAGCCTGTGCCCAGTGTGTGTGTGTGTGTGTGTGCAGGGCTGCTTGAAGGAAAGAACAGCTGCAGCAGCATGGGTGACTTAGGAGTAAGGCTGCAAGGTAATGGCCCCTCCCTTAAGAGCTAAAAGCCAGCGGAGAAACTGCAGTTCTTTGCAGGAAGCAAAGAAGTTTTTGTACTCTTGTGGACGTTCGGAATCTTTTGGTTGGTGTTTGGAGACTCTTTGTGTTTGAAATATTGCTTAGTGACATTATGTAGTGTTCTTGGCAGCCTTGCACCACATTGGCAAGGCTTGTTCTTATCAGAGACAATTAGTTTTAATAGCCTTTTAACCAGGAAGGAACGGAATTCGTAAAGAATCATTAAAAGGTTTTGCTGTTACCTCTGTTTCGTGTTTGTTTCCTTGGAACAAGGTTTGGGTCAGAACACTAACAAACAAAGTCCCTAGGGAAGCCAGATTCACTTAAACCCTGTTTACTACCTTATCAGCTGCAGTTATTCACTTAACAACTGCAGCAAAGAAGGTCGTAAAAATGGGGCAAAACCCGCTTAACTAATATCTCACTCAATAACAAGAAATTTGGGGCTCCGTTGTGGTCGTAAGGACTGCCTTTAAAATAGTTGCTACAATTACTTTCCTCTGACCCATTTCTGGATAGTTTCTCCTATACCTGAAATGGATTCTTTGGAGAATAGAACCCCCCCCTGGGTGTCTCATCTAACAGAAACAACGTGGAAATATAGACACGGTTGCTTGTTCAAGCATGATTTCAACCCTCGTAAATTAAGGATAAGCTGCGGTCATTAGTTCCACCGGCTGGACAGAAAATGCTGGGCTTAAGATGCTTAAGATTCTTTTTAGTATCTCCTATTCAGGTTTTCACTTTGGCATATTAAAAAAAAACCTTCGAGAAAATCTTTGGGGGTTTTTTTCTTTGACCCACTCTGCCATGAAGTCATTTTCATCCTGCAAACTTGAGAAAAAAATTAAAATCAAGGAGAGGTGAGATTTACACTTGCTTAAACAGCACGCTCAACTTGAGGTGGGGGAAAAAAAATCCATAGCCCTGAATTTATGTAATTCACAGTCTTTCTCCTCTCAAAGGGGGAATGTTTAATATTATGTTAGACTTTATGGTCCTTTCCTTAGAGTTTATGTTGATAAAAATAGAGTGCTGCATTTCTTGTGGGACCTGCTCCCTGGCCTACCTTGAAGGGTTGACCCCGATGTTGAGAGGTTGGCTAGGTTTCACTTACCCTCCCTCTGATGCCGAAGAGAGTCAAGAAAGAACAAGCTTCAGGGGCTGTTGTTTTTTTTATTCTCACACCTTCTTTCCTTCCTGGGTTAATTTATGATTTGCTAATGGCTTTTATATTCCTGCTCCAAAGTTAGCTTTGCAATTCTCTACAGAGCAATGTTTTTCAACCTTGGCAACTGTCGGATGTAAGGACTTCCACTTCCAGAGTTCCTTAGCTAATCAGATAGTCAGAACAGGATGAAATAACAGAGTTGGAAGAGACCTGAGAGGTCATCTAGTCCAACCCCAGCTCAAGCAGGAGACCCTACATCATTTCTGACCGATGGCAGTCCAGTCTCTTCTTAGAAGCTTCCAGTGATGGAGAGTTGATTGTTCTTCTTGTCAGGAAATGTCACCTTAGTTCTAGGTTGCTTCTCTCTTTGGTTAGCTTCCTTCCATTGCTTCTTGCCCTGCGTTCAGGTGCTTTGAAAAATAGCTTGACCCCCCTCTTCTTTGGGGCAGCCCCTTAGATATTGGAACACTAACTCTACACCCGTGCTTCACTACGAAACTATGTGACCGGGCTTAGTTTTTGGGGAGGAAAATAAAGGGGGGGAATGTGCCTCTGCCTCCCAGCATCCATCAATATTCATCTGGCTAGCGTCCTGTCAGTGTGTGAGAGAGTTGAGGGCTGTTTGGAAACTGAAAGAGTGCTGTGCGAGCAAGGAGACAGCAAGAACCCTGGGCGTGGCTTAGCTCAACTGTTCTGTACTCAAGTTGCTTGCTGCTCTGAAACGGAAACTCCTCTGCTTGTGTTTTGCATTTGGAAGAGATTTCTTTTCAGGTGGGGAGGGGGAGTAGAACTCCTTAGCATCAGAGCATGTTAACAACAACAACAACAACAACAACAATAATATAGGAAATACTAATGATCTGATGGTCATTTTGAAAAATCCTTTCTTAGTGAGCACCTAGAAGCCAAGAGGAACAGACGTGCCAAATTTCAAGTTTGTAGGCTTTACGGTCCTGGAGATTTTCTGATGATGTGTGAGTGATATTTTGCTTTTTATACATATAGATATATATCCTAATTTCTACCTCTTTTATCCAACCATTGATAAAAAAAAGTCCCAAGTTCAAAAATATTCCATGTCTTCTTTTTCTTTTATCTTCAGTGTTAGTCTGTCCATTTCTGCACAGTCTAATATTATTTTGATTATATCTCCTTCACATAGGTGTTTCCTCACTTTTCCAATGTTGTACAAATATAATTCTCTTTGCCGTTAAAACATGTAATATCAAATATACATTCCCTTTTATTCCCCAAATCCTCTTTGTTGCTCTTCTCTGCGCTCTTTACAGAGTCTCAACTATCCTTTTTATATTGTGGGGACCAAAATTGGATGCAGTATTCCAAATGTAGGCTTACCAAGGCATTATAAGTCCTTGTTTTTTGACCCCAATTGACATTCCATTTCCCTTTTCCAAGCCATGTGTTTGTTATGTGAGTTGTGTCTGTTTTATGATCAACTTTGCTGCAGTCGTTAGGCGAATCACTGCAGTTGTGATGGTTGTTAATTAAATCTGGCTTCCTCCAGCGACTTTCCATTTTGGAAGCTGGATGGAGAAAGCTGCAAATGGCAACTACATGACCCTGGGATGCTGCTACCATCATAAATAGAAGCAAGAGCTCCACTTCTAGGCCACCGCACCACTCTACACAAAAGACAATATAGGTCTAAACAAACCTATATATGTGTTGGTAGGAAGCTGTGCTGGAAAGCCAAGGGGATGTATGATGAAAATCTTAGATCAAGAATGGAGAGAGCTATAGGAAATTGGGGCTACATCGCAAAGGTGCTGTTGAGGAAGGGAATCAGAGGAAGAACTATGTATATACCGCCTCCCCGCAGTCCTAGGTTATAAATATAATGAATGAACCACATAAATAAACTCAGTTCACCACAGTAGCCTCTTCTCCAGTGAAGGAAGCTGTCTTCTGAACTCTAGGCTAAAAATAGCTTGCAACTCTCCTCTAGCCGTGAGATACACACACACACACACACACACACACACACACACACTCATCCCTTGTATTGCTAGGAGACTGGGAGGCAGGCATTGCTAGGTGACACTAGTTGCCATGGTGACAGCTGGGTGCCTGAGTCATCTGCAGTGCAGTTTATCTTGAGCTGGGTAAATAGCGATGGAGTCGGAGGATGGAGATTTCACACTCCTGCTTGTGAATGTGTTTCTGTGAATGTGAGGGAATCGCGGAGAAAGGTTTGACTAGGCAGGCATCGGCCTTCCTTCTTTCCTTCCCTCCCTCCCTCCCTCCCTCTTTCCTTCTCCATTCTCTCCTGTATTTTCTCTCCCTCCTCCCCCTCCATTCTCTCCTTCTCCTTCTCCTCCATTCTCTCCTCCTCTTCCTCCATTCTCTCCTCCTCCTCTTCCTCCATTCTCCCCTCCCCCTCCTCCCCCTCCATTCTCTCCTTCTCCTTCTCCTTCTCCTCCATTCTCTCCTCCTCTTCCTCCATTCTCCCCTCTCTCCATTCTTCCATTCTCCCCTCCCCCTCCTCCCCCTCCATTCTCTCCTTCTCCTTCTCCTTCTCTTCCATTCTCTCCTCCTTCTCTTCCTCCATTCTCCCCTCCTCCTCCTCCTCCTCCTCCTCCATTCTCTTCTCTTCCTCCTCCCCCTCCATTCTCTCCTTCTCCTTCTCCTCCATTCTCTCCTCCTCTTCCTCCATTCTCTCCTCCTCCTCTTCCTCCATTCTCCCCTCCCCCTCCTCCCCCTCCATTCTCTCCTTCTCCTTCTCCTCCATTCTCTCCTCCTCTTCCTCCATTCTCCCCTCCTCCTCCTCCATTCTCTCCATTCTTCCATTCTCCCCTCCCCCTCCTCCCCCTCCATTCTCTCCTTCTCCTTCTCCTTCTCCTCCATTCTCTCCTCCTCCTCTTCCTCCATTCTCCCCTCCCCCTCCTCCCCCTCCATTCTCTCCTTCTCCTTCTCCTCCATTCTCTCCTCCTCTTCCTCCATTCTCCCCTCCTCCTCCTCCATTCTCTCCATTCCTCCATTCTCCCCTCCCCCTCCTCCCCCTCCATTCTCTCCTTCTCCTTCTCCTTCTCTTCCATTCTCTCCTCCTTCTCTTCCTCCATTCTCCCCTCCTCCTCCTCCTCCTCCTCCATTCTCTTCTCTTCCTCCTCCTCCTCCATTACCTCCTCCTCTTCAAAACCTAAATGTTTTCTGAGGATCATACCGAGATCAGAGAGGCATCGTGGCTGGGGGGGGGGCTAACATCTGAAATTAGGAAAATACAAACTGGATCTGGGGATTTGTCTTTCAGGCGGCCACGCAAATGAGAGTTGGTGGGTTTGGTTGCTTCTCCACAACCAGCTTTAGAAGGTCCCTCTGCACATAGATGGTTAGCAGAACTGGGAGTCAACAGAAATAGGAGAGATTTTTTTTTTTTCCTGGGATCACACTGTCCAATGGACTGAGGATTGTCACATCTCAGTAAAACTTTCCAAAGCACCAACCTGCAGAAGGCCTTGGGGTCCATGTCATTGGCATTTTTCTCCTAAAACCAGCTACACCATCTCCCAAGGTGGGTGGGAGTAAAAATAGCTACAATCACACAGTTGAAGCCCTGTTTCCTTTTTATAAAGGTGCATCATGGATGGCTAGATTGTGATCAAAGTTTCTCTGTAAACCAAGGTCCTTTTTCTACAAGTCCATCTCGGCCCTAAACTTTATGCACCCTAATCGAAGGACCATGTTTAATGCCAAAATATAAGGTTTGCATTTGTTTCTCCTATCTTTTCTGTACCATCATTTCCCCACAGCTTCAGTGTCAATGACTACTTCAGCTTCAACTGCAATAATACACAGGCAAACAACAGATATAAACTCAAAGTACTGCGAGTGCAGGAAATATGACTTCAGCAACAGAGTGGTCAACACCTGGAACTCATTCCTGACTCTGTTGTCACATCCTCAAACCCCCAAAACTTTACCCTTAAACTGTCTACCGTGGACCTCACCCCATTTCTAAGAGGTCTGTAAGGGGGCATGCATAAGCGCACCAGCGTGCCTACCATCCCTGTCCTACTCCTCCCATTTATTCGTACTCATTTATGTATATATTTATACCCATTTATACTTACATGTTTACATGTTATGTTCATACTTGTACTTGTTTTCTCATACATGCTTGACAAAATAAATAAATAAAAATAAATGTCATCAAGACTCCATTAAGAAAAGGTGGGCCTGAAATGGCCTGTGGGGATAACCTTGGGATGCAGAAGGAAGAAGCTCAGCCAACACAAAAAGTGTGATAACTGAAATCTCAGTCTTCAGGAAGGAATGGGAGGGGAGAAAGCAACTCAGGAAGGACTTTCCCTGGTTCTCCAGAAAGGAAAGGCAGAGGGAGGGAAGAGAAGTACTTTCAGATTTGCAAGATTCTGTTACTACAACTTTACAACAACAAAAATCTTAGTATTTGTGGTTTCTTGAATGGACTACCTTGAAGAGCTGATAGGATCATCTAGACCAGGATATTATGTTGAAGATACCAAAGATTTTCTGAGAGGTGTTTTGACTAACAACACATGCATACATCCAGAAAGATGCTATCATGGTCTCTCAGCTTCTCTTTTATTTGTGTTTCTCACATAGTATTTCCCACATATGATACTCTTAGAAGCAGCTGCCACTAATTGCTTCTAAAACATCAATGTACTTCATATGTGTTCACCAGCCCTTCCCAACACGCAAGTCCTCCAGAGATATGGACTGTCTGGTCAGACAGTTCTGGAGTTGGTTCATAGACAATTCTGGAGTTGGGCACTTAGATCGGGGAAGGGGAATACAATTTCCAGTTGTCTCTTGTTTCCACGGCCAGATTTACTGAAAAAGTTTGGGAAATATCATCCCAGAAGATCAGAAAGACATTTGGTTTGGGAAGGTGACATTAAGAGCTATCAATTTTCATATTTTTTGAGTCAGCGATTGCATCATGAGCTAATAAGATGACCTGATTTATTGGCATACAGTGACTTTTTCCCCCTAATTTTTCCTTTGCATACATACACACAGATGATGGGAAACATATTACTGGGCTTACAATATGAAGAACGAGCAAAAAACCAGTCCTGCCAACACACTGTTTGAGTTGCTTCCAGCCTTCTATTCCTGACTCCACTCATACAGTTGTATGGATAAATGGTAAAGTAAGTTCAATAGAATGCATTTCTCTAATTGTGTGCCTCCTCCCCAAATCTCAGTACTTTGCATGAGAGGGAGCTACCAAGCTTCAAAGCCACCATTTTCTTAACATTAGTTGAAATTCAAGAGTCAAAATGTTGCAGGCATTTTCTAAGTAAGAAAAATGCAATACACAAAGTCCATAAAACTACAGCCGTTAAGCTTTCTGAAGTTAAAATTAAATGCAGTAGTTAATACCAGTAGGTTTGAATTGAAAAAAGTTTGATATCATCAAATGTCCCTTGATTGATGCAAATCTGACAACCTGATAATTTATCAAAGAGGCTTAAAATGTCTTTAGTCTTTACAAGATAGAGTAGATGGAACTGTTAAACTGAGGAACACATGATTGCAATGTTTTTCTTTAAATGACACAAAACAAGAATACCTTCAAGCCCATTGGGAGAGTTTAATTGGATGTTTTCATATTTGTTTTGTATGCTGCATGAGGCTGATTTTTTTTACTCCTTCCAAAAAAGGGTATCGCACTTTAGTTTCAAATACTGTATTGCTCCCTCATAAATAGGTTGATTTAGCTTATGAACTCAGCTAATCTCACGTGATCCCAGAGGAAGTCCGTTTTAAACCGATGCTGTTCTTGCATGCTGTCAGAGTTGTTGGCTAATCTATGGCAATATATTCCATCTCTCTCGTGCCTGCTTCTCAAATGTTTCAATCCACTGCATGAAAAAAAAAATGTACACAGTGTGGTATTCAGCTTTGTTCGGGTATTTTCCCACGTCATTGTAGTTGTGCTTTTAAAGTTGTAGCAACGTTTCGGCAGAATCTCATCTGCCAGAAGCCTGATGATGGCAGATGAGATTCTGCCGAAACGTTGCTACAACTTTAAAAGCACAATTACAATGATGTGGGAAAATACCCAAACAAAGCTGAGTGCCACACACACACAAACACACACACACATATATATATATCTCCATCCTTCCGTTCAGAATTTTTTAAAAACCCATCTTTCTTGCTTTCAAGTTGTTTTGGGATATAATCGATTAGGCCAGTAAACTGAGGGCCAGATGGTCAGGTCAATTTTCACCCTTCGGCTGGTTTCTGTACCACTGGGAGAGTGAGTGTTCCCAAGGATCGGAAAAGAATTGTAAGTCTTCCCTCCATCGGCAGCTTGGTGCCTTTCTCTAGGTTTTTTTCTTCTTCTTTGCACATGGATCAAAAGGCTTGATGTTGCATTGGGAATTGAACATGGTTATGTTGCTCTGGGTGCTGTTTAGAACAGGAAGTGATCCCTCGTTTGCAACTTGCATCCTTTCCTTTTTGGTCCAAAGCTAATGAGGAAGTATTTCGAACCCTATGTGATTTTGAAAACTGAATTAACACTTAGCTATGCACCAGAACTCCGGAGATTAGCCACTCAGTTCTAATCAAATTTGATTTGTGCTGAAAGGCAAAAAAACAATTACTACCAACCTGCCTTCGATCGAGGACCTATATACTGCACGAGTCAAAAAGAGGACTGTGAAAATATCTACAAGTCCCTCACATCTTGGACATAAACTGTTTCAAGTACTTCCCTCAAAACGACACTATAGAGCACTGCACACCAGAATAACTAGACACAAGAACAGTTTTTCCCTGAATGCCATGACTCTGCTAAACAAATAATTCCCTCAACACTGTCCAACTATTTACAAAGTTTGCACTACTATTACTATTAATCTTCTCATTACTCCTTATCACCCATCCCCTCCCACTCGTGACTGTATGACTTTGTCGCTTGTATCCTTACAATTTATATTGACTGTTTCCTATTATGATTTGATTGTTTATTGTACCCTATGGCTATTAATAAGTGTTGTACTTTATGATCTTGACTCTTGATGAATGTATCTTCTATGTACACTGAGAGCATTTGCACCTGTGCCCACTCACACTTGGCCAATAAAGTATTCTATTCTATTCTATTCTATTCTATTCTATTCTATTCTATTCTATTCTATTCTATTCTATTTTGAATTCAGCTAACTTCATCAGAGACTTGGAGTAAATCTATACACCTATAGATGATCTAGAGATGTAGAGTAAATCTACTTAAAGATGCGTAGATGTTCTGAGAGAAGAACTACATAGATATGTATCACTTCATAAATGCATAGATGACCTCATAGATGGATAGAGGAACCTACTTAGATGCATCACTTCAAAATTGCTGAGATGACCTCATAAATATCTAGAGGAATCTATAGGAATGCATAAATGCCCAGATGTTCTTACAGGTGTATAGTGGAGCCTAAATAGGTACATCAGATCTGAAGAGATGACCTCATAGATATCTAGAGGAATCTATAGGAATGCATAAATGCCCAGATGTTCTTACAGGTGTATAGTGGAGCCTAAATAGGTACATCAGATCTGAAGAGATGACCTCATAGATATCTAGAGGAATCTATAGGAATGCATCACTTCATAAATGCCCAGATGTTCTTACAGGTGTATAGTGGAGCCTAAATAGGTACATCAGATCTGAAGAGATGACCTCATAGATATCTAGAGGAATCTATTTGGATGCATCATTTCCTAAATGCACAGATGTCCTCATAGATGTTCTTCCAGAGAGGTATAGAGGAGTCTACATAGATGCATCATTTTCAAAACTGCAGAAATGACCTCATAGATATCTAGAGGAATCTATAGGAATGTAGCACCTCATAAATGCACAGATGTGTCTCTTCAAAGAGGCAGACATGACAGGGGAGAACAGCAAAGAGTAACAGAGACAGAGGCGATAAAAAGGCAAGAGGGAAGGCATGCTTACATGTGGTCCTTTGGCTCAGAGGTTTTTTAGGGGAGCAAACTACGAAAGCAGCAGTTTTCCAGGGCAATGCCAACTCTGCCCCTTTGGTATCTGCAGTGTGATGTCCTGCGGACATCCGAAAGAGATGAAAGTTTGAATCATAGTTGCATGGCTGTGTGCTTTTTTGCCGGAAGCACCATATCCTGTGTAGACGGCTCTGTCCTGCCTTGGGAATCTACTCAGCAGTCTAGATGTCTCTGTCTCTCTCTGTGTGTGTGTGCACACGCATGTGTGTTTTAAGTCTTCCATTGCCAAACATTTTATAATCCTCTCTGCTGCCATTGTAATATCCCTGATAGTATTGAAGAGAATGTTTGCAGTTCAAAGTTGAACTTGGTGCTCTCTGAGCTTGGTGGTTTTCTTGCAGACATTTCATGACCCAACTAGATAATATCATCAGTGCTAAAAGGGAGTAGGTTTTGCTTTCTTTTTATATGCAAGTGGCTTGCCCTGACAGACAGCATATAAAACAGGAAGCGAATCCCACTCCCTTCTAGCACCGATGATGTAACCTAGCTGGGAAATGAAACATCTGCAGGGGAAAAAAAACCAAGCTCAGAGAATACCAAGGTCCTCACACAGTTATGTGCTTCAGTGTCTCATGTTCCACCATATGAGTTGTCCGAAGGTACCTCCAACATGACCTTTATTGGTTGTGAAAGATGGGTGCTGTAGTCAAATAGATGAAAAGAATATTTCCTTTGGCTCTGGTTTAGCATTCTTCTATTGCTTCCAATTCCTTTGATGTTATTTGCAGGGTTAGGGCTGTTTGTCATTTTTTCCCCTATTCCATCTCTATCCCAAAGCCAAAAAACAAGGAATAGAAAATAGGATAAATGCATACAGTTTACAAAACCAAGATCCAATGCCAGTCACCATCATAAAACCTCCCATTGTTAAGTCTAGTGTAACAGGAGGTCAGGAGCTGTTTGATGTACTACATCAAATAGGGATATATTGACAAGCATCACATTTTTCTTGTCTAAACCTGTGCATTTTTCCTTTTTGAAAAAAATCTGCAGTCACATTTATAGCAACTTCGATGCCACAGGCATTATTCTTGGAAGATTAATCAACAAAGGTAATTTTGCATTTAATTTCCTTAATATAATGCAGTTTTTTTCAGTGTGCTTTCATGAATGAACACAAGACACGTTTCATAGCAGATTTCCACTTACCAATGGGATATTTTCATTGTTGGTAAACCATGTGGCAAGATTCAGGGAATGGCCAATGTTGAATGATAGCCGTGATTCAGACAGCGTATTGGTTGTAAAATGCATAATTAGAGAAGTTCTCATTCAAATGGAAAAATAAAATTGTTTTCTCAAGCACTTCTCTGTGTTCATCAGAATCTTCTTCTTCCTCTTCCTCTTCTAATTCTTTTCTCCTCCTTCCTCCTCCTCCTCAACTTTGGCTTTGGACCTCTTGAACTTCTTAATTTTATCAATGAAAGGCAATAAACTGACCCACACAGCAGTAACCATGGGGCAATTTACAGCCAACGAACTGCTGAATCCCTTGGATTTCCCATGGCCCACAAGCAAAAAGATTTGGGCTGATTCTGCGATTAGCAAGCTCTTAAGGCCAGAGAGAAAAGATATCATTCATATCTTTAATCTAATTTCCATTCCCTTGCCCTGTCCATAATTTACCGAGGTCACTGGGACAAGCAAGCCATTCCTGCTGGCTCTTCAAGCTACATTTCTTGACAGTTAATCATTTCACAAGCAGGGCTGATGCTTCTCAAAGAAACAAGTGCAGGGAAGGGAAAGAGGGAAGGTATGTTTCCAGCTCATTAACATTTCATGTTTCAGCTTCTGAGCAGTGATGCGTCTTGCGTGCGCCAAATGCCAGCGGGGGGGGGGGGGGGGAGGCATTTGCCAATTGGGAGGACATTTCGCTCCATTTTTTTGTCTATCTCTGGACCAAAGAGAGTCTTTGTTTATTTGCAAGCAGCCCTCCCCACCCTTCGGACTACAACTCCCATCACACCTGGCGAGCAAACTGAATCCTAGGCAAGTTTTACTCAAATGGAACCTGCCTTTTATTCAGTAAAGGCTGGGCTACTAACCTACTCACGGTAGGGAAATCAACATACTCTTCCCGACTTCATTAAATGCATTCTGTTCTCTAAGGTAGAAGACCCCTCTGTCCCAGATAAAATCTTTGTGTAGAAAACAGTCCCTCTAACTAAAATATCCAGGGAAGTCAAGGAGATGTACAGAAAAATGTAGAGATAACCTTGATGAAGCTTGATAACCTTGGTCACCTGGAGCTGTTACAAGAGGGGAAAATAGCACCTTAGTTCCGAACACATCCAATGCAAGGAATGAGGCACATACATGAGTTGCAGTTCAGAAGATTTACTGCTTATGACCAGGGCTCCCCAAACTTGGCAGCCCTAAGACCTTTGGATTTCAACTCCCAGAATTCCCCAGTCAGCATCTTAAAGTTGTCAAGTTTGGAGACTTGACACTCACGCCTGTATCCAACAATCTACTCAACTAATAGTCAACATTAAATTGGCAGTAGATAAAAGTCAACGGAATTCAAGAGAGGTTGGAACTTGGACTGTTTAAGTTCATAGGAAATATTAATACAAAACCATCTAGAAAGAGTGTAGAGAAAAGGAACAAAGATGATAAAGGCATCTAGAGGCTGAATTGTACAATAAATGGTTAAGGGAACTGGGTATGTCTGGCCTATTAAAGACAAGGACATGATAACTGCCTTCTGATACTTGACAGCTACCACAAAGACGAAGGGATTGACTTGTTCTCCAAAGGGCAGGACGACAAGCAGTGAATGGAAAGCTTAATAATCCAATCCAGAATGAAGGAGAAATTTCCTTACAATGAGAACAATTGATCAATGGAATAACTTGCTTCCCATAATTGTGGGGACACCATCACTGGAGGTTTTCAAGAAGAGGCCAGACGGTTATTTTTCTGGAATAGTATATAACAGTGGTGGCTAACCTTTTGGGGTCCCTGTGCCAAAAATTGTGTGTGCATTTGTACGCTCGCCCTTGCATGCTAGCACCCAGAAGGCAGTGCACATCCCCCCCATGCCCCCTACATGCATGCAGGGGCAATCTCCACCCACTCCCACTCCCCCTTTACTTCCACTGTGCCTCACAGCTGATTTTCAGTGGGTTTGAGGCCTTTTTCGGTCTCCCAGAGGCTTGAAGAAGGCTTCTGCAGGCTTCTTTGGGGTTTGCAGGCCAAAAACTAGCCCCATTTCGTCACTTCCGGTAATGTTGGAAAAACAGGAAGTGATGAAACGGGGCTAGTTTTCGGCCTGCAAAGCCTGCAGAAGCCTTCCTCAAGCCTTTGTGAGGTCAAAAAAGGGCTCAAACTGGCCGAAAATCAGCTGTGAGGCACAGTGCATGCGCAGTGAGGTAAGTTTTTCTGCAGCTCGCATGCCGGCACTAATGGCTCTGCGTGCCACCTGTGGCATGCGTGCCATAGGTTCGCCATCACAGATATATAAGGTCTCCTGCCTGAGCAGGGGATTGGACTAGAAGACCTCCAAGGTCCCTTCCAACTCTTTATTATTCTCCATCTTAACATGTCAAGCCTGGTTTAGATTAACCTCGGTTAGTCGTTTAGTTTTAGGTATTGGGCCACCTCTGGCTTGATGGGCTTCTTGTCAAAAACCCGTCCTTCTCTTCTTCCTCCTCTCCCAGTCCACAAGATGGTGTGAAATTGCACGAGCCATCTGGCCGTCACTTTGGGGGTGGGGTAAGGGCCTAAATCGATTTCACATCCGAGCAAGGGGAGAGAGAAAGCAAGCTGGCCCTTCTCCCCTGAAGGGTGGGTGAGGCGAGCTTGAGACAGATGGGAAAAGAGAGGTTCCCTTGCAAGGGAGAGCTCAATTTTTAGAAATTCACTCACGTTGCCCCCCTCCACCACGGTTGCTATGGCGCTCGCTTCCAGGAGCTGTCCCACCAGGAGGGCACCCGGCTCATCAAATTCGAGGTGCAAAACAAGGGATAAGCCACATTGTTTGCCAAAGGATGGCTGTCCCTGCCATATGCTGCACAGCACCCGAGCATCCGTCGACCGTCTTCCTTCCAAGTGGTGTTGGGACTAGCTTCTCCCTGGAGAGCCCATGCCTGGCTGGCCAAACCCCGGATCAGCCTGTCAAGCTGACCACCCTTTCCCTTGATTATTATTATTATTATTTTTAAAGCAGGTCAGGTTTCTTAATTGGGCAGGCGTGCAAAATGTTTGGGAGGAGAGAGAAAGCCAGGAGCTGAGTTGAAAATAGAAATGATTTCTCTCCTGCTGGCTGCTCCCATATCACCCCACCCTCTCCTCTCATCACTTCTATTTTTCTCCTTCCACCCCACCTCCCCTCCCCGGGATCAAGTATAGCATCCTTCTTAGTGCCTGTTAAATCATGCACCATCCATTTCAGAAGGGAAACAGGGCACAATAACCACAAAACCATATATCTCGCTGCCTATTAGCAGCTCCGTCCATGAATTAAGGACTCTTCCTCCTCCTCCTCCTCACTTCCTTGGGGTTTATTTATTTTTAGAGTGGGTGGGATAGACAATAGGGCCCCCACAGCAGCTCCCTTGATGCAGGCAAGACGTGCTGCTCCACAGAAGGGTTTTATTTTAAATGTGTTGAGATTCTAGAAAGGGTGCAGAGAAGAGCAAACAAAGATGATCAGGGGACTGGAGGCTAAAAAAAAATAAAAATAAAGAACGATTGCTGGAGTTGGGTAGGTCTAGCTTAATGAAAAGAAGGACTAAGGGGGAGACATGACAGCATCGTTCCAATATCTTAGCGGTTGCCATCAAGAAGAAGGAATCAACTTATTCTCCAAAGCACCTGAAGGCAAGACAAGAAGCAATGTTGTTGTTCTTTCCCTCTTCTTTCTCTTTCCATCAATTTCGTTCTCTTTAATTCTGTTAAATTAAATAAACTGTGAAAGAATGTAAAGTCGGCCCCGGGGGAAAGAGATACTCAAACTGTGAAGGGAGGAAGAGGTTTATAAAAGATGATTCCGTCCCGAGAAAGAGGAAAGCATAAGAAAGAAGCTCAAGAAAAAACTATCTTGATCTTGTTTTGGTAGCAGAAGCTCTGAATCACTTTCTGGATTTGGTGATTCAACTCTAAAGGCGAAGAGCCTCTGCTGCTTCTGCCTTCTTGACCTCCTTTGAAAGGCTGAGATCAAACTTGGAAGTCCATCACAGTTTCTGTCCCATCCATTTTATACCAAACAAAATCAAGTCAAGGTTATTTTGAGATGGGTTTTTTTTTTAACTCCATCATATTTTCTTCTTTCCTGGGACTGAGTCATCTTTTCTGAATTCCTCCCTTAATGCTCCCATTGTTCCTTCTTCTTTCTCAAGGCTATTGTACATCTCTGAATATAAGAAAAACAGAGTTGGAAAGGACCTTGGAAGTCTTCTAATCCTCAACTCAACATGGCTGGTTGAGGAATTCTAGGAGTCGAAGTCCACACGTCTTAAAGGTGAAGTAATCATGGATACTAAACTGTATGTCGCACACACTTTTGATAGACCTGAAGGAAGCAGAAGCCACATCAGGTTGATCTTCTACTTCGGGGTCTTCAAACTTGGCAATTTTAAGACTTGTGGACTTCAACTCCCAGAATTCCCCAATCATGCATGGATTCTGGGAGCTGAAGTCCACAAATCTTAAAAGTTTGGAAACCCCTGTTCCAGTCCAACCTTCTACTCAAACAGCAGACCCTATCCCATTTCAGACAAATGGCTGTCCAATCTCTTCTTAGAAATCTCCAGTGATGGAGCACCCACGACTTCTGAAAGCTTCTCCTTCATAGTTCGCAAATACAAGAATTATACATATAAGATTATCTCCATTATTTCGCATGATTAAAATCAGTGATCAATGCAGAATCTTCACAAGATTCTGAATGCAAATTGGCTTCCATCCAGGCTTAACTCTCTGTCACTTAGCAACAATTGTGGTCATAAGTCAAGGACTACCTGTACTTATCTTCTGAACATTATGCTTAAATTCTCCCACGGGTTCCCGTAAGAAACTTGGGCTAGCATCTTGGAAGTCAGCACCTGTCCTGGAACATCTTTAGGTTGATTAAGCAGCTGTTGGCTTGCAGTACCTAAAGAGTGTGAAGAAAAGCTACAAAAATGGTCAGTGGGCTGAAGGTTGCATGAAGAACGGTTGCAGGAATTGGGAATGTCTAGTTTAATGAAAAGGACTATGAATGACATGATAGCAGTCTTCCAATATCTCAGGGGCTGCCCCAAAGAAGAGGGAGTCAAGCTATTCTCCAAAGCACCTGAGGGCAAGACAAGAACAGTAGATGGAAACTAATCAAGGAGAGAAGCAACTTAGAACTAAGGAGGGATTTCCTGACAGCGAGAACAATTAATCAGTGGAATGATTTTGCCACTAGAAGTCTTAAATGCTCCCACCCTGGAGGCTTTTAAGAAGAGATTCGACAACTGTCTGCAATAGTATAGCGTCTTCTTTCCTGCCTGCCTTCCAACTTGACCCTGGCGCACTCCTCTCCCCTGCTCTTTGCTGCCTGCCCTTTGCCTATCGATGTTTGGTTTCTCTTTTCTTTTTTTAAAAAAAAGGGGGGGAGGGAGAAGAGGGTCCTTCTGTTGTGGGTGGATGGAGGAGACCTTCTGTTTCCTCTCCATGGGAGGCTTGTAATCTCTTCTTGGATCCCAGCCAGGAGGTGAGGTGGGGGACAGAGAGAGAGAGAGAGAGAGAAAGAGCAGCGGCGTGATGGATAATCAGGCTCATGTGCCTTTAACTGGCTTTGCGTGAGGATACTTGAGTGTCAGGCTAGCGAGGAAGTGTGGATGTGCGTGTGGATGAGAGAGGGAGAGAGAGAGAGTACGTGAAGGCAGAGAAGGAGGGAGGGAGGGAGAATGCAGGCGAAGTGGCATCTTGCTTCCTTGCCGTCTGGATAATTCCTCGTCTCCATCATTATTCTTCTTATTTTGCGGGCTTGCTTGGAATCCCGATTGCTCTTCCTGTTGTTGTTAGTTTGCTTGTAATGAGGAGAGAAGGAATGGCTGGGGGTCTCTTCTTCCCTTCGCCTTCCTGGCAAGACCCCTGGTTCTGATCGGGGGGGGGGGAGCAGTGGGGATGCCTGGCTTGGGGGGCCCTTTTTTCAGATCCTTCCTGGCTCAGCAAACAACAGACCGGTGGATTATCATCGCACAAAGCTGGAAGAATAAGGGAAGCTTGCTTCCCCAGAGAGAAAGAGAGAGGAAAAAGAAGAAACAGCCAGCCATCAGCACAACAAGCAGACATCTGGCTCAGGTTTACCTGGCTGGGTTAGAAAAGAGGAAGAAAATTGAGGGGGCCTTCCTGCTTCACCTCTCCGTGCAGTCCTTTTTCAGCTCCTTTCTTCTTTTTCTCTCCAGCAAAAGGATTGTGATATATTGTTATTTTTTTCCCTGCTCTGGCTGCTGTTTGCAGTGGGTGAGGAAGGGATGAGCTAAGACAACGGTCTTTGGAGGTAAGCATGCTAATTTTGGGGGATTGAAGCGGGTTTGGCTACAAAGCTCCTTTCTCCCCATCACTAAACCTCCCTCCAGACCAGACCTTGAGATCTGCAGGATTCACGCCACCAGGGTCTCCTCACACCTGCCTTGTGGGAAGGACACCCCACTCTCGGCGGTGGCTTTCATCTCCCTTTTGGAGAAAACCTTCCAGATTGGGATGTCAGGTTGACCTTACATAAGCCTTCTTGTTGTTCTGAGCTGGGGATGGAGGGGAGGAAGAGGAGGGTCTCTGGCCATTGCAGTCCAGATCCCCTCAGAAGATTTCTCTCTGTCTCTGTCTTGGGCTCTGCTGCATTGGATGGAAAATTTTGAGCGGCCAGCTCTCGAAACTGGGCTCTCATGGAAGGATGGGGCAGGGTGGGGCACTGATGGTGTTACCCTGTTATTTTGAGGAAGGGATGCTGAGAGGGAAGAATCGGAGGCACCTTTGATGGACAGAGCTTCTCTCAGATAACCTGGATTGGCGGAGAAGCCACGGAGAAGCAGTGGAGAATTGCACACCCATGTGGCTTTGGAAAGAAGGTAGAGAGCCAAGAAATTAATCTTGGCCAAGCTGTTTGGGATTTGGCCCTCAAACACCATCAGTAGAATCATCTCCTTTAATGTTGACCCTTTCCTGCCAGATGGACCTCCCCCCCCCCCGTCTCTAGTTTGGGTTGTAGCTCTCTAGATTTAATCTTGAAGAACCATCACTGGACCTGAGAATGGCTTCTGTCCATAAAATTGGCCTGCTTGGATAGAGTTCAGGGCCCCTGGTCTTCATCTAAGAGGGTAGCCCACTTTTTTAATGGACACCTGGTTTTCTGCTTCTTCTTTTTCTTTTAATGCCAATCTGGATCACTAAAAGGTGGCCAGTGATGCTTTTGATAACAACCAGAGAAGCGCCTTAGAAAAACTTCACCTGTTAGATTCTTGAAGGTATCTCCCTTCAGTAACCATATTAGGATTGTTGCAACATTACTACAAACCACATTTCTTAAGGGGTTTTAGATGACCAAGGATTGAGATCAGGAATAATTTGGTGCACAGAGGAAAGAGGCAGGGAGAGAGAGAAAAAAATACCCCAGCAGATGTTAATAAATGGATACTTGGCTGGATATCTTTTTTTTTTTTAGAAAGGCCACTGACTTTTTCCTCTTTTGGCGGGAATGAAAGAGGAAAAGAAAGATGATTTTGAATGTGGGTTCTCGATGATTCATTCTGGATAGAAGAAATTCTTGGTTCTCTAGTCCAAATGTAGAGATTTCAGTCTTTCCAGAATCTACTGCATCCTTGTTTGTCTTTAGCATGCAAACATGTGAGATTCAAAGAAATACCCTCCCCATTTACAAAGATCAATAAGGTTGTTGGATTGGAGCCCACACCTCCCGCATTTTTCTGTCCAACTGCACCAGCAAACCATAAAGAACAGCATGGTAATGCTTTCCTTTAGATAGACTAAAGCATACAATGAACGGTTATGGGAACTAGATATGTCTAGCTTAATGAAGAGAAGGACTAGTTGTGACATGATGAGAGTCTTCCAGTGCTTGAGAGGCTGTCATAGAGAAGAGGGGGATCGACTGTTCTCCAAAGCACATGAGGGCAGGACAAGAAGTATTGGGTGGAAGCTTATCAAAGAGAGATCCAACCTGGAATTAAGGAGAAATTTCCTTGCAGTCAGAACAATCAACCAGTGGAAAAGCTTGTCTCCAGAAGTGGTAGCTACTCCTCCATCACTGGAGGTTTTCAAGAAGAGAATGGACAGCCATTTGTCCAGAATGGTATAGGGCCTCCTGCCATGGGCACGGGGTTGATCTAGAAGTCCCTTCCAACTCTGTTTTCTGTATTCTGCATTTATTTTAGAATAACTGTATTCTAAATTCTGTATTGAGAAGCTTCACCTGTTGGTGTTGACAGGTCTTAAAGAAGGTTCAAGAATAGACGCGGACACTTTTCCTGGTCACTTGGTGACTTTTTTCTTCTAGATGGAAGAAATCTAGCTGACAGTTAGATGGGCTAACCTCTCAGTGTTGTATAACCCAACTGGGTTTATGGGAAGTCGGGTAACCCTATGAAGAGTCATGTATAAATGGATAACTTGGCACTAATCAAGCACAGGGGAAAATTCAGAAGTATTTGGTAACATGGATAATACAATGAAATTGTATTGATTCCTAGGAATAAGACCTGAAATTACAGTACTGTATAACCTTAAGATATAGTCTTTGATATTTCCGTTCTAAATTTGGACCCCCTCTAAATCCATGTCCAATCTTATGTAAGCCTATATCCAGGACTGCGGAACGAAGCCACGGTTACTCTTGATGGCTAAAAGACTTTTGAGATGCTTCAATTCAGAGGGGCTCTTGTCTTACAGATTCATATTTTGGTGCCTGTGTTCAGAAGCTCCAGTGAGGTTTTGCTTGGTGGCAAGCTGGAGATAACAAAAGCTATCCTCCATCTCTTAATGAAATGGATGAAAGGCATCGATCTACTGATGACCCTCAAAAGTTTGGTCTCGAGTCCCAGGAAATGTGCTTATTGTGTGGGGAGAATACAACCATGGGCATATTGCAGGAATAATAATAATAATTCATCTCCATTTTAGACAAAAACATCCTTTGTATAGGCATGTGTCTGCCAGCCTGCCTGTCTATCTATATCTATGTCTATGTCTATGTCTATATCTATCTAATCTATATTTGTGTGTGTGTGTGTGTGTGTATGAGTATATAGGTGTTGTGATGTCTGTCTATCTCTATCTGTGTGTGTGTATATATATGTGTGTGTGTGTGTGTATGTGTTTGCACGCGTGTGTGCATATATATGTATGTATGTATATGTGTATATACGTCTGTCCATCCATCCATCCATCCATCCATCCATCCATCCATCCATCCATCCATCCATCATCTATCTCTATCAAGATGGTGATTAACTCTTTAACTCTTTACACTAGATTTCATTCTGTTTATGGGGCAAATGACCTGTGGAACGTCATTCTGGAGTGCCCAGATTCTAAAAGCATCTTCAGAAGTTCTCCCTGTTGTCTTCTAAAATAGGCTACAGTTGACAGGGACCTTCTCAGTGATGGCACCCTCATTCTGGAATCTCATCTTATATGCATAGGGAGATTGAACTGGTGCCTTCAGATCCAAAGGAAATATTGGTTTTGTGGCAACTATAAAACGTGTATAGAAATAATTGGGGTAACTGCCGGAATCCTGACATTTTGCAGATTTTCAGGTATCTTAGTTTGGAGGCCTTTCCAAGAATTCTTTGTGCTATTCCTGTTGCTGCTTTCATCTCTGGAGCTGTTTTAGCTAAGCCTTGGCCTCATCTTTATTTTACACTGCTATTTTGTTTTGTGTGTCTCTCTGTGTGTAAACGCACACCCCCACACCCCCAAAACTATTTGCACCACAAATTTATGTTATTATTTATTATATCTGTTTGCCCCCCATCTCACTGCAAGGTGACTAAGGGAATACACACACACACACACACACACACCCCTCAATGTATAAAATCACAGTGAAATCATAATGAAAATACAGATGATAACTAAGGCTAAAAGATGAGGAGGAAAGAAGCAGAATGTATGTAGCTGTTAGTAATCGACCAATTATCTCCAGTGTGCCCTATTCACATCCATGTGTGTGTGTGTATGTGTGTGTATAGATCAATAAATACAGGAATATATAAAAAGATGACATATACATATATTATCTAATATACATTAGGATTATAGCATAGGTTTGTGCCTTTTTAATGCACATTTTAATGTCTTGTTCATTTATTTCTGTAAATAACTATTTTGGGGGGAGTTGTATTTTAATTTTTTGAATTAAAAATCTTGTTTTTGTTTTTTTTTATAAAAATGACATATGGACGGCCATTGATAGAAACCCATTAAGAATAGAATGGTTTGTAAAAAAAAAAATTCAAGGCACATGCTACACTCCTACTTGATTTTTTGCTCTGTCGCTTTTTACATTCCCAGACAAAACATTTACTGGTGTTTTTCTCGCCATTCATCTATGCAACCTCCTCTTCTCTTCTCCATTATCAGGAGTAGAGCTAACAGTGCTTGTAATTGCAGAATTAATATCTGTTCTTTTTCTTCTTTCCTCACGAGGCTAAATCATGTTTAGCCTCCCCTGCAGATGACAGCGTAGTCATTTCTAAGAAAGTGGCTAACTCTTGGCTTTTCAGACAAGTTTTCATTGATTAATGTCTAGCCTCTTGTAAGGAATGTAGAAAGGACCTTAGAAAAAAGAGAAATGAGGAGAGAAGAAATGGCAGATCAGCCTTGAGAAAGTGGAAGATGTAGAGGGGAAATAAACACCTAATACCCACCTTAAAACCTCATAGAGAGAAACAGGTATAGTACAAAATGTTTACTGTGATGGGAAGAGACCTATAATGTTTCATGGCTGGCCCTGAGTTGGCTTTGAAGTGTGCTTAAATGTTCACTGCACCAAGAATTTCAGAACTACATTTTTCTATAGAGCCAGCCCCATCCTACCTATTTGTCCAGGTGAAGACACTCAAGAATTTCACAGAAGCAAACCTTCCATCTGGAGTTGTTGGTCCTTCACACATCTCCATTGGAGCTCCAATTGGCATTAGATCGCCAGTCTTCCCATAAAACTATGAAAATGGACCTTCTTTATCTGTAGTGTCTACAGAAAGTGTGATGAGACAACGAAGATGGACCTTCTCAAGAGCTTTAGAGAGCTTGGAGCATGATCTAGCTCCAATAATTTCAGGACTACATTTTTCAGTAGGTGATGACACTACATATTTGTCCAGGTGAAGACACTCAAGAAGCAAAGTTTTTGTGGCCCCGGCCACCTGGAGTTGTTGGTCCTTCACACACCTCCATGGGAGCTCCACTTGGCATCAGATCTCCAGTCCTTTCATAAAACTATGAAGGTGCGCCTTCTCAGAGAGCTTTGCAAAACCAAGGACTGCTACTATTAACTAAGATTGGCTCCTTTTGTGGTGACTCTGAGCATGGTTATTTGTTTGTAAATGGTTCATGATGCAATGAGCCAACATCAATGGTCACAAAAGGGTTCCTTTTGCCACTGGTGTGTTATTGTCATGTTAGATCAATTCTGAAAGACTTGAGAGTGGGATGGGGGTCCGTGAGGGGAGGGTGTCAAATAAATCAAGGTGGTAGGGTTTTTTATGTGTGTTTGTGATTCAATATCCCCAGTGTATAAGTAGCTTGCTTGCAAACCATGTTTTATAGATTTTGGGCTGTGTGAGTTCGAGTGTTATGGTTTATTCAGTAAACCATGGTTAAGCAAAGCATGAGTTGCTTCACATCAACTGTTTCCTGCATCAAGGTTAGAATATATTTGGGAATGAGTTTGGAAGAGAGGCGGGAGAGCTACAATGGACAACTGGTGTGTAAAAAGCATTTCAGCCCACAGAAGGGTGAATAGCATGGGAAATATTTTAGAAGGAATACTCCTTAGATTTCCAAAGAGTAAAAGGAAAAGAGGGGAGAAATACTTTCAGAATTGCAAGATTTGTGTAACAGCCATGGTGGCGCAGTGGTTAGAATGCAGAATTGCAGGCTGACTCTTCCTACTGCTGGGAGTTTGATTCTGATTGGCTCAAGGTTGACTCAGCCTTCCATCCTTCTGAGGTGGGTAAAATGAGGACCCAGATTGTTGGGGGCAAGAGGCTGGCATTGTAAACTGCTCAGAGAGGGCTGTGAAGCACTGTGAGGAGGTATATACATCTGTCTAAGTGGTACTGCTATTACTTGCAAGGACAATGGGTTTCGCCTGGATGAGAAATCCAGCAGAGAATCTTCACCTCTGAATCCTGCTGGACTTTATGAAGCTGGGGGGACTCTGGAGGCTGATGCTGCTCACTGCCAGGAGTTTGATCCTAACCAGCTCAAGGTTGACTCAGCCTTCCCTCCTTCCAAGGCCAGTAAAATGAGGACTCAGATTGTTGGGGGAAATGTAAGCCACTTAAAGAGGGCTGTAAAAGCCCTGGGAAGCGGTATATAAGTCTAAGTGCGATTGCTATTCTGTTAATGTAACCTCACAGTAAAGATAATTGTGCTGGAGGGCTTACAATTCAGCTATTATACCTCTGGGATGTTATGTTTTAGTTGCTATGTTCAGTGGTGGGATTCAAATAATTTAACAACCGGTTCTCCCGAAGTGGTGCGAGCTGGCTGAATCCCACCACTGGCTATGTTTATTAGCCACACAGAGCCACATGGCATGGAAGTGGGTATATAAATTGAATTAACATGTATATAATACATTTTTGCCTTGTTTCTCCTAATACTTTCAGCTCCAAAGTTAGTAATCTGTGAGGGGACATATCTGCATGGGGAGTGGATCTCCATTCCGTTCCATTCCCTCTTCCTTTCCTTTCTGTTCCCTTCTTTCTCTCCTTCCCTTTCTCTCTCTCTCCTGGTTTATCTTCTTTCCTTTCCTTTCCTTTCCTTTCCTTTCCTTTCCTTTCCTTTCCTTTCCTTTCCTTTCCTTTCCTTTCCTTTCCTTTCCTTTCCTTTCCTTTCCTTTCCTTTCCTTTCCCTTTCCTTCCTTTCCTTTCCCTTCCCTTCAATTCCCTCTATTCACATTCTTCTCCCTCCCTTCCTCTACCCTCCCCTCCCTTTTCCCTTCCATTCCCTTCCCTCCCTCTCTCTCCCCTCCCCTCCCCTCTATTCGCCTTCTTTTCCCTCTCCCTCCTATCCTTTCTCCCTTTCCCCTCCCCTTCTCTCCTGGGTTTGAATTCTGGTGCTTCCCTTGAAAAAGAACCAGTTGGAGGCAAAGCAGAACCCTGATTCTTCTAAAGATCATGAGGAGCCATATGGAAATTAAAAAAGATCAAAGTGGATTAGGCCCTCAAACAGCCACATTTGTATATTTTTAGCATGATCCCAATTACTCCACAACACGGAAGTCTCACATCAGAGGCTCAGAGTTGAGAGTATATGAGCTGGTTTGGGCCTATTTCCTTTATTTATGGAATACATAAACGAAGCAAAGAAGCCTCTGCATTTTAATGTTTCCTTACCGAGGTACCTCTGGCATCATCTGGAGTTACTTTTAAGAAGGCATCGGTGCATAAACCTGTATGTACATATGCATTTCCTCCCTATTTTTAACTGAACGTTGTAACGCTATCGATTGCAGGTGGTTATTTTGAGATGGCACTTTATAGAAACAGTATAGAAATATATTTAATAGCTGACTGGTCATTGATCTGAATTCATTATAATGCATTTGGTGAAACCTGGCTTTGCAGGTGCTTTTTAAGAAATTGTATACTTTATTGAAAGTTGGCAATATTGAAAGGTTTCCTGATTACTTTCAAGGAAAGCCCATGGGAGGGTCGGCGAAGGCATCAGAAATGGAGCTTGACTCAAGGAGAAATACCGTTTTACAATAGATTATTTCAGCACCTCGGAGAGGACCTGACTGTACTATATTTGCAGGGTGAATTCACTGCAGTCTAACTCAGGGATAGCCTATGTTGGCAACCTTAAGACTTCAGTGCCTAGAATTCTCCAGCCAACTGCAAGGAATTCCATGGGGGGGGGGGGAGGGAATTAAAAATTAAAATACTGTTTTTTAAAAAAATGTGATTTCCCCTCCCTGCTCTTTTCGGACGAGTAACCTCTCTAATTGTCTTCTACTCAGATGAAAGATGGAGTGGGGAACCATGGGCCTTATCCAGGTAGTCCTTGAGTTACAACAGTTCATTTAGTGACCGTTCAAAGTTACCATGGCACTGGAAAAAAAGTGATATAGGACTGTGTTTCACATTCATGACCATCGCAGCATCCCTGTGGCTACATGTTCAAAATTCACACACTTGGCAACTGACTCATAATTATGATGGTTGCAGTGTCCAGAAGCCATGTTATCCCCAAAAAGCAAAGCCAATGAAGAAGCCAGATTCACTTAACAACCATATTACTAGTTTAACAGTGATTCGCTTAACAATGGTGGCAAGAAAGGCTGTAAAATAGGGCAAAATTCACTTATTTACTGTTTCAGTTAACAATCAAAATTTTGAGCTCAATTGTGGTTGTATGTCAAAAGCTACTTGTAATTTTTTTTGCTGAATTATAGCCCTATTTACCTTGTGACTTGGGCCAATTAAGAATTGTAGGTCTCTCTTTCTTGAAAATATGTATAGATGTGACCACTGAATTGAATACAACTGTTGTCATTAATATCTCATGTATAGGCTTGACAATTTAAGTATGCACATTTGTTTAATCTAATTTAATTTATTAAACTAATTATGCTTCCACCCTAGGCCCAGTAAAAGTTCTTAGGAGAGTCTATAATAAAAGAAGACCAATGTGTAAAAGATCACCATAAAACTTAAGTATGGCATAAAAGACAGCAACAGAAAATAAAACAAAGAGCATAAACCACACTGCCACATCAACAATAAATTAACAGTCAAAGGGCCAGAGATTAGTTGAGCTCATTCCAAAACTAATAGACAAATCAGTAAATGTGGAGGGAGTGAATGGACTGAAATGGAATACATCCTTTGTAGAACAGTTTAAGGAGTCTTCACACCAATGTTCCTCACCCATACTAGCTTTGTGATATATGGATTTCAATTCCCAGAATTCCCCAGTCAGCCACACTGGCTGGAGAATTCTGGAAGTTGAAGTCCACACATCTTAAAAGCAGCTGAGTTTGAGATACACTGCTTTATACCCTTGGAATCTACTAATACCCCAAACTGTTTTTTTCAAAGTTTGATCATTATATAGCCATAGCAGTACCCCGCCAGAGAAAAGCAGATTCAAAGAATTATAAAGTAAAGCTTCTTCACAATCCAGTTAGTACACAAAAGGTTTGTAACCATGTTCCCATGTTGCTGTACAGCAATGTTTTTCAAACCTGGCCATTTTTAAGCTGTGTGGGCTTTGACTCCCAGAATTCTCCAGCCAGCTGGCTGGGAGATTCTGGGAGTTGAAGTCCACACAGCTTAAAGTGGCCAAGTTTGAAAAACACTGCTGTAAAAGGTGGTGTGAGTTGCTTTTTTTTTGCCTAGCCTGTTACACAAACCCAACCGTGGCCAACTCAAGCAATTGCCCAAATCCCACTGCTTTTAGAGCACTGACCATTCTCCTGTGTTTTAAAGACTGTTTTAGAAATCAGCAACTTGGTATATTACAAGCACCAAGGTGTGGCCAGGAATCATAGAAGCTGTCATCTCAAATGTCTGGAGAAAAATGGGATGCCCCTTGGGTAATTTTTTTCTAGGAATCCCTTTTTTTTTCCTGTTGCCTTACAAGACCGCCCCCCACTTCAAATCTTCCTCTTGTTTTCTAATAATATTCCAGAGATAATAGGGGAAAAGAGAAACAAATTATTCTAAAGTAAGTTTCTCATTAGCTGTCAAGAGTGAAATATCAGGTGTTTTAACTGTAGGGTGTGTGAATTTTCACAAAGTTCAGTGATGCCAGTAATAATGTTTTCACTTCTTTCTCTCTCCAAAATCATCATAATATAAAATTCAAATGAAAATAAAGGTAATAGGGAAAGGGGAGAGGGGAAAAGAGAGGGAAGTGGAAGTGTGCAGTAAGGGAAAAAACAAGAAAAGAGAAGTATTAACATCCAATGTTTTTCAGCATAGTAAAATACAAATAATGAAATGCCTCACTTTTTACTTTGACCTACTAGTCATTTATATAAAACACACTTCTATAATCTGCAAATCCAAAAATCAAAATTTATTCCCCCCCCCCAACATCTCGAGCACTAAGTCCAAAAATAGCACCAGCAGTAGCACTTAGACTTTTATACCACTTCCCAGTGCTTTCCAGCCCTCTCTAAGCAATTTAAAGAATCAGCCTATTGTCCCCAACAATCTGGGTCCTCAGTTTACCGACCTTGGAAAGATGGAAGGCTGAGTCAACCTTGAGCCTGGTGAAATTCGAACTGTAGGCAGCTGGCAGTCAGCAGAAGTAGCCTGCAGTACTGCATTCTAACCACTGTGCCACCACAGAAATGATCCTGAATTAAGAGACATTGCAAATGTTTAAAACCACAAGGCATCCCCGTAGGAGAAACCCAAAAGGGCCATGAGCTTTCAGCAAAGTTTCTCAGAAAGCGAAGCATCTAGTTTATGCACCTGACAGCTTATTCAGTACTGTAGGTAAATGGCACCCTGTCTCAAATGGCCCAGGGCAAGAGACGACCATGATGCATTGCCTAGGATTTTCCCAAAGAGGAACAGATGATGGGGGATATACAGTGGCAATCTGGCTCCTTAATAACTAAGTCTGTCTCCTTTTTAAGAGTGGTGAAAGCGCTCGGCCATATGTTGGTTTTTCCCCCCCAAAAAACAGCAGCAATTTTAGACCCAGGCAAGAAAAGTTGGAAGGGAGAAGGGCAGGGCTGTTGTCCTCATAAAAAGGATGCCAAAGAAGTGAAACCCAAGCTTGGTTGTGTAAATAGGGCCCTAGGGGGGTGGGGGGGTGGACTGATGGATGCTCTGTGTGTCTTTGCATTGTAGTCACACCCATTAACTTTGCTGGGAGAAAGGGGGCTTGGGGTTGTGGGTCTGGTCATGCCTGGAAGTCAAACCTTTGCTCACAAAGATGATCTAAGAATAGAGGCTCTATTAAAGACATTTCAGCCGAACTCAAGCATAGTACAATTCTAAGTAGGTGTATAATTCTAACTATAGCACAATGATGCAGATGAGTGAGGCAATTTGATGGAGAAGTTAAAAGCAGCAGGCTGTCATGAAATGACAACAGAGTGACTTTCCAAGACAGTATAAGCAAAGAGAACCATTTGGTCCATGTACTTCCCATAGGAAAACATGGGATGCTCAGATAACAGAATAACATAAGACAAAGAGTTTGTCAAAACTCTTGTAGCCACTCTCAGGAGTAAGCACGGCTTCTCTCCACAAGGCTGGTGTCAGGATTCCTGCAGTTACCCCAGTTAAATCATGAGTCTCAAGCCAAATTTCCAAAACTTCAGAAGGATTTATTGGGAGTTAACATGCCAGCACTGCCTGGGTGTAGCCAACTCTGAGACACAGCATTCATTTTCACCCTTGACCCTGGTTTCGCCCACCCCCCGGCTCTATCGTAATTCATATTCTCCAGTGAGACACATCCATAGCCAAGAGTCATCAATCCTGTTCTCCAATTAGATATTTGCACGACAGAAACTTCAAGTCACCTAGAAACTATCTTTGAAAAACTATTTATGGAATGCATTTTCAATTTCCAAGCTGCCACACACTCTTTCAAACCCCTTTCCTCCCCTCCCTTTCTGCTGACAACTCTAAAAAGACCACAGAAATATTTTATGTTGACAGGAGGCTTACAAGAAGATTCGGCATGGAGTTAGAGGGTGTCCAAATTTAAAATGGAAATATTAAAGACTGTGCCTTAAAACTATACTGTAATTTCATGTCTTATTCCTAGGAATCAATACAGTTTCACTGTATTATCCATATTACTAAATACTTCTGAATTTTCCCCTGTGCTAGATTAGTGTCAACAATTGATTTACACATGACTCTTCTAGGGTTACCCCACTTCCTATCAATCCAGCCAGGGAACACAATACTAAGATTCCCAAAGGTGCTTTTTTTTCAAGAGGCAACTGGACTTTCTGGGTTTTCTTTGAAGACGTTTCACTTCTCATCCAAGAAGCTTCTTCAGCTCTGACTGGATGATGGGAAGGGAAGGATTTATATTCCTTGCGGACAGCTGGTCCTTTGCATTCTTTGCTGGCTGGAGAATTCTAGGAGTTGAAGTCCTCCAGGCTTAAAGTAGCCCAAGGTTGGAGACCCCTGTTCTAGATCAACCCCATGCCCATGGCCAGAGACCCTATCCCATTCTGGACAATTGGTTGCCCAGTCTCTTCTTGAAAGCCTCCAGTGATGGAGCAGCACCCATAACTTCTGGAGGTGACCCATTCCATTGACTAATCAATCAATCAACCAATCAGAATAGAGCTGGAAGGGACCTTGGAGGTCTTCTAGTCCAGCCCCCTGCTCAAGCAGGAGGACCTACACCATTTCAGACAAGTGGCTGCCCAGTCTCTTCTTAAAAACCTCCACTGATGGAGCACCCACAACTTTTGGAGGGGAGCCCTTCCACTCATGAATTGCTCTCGCTGTCAGGCATCCAAGGGTCCAGGCAATCTTTGAATTCTCATCCATGCATGCACACCAGGGCCAAACTCCTCCCGCCCACCAGAGAAGAGAGATCTTGCTTTGTTCTCCCCTCATCCCCCGAATGCGCTTGCAGTCCAATCAAGCTGCCCATTGTGTGGAGAGGATGAACTGAACGGCGTCATGCGCCTCGTGTACGCAACCCTCCAAATTATGTCTTCATTCACATCTGAGAAAGAGAAATCAGCCCATCGCAAGCCTTGATGGGAGTCATCCTGCTCCACCAAGCAGCTCTTTTCCTTCCCAGGGGCTGGGCTGAGGGCATCGTTTATCACAGCTCTTCCCAGCCCTTCCTTCGCTTTTGTTATTGCCATGCTGTTCCAAGAGGCGAGAGAAAAATCGCAGGCGGAGCGAAGCTGCAGTGCTTGATGGCAATGTGCCACCCACAATCGTGGGACAGGTAGCCTTTTAAAGAAGCAAAGCAGTTCAGGAAGGAAGGAAGGTTCTGGAAAATGGCACAGGTGATGCAAAGGTAAATGGTCGCATGCCTATTTAATCGGGGTGGGAAGGTGTCAGGGTAATGGTTTGGGGAGGGGAAGGGAAGGGAAACAGAGAGAAGCTGTTTCTTTATAGATCGAGTTCCAGAGATGGAGCACGAGTTGAACTGATGCCCAAATTGATGCCCGGATGGATGGGACCTGCCTCAGGGTGGGATTCATGCAGAGGGAATGTCTGTTGTTGGGTTGTGGATGAAGTTATGGTTATGGGGGCCCAGCAAAGTGTGGCTTCAATCTCCTCATCGTGGTTTGCAAATCATGGTTTAGGGTTTCGTGTGACAGAATGGCTAGCCGAGCCTAGTATGCCTTGCAGATTCAGCCATGTGCTTTTCTTATATGACCTGAGTCAGGATGTTGTAGGAACACTGTATAACCAACCGCCTTTGGGTCATTGCATTTTTATTGTGGGAGAAAGGTGTTTCTGATCATGGAAGGCCCTTGGATGTATGTCATAATGCTGGCTTATAGAGACAAAGTAAGATAATGCTGGCTTATATAGGCAAGCAAAGAAAAGTATGGTTGTTTTAAAAAAAATTAAGAATAAGTGCTGTAGTTCTTCTCTTTTCTCTTCTTCTCTTTTCTTCTGTTCTACTACTCTTTTCTTTGGTTCTCTTTTCTTTTCCTTGATTCTCTTTTCTTTTCCTTTCTTCTTTCTTTTCTTTGATTCTCTTTTCTCATTTCTTTACTTGGGATATTCTAGTGCTCTTGATCCCTGCTGGACCAATTTAGGTTTTGCATCTCACCCACAAGTCCACCAGATATGTTCAAGAAGTCTACCAATAGGATATTACCACAATTTCCTGTCTCTTTCCGATGATGCTCCCAGGACAGGGTTTGTCATGTCTGAAAACTTTACAACACGTGGATCTCAGCCCCCAGAATTCCCCAGCCCCCTGCACATCTTAAAAGTTGCCAAACTTGACAACACTCTAGCCAGTAGAGATGGATTTTCATCTTCAGGTCTATTGGCACCATAGCTGAGAATTGTGGGAGTTATAATCATCATATACCTCAAATGCCCCACATTGGGAAAACTGAGTTCAAACATCATTTTCCTCACCCCCACCATGCCTTAGCCTCCAAGACCAATGAAGGCTGAGTAAGCAAAAGGCTTTGAAAAATAAAGTTGGATAAGAATGTAGCCAAAATGCAACACTTGTTCATAAATGGCCGAAATAAATTTAAGATGGGGCTTGAGGGAATCATTAAGTGCTGAGAGACTGTGAAAATTAATGGTTTTGAAATTAGTTGCACTTAAATTTGGAAGAAAGGATGAGATGTCAAATTTCTCCTTTCTAACTCTGGAAAAGACAGACCAGGCCAGGCTGAAAGTAAAGGTAGTCCTTGACGTACAGCCAATTGTTTAGTAGCCGTTCCAAGTTACAAGAGCAATTGGAAAAACTGACTTTATGATTGTTTTTCACACTTACAACGATTGCAGCATTCCCCATAGTCACGTGATCAAAATTCAGAAGCTTGGCCAGGGACTTATATTTATGACAGTTGCGGTATCCTGCTGGACCTTCTGACAAGTAAAATCAATGCGGAAGCCAGATTTATTTAACGACCAGGTATACTCACTTAGCAACTGCAGTGATTCACTGGAACAACTGTGGCAAGGAAGCTCACAAAATGGGGCAAAACTCACTTATAGCACCTGTTTTGTGCACAGAAATTTCTCTTGTTTCTGTCATCCAAATTCATTGCCAAGGGAGAGACAGTGGATCTGAGTGTCACAGCTCAGCTCACTTGAAGAGGGTCAAAGGCCTTTTCAGGAACAGATGGGTGGTCAAGCGAATAATGGATTTTTGCTTGGAAATGCTTCTTTTCCTATTTCTTCCCTCTAATTTCAGTTCTTGGTTTGATGAAAAGCCCAATGGCCATCCGTCATATTTCAGGCTCTGTACTATTTGAGACAAATGGCAATTTGGTGGAACAGCAGGAAGCGATTAATTGTTTGGAGAAGCCAAGCTATGTTGGCTTCAAACTTTGATTTGTGGTTAACAGGACCATGGCTTATTCAGCTGACCCTGTTTTCTGGAATTTGCATGGCATACTGAGCTAAAAGACAAAAAGTCGGGGCATGCTTTATACAGCATCCTTGAGCTTAAGTGTGGGGGAGCTAACTTGCACTTCTGGGGAACATGCAAACATGGCTTACCTGCTCCAAAGGGAGAGAGAAAATAAAGAGGTAAACACTTAGAACAGTGGTTCCCAACCTTTTTTTCACCCCGCACCCCTAAAGAAATTTCACTCGAACCTCGCACCCCCTGAAATAAATAATAAATAAAAATGCCAACACATAGCCAATATCCTATTATTTACCTGGACTTTTCTCGCACCCCCTGGAATATCGTCTCGCACCCCAGGTTGGGGTGGATGTACCACACAAAAGTCTTCTTTGACCTTTCATCAAGGAGTCCTCCATTTGCAATCTCCTGGGGTGTGCCTGGAAGATTTAGCATTTAAAATTGACCCTTGATCCAGAAGTGTGCCTGGATCAAACTACCTTAGTTAATGCCACCCCGAGAAGATACTTGTTGAATGGAGCTTGCAAAACCCACATTCCACCCTGAGCATGGCTGCATATCTTAACATAACATGGAATAACAGAGTTGGAAGGGACGTTGGAGGTCCCCTAACTCCAACTCCTTGCTTCAGCAGAAGAGTCTATATCATTTCAGACAAATGGCTGTCCAGTCTCTTCTTAAAAGCCTCCAGTGATGAAGCATCCACAACTTCTAAAGGCAACTTCTGTTCCATGGTTGATTGCTCTCACTGTCTGGAAATTTCTCCTTATTTCCAGGTTGAATCTCTCCTTGTTCAGTATCCATGTATTATTCCTTGTCTGGCCTTCGGGTGCTTTGGAAAATAGGTTGATTCCTGCTTCTTTATGGCAGCCCCTTAGATGTTGGAACACTGCTATCGTATCTCCCTTAGTCTTTCTTTTCATTAAACTACTCATACTGAATTCCTGCAATTATTCATTTGTTTTAGCCTCCAGTCCTCTAATCATCTTTGTTGCTCTTCTCTGCACTCTTTCAAGAATCTCAATATCATTTTTATAATGTGGCAACCAAAGCTGGATGTAAGTATTCCAAGTGTGATCTTACCATGGCATTATAAAATGGTACTAACACTTTGTGTGATCTTGATTCTATCCCTCTGTTAATGCAGCCTAGAACTGCCTTGGCTTTTTTGGCAGCTGCTACACACGGCTGGCTCATAGTTAAGTGGGACTCCAAGATGCTCTCACAGTTACTGCTGTTGTGCCAAGTTTCATCTAATCTGTACCTATACACCTGGTTTTCCTTTCCCAAGTGAAAACCTTACCTTTCTCTAGTCTGAATTTCATTTTGCATGTCTGGATCCAAACTAGCTTCTTCCGGTGAAGATACTTGTTGAATGAAGCTTGCAAAAACCCACCCTGAGCATGTCTGCACATCCTCCCGGCATATTCTCAGCTTCTCCTTGAAAACATGTACATTTACCCTTGGCATCGCTTGCTTATCAGGTGCTGAGACAGCAAAAGGCAACCTTTGGGCTGGTGCATCCAGCAGATTCTGTCTGCATCTCTGAGCCATGAAATTGTTTCAGCCCCGGTGTGTCTCTAAAAATACACAGCTGTTAAAAGCAGCCCAACGGGATTTTGATGTGGTGCTATTGTTCCATTGCATCTCAAGCTTAGATTTCAGGGGTTTGGTCTTTCTGGGTTGGATTTGGTTGGGTTGGAAGACAAGCCACGGCCCGGCACCCTTTCACACATTGACGTCCAACCAGGATAGTTGAGGGATGAGAAATGAAAGGGCGTGGAGTTTCAGAAGGAGGGAGAGATGGTTTGATTTGGAGGCATAAATATAGAAGTGTGGGTCATCATCCTCCAAGGAAGGGGAGGGGGAGAAAATGAGATCATAGATGGAGACAAACTCTGTGGCAGGGATGTACAGCCTTTCCTTTGCAGCAGCCCCGTGCGCCTCCGAGAGATTGTACAGTGGAAATAGATAATATCTATCGATCGGGCCAAAGCAAACAACTCAACCGGCAGGGTCAACTGGATGACATCAGCTTGCCGAGTGCTAAGTGCCATCTGCGAAAAGGATCCGAGAGGAGTGCATTATTTATCAGAGGGTGCCTCATTAGTTCAGCACCCTAAGCTTGGTGGGTACTTCGTGGCACGGCCAATTAAGCCTCTAGGCTGCCGGCCAAAAGATCCAGAGAAGCCATCCTTTATTTCTCAGGGGTTGGGCTGAGAATCTACCTCCCACTATTATTATTTTTTTATCTGTCTTTCTTTCTTGGTGGCAACTTGTAATGCTTGGATGGATAAGGAGGGAACGGAGCTGAAAACACAAAAGTCAGCTGGGAGTTAATCCTTTCTATGTTTCCATTCTGGAAGTGTTCTCTCGATGGTGTCGATTGATAAGCTAAGATCTGAGCTCAGCCACTGAACTCTTTCTTTCTTTCTTTCCTTCCTTCTTCTTTTTTTTCCTTCCTTCCTTCCTTCCTTCCTTCCTTCCTTCCTCTTCCTTCCTCTTTTCCTTCCTTCCTTTATCTTTCTACTTCTTTCTTTCTTTCTTTCTTTCTTTCTTTCTTTCTTTCTTTCTTTCTTTCTTTCTTTCTTTCTTTCTTTTTTTCTTTCTAATTTATTGGTTGCCTACGTTACCCTAGGGTAACTCTGGGCTGCTTACAGTCATAAAAATATATCTACACATATACATTAAAACATAAAGTAAAACCAAACATTAAGGCGGGAGAAAGCAGGAGTGGCGAGGGGGTAGAGGTATCTTGATTGTTTCTTGATCAACCGCCTCCACTGTGCTGTTCCCCCATGGGGCTCCAAGCCAAATGGCCCAGCCACATCTTTAGGCCCTTATGAAAAGATAGGAGGGCTGGGGCCAACCTCACATGGGGGTAGGGGAGGGAGTTGTTCCAGCGGGCAGGAGCCACAGCAGAGAAGCCTCTCCTTCTGGACCTCACCAGGTGGAATAATCAGGCTGATGGGACCTACAGTATGCCACTTGCTCCCAGCAGGAGTGGGACGAGCCAATCCCAATGGGATGAGAAGGTTCCTCAAGTAACTTGGACCTATTCCAGAATTTCAAGCTGAGGCTTCTTAAAATCAGAACAGTTTAAGGTCTGGCTGATCTCTTTGGAAGAGCCCTCGATTTTACTCCCTTGGGTTAGGTACCCTTTCAAGGCTGCATTTTCTAAAATGGTGGTCTCAACCAGAAGACCAAAAGCTCCATGTTCTTCGACAACCTAGGAGCAGCCCACCAAGTCCTGAAATGCTTGACACATTATCATTTTTAATGCAACAAAGAGTTTGGGAATTGGTGAATGATTGAGGGAGTTAGATACGCCTTGCCTATCAAAGAGAAGGATTAGGGAGGGACATGTTAACTGTCTTCCAGTACTTAAGGGTTGTCACAAAGAACATTAACTTGTTCTCCAAAGTACCAGAGGGCAAGACAAGAAAGGAAGGGTGGAAGTTAAAGAAAGATCCAATCTAGAAATAAGGAGAACGATTAATGGAACAACTTGTCTCCAGACATTGTGGATACTCCATCACCAGAGGCTTCCAAAAATAAACTGGACTGGACAACCATTTGACTGGGATAGTATAAAGTCTCTTGCCTTAAGCAGAGGGCTGGACTAGAAGATCTCTAAGGTCCCTTCCAGCCGTATGGTTCTGTGTTCTATGTTCAATCCTAGGTTACTGATTTCTTCATGGAATTTCACTTTAGTTAATGAAAGTTCTATGCAAAGCTGCATATAAAGTAAACAAAATCAATTTTACTATTTGCCTTGGGCCCATTTACACACCGACCAGAGCCTCTCTCTGAGGAGAATCTGAGGAGCCTCTGAGGGGCAGTTAGGAAGTATGATAAACAAACAAACAAAAGAATACTTTTGCCTTGTGGTCTCTCATTAGAGCCCCCAAGCTGCTTACTACCGCCCTGAGGCTCAGTGGGGAGCTTATTTTCCATATTCCATCTGTTCTTTAAGCCATTTTTGAAGGGGGAGTTTCTAGCCTCAGGAGACCCACTTAAATCCCCCAATTGATCCGTTTTTAAAAAAAAGAAGCTGAAGACATTATCCGATGGCATTCTTGTGGGCTTTAAAGACTTGGCTTCTCCTCCCCAGCACCCCCACAAGCCTTCAAGTAGGGATGGAGCCCATTTTGACATGTTTGTGCAACTGACTAGATTGATTGATTAATAAATGTATAGGGTGCCCATCTCATAGATGTGACTCTTGCCATCTTGTTCCTTCTTTGATTGTATATTTTTGGAGGGTTTTTGTTGTTGTTGTTGTTGTTGTTGTTGTTGCTTTTCCTGCTGGGACCAGCTCACTGTTGATTGGAATTGGGAAGCACTAAAATAAAAAATTATATTATTATTTTCTGAGGTTTTTCATATCTGTATATGTATATGTGTGTGTTTTCTTAAGTTTTCGCGGGTACTTATGTGTATGGTATTCAGCTTTGTTCGGGTATTTTCCCACATCATTATAGTTGTGCTTTTAAAGTTGTAGCAACGTTTCGGCAGAATCTCATCTGCCATCATCAGGCTTGTGTATTGTGTTCGTCTGTATATATAAATATAAATATATATATAAAAGTAAAATACCACTCACACATCATCACAAAATCTCCAGAACCATAAAGCCTACAAACTTGAAATTTGGCACGTCTGTCCCTCTTGGCTTCTAGGTGCTCGC
This sequence comes from Hydrophis major, assembly GCA_033807585.1. Lineage (NCBI taxonomy): Eukaryota > Metazoa > Chordata > Lepidosauria > Squamata > Elapidae > Hydrophis > Hydrophis major. The sequence continues at coordinate 9,107,515 of CM066340.1, read as the reverse complement.
TAAGAAAGGATTTTGCTAAATGACCATCAGAGCATTAGCAATTCCTGTTATTATTAACACACTCTGGTGCTAAGTGGTTCTACTCCCATTCCCCACCTGAAAAGAAATCTGTTCCAAATGCAAAACACAAGCAGAGGAGAGGAGTTTCAGTTTTAGTTTCAGAGCATCAAGCAGCTTTAGTCCAGAACAGTTGCTGTCTCCTCCTTCTTGCTCACACAAAAAAATACTCTTTCATTTTCCAAACAGCCCTCAACTCTCTCACACACTGACAGGACGCTAGCCAGATGAATACTGATAGAGGCAGAATTTTTCCCCTTTATTTTCCTCCCCCAAAACTAAGCCTGACCACATTGTTTTGTAGCAACAGGCAGTTTGATGTAGTGGTCTGAGATATTGCATTAGAAGCTGAGAGAGAATGAATTTTAATCCTGCCATAGGCGCAAAAGCCAGCCAGGTGACTTCAAGGCAGTTGCTGTCTTTTTCACCTCTGGAAAATCGGCAGTACAGTAGTCATCCTGATGATTCGAAGGAGCATAGCAACATTAAGAACGTTGCCTCTACCAAGCCTTCTTTTATTGGACATAACCCTTTGACATAACCATTATATTTGGAAGACCAAAATCTTTTCTTTTCTTTTGCAATAAATTTTTATTTTATAATGTACAAAAATTCCAATTTCAATTGAACAGTGTGTTGTCTGGATACAAATCATTTTAGGAAATAATAATCACACTATTTACAACAATATTCATTGCATTAATATAAATTATATTAATGTTAATCACCATAATAATCATACTATTTGTAACTTCCTTATATCACTAATCCTTTCATATATTTCCCTGTTTCTAGCTCCTGTTTTTGTCAGCCAACCATTGATAAGTTCCAAGTCAAAAAATATTCAGTTTCTTCCTTTTCCTTAATTGTGTTAGCTTATCCATTTCTGAACATTCTAATATTTTTCTAATCACATCTTCATCTGTTGGGAAGACCAAACTCTTGAAAAGGCTGTGTCCTTTGGTACTCTCGGTCTGGTACACTCCTCCCCTGAAATCTTTCTCTCTCTCCCTCTCTCTCCCCCTCTCTCTCGCTCTCCCCCCCATCTCTCTGCTCTGTCTCTCTCTGTCTCTGTCTCTCTCCCCCTTTCTCCCTCCCTCCTTCCCTCCCTCCATGTTGTGGGTGGAATCCTGATTCAGTTAATTTGTACTTTGTTCTAACTCAGGCTATATTTATGGTAGCGTGGCCTTCCATATTCTTATATTCTGTGCTATTCAGAGCAGAAACGGATGGTCTTTTTCACCAGTTCAAATCAGTTTATTATAGCCATAAGGCCAGATGCCATAAAATAAGCAGTAGTGTAACTGTTATATATATAAACAATAGTATACGAAAAAGGGATGCACACATAAATGTCCAAACTCAGTTCATGGGCCAATGTACTGTACAGATGGTAGCATGAAACTGGGCAGCTCGGAAGGATATTTTTAAGTCCTTGTCTGAAAGAAATAACAGGAAGTAGAAATCCTACTTCCTGCCTGGAGATTTCTTCAGGATCAGATAAATGAAGGTCTGATAGAGTTCTCATATAAAGAACAGCATAGTAATATGTGGTTTAGGGTTTCTATTGAACTTAAGTGAAAGAGGCAGATATTTCTCTCTCTGGGCACAATGAGAATATATCTGCTGAAAAAAAACTTCTCATTGATGAAAGGAAGGGCATCCGGCCAGTAAACATTCAGCTCCATTCAGTTATCCAGACTCCACCTCACAAGGGATTATGGGCTTGTTAAAAGATGATGATTGAGCTTAAGTGAAAGCTTTATAAGTAGTCCTTGCTTAATGATTGTAGATACTTTCACTTAATGACCTGTTGCTTAGCAATCATTCAATGTTCTGACAGACCTCTCCAGAGCTACTTATATCCCAGTTCCAGAGTTTCAATGGCTATCCTTCCTCCATAGACACATGGTCACATTTGGCATGCTTAGTAACCAACTTACGTGACTATTTGGAGTCCTCTTCAGTCATGCAACCATGATTTTTGGCAGATTTTATTTCTGGTTTTCAGGAAAAACAAAAACAAACAAACAAACAAACCACCAATTGAAATAAATGGGTTTGCTTAATGACTGCGGTATTTGCTTAACAAGTTGCAGTTTTGCTTAACTTTCTCTGCGAAAAAGGCTGTAATATACAGGTTGCAACCGCGCTTAAGGACTGTATTGACTTAGGATCATCATTCTGGGTTCAACTGTGGTTGCAAGTCGAGGACTATTTCAAAATTGGGATGGATGACAAATAAGAGGTCGCGGCAAAAAAAAAAAAAAAAAAAGGCTGTTCTCCAAAGTATTGAAAAAAACACCTAAGGACATCTTCTCGCTGTCCAGGGTACTGAAACATCCCCTTGGAATGTTTTATGTACCAAGTCTTGTGGGACCTTAAAGGAACTTTTTTTCTTCCCTTAATTACATGGGCTGGTTGTTGAGGGTTTTTTTTTTTAAAAAGACTCTAAGAGAACTCTATTTGCATTCTTTAAACCTTCCCTAATTTCCCCTCTTAAATAGGGAAGTTACCATTTGGAAGAAGGTATTAATTTCTACCATCTGTATATTAAAAATACATTTGGTTTGTATCCCTAACTCATAAGGATATCTGCATCAGTCCTGGCAGATTTTTAAAATGTCTCCATTTGGCATGTCAGCTTTTCCCCCCCAAAGACTTTAATGACAAACTCTTGTTTTGCTTCTGCCAAATATCTTTGCCATGGTCTTGGGAGTTGGAGACCAATCATTTTCCTATTTCTGTCAAACAATTTACTTGAAAATATCCATTTTAGTCACCTGCAAGCTGTACTTGATCTGAGGGAGTTTTGGCCTTTCCCCCGCTAGGTCGATTGTATTTATGCATTTATTGTGCAGGTTCCTTTTGTTCTCTTTCAACCCTAGCAATAAATTATCTAACTATGCCATAGGGAAAGTCAGCTAGATCTTAAATGAAGTGGGTGAAGAGAATGTAAATCTCAGATTGACTGCTTCAGCTTTTCCCTCGAGTTATGTCCATTCTTCAGAAAGGAAGAGGCTCTCCAAACCCATCTCATAATATCAGTCAATGAGACACAATGCACGATGTGTCCAAAATCAAGTACAAGAAGCCAGAAGCCAACGATCAGTTTTGAGATGCAAAACTGGCGAAAAAGCAAGAAACTCTTCATTCAATTCCATGGGAATCTTAAAATGAGGAATGCTGGTGTCGTTTCCTACTGACAAGCACAATTGGGCCCATTTTTATTTTTTTTTGCTAAGCAAAATAGTTAATGAGTTTTGCCCATTTTATCACCCTCCTTGCCGTAGTTGTTAAGTAAATCGTTGCAGTTAAATTAATTAACACAGTTGTTACGTGAATCTGGCTTCCCTCACTGACTTCACTTATCAGAATGTTGCCAAAAAGGGATCACATGACCCCAGGACACTGCAACCATCATAAATACACACTTAGTTGCCAAGCATCCAAATTCTGATCAGGTGACCAAGAGAATGCTTCAACAGTTTTAAGGGCGAAAAACAGTCACATGTCACAGCATGGCTGGCTGGGGAAGTCTGGGAGTTGAAGATCAAGTTTCCAAGGTTACAGATTTACAGAGTTGGAAGGGACCTTGTAGGTCATCTAGTCCAACCCTCTGCCCAAGCGGGAGACCCTACACCATTTCTGACAATTGGCATTCCAGTCTCTTGTTGAAAGCCTCCAGAGATGAAACTCCCACAACTTCTGAAGGCAACTTCTGTTCCATGGGTTGATTGTGAAGAAACCATGGATAAACTCTCCCAGTGAAGTCCTTTTACACAAAGGCTAAGGTTTTAAAACTTATTAATATCGAGAGTGCCCTACCATCCTCTTAAAAGAAGGGCTGCCAAGAGGCATGTGGTGTTAGCAAGTGGTGGTGCCAGGTGGTGGCGGCAGTGTTTATCACTTTTTTTTTAATTGAGATCATCAAGAGGGCAGGAGGAAAATGCATTGACATTTTCTACCCTTGGAGGTGTAGATATGCTCATAAGGCTTGCAATGACTGTATATTTTTAACTGTGCAGTATGAAAATTGAACCGGTGAAAACCAGCAATGGGCTGGCGAGGTTTTGAGAAGTGAGGGGGTTGTGGGTTTCAAAAATGGGAAGCCCCTTCCGTCGTGCTTTAGATGGTCCTGGATTAGCCTTAGGATTTAATGCAATTTATAATAATATGATAAGAAGAAGTTATAGTGTTCCAATATCTCAGGGGCTGCCACAAAGAAGAGGGAGCGAAGCTGTTCTCCAAAGCACCTGAAGGCAAGAGAAGAAAAAATGGGAATTAATCAAGTACAGAAGCAATAGAACTAAGGACAATTAATCAGTGGAACAATTTGCCTCCAGAAGTTGTGAATGCTCTAAGACTGGAAGTTTTTAAGATGAGATTGGTTAACCATTTGTCTGAAATGCTATAGGGTTTCCTGTTTAAGCAGGGGGTTGGACTAGAAGACCTCCAAGGTCCCTTTCCACTCTGTTATTCTATAGATTCTATGGTTCTTAATTTCACCCACAGCAGATATACTCCATACATGCATTCTGCTGGGCAGGTAGTCCTCGACTTACAGCCACAATGGAGTCCAAATTTTCTGTTGTTCATGGGGGAAGCCAGTCAATGGGAGAAACCAGATTCACTTAATGACTGCCTGGTTCACTTAACAACTGCAATGTTTCACTTAACTGTGGCAAAAAAAAAATTGGGCTCGACTCACTTAATATCTCCCTTGCTTAGCAATGGAAATTCTGTTTCCAATTGACATCGTAAGTCAAGGACCACCTGTAATATTTTTCTTGGAGGTCTCAACAGGAAAGAAAGAATCCATTGATTGGGTTTTGCTGTTGCTGTTGGTTGGCTGGAGAGAGTTAACTTCTTCTTCTTGTGCCCTATCCGTCATCGGACGATCATGTTGGTGATCATGTTGGCGACCCTATTTTGATCACTAGCCGCACGGAAAAGCGCTGCTGAGTTTTGTCCAAACTGGTCCCTTAGATTTTGAAGCCATGAAGTCCTTCTTCTGCCTGGGCCTCGTTTGCTTTCTGTCTTTCCCTGGAGGATTATAGTGAAGGATGCTGTATTTTTCCAGGTGTCGCTTCACAGGTGCAAAATATTCTAGGCTGAAGAGTTAGCTTAGAAACATGTATGACTGGGTCTGTAAGGGGTTAAAAATGAACCCCTTTGTGGCATTACTGTAACATACTAACACACACACACACACACACACACCCATGAGTCAGTTAAGCATATGGTGGGCAGAGAGCGGGTGACCTTGCCTCACTTCATTGGCTGCCACAACATGGAATGAATGAAGCCCGGGTGATGTAATGCCAGATGTCTCCCCACGAGTCTGGTTACAAAGGAGAGATGGAAAACGCATAGCGAATGGCTCTTCATCTGAGTAACGCTGCAGACTTCTATTCTGTACGGCCTTTATTCATTCTCCCGCTGTATTCTCAGACTGTTCTCCAAGGAACGTTCTCATGAAGTATACAGCCCCCACTGCTATCACCACGACTGATTTCCACTCCTGCTTTTCTACCTGAAGAGGACATCAGTGCGGTAAATGAAGCCTCCACGAAGGAAAAGAAAATGTTGAAACCTACCAGAATATTATAATGATGAAAAGTATGTTCCATTCAGAATAATGATAACAGAATAACAGAGTTGGAAGGGACCTTAGAGGTCTTCTAGTCCAGCCCACTATTTAGGCAGGAGACCCTATACCAGGGGTCTCCAACCTTGGCTCCTGGAAGCCTGGCGGACTTCAACTCCCAGAGTTCCACAGCCAGCAAAGCTGGCTGTGGAATTCTGGGAGTTGAAGTCCGCCAGGCTTCCAGGAGCCAAGGTTGGAGACCCCTGCCCTATACCATTTCAGACAAATAGCTGACCAGTCTCTTCTTAAATGCCTTCCAGTGATGGAGCGTGCACAACTTCTGGAGGCCAGCCAGTCTGTTGGTTAATTGTTCTTAATGTTAGGAAGTTTCTGCCTCAAGTTGCTTCTCTCCTTTCTTTCTTCTCTCCCCCAAACTCCGCCAGAAATGAGTCTTTGTGAGACTTGTTGCGTTGGTGCAGCCTCTTGGAGCAGGAGGCCTTGCAGGGTCCCAAAGACTCATTTCTGGTGGAGTTTTGGGGAGAGAAAGAAAGACTTCTGCTGCTTTCCTTGCATGCAGCCAAAAGCCAAAGGAGAAGAAAGAAGAGGAAAGAAGCAGCCCGGGGGCCAGGCCAGGTGCAGAGGGTGAGTGGGGCAAGTTCCCCCACCCTCTGCCCTTCCACCCCCTCCCCTCACTACCTCATGTTGTTCGCAATGCAAGCCATGCAAGCCTTGTGTTCCCGCAGGCCATCTGGGCGGTGTTCCTGCGCAGCCTGGATTAATTGTTTTGGGAGGTGCTTTGGTGGGGTCACATTTTTCTGTGGACCACCAAAATTTTCTTGCGGACTGGTGGGCGACCACTGATCTAAGGGGCTGCCCCAAAGAAGCCAACCTATTCCCCAAAGCCCCTGAGGGCAGGACAAGAAGCAACGGATGGAAACTCATCAAGGAGAGAAGTAACTTAGAACGAAGGAGAAATTTCTTAACAATGAGAACAAATGGAAAGACTTATCTTCAAAAGACTTAAAAAACTGGAGGTTTTTAAGAAGAGATTGGACAGCCATTGGTCTGACGTGGTATAGGGTTTCCTGCCTAAGCAGGGGGTTGGACTAGAAGACCTCCAAGGTCCCTTCCAACTCTGTTAGTCTGTTATCATTATTCTGAATGGAACATACTTTTCATCCTTATAATATTCTGGTAAGTTTCAACGTTTTTCTTTTCCTTCGTGGAGGCTTCATTTACCGCACTGATGTTCTCTTCAGGTAGAAAAGCAGGGGTGGAAATCCATCGTGGTGATAGCAGTGGTCCCTTCCAACCCTCTTATTCTGTGACGTGCCAAACGGATGGCCCCCTCCTCTCTTTTCCTCTCCCCACCTCACCCCATCTATAAAAACCGAGTCTCCAAACGCCCCACTCTCTGTCCCTGCAGCAAAGGGAAACGGACCCGTCTCCCAGCCTACGAGAGCCCCCTTGCTGGGAGCGCATTATGCATCCACTGCCAACGGGCGGCAAGTGGCGTAGGAGGCTGCGAGCCCCTAATTGGCACCTTTCCTTTGAATGGCAGAGCCCAAAGCTTTTCCCCTGGGAGGGCGAGGCTCTGTTCAAATCAGCGGGAAGACATCGTGGGCAGCAGTTCACATGGCACACAGCCTCTTTGGTTGCCCTACCAGACCGTTCACGCCCCATGAGCTGCTGATGCCCTCCCACCCACCCAGATTAAAAATGGAGGCAGCCGTTCTTCAGAAGCGATGGACAGGTTAGATAGAACTTTGGGCTGTTCCATTCCAAACTGCTGCGGAAAAGGGGGGGGGAAGGGAGGAAAATATATTTCTAAATGTTTTCCCCTCCACTTCTGTTCCGAGCAGTGGAAACGTAGCAAATGTTGATCTTTGACAGTTTGTTCAGTATCGAAGTTCGAAGTTACAACTGCAGTGAAAAATGTGACTGATGACCATGCTTCACAGTTACGACCATTACAGCATCCCCAGGGTACCACGTGATTTACATTCAGATAGCTATAGCAATAGCACTTAAGATTTATATACCACTTTACCAGAGTCAGCCTCTTGCTCCCAACAATCTGGGGCCTCATTTTTACCCACCTCAGAAGGATGGAAGGCTGAGTCAACTTTCAACTGGTCAGCATCAAACTCCTGGCAGTGGGCAGAATTAGCCTGCAATACTGCATTCTAACCTCTGAACCACCATGGCCTTTCTTTCTTTCTTTCTTTCTTTCTTTCTTTCTTTCTTTCTTTCTTTCTTTCTTTCTTTCTTTCTTTCTTTCTTCCTTTCTTCCTTCCTTCCTTTCTTTCTTTCTTTCTTTCTTTCTTTCTTTCTTTCTTTCTTTCTTTCCTTCTTTCTTTCCTTTCTTTCTCTCTTCCTTCCTTCCTTTCCAGTCAGCAACAGCCCTTAGACTTCTATACTGCTTCACAGTGCTTTATAGCTCTGTTAGAGCAGTTTACAGAATCAGCATCTCACCCCCAAATCCAGGTCATTATTTTACCCACCTCAGAAGGATGGAAGGCTGCGTCAACTTTCAATTGGTCAGGATCAAACTCCTGGCAGTGGGCAGAGTTAGCCTGCAATACTGCATTCTAACCTCTGAACCACCATGGCCTGCCTTTCTTTCTTTCTTTCTTTCTTTCTTTCTTTCTTTCTTTCTTTCTTTCTTTCTTTCTTTCTTTCTTTCTTTCTTTCTTTCTTTCTTTCCTTTCTTTCTCTCTTCCTTCCTTCCTTTCCAGTTAGCAACAGTCCTTAGACTTCTATACTGCTTCACAGTGCTTTATAGCTCTGTTAGAGCAGTTTACAGAATCAGCATCTCACCCCCAAATCCAGGTCATTATTTTACCCACCTCAGAAGGATGGAAGGCTGAGTCAACTTTCAATTGGTCAGGATCAAACTCCTGGCAGTGGGCAGAGTTAGCCTGCAATACTGCATTCTAACCTCTGCACCACCATGGCCTTTCTTTCTTTCTTTCTTTCTTTCTTTCTTTCTTTCTTTCTTTCTTTCTTTCTTTCTTTCTTTCTTTCTTTCTTTCTTTCTTTCTTTCTTTCTCTCTTCCTTCCTTTCTTTCCAGTCAGCAACAGCCCTTAGACTTCTATACTGCTTCACAGTGCTTTATAGCTCTGTTAGAGCAGTTTACAGAATCAGCATCTCACCCCCAAATCCAGGTCATTATTTTACCCACCTTGGAAGGATGGAAGGCTGAGTCAACCTTGAGCCAGTCAGGATTGAATCCAAAACTATACTGCTTTGAAAAAGAAAAAAAGTTGAGGTTCGATATTAATGCTTTATTCTACTCCAACAAAATTGGAAGTCAATGGTTTTTTTCTTTTCTTCCTCCCTCCCTCCTTCACTTTCCTTTTCCCCTTTTCCTCCCCACTGTGTCCTATTATTTGCTTTCATACTTTTGTATTTTATTCTATAACCTAATTAAAAAAACATTTTAAAAAAAAATGAACTCGAGACTGTGGGCTGAGTCAGCATGCAATACCACATTCTAGCCACTGTGCTACCACGGCTCCTAATGCAACATGCAATCAACTGCAGCAATAGCAATAGCACTTAGACTTATATGCCACTTCACACTGCTTCACAGCCCTCTAAGCAGTTTACTCTTGCCCCTCAACCATCTAGTTCTCATTTTACTGACCTCGGAAGAATGGGAGGCTGAGTCAACCTTGAGCCAGTGATAATTGAACCCCTGGTAGCCAGCAGAATTAGCCTGCAATACTGCATTCTAACCACTGTGCCCCCACAGCTCAGCAAAAGCCACCAGATGCTTCACAACTGGTTCATATTTATGATGATGGTGAGGTCCCAGAATCACATGGCAAAACTTTTGTGACTTTCTGACAAGCAAAGTCAAAGGGGAAAGCCAGATTCACATAACGACCGTGTTACTAATTTAACAACTGCAGGGATTCACTGAATTGTTAAAACGGGACAAAACTCACTTAACAAATTTCTCAGCCAAATAAATTCTGGACTCAATTGTGGCCATGAGTCCAGGACTCCCTGTACAGATGAAGCTAGTGCATACCTTAAGAATGCACCTGTGGCATGGCAGCATCTATCCAGCAGGTGGTTGCCTTCTATTTCCCAAGCATATCATAAAAATCCGTGGTGGGGAGGTGAGTCCATCTGGAAATGCCTATTTTGAGAATGGCGCCGCAAAAAAATAGAAAAAGTGATTAGCGCTGAAATGAGGACACATTTTTCTCTGTGCAGTTTTTTTTTCCCCTGTTCCTGGGGGAAGGAAACAGACTTAGGAGTGACTACCTGGGCAAACAGGTTGCTGAGGAGAGAGAGCTGGTCCGTCATTCCTCTTCCTTAAGAGCTTATAAGGCTGTGAATTTCCTTCATGGATGGACGTGGAAGTTTTGACCTCACTGCTTTTTGGATGCTGAGAATAAATGCGCAGTCCACAGGATTTTAAAAAATCTGCACATTTTTTTTCCACCAAGTCTGATAAAATTGGGTGCAGCAGCTCCATTTCCGGTGACCCAAGAATGCAGTTTTCTTGGTAATGGTACTTGAAGGAAATCCACCACCACCACCCAGAAAAAAAAAAAAAAAAACTTCTCAGGATAGTAGTACATACACCATTTGGGATTGCCTAGTTCCCTCCTACTGCAATCCAAGCCAGTCCTGTCTCATACCAGAAGACAGCTATCAAAACTCTAATCCATCTCTTTGTTAGGTTAGACATGCCTAGTTTCCTTAACTGTTCATCATCATACAGTTTAGCCTCCAGATTCCTTATCATCTTGGTTGATCTTGTCTGCTATCTTTCTAGAGTCTCAGCATTATTTTTGCATCATAGTACTAGCAATTAAACCAGTGATGGCTAACCTTTTCAGCTTGGTGTGTTGAAAATCAGGAAAAAGTGTAGCCTTCCTCGGGTCGTATGTCACTTCAAGAAATATCAATAATTTAGTTTATGACGGACTGGGCTGGGGTGATCACACAGGGCTGTGAAACTCGTCTCCCTGGTCTCAGGGCTGCAGGTGCAGGATGTGGGGATCGGAAGGCCACCTTACAGGGCTGTGAACCTCTCCTTTCCTCCTGTAGCGTTCCTGAGGTAATGAAACTGTCAAACCTCAGTTTATGGCAGTTAAAACTGGTTCTCTGCTGCTAAGATCTTGCGGCAAAGGTGACACCACGCCTCCATGCAACAATCAGGGAGCAGGGATTGGAGCAGAGCACAGGCAGCCTCTAAATGTGCAGGTTTTCCCCACACCAACAGGCATGTCAGTCAAAGTGCCTCGGCATGTCACGAGTGACACACGTGTCATAGGTTAGCCATCACTGACTTAGACTTATATACTGCTTTATAGTGCTTCACAGCCCTCTCTAAGCAGTTGACAGAGTCAGCCTCTTGCCCCCAACAATCTGGCTCCTCATTTTACTGACCTCCAAAGGATGGAGGATGAGTCAACCTTGAGCCGGTGAGAATCAAATTGCTGGCAGTTGGCAGAGTTAGCCTGCAATACTGCATTTTAACCACTGTTCACCAAGGAAGGAAGGAAGGAAGGAAGGAAGGAAGGAAGGAAGGAAGGGCAATAGCACTTAGACTTATATATCACTTTACAGATTTTTCCAGCCCTCTCTAAGTGATTTACAGAGCTTGTTGCCTCCCAACAATCACGGTCCTCATTTTACTGACCTTGGAAGGATGGAAGGATGAGTCAACCTTGAGCTGGTTGGGATCGAACTTTTGGCAGTGAGCCATGAATTCGGCCTGCAGTACTGCATTCTAACACCACGGCTCTTGTAGTAACCAGAACTGGATGCAACATTCCAATATCGTCTCACCAGTGCGACATAAAACTTAGCTTCTAAAGCAGAGGTCTCATTCTTGCGGCCCGTGGGCCAATTGCGGCCCGCAGGATGATATCCTGTGGCCCCCACCGTGATATGAAAGTATAATATTAGTGTATAATATAAATATAAAGTATAATATAAAGTATAATATTATGCGGCCCAGCCTCACCCAGACTCTGCCTCCAGCGGCCCCCAGGTAAATTGTGTTGGAGACCCCTGTTCTAAACACAGCCAAGTCCTTTGCTCTAAAGCAGGAATGCCCAACTTTGGCAGCTTGAAGACTTGTGAACTTCAACTCTCAGAAGTGGCTGGGGAATTCTGGGAATTGAAGTCCACAAGTTGGCTGTCGGGGTTCTGACAGACGCCCTAATTAATTCACGAGCCTCGAGCCAAGCTTTCAGAAGAAATTCAGAAGAAATTTTCAGCAGAAATTTTTCAGAAGAAAATTTATTAGCAGCAACCTGTCGGCCCTTTTCCCAAGTGCAGTCGAGGTTGGATACTCCTGCTCTGGACTAAAAGCTAGACACTCAAGCAGAGCTGGACTTGTTTCAAGTATTGGGAAAGAATGAGGACCCACCGGGGGGGGGAAGGATTATAGGTAGTCCTCAACTTACAGCCAGAACCAGTATCAGAATTTCCATCGCTAAGCAATGTGGTTGTTCAGTGATTGTGTCCGATTTTAAGACATATCCCCTCCCCCTCCCCATGGTGGTAAAGCGAATCATTGCAGTTGCTAAGTGAATCATGTAGGTTTTAATGAACTGGGCTTCCCTTGTTGGCTTTGCTTGCCGGAGTCTGGTTGGGAAGGTTGCAGATGGTGGTCATGTGACCCCCTTATAAATTCATGTTATTTGCCAAGGGCCCAAAGTTTGATCATATGATCTTGGGGATTGCTGTAACTGTCATAAGTGTGAGGACTGGCTCTGAGTCACTTAGTCCAGGGCTGTTGTGACTTCAAAGGGTTGCTAAGTGAATGGCTGTAAATCAAGGACCACTTGTACATCCAGACCTCTCCTAGCTATCCAGAAAAGAATGCAGATTAAATAATATGTTATTTAATAGAACAGAATAACCAAGTTGGAAGGGACCTTGGAGGTCTTCTAGTCCAGACCCATGCTCAAGCAAGAGATCCTATATAATTTCAGATAAGTGGCTTATCCAGTCTCTTCTTAAAAACCTCCAGTGTTGAAGCACCCATAATTTCTGGAGGCCAGCTGTTCCACTGGTTGATTGTTCTCACCGTTAGGAAATTTCTCCTTCGCTCTAGGTTGCTCTCTCCTTGATCAGTTTCCATCCTTTGCTTCTTCTTCTGCCCTCAGTTGCTTGACTCCCTCTTCTTTGGGGCAGCCCCTCAAACAGTGGAATACTCCTATTATGTCCCCCCCCCCCTTATGTCCTTCTTTTTACTAGACTAGATAGAGCCCAATTCCTGCAACCGTTCTTTGTGTGCTTCGGGAGAAACGGACGCCTGCTCTTTTGCTCCGATTTAAAATGGCTGCAGAATCCAGATCTTTCCTCTGTCACAGCTGTGACCGTGGTTTGAAATCTGGGATACAAAGCTTTTAAGTGCGGATAATTCTCTCCCTCTTCCACCACCACCTTCGGAAAAGAAATAGCTCTGTCTCTGAAATGCTTTCCCTTCCTGCTGGCTCATCCTCTGAATTAAAGGAAGGCTCAGGCAGGGTCTATTTGTTGGCAGCAAGAAAAACAGCATGTTTGTCAAATGCGTGGAACGGAGAGGATATTTCTCCAAGCCAGCCATCTGCATTGGCACGTGATCGCAGGAAGCTCACAGACCGCAGGATCCAAGCCTGGCTTCAGTGTGTCTCAGCCGGAGTCCCTGGAGAGGAGAAACCGGCTCTCTGGTTGCTCTCAAGTTTGGCCTGGTGTATGCCTGAGATAAATTGGATGTGACACACATATTGTGCGTGCAGAACATTTCCAGGCTGGGTGGAAAGCTTGACCTGACACATGGAAGGACCTTAAAGGGGACATCAATCCTTAAGTGGCATATTTAAAGGGAAGGAAACTATCCAAATCCTAGTCGGGAGGACCCCAGCGGGTCAAGAAGGCAACGTGGTGGCCAGCTGTTCAACCAGCTGTTAGAGCTGAGCTTCAAATAGCAGATTTATCCTGGCATTGAGCCAATGCTAGAAATTCTGCCTGTTTCCCTCCCTACGAGGTCACTTTCGGTCCGGTGAAGCAGCCCTTGCTTTGGAAACGTTTCCAGAGGGGGGGGGGGGGAAAATCAGGTTTGATGAAAGTTTCTTGGGAAGGAAGGAAATATTTTTAGTTTTCTCGTATTGGGTGGAAGCTTGTGAAAAAGAGACCTGATCTAGAAATAAGGAGATTCTTTTTTTTAATTGGGGAGAACAATTAACCAACGGAATTGCTTGCCTTTTGGAGTTGCGGATGCTCCATCACTGGAGGTTTTTAAAAAATAGATGACAACCATTTGACTGGAAACTTATAAAGTCTTATGAAGGTTGGATTAAAAGACCTCTGAGGTCCCCAAGTATTTCTTCCTAAATATTTAAAATCATTAGCTTCCTGCAGGAATGGGGAGGGCTCCTCTTCAACTGCAGATTTGATCCTTTTCCTATTCTTTTTTAGAAATACGACATTCCACTCAACACAATAGTTGAGGCTTAAATTACCTGGTTTTTCAGTGGTATTGATCGAAGGTTCTTGAAAAATCCAATATACCTTTTAGCTCAACAATAGATTATCCAGAGAGGAGGCTAATCTTTGTGAAATGTGACAGGGTGTGGAAATAAGAGCACACACGCGCTCATCAGAAAGTAGGCAACGTATGCATATTTGCTCAATGCAGCATGTGAGTTTTACGGGTTATAGCAAGTGGCTCTTAGCTGACCTTGGCTCATCTTCAAATAGCTTAGTAGGGTTAGACTTAGAGAGGAACTGTCTAGAATTTCCAGGAGTAGCTGAACTGGGAAGTTAAATAAAATCCCAGAATAAGATCATCGCAACCCGTTTCCAATTTGTTACCATGAAAATCACATGGACCTCGAGCTAAGCAGGGCGTAGACCAAAGTTGGCAACTTTGAATGTATGAAGTCCATACATCCAAAGTTGGTTGGGAATTCTGGGAGTTGAAGTTCACATGTCCTAGAGTTGCTAAGATTGAGAAACACTGGCTTAAGCCCTTAACGGAGATGTTAAGAAACCAAAGGGCTACAGGCCAGACTGGGAAATGGGAAAAATATTCCATATTAAAGCTGAGAAACTAGAATACTAAATGCACCTGCCTAGGAGCCCAGCTTATCTCAAAGACACCTTCTTCTACTTAAATGCACTTGCCTATGAATCCAGTCCTAGCTAGACTCCTAAGCAGGTACATTTCATTTTCTATACCTGCTAATGACAAGTTAGCCTCCACCCACCTCCACCTACCCATTGTTATCTTCAATCTGGAAATACATCCCAGGTTGACTATCCTTCAGAGCAGGGATCGCCAAACTTTTGGATCCCAGGGACCACCAAACTCATAATTTTAAATCCCGCGGACCAGAGACCCTGGGAAAATTCCAAAAAAAGTCTGCAGGAAAATTCCCCAGCCCGTTTTCCTACTGATTGATCACTCTTTATTTGGGATTGCAGGATACCGTCTCCAGCTCTGTTCTCAGGGGGAGAGAGACAGAGAGAGACTTCTGGCTTCACGCAAAGAAAGCAGTAGAAGCAGCAGAAGTCTTTCTTTCTCTCCCCCAAACTCTGCCAGATATTAGTCTTTGTGCGACTTGTCACACTGGCACGGCCTCTTGGAGCAGGATGCCTTGCAGGTCCCAAAGACTGATGGAGTTTGAGGGGGAGAGAAAGAAAGACTTCGGCTGCTTTCCTTGTGTGCGGCCCAAAGCAGAAGAAGAAAGAAGCGGAAAGAAGCAGCCTGGTGGCCAGGCCAGGCGCATGGGGTGAGTGGAGTAAGTTCCCCCCCTCCGCCCTTTCCCCCCTCCCCTCACTACCTCGTGTTGTTCACAGTGCAAGCCATGCAAGCCTTGTTTTCCTGCACAGCCTGGATTAATTGCTTTGGGGGTGACATTTCTCTGCAGACCACCAACATTTTCTTGCAGACCACCAGTGGTCCCCATCCCACTGGTTGGTGACCACTGTTTCAGAGGTTGCTCAGATAAACATTATCAAGACAGGCTACCATAACAGAATTGTTATGTGTGATTACAAGTGTGATTGTGTTTTTTCTCTTCTCCCTCTTACATCTCCATAGGACATAAAGGAACCAGGCCAAATCTCTTCCAAATACTAGCTCCCCCCCTGCCACCGCCCAGGGCTCAGTAAATACTTCTGGACATTTTAATTATTATTATTATTACTATTGTTGTTGTTATCCGCTTCTGAAAATTTCCTTCAAGGCATAGCTCCAGCAAATGGTAGCAGAAGCTCGTAGGATTTTGCTGCCAGCTATTTGCAGTCGCAGCTTGGAAGTGTTTGGGGTCAGGATGATTAAACTACTGAGCTACTTTGTAAAAGTTTGACGCTCTTTGGAAGTGTGTGGGCTTGCCAAAAAGTATATATATCAAGAATCCTTTCACTGCAATCCAGGGTATTGCAATGAAAATGATGTGGGGAAACTCACCAGAATGGCCTGTTTATAAAAAGTTTGTAGCAACACAACCCCCGCCCCCCCCAAAAAAAAACATTAAAAGCAAAAATCTGGCATGGCTGGGGAATTCTGGGAATTGAAATCCACACATCTTAAAAGTTGCTGAGATTGAGAAACTGTGAGTTATAGGACAAGTGTGAAAGGTGAGAGGGAACATTTTTAGGGGACAAAGAAAAAGAAAAGGCACTGTTTGGGAAACAAGTGCCTCATAATGTCAAGAGAACCTGTGGTAAAATAGACAGGGGAATCCACAAGGGAACCAAAAAAGTCAACGGTTTGGTCATGACACTTTTAAAACGATGTCACTGCTACCTTGACACACAGAACACAAAACCCCTTGCGTAGAGGCTGTTTGTGGAAGATGTCTGAGATAAACTGCCCATAAAATGCACCTATTGTATGAAGCAGAAATTATCCGTGATTTATTTTGCTAGCGCATAAAGGCTGTATGGGGAGATGACATATTGTGCTGGAATATGCAAATCAAGGCAGGGGGAATGCACATAAAATCCAGGCAGCCCACTGTTTCATGTTGTCCTTTCTGACTTGCAGCTCAAGACTCCGTGAACTCTGTGTGTAAATCAAAGTAATCTAAGGTTTGTTTTCCTATTTATTGAAAAAAAAACCTGGTGCCTGTTTTTCCACACCTTACTCGTCTTAAACTGCAAAGCAAACACTTTACAGCTTAGCATGGTGAGGGACTCCAGCTAAACTTCCACCCACAAAGAGTTCATGAATTAACTACGTGGGGATCAATAATTCAGGAACAGTCCTTTTCACCCCACAGGGACAAGACTTGTAGTCAGTTCTGCTCTTTTTGCTCTGCATTCTTGCTCTGCTGGCCCCAAGGAGGGCTGCTTTTTCATTTAGATGGTCAAACACCGAATGGTTCCACTTTTGGTTCATTACAGATTTTAAAAGGTAGCAATTTCATGAGTTGGAGACTTGGTAGACTATGGTCCCTTCATGTTGTGCTCTTAGCATTAATATGAAACTGCATTTGGTTTTTGTGGGGTTGTTGTTGGTGGTGTTTTTTTTTTGCAATTTCCCAGGGAAGGATTCTTCTGAAAATGGTTAAGTTCAGGATATTGATAAGTTGAAATGATGAGACATGTAGCTACCTGTGTAATGGATCACACAATTAAAGGAGGAAGGGAGGAGAGTCTGCGCAAGAGAATTGGGGTTTCCCAGGGAGGAGGCAGCTCATTCCAGAGAGGGGCCCAAAACAAGAGATTGCACAGTGCTAAACTGCATGGAGGGGGCAGGAAAAGGTTCAGGGTAACCACACCTAGAACTTCCCAGGTACTTCTGATAGCTTTAGTCTGGCAAGATTCTGTCTATAAAAGCTTTAAAGGCAAAGTTTTCATGTGTCTAGTCCTACTCTAGGGGGCATTGTTCATCTCCATTTCCTAGCTGAAGGAGCCAGTATTGTCCAAAACACTTCTGTGGTTACGTGATCAGCAAGATTGTACACCAAGGTATATAAAAGACTGTTCCTTCCCACCAAAGTTTATTTACTCACATTTGCATGCTTTCAAACTGCTAGGATGGCAGAAGAGGTTCAAGGTAGCCTCACCTTAGAATCTCCCAGGGTATATCTATTGGGTTAGATGGTTACTGCTTTAGTCTGGCAAGATTCTGTCTGTTGGGCTCAAACCAATAAAAATATTGGACTTGATTGGATTCTACGGTGTTGTCTTTGGACTTGGGTTTGACATTGAATGCCTCTATTTGTTGTGTTCCAGAGCAATCTTGGAAGATGTCGAACCTTGGCAACAGCGACACCAAGCCCCCATGTCTACCCCGGAATGGACTTGTTAAACTCCCCACCCAGGCCAATGGACTCGGCTCCGCGAGCATCACCAAAGGGACCCCAGCGATGAAAAACCGCTTGTGCCAGTCTTCCGTGCCTGCAATCATCAGCCCAGCCTTAATGAATCACAGTGACTTGTCCATGCCTGGTCTCACTTCACCATTGTCTTTGGCGGCTCTGGCCGGAGGACCTTCAGGCGCCACCGTGGGACTTCCCTCCGATGAGATTTCTCCAGCCAATGGGGACATGCCATCCCTGGAAGACCTCTCTGGCTCCCCCACCAAAAGACACCTGGCCGTGGATGAAAAGATCCTGAACCGTTTGTTTATGTACTTTTCAGCCTGTGAGAAATGTGTCCTGGCCCAGGTGTGCAAAGCGTGGAGGAGGGTCTTGTATCAACCCAAATTTTGGATGGGCCTCACGCCGGTGCTGGACACCAAAGAGCTCTACAATGTCCTGCCCAATGGAGATAAGGAATTTGTCAACCTTCAAGGTTTCGCCATCCGGGGGTTTGATGGTTTCTGCCTCGTGGGGGTTTCCGACTTGGACATCTGTGAGTTCATTGATAATTATGCCCTCTCCAAGAAAGGGGTGAAATCTATGAGCCTTAAGAGATCAACCATCACAGATGCAGGTCTTGAGGTAGGTCGTCTTCTTCTAGGCTGATGGTCTTGTTTTTGTTGTAGAGTTCAGTCTGGCCTCTCTAGGCTGGAGGTAGCTTCTCAACAGTTGTTCCTATTTTGTCTTTTTTTAAAAAATGGGACTAATGAAGAGTGTTATGGAATATAATGGGACTAATGGAGAGTGTTATGGCTATAATCAAAAGAGGCAAGTTGACATCCAGGAGAACCTGATGAAAGTTCCACCTCGTTTTTATGTGGCCTACATGCCATAAGTGTGGGATTGTTGGAGATTTTTCTGCATCGATCCCACTCAGCCAGCCCACTTTAAAGAGGATCAGATAGGTTTGTAGCCCTCTCCACTTTGGAGAAGGGGCCTCTTGGTGGACAATGCCACCGCAACACATACGTAAGGAACACTTTTGTGCCTCCAGGTATCTTTGCATAAATCAGATTTACCTGTGGGCTTCCGCTAGAAGCTACAGTGGAGCACCAGTGTCTTCTCACTACCACAAATGATGAATGTGAATAGCTACCAAAATAGGGGACATTTAACAGCCTTTAATTCAGAGATTCCAGATGGAATATGCACATTATATGAAATTATGGAAATTCTCAGTCATCTAGGTCATGGTCCTGTCCCAAAAGTGCTTTTCCAGAAGACAACTGAACTTTCTGGTTTTTCTTTGAAGATGTTTCACTTCTCATCCAAGAAAGCTTCCTCAGCTCTGACTGGATAGTGGGGAATGAAAGGATTTATACTCCTTGCAGACAGCTGGTCATTTGCGTTATTCAGGTGACCCTGAGGATACAGGCAAACTTCCAAATGGCCTCAACGACCCTCTGAAAGGATGCAAATGACCAGCTGTCTGCAAAGAATATAAATCCTTCCATTCCCCACCATCATGTCAGAGTTGAAGAAGCTTCTTGGATGAGAAAAGGTCTTCAAAGAAAAAAAGGAAGTCCAGCTGCCTCCAGAAAAAAAAGGCACCTTTGGAATTGTATGAAGTTATGTCATATTGTTACTACAAATTGGCTTCCATTACTTTCTGCTTTGTCAACCATGGCTTAGTCTCAAGTGGGAACCTAGCCATTACAGGGTATTCAGCCAATCCCGGTTAATGTCAGCCATGGCTTAGCATGAAGTAGGAACACAGCCAATAAATCTCGCTTCCAATGGCATCTCACTCAGGCAGTATTTTGCAGCTTGAGTCTACATGCATTCATCCCACAGGAAGCCCCGTTTTGTTGTACAAAATTAACACCAGACTAACTGGATCCAACGCTGGTTCTTTTTGTACCCAGTCCTAACTGATAGGTGGCCTTGTTCCCAAAAAGCCACCATTTCCCATCAGAGCAACCCAGGGGTGTCTCCACATGCTGCCTAAACCCCTTTGGAACAGATGTCTTTCTGAGATATTTAAGCAGATGGGCGAAGTTGCTATTTGTGAGCAGTTACAATTACAGCAATTGGAAAAGTTGTCTTTCATCGTTTCCTGACATAGTGACGGAACTAAAATAGAGTGACAGGGAGGGGAAAAAAGGAGCAGCTTAATCTGAAATCATCATATTGCAGATTATTTTGTTCCCAACTGATTAATCAAGCAAATGGCTCTCAATGACTTTACCAATTAAAAGTGTTGGTTTTATACTAGTGGAGACTAAAGCTGTACTGTCTGCTTGAGTGAAAAATGATTCAGCTATAACTGAGAGGAGAGTGCAGATGATTAAACCAGAGGCATTTGGTCTACCAAGCATTTGCAATGATGTCACTTGCTCAAGAGAGGAAAGTGATGGATTTGGTGTTAGCAGCATATGTTTTTTGCATCATTGGCATGATGAAGCACAAAACATCCTTATAGCTTCTTGTGTCTTTCCTCTGAAACAAAACTAGATGTGGAGATGACCAGTCTGAGCCTGAGGGAGGAGTCAAACACATCATCAGTCTCAAGTCCCTTTGATCCCACAAGAGATCTAAGTCCAGCCTGCCTTGAATTCCTTTGGCTTTTATCTACTGCCAATTTCCTTTGTCCGTTAGTAGTTCAGATTCTTATAGAGACCTTAAGTTTGCAATAAATGTTTATATTCATTTGAACTCCCTGGATCTCTTGATTTCCCTGGTGCTACAGTAGTTTAAACCAGGGATATGAACCTTCCCTGACTTATGAAGGAACTTTGGTAAGACAGGAAGATGCCTCAAATTGAAGCATATATTATTTAATCCCGGAACCGGGAAAATTGTGGTCCTCTTGACATTGCCGAGATGCTTCACTCACTGTTGGCCATGTTGAGTGGGGCGACTGGGAGCTCAATTTGATTTAGCCAATGTTCAGAGCATCCCAGTGGAAATTAGCTGAGAATTCTGTGGCACAAAGCTTGGGAAAGAAAACTTGCAGAAGTTGGAAAAATGTCACACTTCTGCTTGGGATATCAGCGATAGGTTTCACTCCACCTTATGAAACTCTATATATCAGGGGCATCAAACTTGATTTCATTGAGGGCCGCATCAGGGTTGTGTTTGACCTGGGGAAGTGGGGGGAGGCATGGCCAGGGGGAGCACGGCCAGCTCGATATCACTCGTGTCAGGAGGCACCTATGGTGGCCCCAGCACTTTGCCAGTGAAAGCAGGCTCCTGGGCTCCGTTTTTGGCTGCAACAGCCTCCTGCAGCCCTCTGCCAGGATGTTAAGCTTGGTTAGTTTGTGGGAGGTTTAATTTGCAGTGTGTTGTACAGATCCATATTCTTCGGTACGACACATTTTGCCAACCTAAAAGTGCAACTGGTTAATTCACCAACCAAGTTGAGGTTGTTGTGTGAACTCAGCCCATGGGTGAATTCCTGCAGTGATTGAATGCAATGAATCTCTTAACAATCAAGGTCAACACGATCATAAAATCAGGTCCAGTCGCATCACTTAGAATTGAAATCCCAGTTGTGGCTGCAAGTTGAGGAGTATCACTGCAGAAAACATGTGAAGTGTGTTGGGTAAAGGCAGTCGGGCTTTTGGCTCTCCCAGGTTTAGGGTGAGTTTTGTGAACTTAGCCTACCTTTAACAGAGCCTTTAACAGAGTTGGAAGGGACCTTGTAGGTCATCTAGTCCAACCCAACTTCTGTTCCATTGGTTGACTGTTCTCACTGTCAGAAAATTTCTCCTTATTTCCAGGTTGAATCTCTCCTGGTTCAATTTCCATCCATTGTTCCTTGTCTGGCCTTCAGGTGCCTTGGAAAATAGCTTGAACCCCCTCCTCCTCTCTGCGGAGCCCCTCAAATATTGGAAGACTGCTATCCTGTCTCCCCTGGTCATTCTCTTCCCTAGACTAGCCAGGCCCAGGCCCTGCAACTGTTCATCCTATGTTTTAGCCTCCAGTCCCCTTAATCATCTTTGTTGCTCTTCTCTGCACTTTTTCTAGAGTCTCAACATCTTTTTAACAGTGTGGTGACCAAAACTGGATGCAGGACTCTCGGTGTGGCCTTTCTAAGGCTTTATGGAGTGGTATTAGTAGTTCCCTTGATCTTGATTGTATCCCTCTGTTCATGCAACTTTCAGGTCATGCTGGAACAGATGCAGGGACTTATGCACCTGGAGCTGTCTGGATGCAACGATTTCACCGAGGCCGGTCTCTGGTCAAGTCTGAATGCCCGCATCTGCTCCCTGAGTGTCAGCGACTGCATTAATGTGGCTGACGATGCCATTGCGGCCATTTCACAGCTGCTGCCCAACTTGACTGAGCTCAACCTTCAAGCCTATCATGTGACGGATACGGCCCTGGCTTACTTCACTGCCAAGCAAGGTTACACCACCCACACTCTCCGCCTGAACTCCTGCTGGGAAATCACGAACCATGGTGTGGTGAACATGGTGCACAGCCTCCCCAATCTGAGCGTGCTCAGCCTCTCTGGCTGCTCAAAGGTGACGGACGATGGCGTGGAGTTGGTAGCAGAGAACCTCCGCAAGCTTCGGAGCTTGGACCTGTCGTGGTGCCCTCGGATCACAGATATGGCTCTTGAGTACATCGCTTGTGACCTCCACAAGTTGGAAGAGCTGGTGCTGGATAGGTAAGGTGGACCCTGAATCCTCCCGATTCCTTTTCCAGGTGACAAGATTGGGGCCTAAAATAAGATGCCACAGGGAATTAGGTACACAAGGGAATAGAAATGTTTGCACAGCTTGGGGTTATCCCTTTGATGGTCTTCAGCTGACAGAGCCAAAAAAAGCCACAGAGCAGAATCTACAAAGGACACCATCCAAAGAGGCAAAGGGACACTGAGCCTCGGTGGCGCAGTGGTTAGAGTGCAGTACTGCAGACTATTTCTGCTGACTGCAATTTGGCCGTTCGAATCTCACCAGGCTCAAAGTTGACTCCGCCTTCTATCCATACCTGAGGTGGGTAACATGAGGACCCAGATTGTTGGTGCCAATAGGTTGACTCTATAAACCGCTTAAAGAGGGTTTTTAACTTTACAGTTGTCCATCTTCATTTCTCTGGCAGGTGTGTACGGATAACAGACACTGGGCTCAGTTACTTGTCCACCATGTCCTCGCTTAGGAACTTATATCTCCGCTGGTGCTGCCAGGTAAGTCAAAGGGAGCTGGGAGTCTCTCTTTGTGAGCCTCATCCAGGATAAGGCTTCCAATGTGTAAGGGAGCATAGGGAACAAAGTTTACAAAACTCCGCATTGGTGACAGGAAGGGCATCTGGTCAGTCATCACGCAGCTCCATTCAGTTGTTCAGACTCCACCTTGCAAGGGATAATGGGGTCTTTAAAAGAAGATGAGGATTGGTAACAAAGTTTGATTTTGTATCTGGAAGTATCTGGAAGCTTCAGCTGGTTCAAATTGTGGCAGCCCGCACAGTATCGTCCAAATCTAGATTTGCACATGTGTCATCTCTCTTAAAGGACCTGCATTGACAATCTGCTTCCTGGTCCAATCCAAGATGCTGGTTGTCACCTTGAAAGCCCAACAAGACCTGGGACCAAATTGTTTGAAGGCTGGTCTTTTCCCAGTCATATCTAACCAGACCCACCAGAGCGGGTGAGGAGGGAGAAGATGTTCTAGATTCCCTTTCTTCAAGAGGTCCATCTAGTGGGACCAAGAAGAAGGGTCTTCTCCATGATAGTTCCCTTCTGTGGAACATCATCCCCAGGGAGGATAAAATTGACCTCTCACTCAGCACCTGAAATTTTGGGCTGAATGGTGGTGGTTTAAGTCCAAGACTACCTGTACATTCCCCCCATCCAGAACTAAATAAATAAACATGTTTGGTGTCTCACAATCCCATCTTCTCTTCCCTTGTAGGTCCAAGATTTTGGCTTGAAACATCTGCTGGGAATGAGAAGCTTACGCCTCTTGTCACTTGCTGGTGAGTGTTGGATTGGGGTGGATCCTTTCAGATGCAGTGAGACACGGGTCTGGAAGAGAGATTTTGGAGCCTTAATCCCAAATCACTCAGCTTCCTCTGATCTTAAGACTAGTTTGGGGTATGCAACCGCTCCCCATAGTGGCGCACGCTGGGCTCAGATGCACAAACTCAGATACAGACACACACATATGTACGTGCGTATATGATCCCATGTATACATACAGATGTGAAGAAGTATGCACCCATACACACAGACACATCTGCATGCACAGATGCACAAGCACCCATAAGCTCAAAAGGGCCATTAATTCATAGTTAAACATTCTCAGAGTGGAAAAATGTCTCTCTTGTAGTCTTTCCAGCTGAGATATTCTTTCTTATTCTTGCTGCTGTCTGAGCTTGCTTGTTTTCTTGCAGATGTTTGCACTGATGCTGCTACCTAGTTGGGTAATGAAATGTCTGCAACAAGCAAGCTCAGACAGCACCAAAACCCCACAGTTCTGCTCCTCCTCCTCCTTCCCCACTTCTCCCCCTCCTCCCCTCTACCTCCTCTTCCCTCTCCTCCTCCTCTTCCACTCCATACAGCCCACTTCTTTCAAGCATTGATGATGTTACGTAGTTGGGTCACAAGATGATGTCTGCAAGAAAACTCACCAAACTCAGGGAGCACCAAGGACCCTACAGTTCAACCCTAAGCTACTTTTCTCATTTATTCATTCTTTCTTTATTCATGGGTCTCTCTCTGATTTCACTTTGCCAGGGTGCCCTCTGCTGACCACCACGGGACTTTCAGGCCTGGCTCAGCTCCACGACTTGGAAGAACTGGAGCTGACCAATTGTCCAGGCGCGACTCCAGAGCTCTTTAAATACTTTTCCCAACACCTGCCTAGCTGCATGGTGATTGAGTAAGCCACTCGCTAGGAAGATCTGGCCAAATCCTGGAGCCATGCTCTCCAATCCTAACTCAGCACTGACCAACCATCCAGAGCCAAGGTTTTCTTTATTTCTTCGTCATTGATATATAACTGTATACGGAGATATATAGATATATATGGATGATTTCTTTCCAGAAGAGGGTGCTGTGACTTGAAAAAATAAAAATAAAAATCACACGCTCACACATGTACACTCAAAACGGGGAAAAACAGTGTGGCAGATGCACACGAACAATTGAGAAAGAGTTGGTCATTAGGCGGATCGGCCGTAGCTCTAACGCAAGTGGAAGAATTGACCCTCAAGTTTGTAAATCCCGATGTCGCCATTATCTCTCATCTTCCTCATAGTGAGCTGTTTGGAAATCTTACCTTTTGGGGGTAAAAAAAAACAAAAAAACCAAGAATAAGGGAAACACACACCCACGTTGCACCGAAACCCTGACAGCAAAACCAAATGAAAGGGATGTAGGTTTAAACCAGCCAGAACAAAATCCCAACGGCCGATTAGCCTTGTTGGCGAGCAAGCCGACATCAGTGCTGAATGAAAACGATTTGTGCCCATCGGGCATTTCATCGTTACGGGCTAGAGAGAGGTTTGTGTCTATGAGCCTCCCCGATCTGGGTGCGGCGTTAAGGGTCAAGGGGGGTCAGCCCTTGCGGAGGCCTTCGAGGTATGGATGTTGGACGGTGGAACCTGCCCACAAAAGGCAGGCGTTGTTTACATTGGAGCTTGGGAAGTTTGAACAAGTCGTAACAGAGCCCTCTGGAGAATTCCTCAGGCGGGATGGAGCATCAACAGTGGTAAAATGGAGCCGCTTCTGAATTCCAAGCATGGAACACTGCAGAAGTGAAAGGACTCTTGTTGGCAGGAGAAGAGAGGGGAAGAAGAAGAAGAAGAAGAAGAAGAACAAGAACAAGAAGAAGAACAAGAACAAGAACAAGAAAAAAAAACTGACCAATGCTGTGAGAGAAATGGTCCCGGAAGTTCATGGAGCTCTGGATTTTGGGGAGCTCCTGGTTCTTGGACGTTCCAGCAAGTGGATCAAAGCTAGAGAGTAAGGAGATCCATTGGACCTAAACTGTCCCAGCTGACTCGAAGCTCATGCAACGCACGATCCTTGATGGATCCCATCTGCCTCCTTCCCTTTGTTTTCTTCTCTCCCTCTTTCTCTCTCTCTTTTTTTTCAATTTGGTTTCGACTCTTGATTTTTGTGAATGAATAAGGAGGGGTTTCTCCTCTCCCTCCCTCCCTCCCTCTCTCTCTCTCTCTCTCTCTCTCTCGCCCTCTCTTTGGAGCAAAACCACAGCCTTTGCATGTTGGCTTGCTTTGCGTCTTGTGATAAGGTAGAGTCTCAATTCTGCTTTTGGGCTGTGGGTGGCAGTTTTTTGATCCTAGCTTGGCTCGTCTGTTCTGGTGTTAAAAAAAAAATATAGAAGAAGAAGAAGAAGAAGCTGATGTGGCTTGTTATACCATCCTTGTTCCATTTCTCCAAACCACGCAGGTCATCAGCTGTCCATCCCAGTCTTCTTCAAGAGGGATGAAAACACCTCGTTTCCTTCCGACCAATCCCAGTTCCATCTTCCATCCTGGGAGACCCCCCCCCATCAATCACCCAATCCCCTCCTTTCCTTCCTGACTTCACCCCACCAAACCAAGGGGAAGCGGTACTCGTTGGGGCTCTTCCAAGCCAAAATTTGCTGCTGACCAGATGTCTGGTGACTCGTGGCTTTCGCCCCATCCTTTTTTTTAGAAGCCATTTCCAAGGCCCCTGTGGAACAATACAGGGGGCTAAGGGCACCTCCAGCCTTCCGGCATTCGTCCTTCAGACCCAGAGATCTGTTCTGGGGCAGAACCATGCACTGGAAGAAGAAGAAAAAAATTGGGAGAGCTCCAGGCTCTTTAAGCCATGGGTTCGAGTTGATTTTCCAGCCTTGGGAATCTCTCTAGGATGGCTGGGCAGGTAAAACCACCCCTTCTGTGCTTTTGAAGAGCTGCTGGGCTCTTCTCACAACCCCAGTAGAGTGCCTGTGTGGTTTTGGTTCATTTTGGTTCACTTCTGTGGAAGAGAAAGGAGGGAGAACCCATTTGTAAGGGTGGGTATGTCAACAGCAGTAAAACTCTTCACCATTCCTATCTCCAAGAAGCTACTGGAATGGGCACTGGGTGCTTTCCACTCTCCAAAGTTGGCAGGATAAAAACCATATCTTTATTTTTGTTCCCCCTTGACTGCATGGGGAAAACCATGGAAGCAATGCATTCCCTTCCCCCAAGATCCAGTTCTCTGCATGCTAATAAACATAGGAAGAAGCAGGCATGGCAGTTAATACTAATATTTTCACGCCAGAAGCACCTACGTGCTTTTGTGGCTAAAGGATTTACTGGTGACATCCCCATTGCCTGGGGGATTCCCAGGAGGCTCACCAAAGTTGCCCATCAAAGTGGTACCCATTCATCGACTTGCCTGCTTTCAGAGCCGCTGGGTTGGTGGGAGCCAGAGTATATGACGGGCGCTCAACCCACCTTGAGGCAACAATGGGTCTCGAATGCAAAGGTGCCGATTGTCAGCCTGGCATTCTAAAGTCAGGAGCCATCACGCTCCCAGTATGGTGGCTGAACCTATGGAAGCCTTGACTTAGTGGAACTTTAGTCTCGTAAAAACTGGGAAAAGCAGGGAAGATTATCTTGAAGGTGGGCTTCAAAAAATATTGCACCTAATGACTCGGAACTACCCTTGGGCCTCAGAATGGCCTGCGGTCTGAGCTCATTTCTTTCTTTTAGGACCCACAAATAGGGCAGCCGAGGGGACCTTGCCATAGGCTATTGCATGTCATTCTATCTTCTCGGGAGGAAGAGGAAGGGGAGGTGGCTATCCAGGCAGGCAGGCAGGCTGGGGAGCCGGGAGGGGTAGCTCAACAGGTCTGGAGAAGCCCAGTTTGGGAAAATTGCCTTTGTGGTTTTCCCCACCAGATTGTCTCCCCTAGACCACAGTCCTGAAGTAGCTGTCTTGCCAGGCTTCTGGCCTTGAGCCGATAGCCGATGAGACAGCGTTGAGTTCATGAGTGCCTTTGGTGGCCGCCTTGTTTTTCTTATTGATTTAAATAAAGCCAAAAATTAATTATAATACACCCACCAAACTATCATAGCCCTTCAGTTCTGATCTTGGGGGAAAAGAGAGATGCCACACCGTAAAGCCTGGCCTGAGGCTGTACCATCTCTTGAGCTCTTCCAGCAGCTGAGCGATGCCCTCTCTGTATGCCAGCGGACGACAACCACTGTGTACCACACTATGGTTTCTGAGTCTTCCCAACACATGCATCTTTCCCAGGGCTTCATCTGCGCCTGGAATTTCACTACCAGCCATACAGTTTTGCCAAAATGGTCGGGTGGCTACCACTCACACCACCATTTGTATCCTTTTTCCCAAGCGGCCAACCTCATTTTCTGTGGAAGCAAAAATCACACTGAACAGATCAGGTAGATGAATGAGATACAGGTAATCCTCCAGTTACGGCCACAATCGAGCCCAAAGTTTACGTGGTTAAGTGAAAAAAATGTGTTGAGTGAGTTTTGCCCCATGCTTTACGAGCTTTCTTGCAACCATTGTTAAGCGAATCGTTGCAGTTGTTAAATTAGGAACGTGGCTGTTAAGTGGATATGGCTTCCCCATTGAGTTTCCTTGTCAGAAGGTGACAAAATGACCATGGACACCACAACCGTCATAAATTTGAGTCAGTTGCCAAGCGGCTGAATTTTGATCATGTGACTGTGGGGATGTAGCAATGTTCATAAGCGTGAAAACCGACAGTAAGTCACTTTTTTCAGTGCCCTTGTAATTTTAAACGGTCACTAAATGGACTGTTGTAAGTCGAAGTCCACCTGTAATACAGCCCAATAACAGATACCTTTGGATCTGCTGTTGATTTCTTCAGCTCAGGTCAGTGAGTTGCCTCTCTTTTGGCAGAAGGCTTTCAAAATTCAAAAGAAAAATAACTTTGCTGCATATTTGTAAAAAACAAACAAACCCAAACCTTTTGATAAAATTCCCATCCAGAAATTATCATAATTTGGAGAGCACTCAGTTAGATTTCTGACCAATATTTTTTTTTTTCAAGGCTGTACTTTTTCTTATCGGAATAGTAAAGATTATGGTTTTATTATTTTATGTATGATTTAGGCTGAGAAATAAAGTACACTGCAGTACAGTAATTCAAAACCAAGGCAGGGCATTGTCCCAGCAATTTGGTGTCCAAATGAAACCCTAGGGTAAACCAAAATGGTATCGTCACTGTAAAATAAAATAATAATCAGAATTTATTTATTTATTTTTTCATTCATTCATTCATTCATTTATTTGTTCGTTCGTTCGTTTATTCATTTATTTATTTCATATAGCCATCCATCTCACCGAAAGCGACTCTGGTCTACTGGGAATCTGGCTTAAAGGGAATTAATTCCCATGGGTCTCAGATTTCCTTTTAAAAAAATAGGAAAATATATACTGGCTCAGAAGTAGAAAACTATCATTAGAACACAGTTAATAACAGAGAGCCAAACGAGATTAGCACCATTGATATGGTATAATTTCAAGGATAGATTGACTCCAATCTAGGTGTATTATCCATTCACATATTTATTTGTCCATAGCACAATATATTCAGGTGATGTTTTGATCATGTCCCCGTAATCTTCTGAGCCAGTTATCTAGTCAGAGGAATCAATATCCAAGTCAAATTAGAACTTAATTTTGCAACAAGCAATTAAATTATTTTATTATTTCATAATAAATAGATGGATGGATAAAGATCCACTTCTTTTAAATTGGCAGTAGTTGATAAACTATTACCAAATTGCTCTTGCCATGATTCCCAAGGCCAAAAAGGGAGTGAAATTAGTCTAAGTTGGCGATGAGATAGAAGGTTGTGTTTAATGTAATGCGACGTTGATGACAGTCACATTTTTTTTTAATTTGGTTTGTCAATTGCTTACTAGATAATAGCTATAAGTAAAAACATAGTTATGAATACATGGATACATGTACAATGTGGTAACTGAGGTTCTATCTGTCCATCGCACAAACCCAAACCAGAGCAAGGACTCCATTGTAGCATCTTGGGTGTCATCTTGACTCCTTTTAATCAAATGTTGCAGACACCCCGTAGGGGTGGCTTTCCTAAGTAGCTTTCCCAAATTCATGCTCAGCTCCAGGATCTTTGTGGGCTCACCACGGTGTTTCTAGTGGCTTTCCAACCTCCAGATCAGCTGACCTTAGAATTTCCTTCTAAGGAATTTCCTTCTAGTTGCTTCATATTTTTCCTAAGTACCCTAGACTGGAATTTCATGCTCATCATCTTATAGGGAAGTGATGGGATCACAAACTAAATATCCTGCATGAACCGTTTGATAAAATCCAACTAAATGTTCAGAATCATAGAAAGGGGTTGTGGGAGGTGAGGGTAGTTTTGAGGTTTCAAAGATTATCATGCATGAAAAGCGCTGGGGTGACGGGAGGGTGTGGGGGGTGACGGGGAAAAAACTCCATTTATTTGTGAATCTTCTACAAAGAGGCCATCGATCTGTCTTCCAATCACATCTTCACTTGGGCTAGTTGATTCACACAATACTTTTGAGGACCGGTCTCTCCATACAAGTCTCTACCACCCAGTCCAACCCTGATGGGCCTCCTATGTTGGATGACCAACCCTCATGTCATTTCAACTGATGTGCTTGGATGTGGCCTCCTCCGCTGCCATTTTGAACACACACTTGCCGTCAAATTTCGGTTAACAGCTGCTTTCTTTAAATATATACATGATCACGATGTGTACAGACATGAAGGTTTTGTTGCTGTGGCATCTCTGTAAAGCTTTAAGATGATGATGATGATGATGTACAATTTCCTGATTTTGTTTGGTTTGGTTTGGTCTGTTTCCCCAACTTAATATCCTCTGGAAATCCATGGTTGTTAGCAGAAGGTGTGACAATGAGTTTGGAGATGAGGAAGATGCAGTTCCAGATACTGGTGTAGGCCAATGTTTTTCAAACTTGTCAGAAGGTCACATAAGGGGAATCCCATGACCCCAGCACACTGCATAAACATAAACACACACCAGTTGCCAAGCATTCGAATTTTGATCACATGACTGTGAGGATGCTGCAATGGTCATAAGTGTGAAAAACAGTCCTTAGTCATTTTTTTCAGTGCTGCTGTTAACTTCGGTCACTAAACGAATGGCTGTTAAGTCAAGGACTACCTGTACAATGAAAGACAGGTTGCACAAGTATGAAACATCTGCAGTAGAGTTTTAAAAAAATCAAGATGAATGCGGCTGCCATCTTGATTTTTCAGGCCAGCCGTCCACTTCCACATGGGCCCCTCTGGGTAAGATGTTTGAGAGAATGCAGAAGAAAAAGCCATTTGAGCAGAGTGCCTTTTGAAAGGGTGCATACTTTTTTAAAATTTTCTTCTAAAGGAGAGGGGTGCTAGCAAAAAATCCACCCCAAAATATTTATTTATTTATTTATTTATTTGTAGTTATTTATTTACTGAGGTATTTATTTACTTGTTTTGGATCAGAATTTTGTGGGAATTGCTCTCTCTCTCTCTCTCTCTCTCTCTTGCTGGAGTCAATATTTTATTACCGGAAGGAGTAGAGTCAGTCAAATCCAGGTAGGACCACTTCTAGCAGTAAAAATTTGCTGCTTGTTTATTTTTATTTTATTTAGGGAATTTATATTGCTGCCTATTCACACATGGCGACTCTAGGCGGCTTACAGAATATATTGTTGTTATGTTCAATGGCACTTTTTTCTGGATCAACAATAATGGGATATTTTAGCTTAGGGTTACAATGAGAGCATAGGAGTGGGGTGGTTATGAGCATTGAGATGGGATTCCAGATGTACTTGGGTCAGGTTTTGTTTCTATTCAGCTGGCCAAAAAGATATGCCCTCTCATCTTCCGTGAATATTAACAGCATGTTATTGATGACATTATGTATATAGTTATGTAAGAATCTAATTGACTTTCAGATTGATTAGACTGCACAGTCTTGACCTCTTATGAGATAGGAGCAGCTAGCCCTATAAAAATTTCCCAATATAATTTTTTAAAAAATTACATATCGTCAAGGTAGCATCTCCTCTTAGAAACCACATGAGGTTTTTGCAACTTGGCCTCTTTAAGAGGCATGCACTTCAATTCCCAGAATTCCCCAACTGACATGTGGGCTGAGGAATCCTGGGAGTTGAAGTTCATGCCTCTTAAAGTGGCCGAGTTGCAAAAACCGTGATATTGAGACATACTCAATATTGCCAAATTAACAAAGTTCTGAAACTGGCACTCAACCCCTGAGCTCTTCCTACAATGATATTAAAGAGGCACTTTTGTGATTTTTTTTTTTTCAACGTCTTGCAAGGGGGGAAAGGATTGCAGTTCTCGGCTCAGTTTCTGCCAGTGTTCTGAATCTCTTTAAGTTCAACCCTCTGCATCTCTGTATAAAAATATAATGCAGTCGTGGCGAGAAAGGCCATGCCAAAGATTTCAATTTTCAGATATCCTATTTTGAGCATCCCTGCATCTGCTTCCCATATTTTGGCATGGTCTCAACTTCTTTTCAAAGGCGGCCCTGCTTTCCAAAGGATTGCAACGGCCTTCGAATTTGGATGGTCCGAGACTCAAAAGTGCTCTCCTGTTAAAGTCCAGCTGCAGAATGGACCCAAGGGAGATGTCTTAACATATTGTATAAAGCCAGATACAGGTAGTCCTCGACTTACGACCACAATTGAGCCCAACATTTCTGTTAGTAAGTGAAACATTTGTTAAGGGAGTTTCGCCCGATTTTACGGCCTTTCTTGCCTCGGTTGTAAAGTGAACCATTGCAGTTGTTAAGTTAGTAAGGCAGTTGTTAAGTGAATTTGGCTTCCCCCAAGACTTTGTCTATCAGTAGGTTGCAAAAGGGGATCACATGACCCCAGGACACTGCGACCGTCATAAATATGAGCCAGTTTCCAAGCATCTGAATTTTAATCGTGACTGCAGGGATGCTACAATGGTCCTAAATGTGAAAACAGACATAAGTCGCTTTTTTTAGGGCCGTTGTAACTTTGAACAGTGGTTAAATGAACTGTTGTAAGTTGAGGACTACCTCTATTAAGGTTGGGATTTCAGTAAGTAATCCAAGGCAAATGGTTTTACCTGTTTTTCTTTATTAATATTTATTTATTAAGTTTTGATGTCGCTCATCTCCCTTACAAGGTTGATTCTTGTATTGTATGGCGTGCCAGCCAGCAATTTACACTTATTTTACTTGATGGACTGGATACCCAGGTAAAGGATGCGGTCTTACACCCGGGGGAATAATATATCGGTGTTGCTGCTTACTCACCTGAGGGTGTTACCTATTTGCAGCCCACCTGGTCAGCCAGCTACACAAATAGCAACTGTAACAGTGAGGATATTACAATGGCTGGTTTACTTGTGCAAAGAGTTTTAAACTTTATTCCCCAAATGTCTAGAGGAAAAACTCTTGCGAAAAGAAATTAGGGTATCCTACTGAGATAAACTTGTGCCTATAAGAAATGGGATCAGGAAATGGTTTTCATAGAAATGTCACCTGGGGAAGCTGTTGGGAGGATGGAAATTTATCAAACAAGAAATCCAGTTAAGGAGAAATTTCTTGGCAGTGAGGGAAATTAACCAGTGGTTGCCTCTAGAACTGGGGTGTCCAACCTTGGCAACTTTAAGACTTGTGGACTTCAACTCCCAGAATTCCTCAGCCAGCAAAGCTGGGAGTTGAAGTCCACAAGTCTTAAAGTTGCCAAGATTGGACATCATTGCTCTAGAAGTTATAGATGCTCCATCACTGGAGGTTTTCAAGATCTTGGTCCAAAGACAGGGCACACAATCCCTTGGGATTATTTTCATTTTTATTTATCTTTCTCTGGGCAAGTTCTCCTGGCCGAAACAGGACCTGCCCATTTCCACCCATTTTGCACAAGAGACCTTTCTCGAGAATTGTGTTCCAGAAGTCTCTTCAGCACCCCTGTTTAAAGTGTTTGCTGGTCCAAAGTATTATTTAAAGCTACTGAAAGAAGCTGTGATATTTCAGATTGCTATTTAGAAAAGAAAAAAAAAAGGGAGGGGGGAATTCTGAAAACCATTTTCTTATTGTACATACAAGCCTCCTTCTCCTGTATATTCTGAAGATATAATCTTATATTTGGTAAGTGTTTCTTGTGCTATTTTACCATGTGATCTGTTTATAAAAATATATATTAAAAAAATTAAAAACACAAACCGTCTGGTGCTGGGATTCTTTTTATGCCTCTGTGGTATGTGTGTATTTAATTGCACATTATATATGACAATTGTTTTTCCAACAGAAGTTTCTAATTCACCTTAGAACAGGTTCCCAACCCGGGGGGGGGGGTGCAAGATGATATTCCAGGGGGTATGAAAACTTGGGTTTAGAAGTTTCAAAATCTCAAACTGCATCTGTGCGGAGTATAAATGCATGATAAATAAGGCATTGCAACAGAACACCTATCCCGTGTCAGTCGTACAGCATTTGTTGCATCCCCTTGGAAAAGGCAAAACTTTTGCAAAACTTGACCTAGCCCAGGCATATCAAAAATTGCCAGTGGACAATACCACTGCAGAGGCACAGACCATCATAACTCACAGGGGGGAATTTAAATGCCATAGATTGCTATTCGGGGCGAGCGTGGCACCAGGACTGTTCCAAAGCCTAATAGAACACCTACAGGGAATTCCAGGGGTGGTGCCTTACTTTGATGATATCTTCATGTCCACAAACAACAGAGAACAATTAATTCACTGATTAAGAATAGTCCTGAGTCGGTTTCAGAAAGCCAGACTTAAAGTTAAAAAAAAAAAAAATGTCAAAATGCCCCCAAGTCGAATTTCTGGGGTATTTAATTGACAGGTCAGCATTCACCTTACCAAGAGGAAACTCAAAGCTATTAAGGAAGCCCCTACCCCAAAGAATCAAACAGACCTCCAGGCATTCCTAGGCCTTTTAAACTTTTACAGTATTTTTCTGTCACAGAAGGCGACCGTTGCTGAACCACTACACACTCAATAAAAAGGCGAACTGGACCTGGGGTCACAAAGAAGCATCTGCATTCGAGGCTATAAAAGAACTCTTAACCTCTCAAAGCATTCTAGTTGATACAATGAGACTCTGCCCCTTATATTAATCTGTGACGCCTTCCCATTTGGCCTAGAAGCTGTTCTCAGTCACTGGATGCCAAATGGCAATGAGGCACCAATTGCCTTTTATTCAAAAACTTTATCTAAAGCCAAACAGACCTACAGCCAGCTGGACAAGGAAGCGCTGGCTGCAGTGGTGGGGGTTAAAGCAGTTCCATGAGTACCTATACGGAAGGGACCTTGACCTGATCACTGACCACAAACCTCTCTTAGAAATCATAGCGGGGGGGGGGGGCTGCCCAACCCAAGCCATACTGTCTCCACAAAAGACAAGATGGATAGTTTTCCTGGCAACCTATAAGTACCAGCTGGTCCATCAGCCGGGCAAAGCTATCGACCACACAGACGACCTCAGCCAGTGCCCACTCCCAGAATCCGTTGAAGACCCTACCCCAATCACACCCATTCTTATCGAGGACTTTGAAACTGGCCCTGTCATGTTGGCTAAGATCGTGAGACATTCAGCCAAAGACAAAACGTTGGCCCGAATTTTGAACTGAGTGTGGAGGAGCTGGCCAGAGGGATAAATGGGAAGTGATTTCAAACTGTTTAAGACACATCAACTTGAACTGTCTGTGTTAAAAGGGCGTTTGTTATGGGGGGATAGAGTTGTGATACCACAAACATTAAGGAAGCCAGTATTACAAACGTTGCACGTGGTTCACCCTGGCATTGTCAGAATGAAGGCATTAGCTAGGAGTTATGTTTGGTGGCTGGGTATGGATAAGGACATAGAAGACTGGGTTGCGACATGCCAGCCCTGTCAGAAACCCAGGCCGGCTCCTCCCAAGGCATCCAACAACGGGATGGAAGACCCCAAAATCACCATAATCTCAAATACACATGGATTCTGCAGGGCGATACAGGGCCAAACATTCTTGATAGAGGTAGATACGTATTCCAAGTGGCTTGAAATAATAATCATGCCCACTACTATGGCAGAAGTGGTTATTAAAGTGCTGAGGAGTTCTCAACCCATGGCCTACTGGATGTGGTAGTATTGAACAATGGGCCCCAATTCACTGCAAACACATTTGAAGCTTTCCTAGCAGTGCAAGGAATCCGCCATGCCTTGGCAGTGCCATTCCACCTGGCCACCAATGATCAGGCGAAGAGGATGGTGCAGACAACCAAAGGGGCATTGGCTGCATGGGTCCAGGGAATTGGCAAGCGAAAATTGATAAGTGAATCCCCACAAAGCACATAACACCTAGCATTACCATAAATTGAAGCCCAACAGAATTGCTAATGGGTCGTAAGCTAAGGTCCCAACTGGACAGGTCGC
Source organism: Hydrophis major (assembly GCA_033807585.1). NCBI lineage: Eukaryota > Metazoa > Chordata > Lepidosauria > Squamata > Elapidae > Hydrophis > Hydrophis major. Next base: position 9,071,161 of record CM066340.1, on the reverse strand, counting down.
ACCCCAATTATAATGCAGAGGCACCTCTCAATTCAAGCAATCCCCAGGTATTTGCCATTTGGGATTTAGTCTATGCCCGAAATTATACCGGGGGCACAACCTGGGTTCTGGCAGAAATAGTCAACACAACAGGTCCCCGATCATACCGAGTAAAATTCGACGATGGTATAATCTGGAGAAGGCACATCAACCAACTCATCAACCAACCAATTGGCCATGCCCCAGGACAAGTTCCAGGTGATTCCATTGGCCGACTCCGGAGCAGCAGCAGACCTGGTTCAGGTCATCGCCACAGATACAAGTGAGCTGCGTAGGTCCAGTCGCACCCTCCATAGGCCTGTCTACCTGCATGACTAAGTTAAGCCCTATGATTGGTCAATGCTCCTTCCAGGAGGGGAGGGGTGTTAGATATGTTAAAAAGGGAGTAAAGTCTCATTTCATTGGTCTGATTTCCTGGTGGGAAATTGGAGGAACACCAGTGGCTGAACTGCCTGGACAGCTCCCTTTAAAAGAGGGAGCTGCCAGGAGCAAAGCCCTTCTTGTACAAATAAAGAGCTGTGTTCACTACTCGACTTGTCCTGCCTCTTCAATCAACCCTCTACTTTACAAAGAAGATTGGACTTGTGAGAATGTAATGATTCCAGGCTGATTCCTCTCTTGACTCCACCCCCCCCCCGACTCTGCTGTCCTTCTCCTGCAGTATTAGCAAAATAAAAGCTTTGCTGAAATACTATACACAGACACACACACACACACGTGTATTATCATCATATTGGATTCAGGGTTTTTTAAAACCACATTTTTTTTACAATGGTGTGATGTTGTTGGTTATGTTTAAATTAGATTGTCTGTTGCATCACACTTGATAAATATCAAACCACAACTTTTTGCTAGTTCTAATTGCCTGACTGACCACTAATGACCACAAACCTAACCATTAATGCAGAGGGAAAGCTAAGCTGAAAGCTTGCTAATTAATGGCGGCTACACTAAAAAAGATCTTGCTATGTTCAGGAGCCCTAGGGTAAAATGTCTATTAATATTCAGACTGCTTAACAGTCTTCCACAATCCATACAATTATAAACTTACAATTTGTCATTGTGAGGAGCTCCAGAAAAGCAGGGATTCTGGGCAAGCAAAAATCCCACCTATTGACTGGTTTTGTGTCATAGGATTATTAACAGAGAAATATTTGCAGACATTTCTTTTGTGTTTTTGCACTGCATGACAAATTTAATCTTTCTTTATACTTATTTAGCCTGATCTGCAAATCTGGCTCTTTCAGTTTCTTGTTTATTTATTTTAGGGGGCTTCTCTGCTGCTTCAAATGGTCAGTGAATTTTTGGGATTATATTTCTGTCCATGGGTTTAAGATTCAAGGAATTGTTTGAATTGGTAATAGTGGCGAATGTCTGTAGGAGATTGATTTGTCTGAATCCATAAACTGGGACGGCTCATTTCTGCTTGTTGGGTGAATGCAGTTCCTGAGCACCCTCATTGGGTCAAATGGCTATACCAAGATTTCTTAACTCCGATTACTCTTAATATGTGCCAATTACTGTGTTAAGATGAGCAGCCAATACATTTAATAAAACAATTCCCAGGTATATCCCAGCTTTTTTTGAGGTCCATACATCTCAAACTGTTGTCAAGTTTACAAACCATCGGTCTACAGTTGGCAACTTTAAGAATTCTGGAAGTTGAAGTCCACAAGTCTTAAAGTTGCCAAGTTTGGGGGGGGGCTTTAGTCTAAATCATTGGGGGCCTCTGGTCGTTTGGTTTTAATTCAGCCCAAAGCATGAAACTGGCTATAGCCTGGCCATCATAGCTTATGATTGATCACCCATAATTGATTCAATAAAATCAAATTGAGCTGCATTGGATAAATATGCCCCAAGCATATTTAAATATATTTAAATGCATTTGTATATTATGGGTGTATATATATATATCATCAAAATCATCAAAAATAAATACCAACCAGCTAAACACCTCATGGAACTAACAGAACACTGCTTAACCAACACATATTTCATATACAAAAGACAAAGATACAAACAAATTGAAGGAGCCCCCATGGGATCACCACTGTCACCTGTCATTGCAAACCTGTTCATGGAAGAATTCGAATCCAGAGCCCTGGCTAATGCCATACTCAAACCCAAACTATGGTTAAGATATATCGATGACACATTCGTGATTTGGCCCCATGGACAAGAAAACCTAAACAACTTCCTAACACACCTAAACAGCGCACACCCCAAAATCAAGTTCACCATGGAAACAGAAACAAACAAACAACTACCATTCCTAGATGTACTAATCTACAAGAAAACAGATGGCACACTAGGACACACCATATACCAGAAGAAAACACACACCAACCGCTACCTCAACGCCCAATCCCACCACCACCCAGCACAGATAAACTCCGTGGCTAAAACACTAATTACTAGAACCAAACGCCTGGCAGACAAGACACACATTAAGACTGAACTATGCACCCTGACTAAAATATTGACAGCCAACGGCTTCCACAAAAGCAAAATCACCAACTTGATCCACAAAAACACACTGAGACATAATAGAGACCCAGAAGATGAACAGACCTATGGAACAGCTGTCCTGCCCTACATAAGAGGCACTACAGACAAAATTAGTAAGATTCTATACAGACACCACATCAAGACTGCCTTCAAAACAGACAGAAAAATAGCAGCCATCCTCAGGAACCCCAAAGACAAAATTGACCTGGAAAACCAAGGCATATATGAAGTCCCCTGTGCATCATGCCCGGCCACATACATTGGACAGACCAATAGAAGAATAAGCACCCGCCTGGATGAACACAAAAATGCAGTCAAAAAGCTGGAACACACTTCCTCACTCGTCCAACACATGGAAGCCACAGGTCATAACATCAACTTCAATGGCACCAAAACCCTAGCCACCATAGAAAATCCCAGCCACAGAATCATCAGAGAAGCCATAGAGATTGAAAAAAGACCAGAAAGCATGAACAGAAGAGATGATTCCACCAGGCTGTCAATCATTTGGAAGCCTGCACTCACAAATAAAAAAATCTCCACACCACAAGCCATGCAAACACTTGGGCACAAACAGATCCCCCGATACCTCCAGCTCAAACACACCCCAACCAGGCACCCAGATGAAACCCAGCTTCCTAACTAATGATAGCCGTCCATTTACTCGGAGCCAAGCTGCACTAAAGGCCTCCAATAAAGTAACACAATGTTGCCAGCCAATCAAGATATAAAAAGAGCCTCCCCCCAAAAAAGAAAACAGACAGAAGATATAGCAGAACACAGCAAACGCCAAGACCAATAAACACAGACCAAGACTCTCAGCCAATCAGGAGGAAGAAAAAACCATTCTGACACAGCAATAGGCTGCTCCAAATTTAAATCTGAAACCACTGTAAAAGTCTGACTCAAGACAAACACCATACAGAAGCCTGATGATGGCAGATGAGATTCTGCTGAAACGTTGCTGCAACTTTAAAAGCACCACTATTATGATGTGGGAAAATACCCGAACAAAGCTGAATGCCAGACATGTAAGTCCCCGCGAAAACTTAAGAAAACATTTATATATATATATTTATATACATATATATATAAAATTTGTACATACACATATACACAAAAATTATTTTTATAATTGCATAATTATCATTGGGCAATTATATTATAGGTGCTGCCCAGAGTCACAAGCCTGAGATGGATAGATTAGATAAAATAGATAAAATAGATTAGATTAGATTAGATTGGATGGATGGGCAGATAATAACGTTTCTAACAACTGGTACTGCACTGCTAGCTTTCTATGGAATCTTTCTACGGATCAATCCAACGCAAACTCGAGAATTGCCGCCACCCCCGCCTCGAGTTCTGCGATGGTATGATCCAACCTGTTCCACAACCTCCCTACGTCACTTTCCAGAGGGGAGGGCGGAGGAGGAGGAGGAAGGGAAGCGGCCGGGAAATGACGGCCTCCGGCTTCCTAAGCCCTGAAAGGCCTGACGGGTAATCCAAGAGGGCGGGCGAGCTTTGGCCCGATGTGGGCCGACCGGGAGGGAGTACGGCTGTCCCTCGGCGAGGCGGCCCGGCGGCTTCGGGCCTGCTCCGGTGCGGAAGACCGGTGGAGACCATCGCGTGAGGTGAGGAGGAGAGAAGGTCTCCTCAAGGGAAGCGTGGGTTGCTGCTTCGAAAGGCGGGGCCGGAAGTACTCTCCCTCGGAAACCCCGTCGAGATCTTGTTTGCTAGACCGGCCCCGCGCGTGCCCTTCTATAGAAAAGGACCCTCAATGCATGCACATAAGCATGGAGTCGTAGCAACCCCCGTTCATTTATTTAAATGCTATTTAAAATAAAATATATTTTCGTTTTGGACCAGATCCACGGATTTGCACGTCAAAAATCGCCCCTATTTTTTCCCTTGCCTTTTAGCCAGTTGCAATCTTGGTGATGGTTTTCTTTTTTAGGCAGGCACACGAGTTTGTAAGATGCACACACATTTTGCACACGTGCATTTCAGCCAGTCGCAGCGTTTATTATTTTCCTTTTAGACAGACAAACGAGTTTGTATATCGTTCTCTCTCATCAGCCCAACACACCTCATCAGGTCTGTTGTGGGGAAAATAGGAAGGAGGATTATGCTTGCCACCTTGAGTTACTTATAAAGTTAAGAAAGGTGGGATGAAAATCTAATGAATAAATTTATAAAACACTAAATGGGGAAGGCCATTGGTATCCCAAATGTTTAGTGTTCTTCATTGCAAAAAAGAAAAACCATACAAAAATAGTTTATATAGGATTCAGCTCAGGTAGGCTGTTGTAATCCCAGCAACCTATAGCAATTTTCTCTTAATTCTTGCTTTTATACACCATTTTTAAAAAGGCAATCAGTGGTATGAGGGATTCCTTTGCATTGCATAGATTTCTTGGAAATAGTTGAGAGTGGAAGTGCATTCAGGTGGTCCTTGACTAAAAACCATTTGTTTAATGACCATTTGAAGCAGAGGTCTTTGAACTTGACAGCTTTAAGACTTGTGGACTTCAACTCCCAGAAGTCCTCCTCCAGTCATGTAAGCTCTGGAATTCTGGGAGTTGAAGTCCACAAGTCTTAACTTGCCAAGTTTTTTTTTTTAATAAAGTTTTATTTGGGTTTTCACACACAAAATACAAGTAAAACATCTTTTTTGAAAATAGCATGGTCCCGGGTTGAACTTCTTTATACAGACACAAAACTCAATTTCATGCTCCTTTTTGTATTCTATTCCATATCTTATACTATTTTACATTTTCTATATAGTTTTTCCCCTCTTTTAATTTTCTCAATTTTATTTTGATTATCTCATCTCAATTCAAATCATTATATTTATACTTTTGTCTGTTCTGTTTCAATTTCATATTATCTTTTCTCATTAAACAAATTTTCTCCTGTAGTTACTAATTGGAGTATGACACCTTTATATCTTTTAATTACATCCATTCAACTCTTATTTAAACTTCAATATATACCTAGTTTATGACCTTCAATATAATACATAATACATAACTTCCAATCGAATTCTGCTTGGCACATTCTGTTTGACCCAGTCAACCAAAACTTTCTCTTCTTATCTTCCTCCTGCACATTCTTTTCCGGTCGAGTTCTTTGTGGTGGCCATTTCTGACCACCGCTGCAACTGCCTTCAGGAAAGGGAGTAATGGCCAGCTGGGGAGGAGAGATGCGGCTCTCCTCAACCCTGCTGGCAGTTTCCCCCCTCTTCACCACCTCTGCGGGGTGGCTTAGCCCCGAAACCAGCCGGCTAGGGGCACTCCAGCGGCGAGCACGAATTGAAGCCTCGCAGAGACGAGGTTTCGGTCTGTTGCTGAAGAAGCTCAAACCGGAAGTCCTTAAACTTGCCAAGTTTGAAGACCCTTGATTTGAAGTTACAACAGCATTGAAAAAGGTAACTCATGATCGGTTTCCACACTTATGACCATTGCAGCAGCATCCTTGTCACCTGTTCAAAATCCAAACACTTGGCAACTGGCATGGACTTATGACGGTTGCACTGTCCCGGGGTTACGTGATCACCATTAGTAATATTCCCAGGCGGCTTCCAACGAGTCAATGAGGGAAGCCAGATTTGTTTAAGGACCACATGATTCTTTGAACAACTCCAGTGATTCACTTAACAACTGGCAAAAAAAAGGTTGTAAAATTGGGCCAAGCTCACTTTCACAACTGTCTTGTTTAGCGATGAGTTGCAGCTTGTCGCAGATTGCTTTTAATATTGCGATGTTGCTTTGTGTTTCAGCTGCTCCGGGTTTAGACAAACCTTTGGATTTGTAGGGCGCCATGGAGAAAATGGCCAGGGTGACCACTGCTCTTGGTGGCAACACGATCACAGGACGGACCATGTGCTGCCACCTGGACGCCCCTTCTAATGCCATCAGCGTGTGCCGGGACGCTGCTCAGGTGGTAGTGGCCGGGCGCAACATTTTCAAGATCTACGCCATCGAAGAAGACCAGTTTGTGGAAAAACTCAACTTGCGTGTCGGCCGCAAACCATCCCTGAACTTCAGCTGTGCCGACGTGGTGTGGCACCAGATGGATGAGAATTTGCTGGCCACCGCAGCCACGAATGGGGTGGTAGTGACGTGGAACCTTGGCAAGCCCTCTCGGAACAAACAGGACCAGCTTTTCATGGAGCACAAGCGAACCGTGAACAAGGTGTGCTTTCACCCTACTGAGGTCTATATGCTCCTCAGCGGGTCTCAGGATGGCTACATGAAGTGCTTCGACCTACGGAAAAAGGATTCAGTCAGCACATTCTCAGGTAAAGAGTAGAATAGGATGGGGTGGAATTATCTTACATTACTGAGAAGGACAGAAATGGAGCAGCACGGTGGTCTACAGGTGGAGCTCTTTCCTCACCATCAGGAGGCTGTGAGTTCCATCCTTGGCAGCAGCTGATGTTTATCTCTCTGGGCGCAATGAGTAATTGTCTGCTGTGAACCCCACATAGACGCTGGGAAGGGCATCCGGCCAGTAAACGCTTGAGCTCTGACCAGTCACCCCGACTCAACCCCGATGCAAGGGATTACAGGGTCTTTAAAAAAAAACCTGAAAAGGACAGAAATGCCCTAAAAGGCTTTTGAAAGCAAATTCATAGATGTTCAGGTGGTTATAGACTTTGCAAAGTCTTCATTTGAATATTCAAGGGGTTTTCACAAAGAGGAACACCTGAGGGCAGGATAATAAGAAGTAATGGGTGGAAGCTTCTTAAAGAGAGATCCAACCTACAGCTAGGAAGAATTTTTTTTGAGAACAATTAATGGAATGGCTTACCTCCAGAAGTTGTGGATGTTTCATCACTGGGAGTTTTCAAAAATAGGTTGGACCCCCATTTGACTGGTCTGGTATGACGTCTCCTGCCTTGAGCAGGAGGCTGGACTAGAACACCTCTGAGGTCCCTTCCAGCCCTATGTTCTATGTATTCTTCCGACTTCTTTTATAGCAGATGTAAATGAAACATACATTAAACTCTTTCTCTAAGATTACATCCTAATGTTCATTTTTAAAATAGTTTATTAGTACAACTGATGATCAAATCCATATGTCATAATTTCCCCATTTTCTATTTTGTGCAAAAAGCCCTTTTGGAAATGAGAGAACCTGACCTTGTTATGAGGAGGCTTCACTTCCCATAATCCCCAGTGCCCAGGCTGGCTAGGAGATTATAAGACACTGGAGCCTAACACATTTGGAGGAGCCCCAGATTGCGGACAGAAACCTGTTTTCAGAGGGGAAAACACCACCTGGGTGGTTTACCAGGTAGAATAGGGCAACTTGCTAACTTTAAGACTTGGCATGGCTGAAATGTTTTTGTTGGGTATAATGCCAGAAGGATATGATAAAGGGACTGATAAAGGGACAGCTGCAAGGATTGTATTTGCACAATACTGGAAAAATGAGAACACCCCATCAGATGAGGATGTAATTCAGAAAATACTAGACTGTGCAAAGATGCATAGTTTAACACTAAGGACAAAGAAGACACAGAATATTACTTAACATGGAACAGATTTTACGAGTGGTTAGAGATCAGAGGTAGAAATTAGGTGAAGAAAGATCATTGCTATGTATGAATTAAATACAAAGAGAGTTGATAATTATAAACATGTTGATATAGTTAACAGAAGCGTAAATAAGCTAATACAAAGAGAAATTTAGCTAAAACTATTTTGTTACACTATTATTATTGCTGTCAGTTATTGTGATGACCCAGGGTGGGATACAAAAGCAAAAAAAATCACAAAAACAGGTGAAGTCCCTTTAATTCCTTCAACTTGGCTTTAAAGGTCCAATTATCATTGACTGGAAGAAAAAACTCCCCCACAAACAGTTGCTAAAAGGAAGAACTTCCCTTCAAACTCAAAATACATATAAATTATAAATAGAAAAGAACAACAACACTGAAGAATTAATGAGACAAGGAAGGATAAGGGCTTGAAGACGTCCACAGATATCGAAATGCACACACTGGGAAGGACGGCAGAACTCAGATAAGAACAGACCGACTAGAAATATTTTCATGCTTTGCAGCAGTGGCCCACGTGCAGTTTGTCCTTTTAAACAGTCCTCACAGGTGCAGCCCATGAAGGGGATCAAGGCCCTTTCCTCCCCCATAGACCACGCCATTCACGTTTCTCCCTTATCCGCTCCTCCCTGTGTGCCCTAGGATGAAGAGGGGATGGGCCTAGGTCTTCCTGTGAATGCCCAGCCTGCCTTTGCCCTTCCCCAGCCTCCTCCACAACCTCCGGAGCCACACTCCCACTCCCTGTCGGCTGTTCCTCCTCTCCCTTAGAGTCAGATTCTAACAGGGGCATGACAGTTATATATGTTGATACTTCTGCTTGTTTTTCCTTTGCTTTTTCGTAAAATGTTATGCCCTGACAATACACTGTATTCAAAATGTTTATGAATAAAAATAAAACATACTTTAAAAAAAAAAAAAAAAAGACTTGGCATGGCTGGCTGGGGAATTCTGGGAGTTGAAGTCCACAAGTCTTCAAGTGGCCAAGTTTGGAGAGCCCCGAAGTAGAAGATCAACCCCATGTGTGCTTTCTGCCTCCTTCAGGTCAGTCGGAGAGCGTGCGTGACGTCCAGTTTAGTATCCGCGACTACTTCACCTTTGCTGCCACCTTTGAAAACGGCAATGTTCAACTGTGGGATATCCGCCGGCCTGACCGCTATGAGAGGATGTTCACAGCCCACAACGGACCTGTGTTCTGTTGCGATTGGCATCCAGAGGACAGGTACGAACACGTGTCTGTCTGTCTGTCTTTTCTGCCTCGGATGCTTTTGTGTGCTTGTCTTGTTTTCTTAGCACCTTCTGACAGAGCAATCTAGAATTCCACTTTGAGAAGCTTCCTCAGTTTCCCCTCCACCGTGTGCAACAACTCCCTGCAAAGCATGTTGTGTGGAAAGTCACGTGGTCCTTTGTTTTATAAGTATCATTTTTTGCCCCTTCTAACAGTTTGCAGGTAGTCCTTGACTTACAACCGTGATTGGGAATTAGACTTTCTGCCATAGGTTGTTGCTTGGTTGGCCTAGATTTTACCATTTTTAGGGCAGTTTGTTAAGCAGATCAACATGATTGTTAAGCAAATCACGCAGATATTAAATCTTGTTTCGGGATTACATTTTGGGTGATCGGCAACCAGCTCACCATTACAACCATTTGCAAGATCCTGTGGTCACATGATCACAGTTTGCAATGTTTTTTGCTATGTTTCCAAAGTTTACTTCTGATTTCCAACAACAAAAACCCTTCAGTGATGAAAATTAATTACCCTAATAAACTCCGTAAAAAAAGGAGAGAAAAAATTGGGTCTGGTCACATGATGCTTTGACTTATGACCATAATGACTTATCATAATTCCTGACTCAGTTATGGTCATAAGTCAAGGACGAGCTATGGCACCTGGAAGACAGCTAGTTCTGAAGTCCTATTGCACCAACTTAGATATTATGGCTGAACTGTTTTATTTATAAGAGCCATGGTGGCACAGTGGTTAGAGTGCAGTACTGCAGGCTGTTTCTGCTGATGGCCGGCTGGCAGCAGTTTTGCAGTTCAGTCCTGACCGGCTCAAGGTTGACTCCACCTTCCATCCTTCAAAGATGGGCAAAATGAGGACCTAGATTGTTGGGGGCCATAAGTTGACTCTGTAAACTGCTTAGAGGGGGTTGTAAATAGCACTTGGCAATAACCCTTAGACTTATATACTGCTTTCCAGTGCTTTCCAGCCCTCTTTAAGCAGTTTTACGGAGTCAGCCTATTGCTCCCAACAATCTGGGTCCTCATTTTGCCCACCTTGGAAGGATGGAAGGCTGAGTCAACCTTGAGTCATCAGGATCAAGCTTCTGATTGTGGGCAGAATCAGCCTGCAAGATTGCATTCTAACCACTGTGCACTGTGGATGGATGGATGGATGCAAGGAAGGAAGGAAGGAAGGAAGGATAATAGCAATAGCAGTTACATACCGCTTCACAGAGCTTTCCAGCCTTCTCTAAGCAGTTTACAGAGTCAGCCTCTTGCCCCCAACAATTTTGGGCCCTCAGAAGGACGGAAGGCTGAGTCAACCTTGAACCTGGTGGGATTCGAACTGCCAAATTGCAGGCAGCTGCCAGTCAGCAGAAATGGCCTGCAGTACTACACTCTAACCACTGCACCACCAAGGCATAAAGCACTGAAGCAGTATATAAGTCTAAGTGCTATTCGTCTCATAAATTCTTAAATGCATTTCCCTTCCATTAGAGGCTGGTTGGCCACCGGCGGCCGAGATAAGATGGTGAAAGTCTGGGACATGAGCACCAACCGGGCCAAAGAGATCTACTGCGTGCAAACGATTGCCTCCGTAGCCCGGGTCAAGTGGAGGCCCGAGTGCAAGCACCACATCGCCACCTGCTCGATGATGGTGGACCACAACATCTACGTGTGGGACATCCGGCGGCCCTTCATCCCCTCTGCCATGTTTGAGGAGCACAAAGACGTCACCACTGGGATCGTCTGGCGCCACCTACACGACCCCTACTTCCTCCTCTCGGGATCCAAGGACAGCACCCTTTACCAGCACATCTTCAAGGATGCCAGCCAGCCGATCGAGCGGGCCAACCCGGAGGGCCTCTGCTACAGCCTCTTCGGAGACCTGGCATTTGCAGCCAAGGAGAGCCTCATTTCCTCCGACTCAAACCGGAAGCCCTACCTCGGCGACCGCCGCCATCCCATCTTCTTCAAGCGGAAGCTGGACCCCGCCGAGCAGTTTGAGTTCATCTCTTCCTCCAGCGCCCTCAGCGTCTTCGAGGCCAACGCAGGGTGCGACGCCAGCAGCATGGATTGGTTTGTGCGAACGGCCAGGCAGTACTTGCTGACCGGGCGGCCGTTGGCTGAGCTGTGTGACCACAACGCCAAAGTAGCCAAAGAGCTTAAGCGCAACCAGGTAACGCTCCATCTCTTCATATAACAGATTAACAGAGTTGGAAGGGACTTTGTAGGTTGTCTAGTCCAACCCCCCCGCCTGCCCAAGCAGGAGACCCTACCCATTTCTGACAGGTGGCAGTCCAAGCTCTTCTTAAAATATGTTTCAGTTCAGGACTTCATCCTCTTAGGGAGGACTTCCCCAACCTTAGGTGCAGACTTCAAGGGATAGTTAGGACTGCAGAAAAAACAATTGCAACCAGCCTGCCTTCCATTGGGGGTCCATATAATGCACAAACCAGAAAGAGGGCTGAGAAAATATCTAGAGACCCCTCATGCCCTGGACATAAAGTGTTTCAAGTCCTCCCCTCTGGTCATTACTATAGGGCATTGCTTGCCAAAACAGCTAGAGACAAAGTAATTTTTCCCCTGTGCCATCACTCGGCTGAATACCTAATTCCCACAGCACTGTCTTAAAGATATTTACTCATGCAGTAAAGCTGTATTGCTGTTATCCTTCTCATTTCTCTCCTCGTTTCTCATCTTTTCTCACCTCTCCTTTCCTACTATCATCTTCTTATTGGTATCTTATAATTTATCACTTTTTGTTTGTATCTTATGAATAATGACTGTAATTCTGCTTTCTGATCTATGACCTATCACTTCATTGTTGTGTGTGTATGTATACACTGAGAGCTTCTGTACTGGAGACAAATACCTTGTGTGTCCAATCACAGTTGGCCAACTATTCCATTCTGTTCCAGATTCTATTCTATTCTATTCTGTTCTATTCCATTCCATTCCTTCTTTATTCTATGCATTCCATTCATTATTCCATTCCCTTCATCCTCTATTCCATTCCATTCCTTATTCTATCCTATCCTTTTCTATTCCATTCCATTCCATTCCATTCCATTCCATTCTTTCTTTATTCTATTCTATTCTATTCTATTCTATTCCATTCCATTCCATTCATTCTTTATTCCATTCCATTCCTTATTCTATCCTACCCTACCCTATCCTCTCCTCTCCTATGTTATTCTATCCCAACCCATTCTCCATTCCAGATAGATGGACTTCAACTCCCAGAATTCCTTTGCCAGCATGGGAATTAAAATCCACACATCTTAAAAGTGCCTGAGGTTGAGAGAGACTGCTAGAGGATTGGTTTACAATCCTTCGATGGACAGACCTAGCTGGTGGTTTCTCAGCCTTTTCTGTTCTTTTTCTCCAGGTTGCTCAGACGTGGACCATGCTCCGGATTATTTATTCAAGCCCTAACACCATCCCTGCCACGAACCTCAACCACAGCCTGGGGAAGAGTAGCTCGAGCCTTCCACTCATGAATAGGTAAAGAGAAGGGGAGGGGCCTGCATTGTGGGGACATGTGCAGTCAAGGGTGACTTGGGGCAAATCCAGGGGAGACAAATCCCAGAGCCTTGTAGCCCCCACTTAGATTAGGAATCTGGGAGCTTAAGATCGCCCATCTTAAAAGTGGTCAACGTTGTGAAACGTTGCCCTAAAGATTTTCTGGAACAACCAATCCGGGGCAGTCAGGAAATATCACAAAACGTTAAATCACATAATCCCGGCCCTAAATTCAAAGCTATTGCTGATTAGTCTGTATGTGTTTGTAATGATGATATCCCAATGCGGATGAGCCTTAGTTCTTGGTCATTTTTATATTAAATATGGAATATCATGAGCATTCTTGGCTGCCCCATTATTTTTGATTTGGGTTGTTTTTGCTGTTTTTCTTCTGCTGGCTGCCCAGTCACGTATATAACATCGGTGGCCCTGCAAAATTATTGTTATAGTTCAGTGATGGCTAACCTTTTGTTGTGCACCCTGCCCCCTTGCCTGCACTGCACACTGCACCCCAGAGCTGATTTTTGGCCCATCTGAAGCCCTTTTCGTTCTCCCAGAGGCTCCTGGGAAGCCTCTACAGCTTTGGGAGGCTGAAAATGGGCCCGTTTTGGCACGTCTGGTATTTCCAGAAGGCCTGTTTTTCGGCCTCCCAAGGCTGCAGAGGCTTCCCTCAAGCCTCTGGCAAGGTGAAAACAGTCTCAAATGGGTCAAAAATCAACTAGGAGGCATGTGCAGTGCAGATAAGTTTGGCTGTAGCTTGCATGCCCACACAAATGGCTCTGCAGACTACCTGTAGCACGGTTATAGTTCATTGCATAGTCAGCCAGATGTTCAGAGATTTGGCTGACTATGCAATGGATTTGGCATTTTTTGTTCGCCTACCGACTCCTTCCCAAGGACCTGTTGCTGTGGCTACATGAGATTTACAATATAGTCCTCCATTTATGACCACAGATGAGCCCAAAATTTACATTGCTGTGTGAAACATTTGGTAAGTGAATCTGTCCCATTTTACGACTTTTCTTGCCACTTTTGTCGAGTGAACCCCTGCAGTTATTAAATTAGTAATACGATTTTTAAGTAAATCTGGCTTCCCCATTGACTTGGCTTCTCAGAAGGTTGCAAAATATGTCCTGAGCACTGCAGCTGTCATAAACACGAGTCCGTTACCAAACATCTGAATGTAAATCACATGACCATAGCAGTGGTGTGATTCAAATTTTGTTAACTGTGGGCATGACTTGGTGGGTGTGGTTTGGTTTGGTGGGCATGGCAGAGGAGGATACTGTAAAATCCCCCTTCCCTCCCACTGACCTGCTTTCCAGCTCCGTTCTCCTGTGCAGGGCAATCAAAGGAGACCCAGCCGATCAGCTGGGACTCAATGGGAGGCAGAGAAGAGATGGGATTGGCGGGGCCAGTCAGAGGTGGGATTTACTGACTCTCTAAACTACTCAAAATTTCCGCTACTGGTTCTCCAGAATTGGTCAGAACCTGCTGAATATCCACCTCTGGATCATGCTGCAATGGCCATAACTGTGAAAAAGACAGTTTTCATTGCCGTTGTTAGTCAACACTCAATGAACTGTTGTAAGAGGAGTGCTACCTATATGTGCTGCCCAACTCCCAGCAACTCTGGGCAGCTTACGCATAGTTAAAAACATGAAAACTAGAAAAGGACAAGAAAGCAAACAAAAAAATAGCAAAGATAGGAACAAAGAAAAAAAAGAAAAGAAATTAAGTTAAATCAACAAAGATAGCTCAGCCGGTGACAAACTCAGAATTAAAAAACAATCGCCCGCAGCCTAAATTGCAAGGATTGCAGACCTAGAGAAGAAAAGGATATGGGAAAGACAATTTTACTATGGACTATTCAGCATTTTCTGCTTCTCTCCCAGCTTTAACTTGAAAGATATTCCCTCTGGAATAGGCACTGAGTCGCGGCTGGAGAGGACCAAAGGGGAGAACCGTCCCGAAGCCATTCTCATGGATTCCTCCTCAACTCTGATCAATAACGATGGTGAGCAGACCTAAAAGGGGATGGACAGTGGCACAAGAGATAGATTCAGTCCAGGCAAAAGATGGAAGCAAGGAAGCAAGAATACTGGTAGTCCTTAAGTCCACAGTTGCGATCAGAATTGATGCTGCCAAGCGAGGCGGTTGCGAAGTGAGCCGGTTGTTGAGTGAATCACTCAACAATTTAATTTAATTAAGTGACTCGTATAACTCATAGGATCATTAAGCAAACCCAGCTTTGATTGATTGCATGTTGGAAGCTGTCCTGGGAAGGTCTCCAATGGCAGTCAAACGACCCCCAGGATGCTACAAGCATCGTAAATACATGCTGGTTGCCAAGCCCCTGAATTTTCATCACGTGACATGGGGAAAGCTGAGCAAGAACCAGGTGTAAGTCACTCTTTCAGGGCCACTGTAACTTCAAACAGTCACTAAACAAATGCTGCCCAACTATCTTTGTATTACGCCAGTCATTCAATACCCAAAGAGGGGTTTCCTAAAAGAAGTTACAATCTCCTTTTAGTGTCTAGGGCAGGGGTCGGCAGCCCACGGCTCTAGAGCCGCATGTGGCTCTTTTATCTCTCTGCTGCGGCTCCCTGTCGCAGGTCGGCTCCCCAATTGATAGCGCTTTCGGTTAGGACAGGTAGAGGAAAAAGGATGCCATGCTAGGAAGAAACTCTATGGTGGGGGAACCGGACTTCCGGTCGGCTCCAGAATTGAACGGAAGGCTTCCGGTTAGGCTCTTTTGAGTGTTTTAAGGTTGCCGGCCCCTGGTCTAAGACATGGAACAATAGATCCATGCTGGATAAAGGCAGAATCTCTAAGTAGCCAATCGTTTCAACAGCAAACCTTGGAGAAAGGAGTGAACTTCCCTTTGTTGCTTTTGTTCAAGTGACACTAGACTTCCATTGATCAGAGGTGCTTTAATCTGAACTCCTGCACTGAACAGGAAGCTGAACTCTGTGTCCAAAACAGCCTGATCCAACTCTATGACTCTACTCATAAGCGTCTTTTCCTTTTTTTTCCTGGATGTCCAGAGAACGAGGAGACAGAAGGAAGTGACGTTCCTGCCGATTATCTCCTGGGCGATGTGGAAGCCGATGAAGATGATCTGTACATGATGGACCATGAGAATCCTCACAGTGAGTGCCTGTCCTCCACTGTAATGCCTGCCTAATCTGTTTGTTTTTCTTTTCTTTTTCTCCTTTTGCAGAGTGGCGAGGTTGGAGAAGGGATTGCAAGAGAGTAAGCAGGCACTCAATGGGGGGGGTACAAGGCGGTTTTTCAAGTATGCTCATGGCTGCTGGGTGCCAATGCATTGCTTTCTATGGGTATTCTCTGTTGTGTGCCTGCTTGCTCTCCTCTAATCCCTTTCTCTCCACTGAACGTAAATAAAAACATTAATTCTGATTTTGTTCCTTATCCAGTGCTCGGTGAGCACTCCAAAGGGCAGAAGCAGTTCGGAGGCAAACAAAATATGACAGTGTGAAACCAATTCATTTTATAATCTATATCTATAATATATTATATAGGAGGAGAGAATGGAGTGGTTTGGGTCAGCTTGCTTTCTCCTTCATGGTTCCGTGTCTTCCTGCAGCCGAAGAACAAGAGTACATCCTTCCCCAGGAAGCTTTTCCTTTACGCCACGAGATCGTAGACAACCCCTCTGCCCTGGACCACCTGCAGGATAAAGCCGACTCGCCCCACGTCAGTGGCAACGAGGCGGAGACCGTGTCTCTCACCCCGGTGGAATCCTTTTCCCTCATTTCCATTTCACACTCCCTCTACGAGAATCGCCTGCCCGCTGATTTCTTCAGCCCTATTGTTCATGACATGCTACTCTTCTACGCTGAGCAGGGAGATGTCCAGATGGCCGTGTCGGTTCTGATTGTGCTGGGAGATCGCATCAAGAAGGGAATTGATGACCAGACACAGGTACCTATAGGCACAAGCTGGCAGTCCAGCACCAGCTAAGTCCTCTGTCCCAGTAGGGGGCGCTAGAGAAAGCCCACCATAAGAGTGAACCGGTGGCCAAGAGCCCGAAGTGCAATGCAGTCCTGTAAGCCTGGAATGGTCTCGCTGTTGGAACTCGGGGACTCGATCCTCAGTTAGCTTTGGATTGGTCTGTTGTAGCAACTTCCGATGCTCACTAAGCGATTGGTCATTCAGCGAGGATGACCTGCCGCACAAGCGCTTTGGAGCCTTAAGGGGGGGGGAAAAGATGGCGCGGCGGCTTCTGTAGTTCGGGATGCCACAATATCATTGTCATTTGATTCCTCCCAGGAACATTGGTACATGTCGTACATTGACCTCCTGCAGCGTTTCCAGTTGTGGAACATCTCCAACGAAGTGATCAAACTGAGCACCTGCAGGGCCATCCACTGCCTCAACCAAGCCTCCACCACCCTGCACATCAACTGCAGCAGCTGCAAACGGCCAATGAGCAACAAGGGATGGATCTGTGACCGGTGAGAAGCTCCCGGGCTGTCGACAACGCAGCATCCTTCCGACTGAAAGCAGGAAAGCAAGAGGAGATAGGAATTAGGCAACCTGTGATGATCTCACTTCTTTGGGATGTCCCAAACGTAGCCCAGGGCGCCTCCCTCATAAGCTGGAGGCCGAAGTGGGACTTCCACTTGTCAGTGAGAGGGGGGGTCAGGTGCATGGATTCAGGACTGTCCATTAAGCTACAGTTCAGAAGATTTATTGCTCCACCCTATACCCAAGAATTTAGTTAGCTACAGTTCAGTGTTAGATGGGCACTAAATAAGGGTCAACAGAATTCAAAAGGGGTTGGATTGAGATTGTTTGTGGGAATGTAATGACTCCAGGTTACAACTCTCTCAGCTCTCTTAGAGAGAGGAGGGGGGAGGGAGGGAGAGAGAAAGGGGGAGAAAAAGAGAGAAGGGAAAAAGAGAAAGAGAAAGAAAGAGAAAGAAAGAAAAAGAGAAAGAGGAAAAAGGAAGAGAGAAAGAGGGAGAGAAAGAGGGAGAGAAAGAGGAAAAAGAAAGAGGGAGAAGGAGAAAAAGAGAGAAAGAAAAAGAGAAAGAGGAAAAAGAAAGAAAGAGAGAGAGAGAAAGAGAAAGAGGAAAGAAAGAGAGAACAGGTCAAGTAGCAGGCTGAGCTTCATAGCTGAAGAAAGATTGAAATCTCACTCTTGCTGGAGGCTCTTCCCACCTGTCTCCTTCAGCTGCGTTTCTCCTTTGTGCTCTTTTTCAGGTGCAGGCAGTGTGCCAGCATGTGTGCTGTGTGCCACCATGTGGTCAAGGGCCTCTTTGTGTGGTGCCAGGGCTGCAGCCACGGTGGTCACCTGCAACATATCATGAAATGGCTGGAAACCAGCTCCCATTGTCCGACAGGATGTGGTCACCTTTGTGAATACACCTGAATTTAAGAGAACGTCGATGTCCACTGGGCTACAAATTCCTAAGGGCTACCTAGAACTGAGAACCTCACATTTTTGGGGGGAGGGGTGGAGGGAAGAGGGGAGAAAGGGAAAGATTATAGTCACCGTGGTTGCTGATCTAGATAGCTGCTGTGAAACCTCACCAGGTTGGAAGTTGCAAAATGGGCTGTGGTTTTTCTGCTTCCTGTGGGGGTAAAAAACAGCACAGCATGTTCAGGAGATTCTGCTAGGGAAAAAAAAAATCACTTACCGTATTTGCTGGCGTATAAGACGACCTGGTGTATAAGATGACACCCCCCCCCCCCCCCCGATAACTAATCATCCAGTATTTACACAGTGTGCATGTTATTCTGTGTTGGTCAGCCAAACGATCCCAGCAGGGTCACTGGAAACGCCCTCCAGAAATCCCCGGGGCTGCAGCAGCAGGGCGGAGTGCCAGGGGCCGTGGGAGGAGCAGGAAGGCAGGCAGCCTTCACATGGCCCTGCCTGGGGCGACAGGAGCGACCCACGCTCTGGCTCCCCCCAGTCGCTACAGCCTTGGGCGGAGCGAGGCGAGCAGGATTCGAACCTGATTCAGAGACGCAGGGAGGCTCTTGGCTGAAGCGACGCGGGGGATCCAGGAAGCCAGAGGCGCCTTCGCTGTGTCCCACAAGCATCCGATAACCGGCAGTGGATATACCAGCGTATAAGACGACCCCCCCTCCACTTGGAGGCATGTTTTTCAGGGTAAAAAAGTCATCTTATACGCCGGCAAATACGGTAACTATTTTTTTCTAGTGTCCTGCTGTGGAGGCAGTTTGTTCTATAGAAAACCTTTTATTAGCCAGGATGGCTTCAGAAAGTTACAAGCAGTTCTTTTTATACCAAATTAAACAAAGTGAAATTTACCGCTTTCTCATTTTGCATTTGCAAAACTTTTCTGTATAAAGGCTTCTAAATAATTGGACAGCTGCGGGACAGGATTGAGGCTCTCTCCTCAAAAATATGAGACACCAGAATTTATATTTTGCTGAACTTGGGCCAAAAATTAAAATTTCCAGCTCGCAGCTGGAGAAGGTATGATTAGGCTGAACAAGAGGGGGTTTGATACTTTATTGAAATTGTTTTAGGATTTCATGCAGAGTAACTAAACAAGAGCATTTGATTTGATGAGATGAGCTTTAGAGAAGCTCCATTCTCAGTAAGCTTCTACAGTTTTTAAAAGGAAAAACGTACTGAGTTATGTACTGTGTTCTTACCAAACTTTAAAGAAAAATAAGTTCATCTGATCTAACAGAATTTAATCTTGCAGAGAATTACAGCCTTACCCTTACTAGGTCAGTGTTCCAGGATCTCAGGAACTTTTAAGATGTGTGGATTTCAACTCCCTGAACTCCCTAGCCAGCAACAGGGGAATTCTGGGAATAACAGAATAACAGAGCTGGAAGGGATCCTGTGGATCTTCTAGTCCAACCTAGTTTTCCATGCTCTTCTTAAAATCTTCCTGTGACGGGGTACCCATAACTTATGGAGGCAAGTAGTACCACTGATTAAAAATGTTCACTGTCAGGACATTTCTCCTAAGTTTTAAGATGGATCTCTCCTTGATGGGTTTTCATCCATTGCTTCTTGTCTTCTTGCCTTCAGGTGTTTTTGAAAATAGTTTTACTCTCTCTTCTTTGTGGCAGCCCCTCAAATATTGGAACACTGCCATCATTTCATCTCTGGTCCTTTTCTTTTCACTAGACTAGCCATACCTAATTCATTCAACCATTTTTCGAATGTTTTAGCCTCTTCTCTGCACTCTTTCAAACTCTTTTTTTTTTTTTGTAATGGGATGACCAAAACTGAATATAGTATTCTAGATGTGGTCTTATTAAAGCTTCATAGAACGGTACCAGTGCTTCACGTAATCTCAAGTCTTATCCCTCTGTTAATGCAACCTAGGATTGCATTGGCTTTTCTGGCAGCTGCCACACACTGCTGGTTCATTGAAATAATTGTCCACTACCTCTCACAAGTCACTGCTATTGTGCCAGGTTTCACCCAGTCTGTACCTGTACTTTTGATTTTTCTTGCCTAAGCGTGAGATCTTTTCTTTACATTGAATTTAATTTTGCGAGATAGAGGGTCTATCTATCAAGTCTATTGAGTGTCAGGATTCTGGCAGTTGCCCCCATTTAAATCATGAGTCTTGAGCCAAACTTCCAAAGCTTAAAAAGGATTTATTGGGAGTTACCATGCAGGCACTGCCTGGCTGCAGCCAACTCTGAGACACATCATTCATAACTTCGGTCATCTAGTTACTGTCTTTGAAAACATTTATGGACTACATTTTCGGTTTTGCAAGCTAATACACTGCTCCCCCCTCCATTTCTGTTGGCAACTCAAAAAAGACCAGAGAAATATTTTATGAGTCAACATTGAGATCTAACTGGATCTTGAATGTATCATTTGGGGTATTGGCTATTCCTGCCGTCTTAGTATTGTTAGGGAGTTGAAGCCCACACATCTTAAAAGCGGCGAAGGTTGCGAAACACTATGTTGAGGTATTAAAGTCAAATAAAGAATGTCACGACTTGGTCCTCTGGATTTCCATTTTTCCAAAGCTGCTGGCTCAAACGGATTTATTTACAAGGCCACAAAAGGGCATTGATAAGAATTGTTCATTTTCAAACTGCTCTTTTCATCTTCAAAACACTTGGATTGCTCTGTCAAACCGCACTGCTCAGTAAATCAGGCGGAAAATGGATTTTGCTTTCCAGCCTTTTAAAACCAAGGAACCTTTTTTTAATTGCTTTTGCATGCATGGTTTTCTCCTTCAGTTTCATCATACCCACGTCTCGTCTTTTAAAAAGATGTTTCTGCTTTTGGGTCAGAAGACCTGGTATCTTTCCTGACAGTAGAAACAGCAGAAGATGACATTTAAGAGACAGCTGTGCATTCAGTGTACGGATATTTCTATGCGGTGCCCAGTTTCAGCACTATTTGGGTGATGCGTGCATCCTTTCAATGATCAAATTTGAAATACCACCAGGGCAGTGAAGCATGCGCACATATTATGAAGAGCAAGAAAAGGGGGCTTTAAAATGATTTAGAAAAAGCGACTCCTACCAAAGCCACAGAAGGCAAGACAAGAAACAATGGGTAGAAATTAATCAAGGAGAGAAGCAAGCTAGAATGAAAGAGAAATTTCCTAACAGTGAGAACAATTAATCAGTGGGGAGGCTTGCCTTCAGAAGTTGTCGGTGCCCCATCGCTGGAGGTTTTTAAGAAGAAATGACAACCATTTGTCTGAAATAGTATAGGATTTCCTGCTTGAGTAGGGTTGGCTACACCCAGGCAGTGCCGGCATGTTAACTCCCAATAAATCCTTTTTAAGTTTTGGAACTGCCGGAATCCTGACACTCGATAGACTTGATAGATCGGTCTCTTCCAACTCTCTCTACTCTGTTAAGATCTACCACTGTTCTGTGACCCCCTCCCTTGACACATTTTTTCCTGGTTCCTCTTTTTTTCTTTCTTTCTTTCTAAAATGAACAGCATTGCTTATGGAACAGCAATTTTTATGAAGTGACGTAACCTGATTTTTTTTTAGCTGATGTTGCGGAGATCAACTTACCTAGGATTTTATCTTTAGCCATTATATCCCTCTCCGTTTAAAGAAAACCTTGGCTGGGGAACTTGTAAGAAAATGCAACAATGAAATACACTGCTCAAAAAATAAATAAAGGGAACACAAAAATAAGACATCCTAGATCTGAACGAATGAAATATTCTTATTAAATACTTCGTTCATTACATAGTTGAATGTGCTGACAACAAAATCACACAAAAATTATCAATGGAAATCAAATTTAGCAACCCATGGAGGTCTGGATTTGGAGTTACACTCAAAATTAAAGTGGAAAAAACACTACAGGCTGATCCAACTTTGATGTAATATCCTTAAAACAAGTCAAAATGAGGCTCAGTAGTGTGTGTGGCCTCCACGTGCCTGTATGACCTCCCTACAACGCCTGGGCTTGCTCCTGATGAGGTGGCGGATGGTCTCCTGAGGGATCTCCTCCCACACCTGGACTAAAGCATCCCCCAACTCCTGGACAGTCTGTGGTCCAACGTTGGTGGATGGAGCGAGACATGATGTCCCAGATGTGCTCAATTGGATTCAGGTCTGGGGAACGGGCGGGCCAGTCCATAGCATCAATGCCTTCATCTTGCAGGAACTGCTAACACACTCCAGCCACATGAGGGCTAGCATTGTCGTGCATTAGGAGGAATCCAGGGCCAACCGCACCAGCATATGGTCTCACAAGGGGTCTGAGGATCTCATCTCGGTACCTAATGGCAGTCAGGCTAACTCTGGCGAGCACATGGAGGGCTGTGCGGCCCCCTAAAGAAATGCCACCCCACACCATTACTGACCCACTGCCAAACCAGTCATGCTGGAGAATGTTGCAGGCAGCAGAACGTTCTCCACGGCATCTCCAGACCCTGTCACATCTGTCACATGTGCTTAGTGTGAACCTGCTTTCATCTGTGAAGAGTACAGGGTGCCAGTGGCAAATTTGCCAATCTTGGTGTTCTCTGGCAAATGCCAAATGTCCTGCACGGTGTTGGGCTACAAGCACAACCCACGTCTGTGGACGTCGGGCCCTCATACAACCCTCATGGAGTCTGTTTCTGACCGTTTGAGCAGCCACATGCACATTTGTGGCCCGCTGGAGGTCATTTTGCAGGGCTCTGGCAGTGCTCCTCCTGACCCTCCTTGCACAAAGGTGGACGTAGCGGTCCTGATGCTGGGTTGTTACCTTCCTACGGCCTCCTCCACATCTCCTGATGTACTGGCCTGTCTCCTGGTAGCGCCTCCATGCTCTGGACACTACGCTCACAGACACAGCAAACCTTCTTGCCACAGCTCACATTGATGTGCCATCTTGGATGAGCTGCACAACCTGAGCCACTTGTGTGGGTTGTAGACTCCGTCTCATGCTACCACTAGGGTGAAAGCACCACCAGCATTCAAAAGTGACCAAACCATCAGCCAGAAAGCATAGGAACTGAGAAGCGGTCTGTGGTCACCACCTGCAGAACCATCCTTTATTGGGGATGTCTTGCTAACTGCCTATGCTTTCCACCTGTTGTCTCTTCCATTTACACAACAGCATGTGAAATTGATTGTCAATAAGTGGACAGTTTGATTTCACAGAAGTGTGATTGACTTGGAGTTACATTGTGTTGTTTAAGTGTTCCCTTTATATTTTTGAGCAGTGTATTTAAGTTCAAAAAGTTTCATCCGTGAAGGATGAAAATGGAAGAATATCTACCATTAACATATAGGTACATTTAAACATTCATCATTAAGACTGAAGTAGCATCGTAAAAATGTTGGTTAACGATATTCAGTTCAGAATTGGAAAATCCTGTGTCTTGATTATTTTTATTCAAAATATTTAAAATACAAACTGAAAAAAAATGTTGGTTAGATTATTGTTTACTGTTAAGGTATTTGTGTTGATAGTTACTTGTTTACTTGATCATAAGCAAGTGACACAATTCATACCCCAATCAAGGAACTTTCCAAAAAGACAAACAATCCAACAGTAAACAACAGCCTGATTAAGGAAACACCAATATAGAATTAGTATATATGAAAAAGAGTAAACTCCACTTCTTTCTAGCACTGATGATATTACCTTTGTTAGGTAATGAAATGTCTGAAAGAAAACAACCAAGCTCAGAAAAACACCAAGGACCCCACAGTCATCCTCCTCCATTCCACACACCCCACTCCCTTCTAGGGCTGATGATGTTACTTAGTTTGGGTAATGAAATGTCTGCAAGAAAACCACCAAACTCAGAGAGCACCAAGGACTCCACAGTTCAACCCTGAACTTCAAACCTTCTCTTCTATCCGTAAACAAACAATCGGTGTCAAGGCCGAGCCCTACTGGTTTCCCAGCACCAGTCCTTATAAAACATTTCAGTTCTCTTGGGAAAAGCACGCTGTGCCTCAAGCTGTCCTTCCATCTCCCAAGGAGAGGTGGACCATGCCGAAGTATGATTCATTTGGCGTGGGAAGGAGGAATCCTCTATACTTGAAGAAGCTTCTTAGATGAGAAGCGAAACATTTTCAAGGAAGAAAAAACCCACAAGGAAGTCCAGTTGCCTTTTGGAGAAAGCACCTTTGGGACAACCATAACAGGGTTGGACCTTGGAGGTCATCTGGTCCAACCTTCTGCTCAAGCAAATGGTTGTCCAGTCTCTTCTTAAAAGCCTCCAGGGATGGAGAATTCGCAGCTTCTGGAGGCAAGTTGTTCCACTGATTAATTGCTCTAAAATGTCAGGAAGTTTCTGTTTAGTTCCAGGTTGCTTCTCTCCTTGACGAGTTTCCATCCGTTGCTTCTTGTCCTGCCTTCAGGTGCTTTGGTGAATAAGTTGACTCCTGTTGTGGTTCACCGGCAGCCGGTGAAGATGGCACCAGAATCGGACAATGGGGAAGAATGGAAGATCAGTCCAAGAGTCTGGGGAGGAGGGTCCTGCATCTGATGCAGAGATGGGGCAAGGACCATCTGGGAATTGTGTGCTGATTCTGGAGCCTCCGGAGTCTGGCAGCAGTGAGGCAGAAGAACAAGGGGAGCCTGTTCCCAGTGCGTGTGTGCACAGAGCTGCCAGAAGGAGAGAGCAGCTGAGACAAAAGGGACGACTCGGGAGTAAGGCTTGGAGGTGATTGCCCCTCCCATAAGGGATAAAAGAAGTGCAAAGGTAAAGAAACCTTTGCAGGAAGCCAAGTCATTTGCTCTGTTTGGATTAAAGCTTAAAGCTCTGTGTGGACTTTGTACTTAGGTTGTTTTTTTTTTTTATAATTCATTTGGCACTCCAGTTGTTGGCAGCAATTCAAAGGAGAGAAAGGTGGGTGCTTATCTCGAGGGACTGTTTGGGACTCATTACCAGCTGGGAATGAACATCATTCCCAGCATTGAAATAAAACAAGAGTTGTTTTAATTAAGTGTGTGCTTAATTACGGTCTCAAGAATCCTTGGTCAGAACAACTCTGTCTTCATGGCAGCCCCTGAGATATTGGAACACAGCTATTATGTCACCCCTGGTCCTTCTTCTCATTAAACTAGACATACCCAATTCCTGCGGCCGTTCTTCAGATGTTTTAGCCTCCAGTCCCCTCCAACCGTGATCCGGATAATTGAGAATCTCCATGGAGGAGATAATATAGAGGAGCCCTCAAGATACCCAATGCGACCATCTCCCTTCTGTGAAGGCAATGAGCCCACTAGCTTCGGAGGGCAGCTGGAGTTCTAGAACCTGGTCATGTCAAAGGTCTCATTATGGAATGGGGTTCTGGAACCCCTGGGCCAATCACACCCTTTTTTTTTTTCCCAAGAGGAGGGTTTAAGTGGAAGGCCTGGCAGCTCTTCCCGCTGCCTCCCCCACTTTGAAATAATGGATGATGCCTCTGCTTCGGCGGGGTACTCCTATCGTCACATGGAGCGGAAGATGAGTGCGATGGCTTGTACAGTCTTCAACGAACTTCGCCTGGAAGGGAAGCTGTGTGACGTCATCATCAAAGTCAACGGGTGTGAATTCAATGCTCATAAGAACATTCTCTGTAGCTGCAGCTCTTATTTTCGGTCAGTGCGCTCCCCATCTCTTGAAAGGGATGTAAGCAACCAGCCAAGATCTCCCATCAGTTGGATGGTGGATTCTCTCATCCGGCAGCATAATCACTGTAGCCTCCTTGAGTGTCCTCTGGTCAGACAGGCAGCACCTAAGGTTTAATAGTAAATAAATAAACCTTTAGTCCCTGGTTGTAGGAATTGAGAAATTCTAATCGTCTTTGTGGAGGTGTGTTTTCCAAAAGGCAATTGAACTTTCTTGGTCCTTTTATTTTCCCTTTGAAAATGTTTTGCTTCTCATACAAGAAGCTTCTTGAGTTCTAAGTTTCTTGGAAGAAAAGTGATACAAAGGAAAAAAAACAACAACGAAGTCCAATTGTCTTTTGGAAAAAGGACCTTTGGGACAATCCTGGCCTGAATGATTGAGAATCTCCCTAGCTATCTTTCTGGGGGAAGAGTTTTTAGCTTCCTTTGAAATAACTTGTCTTTTTAAATTAAAAAAAAAAACAAAACTACAGATAGCAAAGCATTTTTTTTTAAAGGCAGGGGTAGGTTTCTACCGGTTCTGTCCACCTCAGTAGAACCGGTAGTTCTGAAGAGCAGCAGACATAGAACCGGTTCTATGTCTGCTGATGGTTTTGCTCACCCGCCCACCTGGGCTCTTACCTGATCTTTATTTCCTGATTTTTTTCAACTTCAGCTGCCGAATGAGGCACAGCTGCAGTTAAAAAAACAGGGAAAGAGGGCTGTTCCAAAAGCTGCTTCTCCGAAGGCAGCATGCTGATGACGATTTACAGGCGCACAGCTCACAGCGGGCAGGGAAGCTTGTAAATCCCGAACTGGTAGTTAACCCTGTTGTATCCCACCCCTGAGAAAAGAGTATTGTTTGCCTTCTCGGGTTAAATGACATTCAAAAATAAAGGAGTTTTTAACCTTCCAACATTTGTACAGCCTGTGGCTCAGGAGGTGTTCAATGCTGCTGTGAAAAACAACAACAATGCTACGAGATAGGATCACAGAAAGCAAGAATGGGAATTTAGAGCTGTTTTTTTTTTTCCCCACATCTGGCACCCTCCAGATACATTACAATTAGAAAACAATTGGAGAACATCAAATTCGGGAAAGCTGCTCTATAAAAGGCAGATGGGATTAAGTATCTTCCTTTTTTAGGAAACAATGGATCCCATTGAAATGATTTTAGGATGTTGTGAGATCTAGTTGGAAATGTGTTTGCTTCCATCCCTCTACAGAATAACAGAGTTGGAAGGGACCTTGGAGGTCTTCTAGTCCAACCCATGCTCAAGCAGAAAACCTATACCATTTCAGACAAATGGTTGTCCAATCAATTCTCAAAAACCTTCAGTCTTGCAGTACCCACAGTTGAATTGAATTGAATGATGATTTTTTCTAACTCAGGAAGTTTCTCCTTAGTTCCACGTTGCTTCTCCCCTAGCTTAGTTTCCATCCATTGCTTCTTGGCCTGCCTTCAGGTGCTTGGGGGAATAGGTTGACTCTCTCTTCTGGAAAAGAATATGCCTGTCACCCCAAAAATAACTTAAATGGGGTATAGCGATTAAGGCATTACAGCAGAAGGAGACCATCTATTTCCAGCTGAGAAATCATCTATGGTGCTTCATAAGGTGACCAACCGTCGTCCTTTAGGGAGGACAGTCCTTCTTTTGTGAGTTCTGTCCTCTCTCGAACAGTGTCCTACTACAAGAGTGCGCCATGCAAAAGTGGCTTTGTTTTTTTTCTTCCATTTGTTTGTGTCCTCCTTTTCACTGTAAAAAAGTTGGTCAATTGATGCTTAAAAGTTTGCAAACCCTTTCGAATGTTCAATACTTCCTTATAAATGCAATCTAAAATGTGACTTGCTTTCCAGGTAAGTCCTAAAACAAGATAAAACTCCAGTTAAACTGATGAATCACAAACATTCTACTGCTTTGTTGATTTATTAAGGAACATGTGTATGCATTTATATATTTGGTTTCTATATCTGCCCGTCTTATGTCTCTGGGAGGCACATATAAGACACAAACACAATTAAAACAGTATGAAATAAATAGACATGGCACCAAGTTAAACCATTATTGCAGATGTTAATACAGCCAGGGAAGAAGCCCTTAATTGACTTTGGACCCGAAATAATCCAAAGTGAAATCTTTGTGCGTCAAGCTCTTTAATCAAATGGGAGGGTGAGAGAGAAAGACTTCACATCTAAAGCAAATTTTATGAACCATTTTTTGAATCCTGCACCTCCTTAGGAACAAGCAGGCCACTAATAGCTTTCAATATCTCAAAGGTATAAGAGATATGGTAGGGAAAAAGGCTAACCAGTTTGAGAGCCAATGGTTAAGTCAATGAGCTGAGAGTTCTAGTTCCACCTTGGGCATGAAAACCAGCTGGCTAACTTTGGGCCCTTCATTCTCTCAGCCCAACCTGCCTCACAGGGTGGTTGTTGTCGAGAAAAATAGGAGGAGGAAAGAGTGTTGGATATGTTTGCTGCTTTGTGTTATCCATAAAAATAATAAAGGTCGGATACGTACAATAACTATATGGTTATATTGTTAAGTTTATGCTTTTATATTTATTGTTATGGCTATATATTTTTATGGTTTTTTATATATATATTTCTTTTGAAAGCGAGTATCAGAATTTCATTTTTTTAAAAAAATGTGTGCAGTGTCTTTTCAGAAAAAAAGTGACTAGAATCTTATTTTAAACAAATAAACAAGCAAGCAAGCTGGAGGAATTTCATGAAGCCAGGAGACTCCAAACTTAGCCACTTTAAGATTTCTGGACTTCAACTCCCAGAGTTCCCCAGCCAGGAAAAGTTAAAAAGTTACCAAGTTTGGAGACCCCTGTATTAAGCTAACACTGTCCCTTGGAAGCCCAATGTCAGGATTCTGACAGTGACCCCCATTTAAATCATGAGTCTTGAGCCAAACTTCCAAAATTTCAAAAGGATTTATTGGGGGTTAACATGCTGACACTGCCTGGGTGTAGCCAACTCTGAGACACAGCATTCATTGTCAACCTTGACCCTGGTTTCCCCATCATCCCCTGGGTGTTTCATAATTCATATTCTCCAATAAGACACATCCATAGCCAAGAGTCTTCAATCATGCTCTCCAGTTAGAATTTTGCACGGCAGAGACTTCAGTCACCTAGTTACTATCTTTGAAAACATGTGTGGAATGCACTTTCGGTTTGCAAGCTGCTGCACTGCTCCCCCTTCCCTGTCTGTTGGCAACTCTACAAAGACCATAGAACTATTTTATGAGTTGGCATCCAGCACCATGACTGTTGTGCTTCTCTTTCAGAGCTCTGTTTACCAGTAGTTGGAACAACTCCGAAAAAAAGATATATAATATTCCTGGTATTACCCCAGATATGATGAAACTTATTATCGAATACGCCTACACAAGGACAGTGCCCATTACAGTGGACAATGTGGAAAGGCTCCTTGTAGCCGCCGACCAGTTTAATGTCATGGGTATCGTCAGAGCTTGCTCCGATTTTATGAAGTCTCAGCTCTGCTTGGAGAATTGTATTGGCATCTGCAAATTCACAGAGTATTACTACTGCCCGGAGCTACGACAGGCCGCCTACATGTTCATCCTGCACAACTTTGAGGAAATGGTAAAAGCGTCTACTGAATTCCTGGAGCTCTCGGTCAATGAGTTTAAGGACATCATTGAAAAGGACGAACTCAACGTGAAGCAGGAAGATGCGGTCTTCGAAGCCATTCTCAAGTGGATCGCCCACGAACCTCCCAACCGGAAACAGCACATGGCGGTCTTGCTACCGAAGGTGAGTCTTTCTCAGCTGCCATCTCATGCCTCACTATTATGTGGCGATGGTTTGCCATGAAGCTGTAGGGAGGGGGAATGAAGGGAGTGGGATGCTTGGGGAAAAAGAAAGTAGAAGCTGCCTTGAGGCACTGCTTCAAGGTCAGCCAGCTGGGCAGAAAGTGGGAGCTGCATACAAACCAACCTGGGGACAGACTGACCGCTATGGAAAATCTGGAACTTGATTGGTGAGCAGTGATAGGCAGACAGAGAGGGAAGAATAGAATAGAATAGAATAGAATAGGGTAGGGTAGAGTAGGGTAGGGTAGGGTAGAGTAGAATATGGAATGGAATGGAACAGAATAGAATAGAATAGAATTAAGAACAGAATTAACAATAGAATAGAGAAAGAATAGAATTGAATAGAAGTAAGAATAGAATAATAGAATAGGCATAAGAATAGAATAGAATCTTTATTGCTACTTTGAATGTACACTAATCAGCATGGAATGGGATGGAATGGAATAGAATAGAATTCTTTATTGGCCAAGTGTGATTGGACACACAAGGAATTTGTCTTGGTGCAAATGGTCTCAGTGTACATAGAAGAAAAGATACATTTGTCAAGAGTCAAGTTGTTCTAGTCCCTCCCAGCTAACAACCTGACATCTGCTGCGGCATTCTCTACCCTCATACCTCCTCCCCATGCCTATTTGTCATCGCCTAATCTTCATTTACATTCCTTTCTCTCCCCGTACTATCTATCCCTTCTGTATCCTTACCTACCTCCCATTCCATCTTTCTGAATCAGGATCATAAATCCCCACCAACTGATATCCCCAAAGCCCCACATCGTGGTTTATATCAAAGCGCAGTCTGGAAATATGGCTCAATGGGAGGCGGAGAATAGATGGGGGCAGGGCCACCCAGAGGTGGGATTTGCTGGTTCTCTGAACTACTCAAAATTTCTGCTACCGGTTCTCCAGAACCGGTCAGAACTGGATGAATACCACCTCTGCTCTCAATCCTCCTTCTGTCTTTGAAGGTCCGTCTGGCCTTGATGCATGCAGAGTATTTCATGAACAACGTCAAAATGCACGATTATGTGAAGGACAGCGAGGAGTGCAAGCCCATCGTGATCGATGCCCTCAAAGCCATGTACGACCTGAACATGAACGGCCCTTCGAGTTCCGACTTCACCAATCCACTGACGAGACCCCGGCTCCCTTACGCCATCCTGTTTGCCATCGGTGGTTGGAGTGGAGGGAGCCCAACCAATGCGATTGAGACGTACGACGCTCGGGCAGATCGTTGGGTGAATGTGACTTGCCAGCAGGAGAGTCCCCGGGCGTACCACGGCGCTGCCTACCTGAAGGGCTACGTCTACATCATTGGCGGGTTTGACAGCGTGGACTACTTCAACAGTGTCAAGCGGTTTGAGCCCATCAAAAAAACTTGGCACCAGGTGGCTCCCATGCACTCCAGGCGCTGCTACGTTAGTGTCACCGTCCTTGATAACTTCATCTATGCCATGGGTGGCTTTGACGGTTACGTGCGCCTCAACACGGCAGAGAGGTACGAGCCCGAGACCAACCAGTGGACCTTAATCGCTCCCATGCACGAGCAGAGGAGTGACGCGAGTGCCACGACACTCTACGGAAAGGTAACTATTGTGCAGAATTTTCCAACAGTGTTCTGACCCAAACCCTTTTCCAAAAAACAAACATGAACCAAAAGGAACAGAACCCTTTTAATGATTCTTATGAATCCCCAGTTAAAAGGCTGCTGCAAACTAATTAAGTTTGATAAGCACAAACCTTGCCAAAACTGCGAGACTGCCAAGAATAACAGATAAGAAATATTTCATAACACAAGAGCCTTCAAATACCAACTTAAGATACTGTAATGTCCACGAGGCTGAGTTTCAAAACGTTTTTTCTTCCTGCAAAGAACGTCCAATTCATAGCTGGCTTTTATCTTCTTGAAGGAGGGGCCATTACCTTGCAGCCTTACTCCTGAGTCACCCGTGCTGCTGCAGCTGTTCTTTCCTGCGAGCAGCCCTGCGCACATGGGCACTTGGCACAGGCTCCTCGGGAACCTCCTCATCGCTGCTGCCAGCCCCCACAACCTCTGAAGGCAGCAGTCCACTTGCTAATGGTCCTGGCCCCTCACTTGAGTCCTCGATCTCCTCAGCCGTCCGCACCTGCTGCTGGCTAACCACAACAGACAGTGAATACAGTTGCCAGGCCTTTCGCACACTCATGCCTTGGATCTGTTGTGCCCCATTGGCAGATTCAGACTCCAAGAGGGGCATGATAACTTTTGATTTTGGAGTGTGCCACGTAAAGATCAACAGTGATTCCTGACTCGGGGGCAAAAAAAACCAACTTTCTTTCCCCACATTTCTTATCCTTGTACATTTCCCAAAGCTGCTGTTAAAGCAAACATTACGGGTTTATTTTGAAAGAGAGAAAGAAAAGAAGGTTGGAGCAAAATGAACCAAGGTATGCTCAAGAAACTGATGACACCTAATTTGATTTCTCTTCTACATCAAAATCAGGCGAAGGCCAGAACATAAGATGGAACGTGATTCTCAGAACCAGTAATGTACTAAACAAATCTCAGTCTAAGTCAAATCCAAATGGCTTCCTTGATCTGATGTTTGTTGGGCCAGAGTAATAGATCAGCTTGCAGCTCCTTAAAGCAGCTTCCAAGTAACATACCCATAGCAAATAAAACTCTGAAGCAGGCAAATTCCTCAAAGAATAGATTTATTTAGATATATCATATTGGCACAAGCTGGTGAAAACTGACTCTGAATATTCCCATGGGTTTCACCCAATTAAAAGTGAACGTTTGTCACTTTTTCAAAACAGCCAGTCCCATGATCCAATCAGGATGCTGTCTAGTTGCTAGGTGACTCCAGTCCCCTCCTTCCGAGCATCTGCAGGAATGTCCTTGGTTCCCACGAGAAAGCATTTTGTTTTGGCTACAACACCCCAACTATCTCTATCACCCACCTCCCTATCCCTCCTCCCTGGTGTTTTAGCTCTGAAGTCTCAAACTGGCCTCAGTCAGGCCAGCTACAGGGTTGACAGCAGCTATGCTATGCCAGGGAAAGATGCAGTTGCTTTAAAGAGCTGCAGACCAGGCTCAATTCACACTCCTGGGAAGTCTGAAGCATCTTTTTTGGAACTGAATTCAAGGCATCATGGACTTTCCTTTGCCTTAAGAGACCTGTGCTCCACTCTGGACAGAGAAGAAAACCATGATTTGAGCTAGGCATTAAAATAAGCATGGATGCTGTTATAAAACAAGGGTTAGAGAGTACCCAGAATTAATTGTGTTGTAGAAAGGGTCCAAGTCAGTGGTGGGATTCAGATTTTTTTTACTACTGGCTTTGTGAGTGTGGCATGGTAGGCATGGCAGGGGAAGGATACTGCAAAATCCCCATTGCCTCCCTACCCCACTGACCTGCTTTCCAGCTCCGTTCTCCTGTGCAGGGCAACCAAAGAAGACTCAGCCAATCAGCTGGGACTTGATGGGAGGCAGAGAAGAGATGGGATTGGTGGGGCCAGTCAATAGGTGGGATTGGCCGGTTCTCCAAACTACTCAAAATTTCCACTGCTGGTTCTCCAGAACTGGTCAGAACCGGCTGAATGCCATCTATGGTCCAAGTTCATGTTGTAGAACTAGCCAACAGCACAGAGATAATCTGCATTATAAACACTAATTCTCACCAGGTTGTACACCTTACATCGACTCTTCCTCATGCATAGGATTGACACTTCGTTATGCATAGGATTGGCATTGACTATATGTACATTGGCTCTTCCTTATGCATATGATTAATATCCTTCCAACCTTCTCAGTGTGAGCATCCATATAATTAACTCCCCGTCTCCTTTTTTTCCATTTTTTTTTTTTGCAAATACAAGGTTTACATTTGTGGTGGTTTCAATGGGAACGAGTGTCTCTTCACGGCGGAGGTCTACGATGCCAAGGTGGATCAGTGGAGCCTGATTGCACCCATGCGTAGCAGGCGCAGCGGGATCGGTGTGATTGCGTACGGAGAACACGTCTATGCAGTAAGGCTGGGGTCCTCTTGGGCTGGTAATTTAATTTAACAGATAATCAGAGTTGGAAGGGACCTTGTAAGTCATCTAGTCCAATGGTTGCCAACCAGTGGGCCAGGGACCACTGGTGGTCTGCGAGAAAATGTTGGTGGTCCTCAGAGAAATTTCACCCCCAAAGCAATTAATCCAGGCTGCATGGGAACACAAGGCTGAGCCCCCCACATGGCCTGCAAGAACACAAGGCTTGCGTCGCTTGCATTACGAACAACACGAGGTAGTGAGGGGAGGATGGAAAGGGCGGAGGGAGGAGCTTGCCCCACTCGCCCCAGATGCCTTGTCTGGTCACTGGGCTGCTTCCTTCCATTTCTTTCTTCTTCTGCTTTTGGCTGCATGCAAGGAAAGCAGCAAAAGTCTTTCTTTCTCCCCCCAAACTCTGCTGGGCTAATCCTGTAAGGAAGGCAGAAAGGAAACATTCTGGTGTTGCTTACAGAAACTGCCTCTCCGTTAACCCTAATTACATTCTTAGCGGGACTAGACTTCCTGTCTCAGGAACGTCTCTGGAGTTTTTCTCCCCTCCTTTGCTGGTCCTTTGCTTGTGTGGAGGGACCTTTCAGAGTTACGGTGGCACTGAAAAAAGTGACTTGTGACCATTTTTCACACTTACGACTGTTGCAGCATCCCCACAGCCATGAGAGGCCAGGCGAGGAGATGTGTGGTTCGATGTGAGTGATATTGAGTTGGCCACGTCCAGCCAATAACATGACCGCCAAGCCATGTCCACCCAGTCACACGATCACAAAGCCACGCCCACCACCTAAGCCACGCCCACAGCCCCAGTTGTTAAACATTTGAATCCCACCCCTGGGTGCAGTCATGTGTGCCCAAAGAATAAAGGAAGGGGCTTAGCACACAACCCTGGGGGGGGGGGCTCCTGTGCTTAGTATCAGAGTAGATAGATGGTGAGATCCCATCATTACTGACTGTGGCCTTATCTGTCAGAAAATCCTTTATCCACAAACAAATTGGACATTTTAAGAAACAACCTGTTGGGTAGGCTGGTGTTAAAGGCAGAACTATAATCCACAAATAACAGCCTTGCGTACGTTCCCTGTTGTTCCAAATGATTCAATACAGTATAGACCAGGAGTCTCCAGCCTTGGCAACTTTAAGACTTGTGGACTTCAACTCCCAGAATTCCTCAGCCAGCTGAGGAATTCTGGGAGTTGAAGTCCACAAGTCTTAAAGTTGCCAAGGCTGGAGACCCCTGGTATAGACAATAGATGTAGCATCATCAGTTGGTCTGTTACTCTATAGCGGTGGTGGTTAACCCTTTTGGGCTCCCGTGCCGAAAATTGTGCCAGCACCCAGAAGGCAATGCCCCCCCCATCCCCCAACACCCTCAGCCAAACTTACCTGCACTGCACATGCGTGCACCTCCCGGCTGATTTTTGGCCCGTTTGAGGCTTTTTTCAGCCTCCCTGAGGCTCGAGGGAAGCCTCTGCAGCCTCGGGATGCAGAAAAACAAGCCTGTTTTGGCACTTCCGGTAAATACCAGAAGTGCCAAAACAGGCCCATTTTTCAGCTTCCCGAGGCTGCAGAGGCTTCCCTTGAGCCTCAGAGAGGCCTCAAAAGGGCCAAAAATCAGCCGGCATGTGCAGTGCAGGTAAGTTTGTCAGAGGCTCGCATGCCCGCACAAATGGCTCTGCGTGCCACCTGTGGCACGCATGCTATAGGTTCACCATCACCGCTCTATAGGTTACTATACCTGTTACTATAGGTTCTCCTGTTTGAGCAGGGGGCTGGTCTAGAAGACCTCCAAGGTCCCTTCCAGCCTACTCTATTCTAATTCAAAATTTCGGATTTTTCTCCCTCCACCCATCCATCTGCCACGGGGCCAAGCCACCCTTTCCCTTTAATCTGTCCCTTTGGTTCTCACTATCCGCAGGTGGGCGGCTTCGACGGCGCCAACCGCCTGCGGAGTGCCGAGGCGTACAACCCGATCGCCAACACCTGGCGCACGATCCCGACCATGTTCAACCCCCGGAGCAACTTCGGCATCGAAGTGGTGGATGACCTGCTTTTTGTGGTGGGCGGCTTCAATGGCTTCACGACCACGTTCAACGTCGAGTGCTACGATGAAAAGACAGACGAGTGGTATGATGCCCATGACATGAGCATCTACCGCAGTGCGCTGAGCTGCTGCGTGGTCCCAGGGCTGCCCAACGTCGGGGAGTACGCTGCCAGGCGGGACAACTATGTGGGGTCATCCCAGAGAGACGAGGTCAAATATTCGTCCTCCACTAGCACACTCCCAGTGTGAAAAGAGAGAGAGAAGAAGAAAAACGCTCCTTGACTAATAAAGCCCTCTAAAGCAAGAACTAGATGCACAAGTAAAGCAGCCTCTTTTCTTCCTTCCTAGATGAACCAAGAGGCTAGAAGTAGGAAAGCAGCGTTTCTCATTGTTGGCTAATTTAGAGAGCCAGTTCGATTAAGGTACCAGGTTAAGAAACCAGGAGATGGTGAGTTCTAGTCCTGCTTTACTCATGAAAGCCAGTTGGGTGATTTTTACAAACCAGATTAACAGAATTTGGAAGGGACCTTGTAGGTCATCTGGTCCAACCTCCTGCCCAAGCAGGAGACCCTACACCATTTCTGACAGATGGCAGTCCAATCTCTTCTTGAAAGTCTCAAG
This sequence comes from Hydrophis major, assembly GCA_033807585.1. Taxonomy (NCBI): domain Eukaryota; kingdom Metazoa; phylum Chordata; class Lepidosauria; order Squamata; family Elapidae; genus Hydrophis; species Hydrophis major. The sequence continues at coordinate 9,034,711 of CM066340.1, read as the reverse complement.
TGATGAAGCTCCCTCAACTTCCAAAGGCAACTTCTGTTCCATTAGTTGATTGTTCTCACTGTCAGAAAAAAAATCTCCTTATTTCCAGGTTGAATCTCTCCTTGATCAGTTTCCATCCATTATTCCTTGTCTGGCTTCGGGGTGCTTTGGAGAATAGCTTGATTCCTTCCTCTCTGTAGCAGCCCCTCAGATATTGGTATCCTGTTTCCCCTGGTCCTTCTCTTCCCTAGACTAGCCATGCCCAGTTCCTGTAACCGGTCTTCATATGTTTGAGCCTCTAGTCCCCTAATCATCCTGGTTGCTATTCTCTGCACTCTTCCTTGAGTCTCAACATCTTTTTTATGGTGTGGGGACCAAAACTGGATGCAGGACTCTAGGTGTGGACTTCAGCCCAATCACCAGGAGTTGGTGAGTTCTAGTCCCACTTTAGGCATGAAAGCTGGCCTGGTGACTTTTGACCGATCACCAAGAAACTTTGAGTTCTAGTCTGCCTTAGGCATGAAAGCCAGTTGGGGGATTTTCAGCCAGTCATCAGGAGACTGTGAATTCTAGGGTTTAGTCGTGAAAGGTGACTTTGGGCCAGACTCTCTCTCTCTCTGTGTGTGTCTCTGTCTCTCTCTGTGTTTCTTTGTCTCTCTCTCTCTGTCTAACTCTGTCTGTCTGTCTGTCCCTCTCTCTGTCTTTCTCTCTGTGTCTGTGTTTCTCTCTCTCTCCCCACCCCACCAGGTCGTTTCTGTGGGGGGAAACAGGAGGAAGAACGTGTGTTGGATATGTCCCCCACCTTGAGTTGTTTATAGTCATAATAAAGGCAAGAAAGGAAAGCTCTGGAGAGATGGACAGATAAAGAATAATGCCAGAGTCAGGTATGACATCTCAGGATAAAATCCAGAATGTTATGGCTGTTTGCCGTAAACTGGTTGCAAGTCAGTTTTGCTTTGCACGCCTCTAAATCTCAGGAAGCAGAACCTGGCTGGATTAAATTAATTCACGCATTGGGCAGCAGAGATCCAGATAAGGGAGGTAATTTCTGGTGATTCCAGTTATCCGGGTGATTCCTGCAGGTCAATTCTGATCATCTAGGGAATTTCTGGTTTTCCAGCTGCAGTGATGGGGCCACTGAGTTGGACAAGACCGGGTCACAGGCGAGAAGGCTAAAACGTCACAATAAGGAACCAGTGCAGCAATTGCTAACTTTCTGCTGTACGTCCGAATAAGCAATTGCTCGATCTCTGGGGGCAAGGCCCGAATGCGGGAATTGGTTAACTCTCCTCTGAACGTGCAACCACTAAACTTGATGCACGTGTCAATGCCAGCATGGCCAGATCTTGGGGCGGAAGGCGCACGTCCGAAAGCAGGAACCCACCCCTCCCCCACCGCTCCAACATCTCTGGTTGCCAAGACACCGAAGAAAGGATTCTTCCCCCCCTTTCCCCCCCCGCCTCGCCCCCAATATGCAACGTGTCAAGGCGTCAGTTTCAGCCGCGATGCCTGGCGGGGAACGTAGTTTCCACCCCTCCTATCCAATCGCAAAAGAGGATTCTCCCTCGTCCTTTTCACACACCCCCCTCGGCTTCATGCATTGCCTGCTGGGGGTTGTAGTCCATCCATCATCCCTCAGATACCGACATTGGCGGCCCCAAAATAAAAATGCATTAAAAATAAATAAATGAAGGAATTTTTTTAAAAAAATGGCAAAGCAGCCCAAAGTCTTAGAGAGCCTTAAAAAAAAAAAAGTTTGGAAAAGTTTTCCTTGGGTTTCCCACGGAGCGCATTTGCAACGCCTGGACTACAAGAGCCAGAATGCAAAGGGGGCAGAGAAGAGGTGCTGGGGGGGGGGGAAGCGCTGGCTCCCCCAGGGATTTTTCGAGGTCTCGGAGATCCAACGCCTTGCATTTACGCCGGAGAGGTAAAGAAAAGGGGTGCCCCCCCCCCAAAAAAAGGAGGTGGGGGGGAATTGAAGGGTGGGAGGGCTGCATGCATCTCAGGCGGGGAAAGCAACGATTGATCGGGGCTGTAGATCTCTCTTTTTTTTTTCCATCCCGGAATCCGATCCGAATTTCAGATGAACCGAATTTGGAAGGGACCTGGTAGGTCATCTAGTCCAACCCCCCGCCCAAGCAGGAGACTCTACGCCATTTTTGACAGAGGGCAATCCCGTCTCTTCTTGAAAGATCCCAGAGACCAAGCAGGGGTCGAACCGCGGAGCACCCTTCGCCTTGGGAGGCGCTGGATAGCACTACCGGTAGTAGTACCCCTTCAGGCAGAGCTGAAGAAGCTTCTTGGATGAGAAGCGAAACCTCTTCCAAGACAAAAAATAAAATAAAATAAATCAGAAAGTCCTTGGGGCAACCCATGACCTTGACAATCTCCATAGACAAATTACTGGTAGTAATAGAGTTGGAAAGGGACCGTGGAGGTCATCTAGTTCAACCCCCCTGCTTCTCGCAGGAGACCTGTGCTCCTTCTGATAGAAGGCTGTCCAGCCTCTTCTTAAAAGCCTCCAGAGTTGGGGCATCCCAGCTCTCTTGGGGGTGGGTGGGTTGATGTGTGTGTGTGATGGGAGAGAGAGGTGGGTAGCTCAATGCGCAGAAGAACAAACCCCCCTTCCCCCATCCTAACCATCTTGTAACTGAGTTAGGAAAAAGAACAGAACCCACAAACTCTCACTTGTTCAGAAGCTGGCCTTTTGTCCAACCCAAAGGAGCCCCTTTTTCGTTCTAGGAATATGTTTTATTAGGCTATAAAATAGTGTTATAAAGTCCAAAATACAAAAGCAAAACAAAAGGGCTGGGATAGGCAGTGGGAAAAGGTGACAGAAAAGCGAAGAAAGAAAAAGGGTCTTTACAGATTTTTTTGACAGATAGATTTGGGTAGAAGCGACTGGTTTGTCCTTATGAGGGTAAAAGAAAAAGTTGTGGTTGTTGATAATGCCTTATTTTACTGTAACACACACACACACACACACATACACAAAGTTGGGAGGCAAAGCTCCTTTTCCTTCTTCTTTCCAAAGGAGCCTTTTTCAAGTGTAGGTTTGTTGCAGGAAGATTTTCCTAGGTTCCAAGTCTAATTATTCCTTGGCTCGGTTTAGTTTCTTGATATGTTTTGGTTGCAAGGAAGAATGAGACCTGGCTAATTCCCTGAAAGAACCACCGTGTTTCCCTCTTGCAAAGCGCGATCGCGTTCCCTCCTTTGGGTGAATTCAGCCCCAAAGGATAAATTGCATCCATTGATCTGAAGCGGGTGCAGAGGTGGTTTTCAGCCGGTTCTGACCAGTTCTGGAGAACAGGTAGCAGAAATTTTGAATAGTTCGGAGAACCAGCAAATCCCACCTCTGACTGGACCTGCCTCCATCTATTCTCCACCTCCCCTTGAGTCCCAGCTGATTAGCTGGGTCTTCTTTGGTTGCCCTGCCCAGGAGAACGGAGCTGGAAAGCAGGTTAGTGGGATGGGGCGGGATCCTTCCCCTGCCACGCCCACCAGGCCACGCCCACAGAACCCATAATAAAACATTTTGAATCCTACCGCTGAGCGGATGGGCGAAGGAATTGGTTGTCTGTCTAAAGTTTTGGGTCAACTCTCCTTACTTACCTAGCAAGAGCTGATAACGGAGACCAGATTGAGGACCTGTGAAGGAAAACCCATTGGTTCCATTCATCCCAAATGCTGCTTTTCATGCCTGGCTGCTTGTGAGGTCCTTAATGCTCTTTGAGCTTGGTGGTTTTCTTGCAAACCTTTTATTACCCAACTAGGTAACAGCATCATTTCTTCTACCGTACAGTTGTAGTTGATTGCTACAAGGAATTCTATGACACTGTCAGTGGTGTCCATTGAAAGTGGTGTCCTCGATCAACAGAGATTTTGGGGGGAAGAATCAAGGTTTTGGGGTCCTGAGACTTTATTTGTCCCCTACCCACAACCCAAACAGGTTAAGTCAAAGTCACCCTCTGTCATCATAGTTGGTGGCCATCTTGTTTTAGAGACCCAGTGCAGATCATTGGATTGAGAGGATTTTTGTAAACTAAGCATAGCGTTTCAGCCAACTTACCTCAAATCTGTGGGGTCCTTGGTGGTCTCTGAGCTTGGTTCTTTTCTTGCAGACATTTCATCACCCAACTAGGTGACAACATCAGTGCTAGAAGGGAGTGGCATTTGCAGAGTGGAGGAGGAGGAAGACTATGGATTCCTTATTGCTCTCTGACCTTGGTGGTTTTCTTTCAAACCTTTTATTACCCAACTAGGTAACAGCATCATTTCTTCTACTGTACAATTTTAGTTGATTCCTCCGAGGAATTCTATGGCATTGTCGCTGGTGTCCATTTGAAGTGATCCTCGATCAACAGAGATCCAGTCTTTTTTTTTTTTTAGAGAACTTTCCTCTCATCTCTCACAGAGACTGTGGGGTCAAAATGGAGATTGAAGATCCTTGGTGCTTTCTGAGCTGGTTGCTTTTTTCTTTTTTTTTTGCAGACGTTCCACGACCAAACTAGGTAATATCATCAGGTGAACCGTGTTTCTTAATTCGGCAACTTTAAGATGTGTGGAATTCAGTTCCGAGAATTCTCCGACCAGAAGCTGTTGTTGAAGTCCACACATCTTATGAGAAACACTGCGTGAGAAGATCTTCATCCCTGGTCTTCTGCTTCTTTTAATATTCTTCCTTTCTTTACCTCTTTTCAGGAGATTTGCGCTTCCATGCTGGACCGTCTTCTAACCTTTTCTCAAGATACCCGGCTATTTTTCTGAGAATCACCCAAAGGAAGGATTTGGCTTTGAAGAATCTTGCAACCCATGGAAACCAAATCCCAACTCCTGCTTTCTCTACCCTTATCCATGTTCTTTTGGTTCCCAGGGAGTTTCACGCTGCTAGAAACAGACGGAGGCTGGTGAGTTAGGCATCTAGGAAGGAAAAAACAGAAAAAGTCACTTTTTAGGGGAAATGGGTATCATAAAAAAATGATTGAATGCATGAATGCATGAAGTGCATGGATTTTTCTAAAGCAGTGGTTTCAACCTGGCAACTTTAAGAGGGATGGACTTCAACTCCCAGAATTCCCCAGACAACATGGGTGAAGTACAACACCCGGGTTCCCCCCAAAACACCTGGGAATTCTGGGAATTGAAGTCTACCCCTCTTAAAGTTGCCAAGTTTTAAAAAGACTGACTCAATGCAACATAAATTATGGTATCTCAGCATAACAAGGCATTGAAGTTCTAGCGGAACTTAATACCCAGAATTCCTGTCTGTCATATTTGATAAGTTCGTCCCATTTTGCAACACCCACCCCCTCAAAAAAAACAAAACAAAAAAAAAACCCCTTTCTTTCCTCCTCCAAAATCTAGTAGTATTTTCTGGAAGGTTTTTGGTTTTTTTTTGCACATAGATTTTTGGCTTTGTTGATAGATTTCAAAAAGAACTCTTATGAAAATCACTCAAATCACACACAAAGAGCCCTTCGTTTGGTTGGGTGTACACGCATATGTACCATGTTTCCCTAAAAATAAGACCTGGTCTTATTTTTTTTTTTTGGGGGGGGGGGGGTCCAAAATAAGCACTAGGGCTTATTTTGGGGGTAGGTCTTATTTCCAGGGATATACATGATATATTCAGTGGAGCTTTAAGGGCAACCATTAATATATGGCCCTGTTCACAGAAAGACGGGTGTTAATGGCCAAAGGGGTTTTGTATTTCTCAGTGGGATGTTAGATTTCTACATGGAGAGTGATGTGGTGGCCTAGAGGTGGAGCTCTCACCTCACAATCAGGAGGCTGTGAGTTCAATCCTAGGTAGAGGCAGATATTTCTCTCTCTGGAGAATAGATCTGCTGAACAAAACTCCGCACGGGCAACAGGAAAGGCATCCGGCCATTAAAATGCTCTGCTAAATAGCAAAGATGTTTAAAGACAAATCGGCGAAATGTTGGAAATATCAGATACCTGGATCATATGTGGTGGACATGCATAGAAGCTAGAAAATACTGGACTAAAATACACACGATTCAAAAAAAATGATAAAACAACATATAGATCTAAAAACAGAGATATTTTTATTGGGGATTTTGCCTGAAGATTATAATAAAGAGATAACATATTTGACTATTAATGTACTAGAATTGTATCTGCGCAAAATTGGAAAACTGAGAAAATTCCAACAGAGGAGGAAATGATTAAAAAAATAATGGAATGTGCAGAAATGAGTAGACTAACAATGGTAATTAGAGAACAGGAAGAAAAAGAGTATTATAAGATTTGGGATTTATTTTATGAATGTTTAAATAGAAGAGTAAGAAACCGAAATATGAGGTAACCACAATAATACACTACAATTGATTATTTCTGAATGAGTAAGAATATGAATATAACGTTGCAAGGATGGGATTTGTTTTTGAAAGATAACATAGAACTGAAATTATGTTAATGACAATATAATAATGGAATAATATAATATAAAAGGTGGATTAGAATGGTATGTACCCAACTGGCACACTGTAAAATTGAAAGATGGTTTTATTTGTTTGTTTTTGTTGTAAAAATAAAAACACTTTAAAAAAAAACTCTGCTAGTTCCATTCAGTTGCCCAGGCTCCATCCTGCAAGGGATTATGGGGTCTTTAAAAGAAGATGATGCTAGATTTCTACATGCAAGGCACTTCCAATGTTGGAGGTTTCCTTCCCCCCCCCCCCCCCCGCTTATTTTTATATTCTATTCTAGGTGCTTCTTTCCAGAATCAGAAGCCGTACAGTTAATTCTTGCTGTGAACAAAGTTTAGAAAGTCAACTTACAAAACCTTTAAAAGAATTGTATATCACTGATAAAACACAAGCTTTTCTGTTTTTTTGTCCCTGCAGGGTGACAAGCAGGCACGCTGCATTGTCAGAGGACGGGAGCTGTACAGTGGAGAGAAGAGACTCCTCCCTAACTTATGTGCAGTTTATTCAACAGTTAAGTGATGGGACTGGTGCGGTGGCCTATAGATGGAGCTCTCGCCTCACAACCAGGAGGCTGTGAGTTTGATCCTAGGTAGTGACAGGTATTTTTCTCTCTTTCGGTCAATGAGGATATATCTGCTGAACAAAACTCTGCATTGGCGACATCCGGCCAGTAAACACTCAGCTCCATTCAGTTTCCCCGACTCCACCCCACAAGGGATTTCGGCATCATTAAAAGACAAAACAAAATAAAAATTCAACAGTTAAATGATGGCAAATGATCCAGCTTGCTGCTTTTTCCACCACCAGGTGGCAGCAGGCACTGGTTCCAGATAATTATTATTTCTTTGCAAGAAGGAATTAAAAACAAACAAATGAGACAGCTCCATCTTTTGCTAGAGTCCCCTGTACAAGCTCCTAGTTATTTAACTCTTCGGTTACTTAAAACTGTTTCTTGGGCTCTTTATCAGAGCCTCCATCATGGCAAACTCCTGGAACCTTTAAAATAAGAGTCAGGCATAAGTCATTAAGTGTCATACCTCATGATTCTTGACTCTTGACGAATGTATCTTTTCTTTTCTGTACACTGAGAGTATTTGCACCAAGACAAATTTCTTGTGTGTCCAATCACACTTGGCCAATAAAGAATTCTCTTCTCTTCTCTTCTCTTCTCTTCTCTTCTCTTCTCTTCTCTTCTCTTCTCTTCTCTTCTCTCCTCTCCTCTCCTCTCCTCTCCTCTCCTCTCCTCTCCTCTCCTCTCCTCTCCTCTCCTCTCCTCTCCTCAATAATCATTTGAAATTCTCCCCTGTCTTTTCCATCAGCCCTTCGTGGTAGACCAGAAGCCAATGTTGTTGAGCAGTACGGGCAAGTGATTTCAAATGCAAATGCACACTGATTTAAACAAACAAAAACAAACAAAAAAGAAATTAAAGGAGGAGCAGATTGCAGAAAAGTCGAAGCTGCAAATAACAGGTCTGCTTCTTTGGGAGGTGCTAAGCGATTATCCACAGGGTGCAGCTTCATGTCAAAGACCACATCAAATTGGTGGAGAAAGAACCATATTTCCTGGGGCTTTGCTTTCCTCACCCTGAGAAGCTTTCACAATTCAAAGCCTTTGTCCTATGGTTTTATACTGTAATCCATAATGCTATTACAATAATCTTCTCTTTTTTCTTGTCTCTTTCCTCCTCCTTTCCTCCTCCTCCTCTTCCACCTCCTTTCCTCCCCCTTCCCTCCTCTCCCTCCTCCAACTCCTCCATCCCTTCCTTCCCCTCTCCTCCTCCTCTTCCTCTGTTCCTCCTTTTCCTCCCACTTCTCCATCCCTTCCTCCCCTTTCCTTCTCTTCCTCCTTTCCTCCTCCTCCTCCTCCTTCTCTTCCAACTCCTCCATCCCTTCTTCCCCCTCTCCTCCTTCTCTTCCTCCCTCCTTCTCCCCCTTCTCCTCCAACTTCTCCTTCCCTTCCTCCCCTTCCCTCCCCTCCTCTTCCTCCTTCTCCTCCCCCTCTCCTCCTCCTTTTCCTCTTCTTCCTCCCTCCTTCTCCCCCTTCTCCTCCAACTCCTCCATCCCTTCTCCCTTCTCCCTCCTCTCCCCCCTCCTCCTAGGTATGCCTTCTCCAGGCCAGTAATTCTTCAGGGATTAACTGACAATACCGTGAGTGTCCCCTGCATTATAAATTTGGGTGAAATACCACAGAATCAAAAGGCTGAAAGGGACCTTAGAGGTCTTCTAGTCCAACCCCCTGCTCTAGCCGAAGACCCTACACCATTCCAGACAAGTGGCTGTCCAGTTTCTTCTTAAAAGCCTCCAGTGATGGAGGACCTACAAGGCAAAGCTATTCCACTAGTTAATTGTCACTGTCAGGAAATTTCTCTTTAGTTCCAGGTTGGAACCATCCTAATCTCTTTAAGCCACTAGTTTACTGGCTTTACTTTATTGTGCAATGAACTCATTGCATGAGGTGCAATTAAATTGAATGCCATCCTCAAGTGTACATTATAACTATAAAAATAAAACACAAACACACATCCTTCGCTTTCTATACACTGAATGGAAAACCCCTGATATTGCATTAATATTGCACTATACAGTAGAATTCAAGTAGAGTTCCTGCTCTGGGATAAAAGCTGTTTTTCATCATATTTGTCCTTGTTTTTGTTATCCTATACCATCTACCAGGTGGTAATGGTTCAAAAAAAAATTTTTTTTTGAACTTTCTTAAGGCAGCGGGAGCTCTAAAGCTCTTCCAAAGAGGGGAGAGGGCAACTAATGATCCTCTGGGCAGTGACGTTAACCCTCTGAAATGCTGTCCTATCTGCCACAGTGCAACTGGCAAACCATGCACAGGGGCAGTAAGTTAAGATGCTCTCTAGGGTGCAGCAGTAGAAGGTCAATATTTTTGAGACTATCTTTTTGAGACCACTTCATATAGGGCATGAATTAATAAAGTCAAGCGATCAGTCAGGGGCTGTGAAGCCATTTTGCAAAGCCTGAATGTTGATCCCAGGCTCTCTCCATAAATATTTCTGAGTATGATCCAAGGGAGAAATTTATTGCACAGGTAGACACAGCGGTGTTATATTTACAGGGCATGCAATCTTGTGGTTTTCTTAACTGCGACTTTCTAAATCCTCCTCACTGTCTGAGGAAATTACTCAGCCACACATCCACAGAGCCCGTTGTGCTCCAAACAATAAATAAGATAATCCACGTAGTTGCAACCACAGTTGGGACCAGAAGCCAAGTGCTTGTTCAGTGAATCATTACCCAGTATCCTGAAGTTATCTGAGCGCCAGTTACATTTTTTTGGTGGGAGTCAGTGTTTACTTTCCTGCAAAAAATAAAATAAAATGTCCATTGCAAGCAATGGGCTCGTTTAATGACTGCCACATTCATTAACGATGGCTGCAAAAAATTGCAAAATGGAGTCCATTGTGGGATGACCCACTTAATGCCTTAATTCCAGGGTCAATTATGGTCGTAAGGTCTATGGAGATTCTCAGTCCTCCAATCATGGTTTGTCCTAAACATGCTTTTTTTTTTTTTTTGAAGCGGCAACTGGACTTTCTGTTTTTTCTTTGAAGATGTTTCGCTTCTCATTCAAGAAGCTTCTTCAGCTCTGATTGGATGGTGGGGAATGGAAGGATTTATACTCCTTGCAGATAGCCGGTCATTTGCATCCTTTTTGGAGAGTCGCTGAGGCCACTTGGAGTTTTATCTGCAGCAGTTCCAAGAAGGCTCCACACAGTGTCCTCAGGGTCACTTGATGACCCTGAGGACACAGATAAACCTCCAAGTGGCCTCAACAGCCCTCTAAATGGATACAAATGACCAGCTGTCTGCAAGGAGTATAAATCCTTTTTTTTTTTAAAGTTTTTTTTTTTATTGTGCACTTTCCTTCATTTTACATTGCAATTTCAATTTTGCAACAACTATATGTATCAACACCTTTTTAAAAAATATACATGTTATACATCCTAGTTACAACCATTTTTCTCTTTTTCATACAGTATAGTCCATAGAAAAAAGAATAAAAACTCGATATTATACAACATACTTATATCTATTGTATCCATGGTTATAACATACTTCCCTATGCATTTATCACTCTATATATTTTGATTTGCAATTATGTACAATCTAGTCCCAAAATTGCTTCCAATATGTATCCTTCTATATAGTTTTATACCTGCATTTGTTTCTAGTGTGTTCCTCTTTCGTCATCCATTTTCTAACCTTTATTGTCCAGCCAATTGTTCCACAGGTCCCATATTAGGTAATACTCTGTTTCTCCTTTGTCTTTAATTTCCATTGTTAACCTGTCCATTTTGGCGCATTCCATTATTTTCTCTATTACCATTCCCCACCATCCAGTCAGAGGTGAAGAAGCTTCTTTGGATGAGAAGCGAAACGCCTTCAAAGAAAAAAAAACAGAAAGTCCAATGGCCTCTTGGGGAAAAAAAAAAAAAAAAAAAGCACATTTGGGATACGGCCATAAGGGATTACCTGTAATTCCCAGAGATGAACTACCCTGTGGTTGTATTGCACATGGACTCTGGCCAGCGCAATCTTGTTTTGCAGTCAGGAAAAAATAATATTGGTGGGGAGGAGGCCTTAAAAATTGGAGGTGCCTCTCCATTCTGATTCCCTTCTGTGCCCACAGGAATTCCAGGCTCAATGCACCAAAGATCAGCTGCTGGCCAGGTTTGGAGAACATCTGGTTCGTCTCAGTACTGCCAACACCTACTCATACCGCAAAGGTGAGGAAGGGGGGAAAAAACTTCCCCAATTGTGCCCCAAGCTGAGGTGAGAGTGAGCTGGGACACGGAGGCGCAATTTTACACACCTGTTAGATGCAGGAAACCAAGGAATAGGATAGAGGCTCAAAAGTACAGGTAGCCATCGACTTTCATTTCACGACCATTTAGATCAGTGGTCGCCAAACAGTGGGCCGGGGACCACTGGTGGTCCACAAGGAAATTTTGGTGGTCTGCAGAGAAATGCCACCCCCCCAAAGCAATTAATCCAGGCTGCGCAGGAAAACAAGGCTTGCGTGGCTTGCATTGTGAACAACACGTAGTGAGGGGAGGGGGGAAAGGGCGGAGGGGGGGGACTTATTCCACTCACCCCACGCGCCTGGCCTGGCCACCGGGCTGCTTCTTTCCGCTTCTTTCTTCTTCTGCTTTTGGCCGCACACAAGGAAAGCAGCAGAAGTCTTTCTTTCTCTCCTCCAAACTCCGCCAGAAATGAGTCTTTGGGACCCTTGCAAGGCCTCCTGGTCCAAGAAGCTGCGCCAGCAAAGATTCATTTCTGGTGGAGTTTGGGGGAGAGAAAGAAAGATTTCTGCGGCTTCTGCTGTTTTCCTTGCATGAAGCCAAAAGTCTCTCTCTCTCCCCCCCTGAGAACAGAGCTGGAGACAGTATCCTGCAATCCCAAATAAAGAGTGGTCGATCAGTAGGAAAACGGGCTGGGGAATTTTCCTGCAGACTTTTTTGGGATTTTCCCAGGATCTCTGGTCCGAGGGATTTAAAATGATGAGTTTGGTGGTCCCTGAGGTCCAAAAGGTTGGCGACATCTGGTTTAGATGTTACAATGGCACTGAAAAAAAGTGAGTTGTGACCATTTTTCACACTTACAACCATTGCAGCATCCCCCAGGCTTATGTGAACCAAATTTCAGAAGCTTGACAACTGACTCATATTTATGACGGTATTGCAGTGTCCCGGGGTCACGTGTTCCCCTTTTGCGATGAGCCACTGGGAAGCTAGATTCGCTTAACAACTATGTTGCTAACTTAACAACTGCAGTGATTCACTTAACAATTTGTGGCAAGAAAAGTTGAAAAATGGGGCAAAACTCATTAAACAAATGTCTGGATTAGCAACAGAAATGTTGGGCTCCGTTGGGGTCGTAAGTTAAGGATGACCTGTATTTGTCCTTCATAAACTGTAGTGCTTCACAAGAAAAGGGGGCAAGAAAGTCCATAAAATGGGGCGAATCCATTTAACAACAGTCTTGCTTAGCCACAGAAATATTGGGCTCAATGGGGGTTGTAAGTCGAATTCTCCCAGTACTACAAGTTTATTTCATGATGTGTATATACAAGAATTTGAACCACTAACAGTCAAAGTGAATTGGCAGCAGATAAGAGTCAATGGACTTCAAGGGGGGGGCTGGTCTCTTGTGGGAACGTAACAATTCCAAACTGATGAGGTGTTTGACTCCACCCTCAGGCTCAGCCTGTTCATTAACACCACCAGTGGTGGGATTCAAAAATTTTTTTTACTATTGGTTCTGTGGGCGTGGCTTGGTGGGCGTGGCAGGGGAAGGATCCTGCAAAATCCCTATTCCCTCCCCACCCCCTAACCTGCTTTCCAGCTCCTTTCTCTTCTTCAGGGCAACCAAAGGAGGCCCATTTGATCAGCTGGGACTCAGTGGGAGACAGAGAAGAGATGGGGTTGGCAGGGCCAGTCAGAGGTGGGATTGGCCGGTTTGCTAAACTGCTCAAAATTTCCACAACTGATTCTCCATAACTGGTCAGAACCTGCTGAACACCACCTCTGATCCTACACCCACAGTTAAAAATAGCTCTTGTTGTTGCTGAGCATGGTACAAAAAGTTGGATTAAAAGATTGCACAGCTTTGGCAGAAGATGCATTGAGTTCTTATTGGCGGTTGGACTTAGGTCTCTTTTGGGAATGTAACGATTCCAAACTGATGATGCATTTGACTCCACCCTCAGGCTCAGCCTGGTCATCTCTTACGATGTCCTCATTAAAAAAAAAAAAAAACACTCCTTATTCTGCTGAGCGTGGTACAAAAACTCAGATTAAAAGACTGCACAGCGCCGAGTTCTTATCACCTTTTCCTTTGATGCAGTTGATCTACCCTTCCAAGATTATGTGGATCATTTGCTGGAACCTCAGGATCTGGCTTCCCTAGGAAGTGGTGAGTATGATGTAACTATGCCTCGACACTCTCAGATCTCCATGCTTCCTTGATCCATGACAACCCAAACTCAGCCTGGATTCCACAGACCAGAATCAGTGGATGTCAGCTCTTCAGGGGTGAGGAGGGATAGTCCTCAGCTTACAACAGTTCATTTAGTAACCGTTCAAAGTTACAACGGCACTGGAAAAAGTGACTTACAGCCATTTTTCATATTTACGACCGTTGTAGCATCCCTGTGATCATGTTGTCAGGGCTTGAACAAATCCACCCTCATTCAAATCATATAAGTCTCTAGCCGCATCTCTCAGAGGTTAAAAAAAAAAAAAAAAGATTTATTAGGAGTGACCATGTCAGCATTACGTGGCTGCAACTGACACTAAGATACATCATTCATTTCCCCCTTAACTCTAGTCTTCCCCCCACCCCTTGGGTGTATATTCTCCAATGGGACACATCCCTAGCCAAGAGTCATCAATCATCCTCTCCAGTAATAATCTTGTGCACCAACAGCTTTGGCTGCCTAGCAATTATCTGAAGCATTTGGGGAATGCACTGCTTTCCCTCCCGCCTCTCTTTCTGCTGGCAACTCAAAAGACCAAAGAAGTATTTTTTAGTTGACACATATGGTTAAAATTCAGACAACTTGGCAACTGGTTCACACTTATGACGGTTGCAAGTGTCCCGGAATAACATGATCCCCTTTTGCAACCTTCTGACAAGCAAAGTCAATGGGGAAGACAGGTTCACTCAACAACCACGATACTAAGAACTGCAGTGATTCACTTAACAACGGCAAGAAATGTTGTAAAAGGGGAAAAAAAATTCACTTCACAAAGGTCTCACTTAGCAACAGAACTTTTGGAACTCCATTGTGGTCGTAATTCGAGGACGATGTGTAGTCTAGCCCCGAATACCAAAATTATGACGATGACAACTACTTTTTAGGATAGGATTACAGTAACAGATCTTCCAACTCTGAATGCATTTTCTCCTTCCTTTCCTTTAATTTCAGAAGAACAAGAGTCAGTTTTGTATAGTGGTTAAGGTGCTGGCTTGGAAACTAGGAGACCATGAGTTGTAGTCCTGCTTTGGGCGTGAAAGCCTGCTGGGTCGATCACTCTTCCTTAGCCCAACCCACCTCACAGGGTTGTTGTGGAGGGGGGGGAAACAGACAGAGGAAGAAGTTGTAGGGTTGAGTTACTTATAAAGGAATAAAGATGGGATAGAAATCTACATCTGAGACGCTTTCTCAAAGTACATTTCTAATCCGGACTCAGATTTCCCTTATCTTTGTTTTCATTGCAGTTGTTTTCTTTAGGGATAAAGTATCTCCCTTGCCAATGATCTTCTCTCCTACATTTCTTTTTTTCCCCTTGAAGATACTGAGACAAGAAAGGTTGCAGTTGCAAACCAGTTTAGTCCCTGGTTTTGGCCTCCAGCACTCAAGAAAAGCAAAGGATCTGTTGGGACAAACGACTAACTTCTCTTTTTTCCCCCCTTCTTTCCTGCAGAAACCCTCTACTTCTTTGGAGACAATAATTTCACTGAATGGGGGTCCCTCTTCAAGAAATACAACCCACCACCTTTCAGGATTCCAGGCACCATGGGAGCATATAGTTTTGGGATTGGGGGTCAGTAGCTGGTGATCTTCAGGAGGGGTGGGCAAACTTTTTGGCTCGGGGGCCTCATTGACTTTTAAAATTTGACAGACGGGCCGGGTCAGCACAAGATACGATACATATAAAAAACTGCAAAATCTCCGCAAAATCAAGTCACTGCGCCTAATGCGCCACCTGGTGTCGAAATGCCTGTCCTTACAAGTCAAAATCAAATGAATGCAATCATTCAAATCAAACATTAATTCTGTACCAATTTTCGGCGAGCCGGATTAAAAAGACCAACGGGCCGGATGTGGCCCGCGGGCCATAGTTTGCCCACCCCTGTTTTAACACCTTCATAGGGCACCTTCAACCAACAATGTTGGTTTTGTAGCTTGGTCTTCTTTCTAGGACCATGTACAGCAATAGCACTAAGACATATATACCGCTTCACAGTGCTTTACAGCCCTCTCTAAGCTATTTACCCCCAACAATTGCCCTCCACAGTTTGGCTCCTTCTTAGGGCCAAATCTGTAGGCTTCCTTAGTTCCAAAGATACAAGACTATCACCAAAAAGGATCGTGTGTGGATTCCCTGCCAAAAAAAGTAAAAATAGGGTCATTGGGTGTTCATTTGGGTCACATGAAGTCTATCTTCATCCAGGGCCAATCAGGTGCTATCTAGAGGCGGAGACATCTTCTCCCTTTCTGCCTTTGTTCATATCCAGTGCAGGAAATCAGAGGACCAGACAATTCAAAAGACTAAACTGTAGGCTTATGGTACGTTAAAGCTCTCTACAAGAATCTGAACTACTAACAATCAAAGCGAGTTGGTGGTATGATAGATAAGAACAGAATTCAAGATGGCCTGGACTCAGATCTCTTGTGGGCACCAGGGGACTCGAGACTGATGACACATTTGATTCCTCCATTGGTCTCAGCCAGGTCATCTACACCAGTGGCCCCCAACCTTTTTTGAACCAGGGACCGGTTTCACGATTATTTATTTTTCCATGGACCGGTACCTGAGTAATGCGAGGCTCCACCACCATCGGGACGGTTCTTTGTTCAAAGCCGCCCCCTCCCGCCTTCAATGAAACTAAGGCGCAAGCACCCAAACGCCACTTTCCAACCGAAAACCCGGAAGCGCCATCGAAACAAGATGGCGGTGCCCAAGCTTTGCAACCCGGTAAAAAATGATCCACAGACCGGTACCAGTCCAGGGACCGGTAGTTGGGGACCCCTGATCTACACCTCCCTTGCAACTGGTCTTGAGAGTCACAATATCTCCAATATGTATCACCTGTCCAATGCTGGAGCTGCATTGGTTGCCAATTTGCTTCCGGGTGCAATTCAAGGTGCTGGTTGTCACCTGTAAAGCCCTTCATGGCTTGGGACCGGGTTATCTGAGGGACCGTTTCTTGCCGGTCACATCTACCTGACCCATTAGAGTGGGGAGGCAGGGAATGTTGCGGGTCCCTTCCCAGAGAGAGATAACACCTGGTGGGACCCAGATGAAGGGCCTTCTCCATGGTGGCTCCCTCTCTCTGGAACATCATTCCCCCCAGGGATTAGAATGGCCCCCGCTCTAATTCTCTTCTGCAAGATGCTGAAGACCTGGTTCTGCCAACGGGCCTGGGGAACCCAGAGCGGGATGGAGCCCATCAGGTGGCTAGTGTGATCTGCTGTCACTGGAAGGGGTGGGAGGTGGGGGTGATATATTAATTTAGTTGATTCTTCTTAACTAGTTTTAGTGTTTTAAATGTGGTTTGATACCTTGTAAGCTGCCTCAAGTAGCCATGGGCAAACAAGCAGCAAATATAAATCCAATAAATAAAATAAAAAAACATAGAAGAAGCAAACTAAGAGTCCTCAAGGGGGCCAGCCTTCTATGAATTCAGTCACCCATGCTGGTATATGTCCTGTGGCAATTTCACAAGGTCACAGAGGTCCATGGTGCTGATGGGACAGCTGTCAGGGCTCTGGCAGTTGCCCCCATTTAAATCATGAGTCTTGAGCCAAACTTCCAAAACTTCCAAAGGATTTATTGGGAGTTAACATGTCCGGCACTGCCTGGGTGTAGCCGACTCTGAGACACGTCATTCATTGTCATCCTTGACCCTGGTTTTCCCCCTGGGTGTATCATAATTCAGATCCTCCAATGGGACACATCCATAGCCAGGAATCATCAATCATGCTCTCCAGTTAGATATTTGCACGGCAGAAACTTCGGTCACCTAGTTACTATCCTTGAGAACATTTATGGAATGCAAGCTGTCCACTGCTTCCCCCTTCCCTTTCTGTTGGCTACTCTAAAAAGACCATAGAAATATTTTATGAGTTGACATCAGCTCTGTCCAGCAGGTCTAATATATTGGATTCGGGTAGGTTCCTATGAAGAACCAGATTCCACAGTTTGAGGTCATGTGTCAGTGACCTTTTGGTCTGAGCCCAGGATCCACCAAGATCTTCCATATCGTGGTCAGAAAGCTTTGCTTTCTGAAGCATCCTTCTGTCTTAGTTGAGAATTCTGGACTCTGCTTCAGGTCATTGATATAAGGAGCAATGTAATTCCCCGGCTGGATTTAATTCCTCCTCTGTTTTCTCTCTTTTCCAATCCCTTTCAGGCTCTGGTTCCGGAGTGCCATTTCATTGGCACGGGCCTGGCTTTTCGGAGGTCATCTTTGGGAGGAAGGTGAGTGCCCCAACAAGGCGTTGCCCCCCAAATTTAGATTCCCATCTGTTATAGGATGTGAGAATGACCTTGGGAGACAGGAGGAAGATGCTGCAGCCTAGACAGCTACAGTTGATCAGAGAAATCCCAGCCCACGGAAGGAATGGGAGCAGAGAAAGCACCTCAGAAGAAAGAAACAGAATAACAGAGTTGGAAGGGATCTTGAAGGTCTTCTAGTCCAATCCCCTTCAAGCAGGAGGCCCTATACCAGAAGAGAAGAATCCTATCCTAGTTCTCATGGCTGGGGAATTCTGGGAGTGAAAGTCGACCCATCTCAAAGCTGCTTAGCTTAAGAAACACGTCCAATCCCAGGGATCTTCAAACCTGATAGGTTGAAGACTTGTGGACTTCAACTCCTAGAATTCCTCCTCCAGTCATGTTAGCTCAGGAATTCTGGGAATTGAAGTCCACAAGTCTCAAAACTTGCCCAAGTTTGAAGAGCCTTCCCCTATACTATACTAAAGTTCAAAATGACTTGAAAAATTTAGCATTGGGGGACAGAGAGAAGCTAGATTTCTGAGTAATTGGAGGAAGATGATGGTGGCAGTGAGAATCCTTTGTTTTGTATCATGGGTATTTCAAAGGTTTTATTCATCTCGATGCCGCCCTATTGGAATAGATGGACTGAGAAATATCATGCAGAGGTATAAAGCTTGCTCCTTACCGCTTGAAATCTGTCTCCCCCAGCACTGGTTCCTGTATCCTCCAGAGAAAACACCAGCATTCCACCCCAATAGAACGACGCTGTCCTGGTTCCTGGACACGTACCCTTCCTTGCTGCCCTGGGAAAAGCCGCTGGAGTGCACCATCCATCCAGGAGAGGCAGGTTGCTATAGGGGTGTGCACAAGCCAGAGGTGGTATTCAGCCAGTTCGGACCTGTTCTAATGAAACAGTAGCAAAAATTTTGACTGGTTCAGAGAACCGGCAAATACCACCTCTGGCTTGTGCACAAATAGGAGGGATGGAGGAAAAATAAAGGAAGGGAAGAAGGAAAGGAGGAGGGAGGGAGGGAGGGAGGAAGGAAGGAAAAAATGGGAGAGAGGAAGGAAGGAAAAATGGAGTATAAGGAAGAGAAGAAGGAAGGAAAAAATAGGAAGGATGAAGGAAAAATAAAGGGAAGAAGGAAAGGGAGGGAGGGAGGGAAGAAAGGAAGGAAAAAATGGGATGGAGGGAGGGAGGAAAAATGGAGTATAATGAAGGGAAGAAGGAAGGAAAAAATAGGAAGGATGAAGGAAAAATAAAGGGAAGAAGGAAAGGGAGGGAGGGAGGGAAGAAAGGAAGGAAAAAATGGGAGGGAGGGTGGGAGGAAAAATAGAGTATAATGAAGGGAAGAAGGAAGGAAAAAATAGGAAGGATGAAGGAAAAATAAAGGGAAGAAGGAAAGGGAGGGAGGGAGGGAAGAAAGGAAGGAAAAAATGGGAGGGAGGGAGGGAGGAAAAATGGAGTATAATGAAGGGAAGAAGGAAGGAAAAAATAGGAAGGATGAAGGAAAAATAAAGGGAAGAAGGAAAGGGAGGGAGGGAGGGAAGAAAGGAAGGAAAAAATGGGAGGGAGGGTGGGAGGAAAAATAGAGTATAATGAAGGGAAGAAGGAAGGAAAAAATAGGAAGGATGAAGGAAAAATAAAGGGAAGAAGGAAAGGGAGGGAGGGAGGGAAGAAAGGAAGGAAAAAATAGGAGGGATGAAGGAAAAATAAAAAGAAGGAAAGGGAGGGAGGGAGGGAAGAAAGGAAGGAAAAAATAGGAAGGATGAAGGAAAAATAAAGGGAAGAAGGAAAGGGAGGGAGGGAGGGAAGAAAGGAAGGAAAAAATGGGAGGGATGAAGGAAAAATAAAGAGAAGAAGGAAAGGGAGGGAGGGAAGAAAGGAAGGAAAAAAATAGGAAGGATGAAGGAAAAATAAAGGGAAGAAGGAAAGGGAGGGAGGGAGGGAAGAAAGGAAGGAAAAAAATGGGAGGGAGGAAAAATGGAGTATAATGAAGGGAAGAAGGAAGGAAAAAATAGGAGGGATGAAGGAAAAATAAAGGGAGGGAGGCAGGAAGGAATGAAGAATAGAGTATAAAGAAGGAAGGAAGGATCTTCGACAAAGCCATTGCATCTGGAGTCATTCTCTCTTTCCTTCCAGGTTCTGTACTTTCCGGACCATTGGTGGCATGCCACCCTCAACCTGGACACCAGCGTTTTCATCTCCACCTTCCTGGGTTAGCAGCTCCAAGTGACACCTCCCGTATGACACCATTCCTCATGCAAAGAAACTGGATTTCTTGGCCATTTCAAACTCGAAAATTGTCCCAGTCTCCCCGTAAGGCGATCAGCACAATCGTTCATTTGGGCCCAGTACTTTGGGGCTGGAGACTATAACTTCCATCACCCGTAAGTATCTCGGTTGGCTTGCTCCAGTGGCGTTGATGAAATTCAACAGCCAGAAGACCTCATGAAGTTGGTGACCATCAGTAGTGGTGGACCATAGTAACACCATCTCTATGGTCAGTGAGACCATGCCTAGTTCATCTCAGGGATCTCATGCTAAAACCTTTCAGCCAGCATCTCAGGACCAACTGCTACCCCCAATATTTTTTAGAAATGGGGCAGGATAAGATTGATGCTTGTTAAATTGTACTTTGCTACTCAGCATCCTTCTACCTGGACATGCATTTGCCACACTGTGGAAGAAGGTGAAGCGGGGGGGGGGGGGGGGGGAGGTCTTCCTTCATCAATTACAGCTAGTCCTCGACTTGTGACCCCAACCAAGCCCAAAATTTACACTGCTAAGCGAGGCATTGGTGAAGAGAGCTTTGGCCCATTTTACCACCTGGGTTTGCTGCGGTTGTGGAGCGAATCCCTTTAGTTATTAAGTTAGCCACACATTTGTGAAGTCCATCTGGCTTTCCCCATGGATGTTGCCTTCAGAAGGTCACAAAAAGGGGTTGCATGACCCAGGGATTCTGCGACAGTCATAAATATGAGTCAGTTGCCAAACGGCTGAATTTGGACCACGCGACCCTGGGGAGGCTGCAAGGATCATAAATGTGAAAAATGGCCATAACTCATTTTTCAATGCCGTTGTAACCTTGGTCACTAAACGAATAGCTGTTAAGTCGAAGACTATCTGTATGGTGCTTGGTCTCTCTCTCTCTCTCTCTAATCCTCTTTCTTTCTCTGTCTCTTTTTCTTTCTTTCTCTTTTTCTCTTTCTTTCTTTCTTTCTTTCTCTCTCTGCACACAGAGGTGCTTCCTGATGAAGACCATTATTGCTTCTCTTGTGACTCATCCAGCTCTTCCAACTCCCCAGGGGATATTTACACCACCAGGTGACTCAAAATAATTTAGGCTGTTCAAAATTACAGCCTTGCAAAGCAGGTAGGAAATCTCATGACCTGTATGCGGGGTTGGTCAGCAACCGGAGGACGAAAACACCTGATTTCACCTGGAAGCAACCTGTTTGTGCATCCTCCCCCACCTTTTCTTTTCTGGCAGGACATACTTACATTCCTTTCTTTTCTCTTTCAAAACGGTTTTACTGCCAACTGGATGTATAGAAACGCAGCCAGCAGAATCTGGTTCTGTTTCTATCAGATTTATACTCCTGGCTGATGTCGAATACCAGAGCAGATGTTAGCATAAACGTTTTATTTTAAAAACACAATGTGTATTTCAGTCAAGAGTTCCATTTCGTTCTGGCTTTTCCTGTGGGGATTTTGCTGATTTATTTATATCTCACCTGCATTTCTTTTTATAAGCAACTCAAGATGGCAGGCATACTTTAATACTCCTCCTTCCTCCTGTTTTCTCCACAAACAAAAACCACAGGAGACAAGTTGGATTGAGAGTGACTGACTGGCCCAAGATCCCCCAACTGGCTTTCATGCCTAAAATGGGACTAGAACTCACCGACTCCTGGTGATTGGCGCCAAGTCACCCAGTTAGTTTTCATGTCTAAGGAGGGACTAGAACTCACTGACTCCTGGTGATTGGCTCAAAGGCACCCAGCCAGCTTTCGTGCCTACAGCGAGATTAAAACTCCTAGTGATTGGCTCAGTCACCTAGCTGGCTTTTCATGCCTAACACAGAACTAGAAATCATTTGTCTCCCAGTTTCTAAGGGCCTTAACCATTACATCAAATTAGCTCTTTAGATTTCGTGCTTTGATGTAAGCAACTTGATGTGCAGTTCCCAAACACTACTTGCAAGGGCAACTGTTAGCAGATGATGATTCAGGTTCCAGAGGTTCACTGCAGATACCCAAGACCCTACATTAGAAAAGCTGTCACTGTTGTGATGAAAACATTGGTCTTGAAGGCTTCAAAGCTTGGTCAGATTTCCTTCCAAAGGCCAAGCCGATGTAGTCCACTTGCTTTTTTCCTCCTCCGTTATCAACCTTGAGGGCCATCTACAAAAGAACCAGCTTCTGAATGATGGTTCTCCAAAGGTGGCTCTTGAGTTTGTTTTTGGGTTTCTGGAAGAGATGGTGGACCTCCATCTGCCTCCACCAGCATCTGAGCATTATCTAGAATGGAGCTGACAGCTAATGTAGGACCATTACTGGTGAAAACCAGCTATAGTAGAATCCCTGTTAGGATTAAGCAGCTTTACAATTTCTTCTTCTTGGGCCATATCCATCATTGGATGTTGGAGATCATGTTGGCGATACTATTTTGACCAACAGCCTCATGAAAAAGTGTTGCTGAGTTATGTCCAAGCCAGTCCCTTAGATTTTGAAGCCATGAAGAAGTCCTTCTTCTGCCTGGACCTTGTTTGCTTTCCATTATTCCTTGGAGGATCAAGGGAAGCATGGTGTATTTTTCCCTTGTGTCACATCACAGGTCTGAAATAATCTTTCACTTTTTAATGGTTTTGATGATTTCCCTTGGATTTCCCAGGTGTCTTATCACCTCCTCATTTCTGATTTTATTAACTCAACTGTTCTGACCTAGGCTTCCCAAAATCACAAAGCAAGACTCCTCGTCTCAACAAAACCCCTTTTTTTATTAAGCTATAATGTGAATTCCTATGATTCACATCCAGCAAAGTCCCGGCAAACAGTCTTTCAAGAGTGAGTTACAACCACAGGCCTTTATCAGGCTTGGAGAAGTGCCAGGCCGATAGCTGCCAAGCGCAAGGCTGTACAAGAAAATACTTGGCAGAGTCTCTGAGAGTACCGAACAAATCTTCACATTAATTAAACGAACTAATGGTCTCCTGCAAACATCCCTCCCCTTTAGCTCCTCTTTATTCCCTATGGGAGGGGCCACTCACCATCCACCTGTGCCAGAAGTTGTGGGTCCATCGATCTCTGGAGGTTTTTAAGAGACTGGACAGAGATTGAGCAGGGGGTTAGATTAGAAGACCTCTAAGGTCCCTTCCAACTCTGTTAATTCTATTTTTCTACATGATATTCTAACTAGGCTGAAATTCCTTACTGGTGAGGAAATGGCCTTTTGGACATGCCCAGAGATAAATTAACCAGCAAAAGGAAGACAAGAGCTACAAAGGAGACAGGAAAATGTTCAGGTGCCAGCAGAAAGTTATTTCTTGTTTTCAAACAGGCACCCAGGCATCTTCCCTACTTGCTCACTTCGCTGCAATTTGAATAGTTGATCAAAAACACTGTATAATTGTTTCCTCGCAGGACTGTAATTCCCAGGTTCTTTTTCTCTCTTTCTCACCTGCTCCCAGAATCTTAATTGGAGAGCTGAATGATGCCATCCCCAAAATAAAGAGCAGGATGTGAGCCAGGGAGAAAAGTCCCATCTCTGCAAAAATTTAAATTTGGTTTAATGCCTGCATGGTCCCAGTGCGGAGTGGGGGGAAAAAAATGGAACAGCGTGTCCCAGATAAGGTGCTGCTGTCACGTTGCACACAGGCCCTTTCGCCCTGCCACGTTTTGTGCTATGTGTTGAAGCGATAAGAATGTGCAAAAGAATTTTAACATAGCGATAGCGCTTCGACGTATAATGCCGCTTCACGGGGCTGTACAACGGCACTGAAAAAAGATGACATGACTGTTTTTCAGTCTTTACGACCGTTGCAGCGTCCCCGGGGGTCATTCGTATTTACATTCGGATGCCTGGCAGCTGGCTCACGTTTGTGACGCCTGCAGCATCTCGGCGTAACGTGATTTCCCCCTTTTGCAACCTTCTAGCAAGCAAAGTTGAAGGGGGAAACTGGATTCGCTGAAGTGCCACGTTACTGATTTAACAACGGCAACGCTTCGCTCAAGAAACGGAGTGAGGAAAGCCGTAAAACGGGACAGATAATAGGTCATCAGAGTTGGAAGGGACCTTTGGAAGTCATGTAGTCCAACCCCCCACCGAAGCAGGAGACCCTGCACCATTTTTGACAGATGACAATCCAGTCTCTTCTTGAAAGCTTCCAATGATGAAGCTCCCACAACTTCCGAAGTCAAGCTGTTCTACTGAATATAAAATACCAGAGTTGGAAGGGACCTTGTAGGTCATTTAGTCCAACCCCCTACCCAAGCAGGAGACTCTACACCATTTCTGGCAGATGGCAGTCCAGTCTCTTCTTGAAAGCTTCCAGGGATGAAGCTTCTACAACTTCTGAAGGCAACTTTGGTTGATTGTTCTCACTGTCAATAAATTTCTCCTTATTTCCAGGTTGAATCTCTCCTTGTTCACTTTCCATCCATTATTCCTTGTCTGGCTTCGAGTGCTTTGGAAATTAGCTTGACCCCTTCCTCCTCTCTGTGTTCGCCCCCCAAATATTGGAAGGCTGCTCTCCTGTCTCCCCTGGTCCTTCTCTTCCCTAGAGTAGCCAGGCCCAGTTCCTGCAACCGTCCATTGTATGTTTTAGCCTCCAGTGCCCTCATCATCCTGGTTGCTCTTCTCTGCACTTTTTCTTGAGTCTCAACATTCCCTTAACAGATTTCTCACTTCAGCAAGATAAAATTCCAGGCTCAACTGTGGTCCTAAGTCAAGGACTACTTATAGATGGATGTTAAAAAAAAAAAAGCAGGATGTTCTTCAGCTGATCACTGTTTCTTTGCCTTGTTGGGCTTCCTGGCCCTTCCCCTTTCCAGTATTTCATTTAACCAGCATCGCTCCTGTTGCAAAGAACTCACAGATAGATGACCTGGCTGAGCCCGATGGAGGAATCAAATGTGTCATCAGTCTCGAGTCCCCTGGTGCCCACAAGAGATCTGAGTCCAGGCCATCTTGAATTCTGTTCTTATCTATCATACCACCAACTCGCTTTGACTGTTAGTAGTTCAGATTCTTGTAGAGAGCTTTAACGTACCATAAACAAACAAACAAACATTCCAGAAATAATATAATTTCTCTATTTGTCTTCCCCGAGAGGGAAAAATCCCAATCGGTGGCTCCAAATAAAACTGCAAAACTGTGCTGCGATAAATCAAAGTGGGGAAAGGGGGAAAGTTTAATTCAAAACCAACCCGAAAACATAAAACTTTTTTTTTTTTTTTAGTATTATAACAGATAAACAAACTACACAGTACGGGGAGCTGTGCACAGGGCTCCGCTCTCTTCCCACCCCTCGATATAATCCGCTGCCAGCGTTTCGCCCAATCCCAGCCCCCTTCCTATCTTTGACAAAAACAGAAATAATAACCATCCCTCTTCACCCCTCCCCGATCTTTGCCCCCAAATCGGTGACCGTTTATTTACAGAGAAGCAGATGCAAAACTTCCAGGTCTTCGGAACAGGCAGGGAAACGGAGGTCGAGAAGGGAAACTTTGTACAGGAGAATAAGCAGCAACGGCTGGAGTAGGGGGTGTCTCCTGGAAGGTGGGTGGGTGGGCTGGATCCAGTCTTTGCTCCATGGAGAGGCCAGGTTCTCGGCGAGGGCTGACAGCGTGGGAGGAAGGCGTGCTGAGCAAAGGGTGTGTGTGAAGGGATCTGGATGGACGTGGGAAGGGGTTACGGTGTGCTACCAAAGTCAAAACCGGCTTTGGGATAAAGTGGGCCTTATGGAGCCCGGGAAAAAGGAACTCGCCTCCTCAAGCTTCTGTGATGGGAAACATCTTCCATCGTGTCCAGATCGAAGGCCGAGGTCTCCTTGTTGCCCGGAAGGAGAACCACAGCAGCCACGGAGCTACCCCACCCTCCTGCCTGCCAGAGGAGGGAAGGGGAGCCGACTCCAACTCAGCCGAGCTGGGCGGATGAAGACGGCGAGAAAGGGGGGGAGGCTAAGGCATGGGGGTGGCCCAGCGGGCAGCCTGGCGCGGTCCAGAGGGTGAGGAGTCCTTCTTAGTTGCTGTAGTAGCTGGAGGTTCCCGAGGAGCCCTCCCATCCTTCGGAGGTCAGTAATCTTCCACCCAGCCGTTTTCGGAGATGAAGGCATCGATCACCTCTTTCATGGCCAGGTTTGGGATCAGCTGGTCCTGGGTCAGCGGGCTTCGAGTCACAGGGTCAAAGTGGCCGACCCGCTAGGGAGGACAGAGAAGAGGCAGTTGTGAGCGGGGGGGGGGGCACAGGAAGATTATGTTCAGGCCAGAGGTAGCCTCAAAAACCACAGCAAGGCTGGGAAGAGACCCACGCAATATTCCACTGAATGTTTCAAGGGGATGAAACATGATGGCTGGGGAATTCTGGGAGCTGAAGTCCATACCTCTTAGAATTCCTAAGTTGAGATACCCTTTTCTAAACCTAGGTGAGATCAGTACATTGACGGGATTTCAATTTTCCACTGAAAAATGGAAAAACTCCTTAGGAACAGAAATCCTCAAACCATTTGCGTCACTCAGTCCACCCCCTGCAGCCTCCAACCTCTTTCTTAACCATCAAAAAAGGCTGCCTATCCTCAAGGACCTCATTATATTTATTTTGTTACTATTATTATTTTGTTTTATTATTTTATATTTTTTTTAAAATTTGATTTAATTATTTGATTTATTGTGTTATTTGATTTGATTTTATTTTGTTTTTATTTTATTTTAATTATTTATTTTTATTTTATTATTTCATTTATTGTATTATTTTATCGGAAATTTATTTTATTATTGTTATTGTATTATTTCACTTTATTATTTTATTATTATTATTGTATTATTGTATTATTTCACTTTATTATTTTATTATTATTATTGTATTATTGTATTATTTCACTTTATTATTTTATTATTATTATTATTTATTTTATTGTATTTATTTTATTATTTTAATTTAATAATTTAATTTATTTATTATTTTATTATTTTATTTTATTTATAAAATTTATTGGCTGCCTCTCTGGCTTCTTCACTTTTAAACCAAGCTAAGGCGGCCAAGGAAACAAGATCTTGTGGGTCAGAGATCCATATTTAATCGGAACCAGCTCCACATTTGGGATTCTCACCGCCTTGTGGCTCATCCTGACCTTCTTCCATGAAGGACTTGGGATTCCTGTTCCTCCTCTAGGGCAGCCAACCTGCCTCTTTTACCTGGAGATGCTCTTCGATGTCCTTCCGGTCGTAGGTGATCCCACTCGGCGTAATGCAAGGCTCCCGCATCAGTTCGAAACTGATCTTCCCACACAGGTAATCGGGGATGTCCCGTTTCTAGTCCCAAAGAAGAGAGTATTACTGGGTATTTCTGACTCAGCATCAAACGTCTAAATTGCTGGTTCTTCATCGTTTTCATTTTCTAAGGATGGCTCAAGAGTACATTATTAGATTTCCATCCATCCATCCGAGATAGGGAGCAAAATAAATTCAAATAAATTCAACACATAAATAAAACTCACCTTCCGCTTCTCGTCCACTTGGGAGAAGAGTTCGTCCATGTCTGCTAGATATTTTTCCTGAAAGAGAAATTGGGCCCTTTAGTTAGTTATCATGACCATCAAAAAAAGAAGATGTCTTGGATGGCTTTCAAAGTGAACAAATTCCTGGAGGTCTCTCTGTCTAGAACAGGATCCATCCCCTGCACCCACCAGTCCATCACATGGCCCAACCAAATCCTCGTCCCAATTGGAGACCTCCCTCCAGACACTCCCTGCCAGGTGCAGGGCAACATGTCCTTGACTCTCTGAGAAAGAATGTTGTTGTGTCTAATCTTCCACCTCACTATGAAATCCCCCCCCCTCCCAAATTCCCAGGCACTGAATGTGGCAGCCTCCAAGCTTCCAACTGAAATATGGCTTCCAAGGCTGACAGCTCATTCAAGGACAGGTAACATGGTGTGTGCACCCCACCAGGGGACCAGAGAAGAGGCCCCGCAGCTTGGCTCATTCAGTGCCATGGAGGAACAGGGACATGCCCACAAGGGATACTCACGTGTTTGGCTTTGATGTTGGCCAACTGTGACCGGCTTCGGTTTTCATCCATGTTCTCCTGCTCCTGGGCCCGCTGGCATTCGTCGAGCTCCCTGGAAGAGAAGCAAAGTGTGGGGAAGGTGCAAGGGGAGGAGGTGTATTTATGAAGGTTGCAGTGTCCTGGGATCATGTGAGTTTTGCAACCTTCTGTTGTGGCCCACCGACGGCTGATGGTGCTGGCAGCAGAGCCAGACAGTAGCAATGTTGTGGTTCACCAGCAGCCTGTGCAAATGGCAGCGGAATCAGACAGTGGGGGAAAACGGGGATGAGTCAGGGAGTCTGGAGAGTACTCAGATGCGGGTCCTGCATCCGATGCAGAGATGGGGCCAGGACTACCTGGGAGTGGGGTGTTGTCTTTGGAGCCTCTGGAGTCTGACAGCAGCGAGGCAGAGGACCCCAGGGGAGCATGTGCGCAGCTGCTTGAAGGCGAGAGCAGCTGAAACAAAAAGGGCGACTCAGGAGTAAGGCTGGGAGGTGATTGCCCCTCCCATAAAGGATAAAAGACAGGCAAAGGTAGAGAAACCTTTGCAGGAAGCAAAGTCGTTTGTTCGGTTCAGATTGAACCTTAAAGCTCTGTGTGGACTTTGTACTTCGGTTAGTTTTCTTTACAGTTAATTTGGCACTTCTGTTGTTGGCAGCAATTCAAAGGAGAGAAAGGTGGGTGCTTATCTCAAGGGACTGTTTGAGATTAATTCCGGCTGGGAATGAACATAATATCCAGCGTTGAAATAAAACAAGACTTGTTTTAACTAAGCGTGTGCTTAATTACGGTCTGGGAAGCCTTGGTCAGAACAAGTGATGAGGTTGGGGAGGGACCTGGCCCAGTCTTGGAGGCTGAGGAGGGTTCAGATGAGAGTTCCGCATCGGAGACAGAGACGGGACCAGGGCAGGCTGGCAGTCATCAGCTGCCTTTGGACTCAGACAGCAGTGAGGTGGGGGGAGCTTCTGGAACCAGTTCCCAGCCTGCGCATGCGCAGGTCTACCAGAAGACAAGAACAATTGAGAAAGCAAGGTCGGTTCAGGAGTAAGGCCACACCTCAGAGATGATTGGCCCTCCCATGGGACCTAAAAGAGGAGCGAAGGGGACGTGAGCTTTTGCAGGAAGCAATTAATTTGCTTGCTCAGAACACGAGCTTTGAAAAGTGCTGTTTGGCTCTGGGTCAAGTTTGGCTTGCCCTGCGTTTGGCAATTAGTTTTCTGGCTGCATTCCAAGTGTGATAAGGTAGGGGTTTATCAACATTCCCCTGAAAGACTGTTTGTGAAGCCTTGCAGGCTGTGAATGAACGTAATTCACAGCCATGGAAATAAAAGAGGTTTTGCTGGGACTGAGACTGTGTTTTATGCTTTCTAATGAAGCCTAGGCCAGAACACCTTCTGACATGCAAAGTCAATGGGAGAAGCCAGATTCACTTAACAAATGAGTTACTAACTTACCAATGGCAGTGATTCCCTTAATAACTATAGCAGGAAAGGTTGTAATATAGGGCTGTTGCTTAGCAACAGAAGCTCAACTGTGGTCATAAGCCAAGGACTATCTGCATCGATTGCTTAAATTTATTTGCTGCCCATCTTACAGCAATAAATGTCATGCTCCTGGTGGAGACTGATTCTGGGGAGAGAAGGAACAGCCGACAGGGAGTGGAAATGTGGCTCTGGAGGTTGTGGAGGAGGCTGGACAGTCAGAGGAAGACCCAGGCCCATCCCCTGTCCATCGTAGGGCACGCAGGGAGGAGAGGGTAAGGGAGAGACGTAGTCTACTTGGGAGGAGAGGGCCTTGATCCTCTTCATAGGCTGCAGCTGTGACAACTGGATAAGAGGACGGACATGCGTACAGGTGAGTGCTGGAAACAAAGCATGGAAATATCTCTAGTTTATGGTTCCTTTCTGAGTTTGGCGTCCTTCTCAGTGTGTGTTCTGTTATCTGTGGACGTCCTCCAGCCCTTATCTTGTCTGGTTTGTGTTGTTTTTTTACTTTTTATAATTTAAACGGCATTTTCTCCTTCTTGTAACTGCTTGTGGGGGAGGTTTTTTTTGTCTCCAGTCAAGGATATTTGGAGCTTGGAAGCAAAGTGAAGGAATAAAAGGGGCTTCACCTGTTTTTTTGTGACTGTGTTTATTTGTATCCCACCCTGGATCATCACAGTAAGACAGAAAAAAAACCGATAAGACAAAATGTAAAGCTATCAGTGGTATTTTCACTGGATTGAGATCCTGCTTTTTATTCAGGGCCCCTCATTGCATTCCTCCTTACTGTCTTTCACAACGATGTAGTCAGGCACAAAGGATCAAACGCAGTTCACAGATTTGCTGCTCACGCCTATAAAGTAAGAATCTAGCCAATTAAAATCCAGCCCTAAGTGCCAGCTAAGGATCAATGGAATTCAAGAGCGGTTGGACTTGGGATTGTTTGTGGCAACTTAAGGACTCCAGGCTGATGACTTGCTTAACTCTGCCTCCCAGATTCTGCCTGCTCTTCCCTTACAAAGTTTTGTGAGATGGGTGGGCTAAAAGAAAAGGGTGAAGGTCTCCCTTAAGAATTCATTGGTCAGCAGGTTTTCTAGAGAGGTGGTATTCAGCAGGTTCTGACCAGTTCTGGAGAACCGGGAGTGGAAATTTTGAGCAGTTCGGAGAACTGGCAAATCCCACCTGACTGGCCCAGTCCCCATCACTTCTCCGCCTCCCATTGATTTCCAGATGATCGGCTGATTTGGTTGCCCTGCACAGGAGAACGGAGCTGGAAAGCAGGTTAGTGGGGTGGGGAGGGAATGGAGATTTTGCAGTAACCTTCCCCTGCTACGCCCACCAAGTCACACCACGCCCACCAAGCCATGCCCACAGAACCAGTAGTTAAAAAAATTTGAATCCCACCACTGGTATTTTCCCATCCAGAACTGGATCCACGCTTCTCCCAGAGTTTCCATCCAGACCAGGGGTGGGATTCTACCAGTTCGCACCTATTCGCTAGAACCGGTTGTTAACATTCTAAGCAGTTCGGAGAACCGGTTGTTCGAAGAAATCACTGGGCTAATCCTGTAAGGAAGGCAGGAAGGAAACACTCTGGTGTTGCTTACAGAAACTGCCTCTCCATTAGCCCTTATTACATTCTTGGCAGGACTAGACTTCCTGTCTCAGAAACGTCTCTGGAGTTTTTTTCCCCTCCTTTGCTGATCCTTTGCTTGTGTGGAGGGACCATTCAAAGTTACAATGGCACTAAAAAAAGTGACCTATGACCATTTTTCACACTTACGACTGTTGCAGCATCCCCACAGTCATGAGAGGCCAGGGGAGGAGATGCGTGCCTCGATGTGAGTGATATTGAGTTGGCCACACACCCAGCCAATAACATGACTGCCACGCCCACCCGGTCACATGACCGCCAAGCCACACCCACCACCTAAGCCACACCCACAGAACCGGTTGTTTAAAAAATTGAATCCCACCGCTGATCCAGGCCCACCGATCCTCTCTCCCCCATCCCTGGCCTACCTCTCCTTCTCTGCCATGATAAGCTTGGTGAGATAAGCGTGCAACTCGTTCTCCTGGTTGATCCGCTTCTCCTCAATGTTATTCCAACGCTTTTTCTTGGCGATGCGCAGGGCGCTTGGAAT
Source organism: Hydrophis major (assembly GCA_033807585.1). Classification (NCBI taxonomy): domain Eukaryota; kingdom Metazoa; phylum Chordata; class Lepidosauria; order Squamata; family Elapidae; genus Hydrophis; species Hydrophis major. The sequence continues at coordinate 9,003,128 of CM066340.1, read as the reverse complement.
GTCGTCCCCAAAGTTCAGCCGCTGCTCCTTGGCTAAGTTGTGGGCTGAAAATGCAAAAAGCGTGGAATGAAAGCAAACGCCGAGAACAGGAGCGGAAAAACAAGTTCTCCGAAATCAAAATCTTTTCGGCAGCTCACCACCCACTCTGCCTACTCTTTCTCGGGTTTCAGCTCAAGTTTCCAATCCCAGCTGGAGAGACGCAGCTCCTTTTTCGTATAGGCTGCTCTCCCCAGCCTGACATGTCCCAGAGGGGAACTACAGCTGCCACGTGCCCCAGGCAGCTTATGACTACGCAACCCATCAGGGTTGGGAAGAAGGAAAGCCATAAGCAGCAGCTATGTGAGTCAGGCATGTGTACAAAACGCCAAGTCACAAGTTTCAAGGCCCCTTCGAGTGCCTCTCTCTGCCTACTCTTCTCCGAGGTCTTCGGAAAAGGGTTTCCAGCAACCAAGAACCAGGGTTTGAGAGAGGGGAACCAGGAGGGGTTGCTTTTTTGTTTTTGTTTTAATGAAAAGCAGAGTTGAGAATTTAGAGTCCATCAAAGGTGATAGGAATTTGAATTTGGAAAGTGAATATGTAAAGCGTTGTATGGTTCAGTGAGTGAGGACCTTTGGATATAATGGAAGAACATGTGGATGAACGGTTTAAAATTTACCTGAAATTACAAATTAAAAGAAAAATTTTAAGCATTGTCCAATGGTCTCTCTCTCTGTGTCTGTCTGTCTGTCTTTGTCTCTGTCTCGAACTCTGTCTCCCTCTGTTTCTATGTATCTCTCTTTGTCTCTGTCTCTCTGTCTCTATCTTTGTCTGTCTCTCTTTGTCTCTGTCTGTTTCTGTGTCTCTGTCTCTCTTTGTCTGTCTGTTTCTGTGTCTCTCTTTGTCTCTCTCTCTCTCTCTGTCTAATTCTGTCTCTCTTTGTCTCTGCCTCTGTTTCTGTGTCTCTTTGTCTCTGTATGTCTCTCTGTGCCTCTGCTCTGTCTCTCTATATGTCTCTGTCTTTGTCTGTCTAACTCTGTCTCTCTGTCTCTCTCTCTCTCTGTATCTCCTGCCCCCCACTTCTGGGAGGTGGTTTTGAAGTTTTTCCAGCAGGACTACCAGATTCTGTAACAACTTTGTTCCCTATATGCCATCCGTCTGGTAAACTCCCAAGATTCGTTTTTCTCGCCATGTACATGTAGACATCCGAATTAGACTATGTTGTTTCTCCACGACATAGAATATACGTGGGTATAGGCATAACTTTGTATTTATTTATTTGTCGTGTTTATGTAGTGTGTATTAGAGGAGACCCTTTGAGAGCTGTATGCAGCAAAATGTCATTTTAATGTATGCCGGTTAGCGTACCTTCAAAATGGCAATAAAGTTATTGTATTTTGCACCTGACCAATTTTCCACTTAATGTTTTTAATGAGAATAGTACTTTTGAAGCAGGTGCACAGAACAGAAACAAGGACCGTGCCCCGAGGATCCAGGGGTGTCACAATACAAGCTCATCCCTCATCCAATTCTTTTTAGCTGTGGGTTGCTGACTCATTTTAAAACATATTTCCAAATCAGCCAGAATCTTTAACCATGGTTGGGCCTAACATAGCACTCTGATCAAAGTAAGTTCCCCAGAGAATCCTGCAGGAAGATTTGGCGTACCCAAATAAGCCCCCCCTTTTTTCCCTGAATTCAAAACTAGACTCAAGAGACCCCCCAACCTTAACCATTTTAAGATGGGTGGATTTCAAATCCCAGAATATTCCAGGCAGCTATCTCTAATTTCAATTTCAAGCCACTTTTTCTGATTTTTCTCCCTTCACCCCCCGCAAAACAGATGCTTTCGCGTCATTACTTAGGAAAACTGTTTCCAATCTTATTTTGGTTAGACTGACCTCTCTTGATTTTATGGTACATAATTAAAGGGTGACAGTATATCAAACATAAATGTAAAATGTACTGTAATTAAAGGAGAAGGGACTCCCTTTAATTGACTGCAATATCTTAATTTGGTTTTATATTATTTTGTTATTGATGGTTTACTATCTCCAACTACATCAAGTGAAGGTGTCTTTCATCTTTATGGTACTTTTGGAGAGGAAAAAAAACCAGTTTTCAGATGAATGGGACTGTTTCACAAATGGAGAGATTAGGAATGTGACCTTGTAGCTCATAGGAGGCTGTGGTAAGTTTTATCAGAACATTCCCATACCAACCTCTGAATCTCGAGATGTAAATATTTCTTTTAGCTAAGGCCATTGTCCTCTGTGGATAATAGAAGACCAGGAAGTGTGGTCTATTACGACTTATACATTTATTTGCAGGCATCACTTTCTCATCCTTTCTGAAATGTATAGAGGGGTGCATCCTTTTGTCTTTTAGGGGAGGTGTTGTGCCTATTATTTTTTGGGGGTGGTGGTGGTGGCAACCCTTCCAGTGCACACAGTTAATGATAAATACCGCAGTGAGCCTTGTTTTGCGTCCTGCGTTTTGATGCCACCACTTTTTCAATTCTTTTAAACTTTTAATAAGAGATAATAAATGAATACACTTTTTCCCCCCAGTACAAAATTGTCTTTTGTATTCATTGTTTTTTTTTTCTTTCCTATCATTTCAAGCAAGCCAGTAGTGTACAAAATGAAAGCAAACTCCAGTCACTAATAGCTCTGACGATGAATTGCTTCTGGACAAGGTGGACAGCGAAAAGAAAAGAAAGCAATCAGAAGTTAAAATGGAATCTAGTTTGTGTTAAGTTCTGCGCATGGGCGCAAGGAGCGGAGACGAGGCAGTGAACAGTGAACTTCAACTCTTTATTAAGCATACTGAACAGAGCAATCACCTAGGGCAGCAGCAGCCCTTTTATAGGGTTGGCTGCTGTCCTATTAGCCAATGAAAAACATGGAAGTGTTAAACCCTTGAACCAATGAGAGTTGGCCCGTTAACAATCAGATTCCCCAGAACGGACCAATCCGATATCGCTATTATCGGCCAATCAGAAGTATAGGATTAGAACCCTGCTTTTTCTTTAAGGTTGTTAAAACTTTATTAAACGCCTTTATTAGTTCATAACAGTTTGGATAATGAAACATTGGAAAGAAAAACAGTATATATGTATGTATGTGTGTGTGTGTGTGTGTGTATGTGTATGTTTATGTATGTGTGTTTGTATATGTATATATATATATATGTTTGTGTGTATCAGTGCTAAAAGGGAAATATATATATATATATATATATATATATACACACACACACACATACACACATACATACATCCATATATGTACACACACATACATATGTCAAACTCCACTTTTAGCACTGATGATATATAGACACACACACACACACACAGACACACAAACACACATATATCAAACTCTTGCACTGATGATGTTACCTGGTTAGGTAACGAAACGTCTGCAAAAAACCACCAAGCTCAGAGAGCACCAAGGACTTTGCAGCTCAACCGTGAGCAGCAAATATTCTCTTCTTCCACCTCCTATTTCATTCAGACACTATTCATAGGACCTTTTCCTTCTATTTATGACCATAGTATATCTGTTCCTTGGTGCCCATCATTTCCTTTTTTTTAATGTTGCAAACACATTTGCTTCTGATGCTACAAAGCAGAACAGAGACCCTCATGGTTCAAAGACCGGGATTATAAAATGAAAAAAAAAAAAAAAAAAGGCTTACCAGCTGAGTTTATGAATATACAGTTTAAGAGGAGAGTTTCTCAACTTTGGCAGCTTCAAAGAGGTATGGACTTCAACTCCCAGAATTCCCCAGCCAGCTGTGGGTTGGCTGGCTGGCTGGCTGGAGAATTCTGGGAATTGAAGTCCACACCTTTTAAAGTTGAGACACAGGATACCCAGGGATCTTCCCCACTTACCTCTTTGAAGATTAGCAATGGCCTCGTCATAATTCTCCATCTCCAGCTGACATTGTCCCAGGAAGAAATGGGCCTTCACCGACTGTCCATCCAACTCCAGGGCGTGCTTGCAGTCGGCCAGAGCCTTGTCGTGCTGTTGCATTTTTAGGTAACATAAGGCGCGGTTGGTGTAGTAGACGGCGACCAAGGGATTGCGATTCTGCAAGGGGGAGAAAGCGGAAATGCTGGGTAGCGGGGGGATTCGGGATAGCGATTGAAGAGAATCTAGGCCAGGCATCCTCAGGGCTCCCGGTGGTTTTCTTGCAAGACGCTTGTATACCAAATGAGAGCAAGCTCCCTTCTAGCACTGATGCTGTGACTTAGTTGGGTCATGAAATGTCTGTGAGGAAACAGCCGAGCTCAGAGAGCACCAAGGACCCCAGAGTTATCCTCCTCCTCCTCTCCTTCCTTCTACCTCTTTTCCTCTTCCTCCTCTACTCTGCAAACCACACTCCCTTCTGGCACTGATCTTAGTGCCTAGTTGGGTAATGAAATGTCTGCGGGAAAACAACTGAGCTCAGGGAGCATCAAGGACCCCAGTTATCATCTTCCTCTTCCTCCTTCCTTTCGCCTTCTCTTTCTCCACTCTGTAAACCCCTCCCTTCTAGCACTGATCTTAGTGCCTAGTTGGATAATGAAACGTCTGCAAGAAAACAAGCAAGCTCAGAGACCACCAAGGACCCCACAGTTCACCTCCTCCTTTCCTTCTCCCTCTTTTCCGCTTCCTCCTCTACACCGCAAACCAAACTCCCAACTAGCACTGATGTCATCACCTAGTTGGGTCATGAAACATCTACAAGGAAACAACCAAGCTCAGAGACCACCAAGGACCCCACAGATTTGAGATAAGTTGCCTGAAACGTTATGGTTAGTTTACAAAAATCCTCCCAATCCAACGATCTGCATTGGGTCTCTAAAACAAGATGGCCACCAACTAGATGACAGGGGGTGACTTTGACTTAACCTGTTTGGGTTGGGGGTGGGGCAAAGAAGCCTCAGTACCCCAAAAACTTTGATGCCTCCCCCACCCCAAGTGTCAATTTCAGGATTCTGGAATTGATCTGCCTTAAACCGTGACAAGAGAAATCCTGAATACATTGAGGAGTGACTGTATTAATTGCCATATCATTTCGCAAAATAAATGATTCTTCAACATCATTCCCAAATATTACAAATTCAAGTGGGGGGGCCCTGCTTTAAAGAGGGGCCCCATCATAAAAGGGCCCTGAATTCATCCAAAGGAGAGGCTGGTCGATACCATTATTAAAGTGGTTCAAAGCCCTGGACTTTGACCTGCTATTTATTCCCTTAGGCATCTCAACCACAACCACAAAAAAAAATCTGTCTATTGCGGGGAAAAAAAGAATTGAAGCAGCATTATTTTTTTCAGGTAAATGCAATTAAGTCACACAGCTGCAGTCAGGGGAAAGGAGCTTCCTCGGATCCAAACTGGGACTTTCCAAAATATTCTTGGGTCAAAACAAAACAAAACAAAAAAGAAATCTTGCAGAGGTTAGCCTCGGGAGCCTCTAAAAAAACTGTGATTTCTTGCAAATCCATTTCACAGAGGCAGGGATGGGACTCTTCTGCTTGGGCAGAGGGTTGGACGAGATGATCTACAAGGTCCCTTCCAACTTTGATGATCTGTTATCTGTATGAACCAGTCATTTCTACAAAAATCTATCGGTCAATCTGTGAAACCCAAAATCAAACTTTCATTCTTTTTCATGTGGAAACAGAAGTATTTATGTTAAAGGTATTTTTTGGGGAGGGGAGGCAAGATCTTTGCCCCAAAGAATCTACATTATAAACTGCAAAGGCTGCATTTTGTAAAACTCTGAAGCAAAACTACTACGGCTGTCCTCAAACTTACAATTCATTTAGTGACCATTCAAAGTTACAATGGCACGCTAAACAAAAAATGGACGCATGACTGTTTTTCACATTATGACCATTGCAAGCATCACGTGGGATTTATTGCTTAGATTGCACAGATGGTCCTCGACTTACAACCACCACGGAGCCGCAAATTCCAGTCGTTAAGTGAAACACCAGTTAAGTGAATGCTGAGCCATTTTTACGACCTCGCTTGGCACGGTTGTTCAGTGAATCGCTGCCTTTGTTAACTTAGTAACACGGCCATTAAGTGAATCGGGCTTCTCCGTTGCCTTCGCTTGTCAAAAGGTCGCAAACCGGGGATCGCCCTGATCCTGAGGGACACTGCAATGGTCATAACTGTGAGTCAGTTGCCAAGTATCCCGGGTTTTGATCACATGACCATGGGGACCCACCGCAATGGTCGTTAAAGTATGAAATCCATCCCATTTTTTCAGGGCCGTTGTAACTTCGGTCTGTCACTAAACAAACTGTTGTAATTCGAGGACTACCTATGGTGCAAAACAGGTAGTTTTTATCTGTGCAAACAGCACCCAAACATATCTGAGAGAGGCGTGCCCCCAGTGGTTTTCCCACCCGAAGGAATATTTAAAAATTGCAAAATAGGAGAAAAAATATCTTTAAGCAGCAGGCACAATTGTTTTCCAAGTGTTCCAAAGAGTTTGCCCTACAAACACACACACACAGACAGAAATATCAGTTTTCACAATGAAACCTTGCAACAGGCCAGCTTTTTCCAAGCTGTTGCTAAAGTCTCTTTATGCCTTAAACTTTCTACCCAGCTTCTCCAGCTGCCAAACATCTCTCCAGAGTTTAAAAGCAAGACGTTAACACAGCATTAGGTTAAATTGTAGTGCACAGTCGCCCTCTAATCTAACAGATTAAATAAAAACTCAACACATCCTGTGAACCTGAGATGTGGTACAAAGGCAGCACAGTGAGTTTTTGTCTCAACCTTACGCCCTTTCTCGCCACCGGGGGTTAAGTCAAGTCACCCGGTTGTTAAGCGAATCAGACTTCCCCGTGCTGATCAGTTAACTCTGCAACTTGTCATAAATACGAGTCAGTGGCCAAGCGCCTGAATTTTGACCACGGGGGATGCTGCAACAGTGGTAAATGTGAAGAACGGTTTTTCCAGTGCCGTTGCAACTTTATATGGTCGTTAAAGAGAACTGTTGTAAGGCAAGGACCACCTGGAAGGCCATTTCCTTTCGCTTGTGGAGGAGATTTTGGCATCGCTTTGGGATTGGCGAGGCTCAGAATTCCGATTAAAGAAGAGGAATAAGGTATCGTGCTCCTGAAGCTGCAGGCTCCAGATCTGAACTTCACTCAACCCCGTGAATTTCCAGCTGCAAAGTTCTCCATCCATCCCAGATGTGCCGGGAGGTGGGCAGGGCGCCTCCCCTTTGCAGGATGTAGCCAACTTCGCCTCCTTGTATTCTTGCCTTGAGGAACCTGCGTGCATGGCTTTTGGAAGGTGCATAATTTGCCCCACAGGAGGTGAATCACATCCCATGCACCGCCCGGATATTTCCTATTTGTTATTTGTCACGGGGCTGACGCAATGAAGCCTCCTCCACCAGGAGCCTGGAGGGGGTGTCTGGATCCCCGTTTTCATTTGACTTTGACTGAGTCACTTCCCCCCCGCCCCCCCCCCCCGGTTCTCATGGACCTGCCTCGCAGGGCTGTTGTAAAAGCACGTGCTTCCGTAACAGGCTTAAAAAACCTAGCACGTTTAAGACTCGGCGCCTTCAACTCCCAGAATTCCTCCACCAGTGGAATGAATGGCTGGCTGAGGAATTCTGGGAGTGGAAGTCCAGGTTGGAGACTCCCTTGGGGTGCGGGTTAAAGCATGGGTCACTTCTTTGCAATGGGAACCTGGTCACTGATTTTAAGCCACCTAGGTTTGTTTGCCTGAGAAAGCCTGCTTAAACAAACCGTGTTGAAGCCTACTGCACGAAACCCGTGCCAAAGTGAAATCTCACAGAATCTATAGAAACTATTCCTAGGGCTGGAAGAAGGGACCTTAGAGGTCTTCTAGTCCAACCTCTTGCTTAAGGTAGGAAACCTTATACAACCATCCTGGTCCAAGGGTTGTCCAGTCTCTTCTTGAAAACCTCCAGCAATGAAGTACCCGCAACTCAGAGCAGCAAGTTGTTCTGTTGTGTTAACTGTCCCAACTGTCAGGAAATCTTCTCTCTCTATAAAAGCGAAATCCCACTCACACATCATCACAAAATCTCCAGAACCATAAAGCCTACAAACTTGACATTTGGCATATTATGTTCCTCTCGGCTTCTAGGTGCTCACTAAGAAAGGATTTTTCGAAATGACCACCAGAGCATTAATATTTCCTATATTATTATTATTATTAACACGCTGTGATGCTAAGGAGTTCTACTATGCCTCCTCCCACCTGAAAAGAAATCTCTTCCAAATGCAAAACACAAGCAGAGGAGAAGAGTTCCAGTTCCAGTTTTAATTTCACAGCACCAAGGAGCTTTAGTACAGAACGGCTGAGCTAAGCCACGCCCAGGCTTCTTGCTGTCTCCTTCTTGCTCACACAGCAAATACTGCTTCAGTTTCCAAACAGCCCTCAACTCTCTCACACACTGACAGGACACTAGCCAGATGAATACCTGATGGATGCTGGTAGGCAGAGGCAGAATTTCCCCCCCCCTTATTTTCCTTCCCAAAAATTAAGCCTGACCACATAGATTTGTAGCAAAGCACAGGTATCGAGCTAGTTCCTCTTTATTTCCAGGTTGGATCTTCTGACAAACTTCTACCGATTGCTTCTTGTCCTGCTTTTAGATGCTACGGAGAATAAATCACCCCCCTCTTTTTTGTAACATCCCCTCAAATACTGCAATACTGTTTCCCCTGAGCCTTCTCTTCCTTGGGCCAAACATGCCTAGTTCCCTTACCTATCCATCGTACAATTTTTTTTTAGCCTCCACACACCTGATCTTGGGGCCATCACCCAGAACTTCTTGGGGATCAAAGCACAAATCAACTCTCCACACAGCGTTTTGAATTCACACAAGAGCACTTAATCTAGAGTTTTCGTATAGGTTATCCTTGAATTACCATTTGTTTAGCGACTGTTCAAAGTTTACTGAACAAAGAGAGACTTTACCGTCACAAGATCCCAACAGTTACAGGAATCTAAATTTGGAGGCTTGAAACTGGTAGGTGTTTACAAGGGTTGCACAATCCCGGAGTCATGTAATCACCATTTAATATTTATCAGGTTTGGCATTGCTTCGTTTGTTTGCCGCGTTTAAATTAATCTGTTACATTTGCAAGCTTCCCAGCTGGCTTTTGACAAGCTTGGCTTCACCACCGTGGGGGAAAAAAAAGCTTGCAAAAAGAGGCCAAACTGACTTAACAACCCCCTGGCTTAGCTATGAAAAATTGTGGTCGTATTCCTTTAGTAACCCATTTTGGGAACCTTTAACTCCCAGTCCGTTCATACCTATCACACCTGAAGTCACCAAGGTGAGCATCAGCTGTCTCTTCACCGACAGCGATCAGGTATGTAACAGGCCTGGCTCTGCACGTCATCCAAGCTCGACCATACAATTGTGTTTGCACACCTCTCCAGGTGCACATTAAAAAAAAAAAAGGGGGGGGGGAATAGGGTATAAGCACCGGATTGGAGCAGTTCCTTCCTTCCAGCACTTTGCTCAGCTCAAACCCCAATTCTTTCTGTCCCCAGAGCCCAGGATCCCATTCACACATTCTTGTGGTCAGTCTAATGCAAGGGGTCTTCAAACTTGGCACCTTTAAGACTCGTGGACTTCAACTCCCAGCATTCCTGAGCTAACATGACTGGAGGAGGAATTCTGGGAATTGAAGTCCACAAGTCTTAAACGCTGTCAAGTTTGAAGGCCCATGTTCTAACGCGGTGTTTTCTCAACGGTGGGAACTGGAAGAGGCGTGGACTTCAACTCCCAGAGTTCCCCAGCCAGCAGCTGGCTGGCTGGGGAACTCTGGGAGTTGAAGTCCACGCCTCTTCCAGTTCCCACCGTTGAGAAAACCCTGCTGTAGCCTCCACCACAACTTTTTCAAGCCCCCCTGCCCGCCTCCAACCCCACACTCACCCTGATCAACGTCAACCACTCCCAGCCCATCTGTCCTTGTCCAGAAATTCAAGATAGGTAAGGCCTTCCTCGATCCACATCTGCCAGCTCTCTGTGCATGCTCAGATGCCTTCCCTTAGTTGCAATGACCCGGTCAGGTGACTTCAGCAAGATTAATTAACAGCATCCTCTCCTGGTGCCCAACTCATTTCTCCTCCCTGGAGCTAAAAGTTGGCCCTGCACTCTGTACATGTTTATAAACCCTCTCGGCTCACGGTCCAAGGGGAGGAAACTGGAGCCCTTTCCTTTGCCCATCCAGCTTAGGAAGCCCTGCACTCTGCTCGTGCTCAGAGGGCCGCATTCTTCAGGAGAGGGAAACTAACCTCATTACCCGTTGCATAGTGTAATCCTTGACTTACGGCCATGATCTAGCCCAAAATTTATGCCGTTATCCTAAGCGAGGCATTTGTTGAGTGGATTTTGCCCCGTTTTGTGACCTTCCTACCTTCGTCGTTAAGCGAATTGTTGTGGTCGATAAGTTAGTAACCCAGTTGTTAAGCAAATCCAGCTTCCTCTCGACTTTGCTTTGTCAGGAGGTTGATCCCTGCGGACACGGCAGCTGTCATAAACACGAGTCACCAATAGGAGTCCAGATTCAGAGGAAGCCTCTGAATTCTGATCGCTTTGACTGTGGGGATGCCACAACGGCCGTTAAGTGTGACAAATGGCCGCAAGTCACTTTTTTTCCCCTAGGGACGTTATAAATTCCGAGTAGCCACTAAAAGGGACGATTGTAAGCCTCTCCAGGTACAGAAAGCAGGAATGCAGCGATGGGGCTGACCTCCAAGAGGAGGAGGAGGAGGAGGAGGAGGAGGAGGAGGAGGAGGAAGGGTATTCTGCTTGTGCTCAGAGGCACCTTCCCACGCACAAACACACCAACACAACATGCCTGGCACCCGATGCCCTTTGGCCCTGCTCAGAAGCCGTCATTTTGTTTCTGGGTAGAAGGATGGGTGTTGGGGGGGGGGAGACCTTTGCTTCCCTCCAGGCATCACAACCCAAACTCTCCATCTCTGTGCCTATGCTCAGAGGCCTCCTTTCTACCCTAACAAACCGGGCCTGTCTGCAGGCGTCTTCTTGCAACCCCCCCCCAACCCACCTACCCCACTCTGCCCGTGCTCAGAGGCACTCTCTCCTTCCTCCCCATCCACAGCTTCCACCCAAGCTGTCTTTTTTTTTTTGGGGTGGAAGGAAACCTTTGTTTCCCTCCAGGTATCACAACCCCAAAACTCTCCCATCTCCAGAGCCTTCTGCTTATGCTCAGAGGCCCCCTTCCCCTCCACAACCCCCCCCTTCCTACTCCTTCCTACCCTGCCTGCCTGTGGCTTCTTCCTCCTCCACCCCCACCCCAGCAACTCCACCCACCCCCACTCTGCCCATGCTCAGAGGCCCCTTAGCCTCTCCTTCCTAGCCTGACAAACCCGGCCAATCTGCAGGCTTCTTCCTTCCCCTCCCCTCCCCTCCCCCCCCGGCCAACCCCCGACCTACCCCACTCTGCCCATGCTCAGGGGCCCTCGCCCCTTCCCCACCCGGGCCCTCCTCCTCCTCCGCAGACTCACGATGGCCCGTCCGTAGCAGGCGGCGGCCTCGGGGTACTTGCGGCCGACGAAGAGCCGGTTGCCCTGCTCCTTGTACTCCTGGGCGCTGCGGCTCTTCTCCGGGCTGCCGCCGCCGCCGCCGCCGCTTCCGACTCCACCGCCTCCGCCGCCGCCGCCGCCCGCCTCCCCTCCGCCAGGCAGCCCCGCGCCGCCCTCCTTCTTCTCCTTCTCCTCCTTCCCCTTCATGCCGCCTCCGGCGCCGCCGCCCAGGCAGAAGCAGCCGCCGCCGCCGCCCCCGGAGGAGCCCGGCGGGCCCCGCTCGCCCCGGCCCCGACGCACCGCCACAGCCCGGCCCGGGCCCCGCTCGCCCGAGAGAGCAGCAGCCGGAGGCGGAGGCGGCACCAACAGGAGCAGCAGCAGCAGCAACAGCGGCAGCAGCAGCAGCGACCCGGAGGAGGAGCCGGGCGCCGGGAGGAAGGCCGGGCGGAGCGCTGCCGTGGCAGGAGGAAGGGGAGGGATCGGCTCCGGAGCTTCCTGCGGCTGCGGCGGCTGCTGCTGCTGCTGCTGCGCCCGGCCACCAAGGACGCCGCCGAGGACGACGCCGGGCAGCAGGAGTGGGGAGGACCGGCTGGGCGAGGAGAAGCGAGGAGGCGAGCTGGAGAGCGGACGGCCGGAGAGGGGGAGGGAGGGGGCAGTCGGAGAGGGAGGGAGCGAGTGAGTCGGGGGTCGCTCAGCGAGCGGTGGGCAGGCGGGAGACCTGGCGGACGGCCGGTGAGTCGATCCCAGCCGGGAGTCGGAGAGGGAGGGGCGGGTGAGGAGAGGTCGCTGAGTGAGCGATGGGCAAGTAGGCGGGTTGCGGGGACAGAGACTTGGCTTTCCAGACGGCCGGTGAGTGGCTGAGCTTAGCCCGGGGGTCGGAGGGGGGGGGAAGGCGGGAGGGACGGCAGGGTGGGTTGGGGGTCGCTGAGAGAGCGCTGGGCAAACAGGTCGGAGGACGACCTCGCGCTCTGGCCGCCGGGGAGGAGTCTCTGCGCCCAGCCGGGGGATCAGAGGCGCTTTGTCCTCCCCGCTTTGCGCCCAACCGGCTCTGGTTGCGCACAGTCGGTTGGCTTAACGGTCGGGCGCGGGGAGTGGGGGCCGCCGCCGGGTAAGGAGCGAAGCGCCCCGACTCCAAAAGGATGAAGCGGATCTTCCTTCGGTGGAGCTAGTCGAGGGAGCAACCCCTGGCTTGTGGAGCCTAACCGTGGTCGATGGGCCTTGGCTTGGGGGATGGAGGGGCGGCGGAGCTGTTTCCATACTAAGCCTCGGTTGAAGCTGCAGGTTGGATCCTAATGCTCCATCGCGGGAGGGTTTTAAGAAGAGACTGGACAGCCCCTTGTCTGGAATGGTGTAGGGTCTCCTGCTTGAGCAAGGGGCTGGACTAGAAGACCTTCAAGGTCCTTTCCATTCTGCTGAGTTTTGATCGATCTCACCAAAGGGGGAGGTCGCACGTTCTGCTAAGATACATTGGATTTCAGCTGATGAATGAAACTGCGAGTTAAACCAAAATTAAAAGCAACTTTGGTGTCTACCAGGTTAGAGGCTGGGAGGTGGTGAGTTCTAGTGCTGCCTTGGGCACAAAGCCAGTGGGGTGATCAGTGGTCAGTCCTTCTCTCAGCTCTTGGAAAGAGACAATGGGAAACCACTTCCCAAAAACCTTGTCAAGAAAACTACAGGGACTTTTATTGTTCTTAATGAGGGCTAATTTGATGTGATGGCTAAGACATCAGGCTAAAAACTGGGAGGCTGTGAGTTCCAGTCCTGCCTTGGGCATTCAAGCCGGAGACTTTGGGCCACCCACTCTGTCTCAGCCCTACCACTTGGAAGGGCCACTACTTCCAAGAAACATTGCCAAGGAAACTGCAGGGATTTGTACGGTCAAAAGTACCCCAAAACCCCAAATAAATAACCCACAAAGTTGGCAAAGCTGCAGGTTGTCTTGTCTGCACATCATAGCACATTTGACTACTATATCTGACCACAGATACATTGAACAATTATAGCTGAGAGGTTTAGCCTTGAGTGACAGGAGGCAATCCATGACAAAAGGGATCCCATATTGAGCTAAATCCGGCTTATTGCTTGCAAAGTTTGGGGCTGAAATCCTTAAACATGAACACAAGGGTGTGTTTAAACGAGGGTTTTGCTTAGAATCTCCTAGATATGATTGACTTGGCTTTGCACTTTGGGTCACAGTTTAGATAATACCCTAAGTCTCAAGCTTGGCCAACTTTACGAAGTTATTTATTATTTATTTACTAAGTCTGCATTACTATTACTATTAATCCTCCCATCCTTCCTTTCACCCATCCCCTCCAACTTGTGACTATATGACTGTAACCTTGTCGCTTGTATCCTAATGATTTATATTGACTGTTTCCTAGTATGATTTGATTGCTTATTGTACCCTATGACTTATTAAGTTTTGTACCTGATGTTTCTTGACTCTTGAGGAATGTATCTTTTCTTTTATGTACACTGAGAGCATTTGCACCAAGACAAATTCTTTGTGTGTCCAATCACAGTTGGTCAATAAAGATTTCTATTCTGTTCTGTTCTATTCTATTCTAATTCTAATTCTCTGTTCTATTCTATTCTATTCCATTCCATTCCATATTTTATTCCATTCCATTCTCTATCTTATTCTCCTCTCTTCTTTCTTCCCTTCCCTTCCATATGCTATCCTGTTCCCTCTCCTCTCCTCTCCTCTCCTCTCCTCTCCTCTCCTCTCCTCTTCTTTAAGATGGGTGGACTTCAGCTCCAAGAATTCTTCAGCCAGCTTAGCTTAGCCGGCTGGGGAATTCTGGGAGTTAGTCCACCCATCTTAAAATTGCCCAGCTTAAGAAATACTGTTTTCAACAACTAAACATAAAAAACGAAGATGATTACTCTGCCCTTGGCTACCTAATATTTTGATTTTTCTCTGTTCCAGGAGGCCTTAAATCATGACAGAGAAAGGGGGACTTTATGCATGCAAGGATTCATCCTCTTGGGAAGCTGTTTTGAACATTTACCAGGATGTGATTGAAGCTATGGGAAGCAAGAAGAAGAAACTAATTGCCTTGGATCAGTGGTAAATTACTGATGTGTAATTTGGACAGTTTAATGAAGGTTATCAGCCCTGGTGGGCCCAGCTGACAATTTTCCATGTGCAGGAAAATAATTTTAACTGCATTTTAAGACAGTTTATGCACCAGCACCCTCTTATTTCCATAAGCTTCTTTAAAAAATGTCCCTTTGAGAATGAGGAGGGCTCTGTATGTTTTTACTGTTTGTTTTTCTTGTCTCTTTTTAAGGTATCAAGAAGAGTTGCCCAAAATTCTTACTGGGCGTGAGGAAAAATACTTGACGAAAGAGGAATTGTTGAAACTCATGGAATGGAAGCTTACCGTAGGTATTTCTCTCGGAAGCACTAAAACAGATTTCTGCAGTTCAACAACAGGTGAATGCTCAGCCTTTAAAACCCATCTGTAAAATGGGTTTAGGAGGGGGCCTTCGTGCTCCCTGAGCTTGCTCGTTTTGATGCAGGCATTTCATTACCCAAGGTGCACTGATGACATTACTATTCTGACTAAGGCTTCCTAAGACCGTAATTAAAACAAGTCTTGTTTTATTTCAACGCTGGGAATTATGTTCATTCCCAGCCTGTAATGAGTTTCAAACAGTCCCTCGAGATAAGCACCCATCTTTCTCTCCTTTGAATTGCTGCCAACAATTAAAGTGCCAAATTTACTCTAAAAAGCCAAATGGAGTACAAAGTCCACACAGAGCTTCAAGGTTTAATCCAAACAGACTGAACGACTTTGCTTCCTGCAAAGGTTTCATCATCTTGGCCTGACTTTTACCTCTTATGGGAGGGACAATCACCTCCGAGCCTTACTCCCGAGTCACTCCTTTTGTCTCAGCTGCTCTTGCCTTCTAGCAGCTCTGCGCACACGCACACTGGGAACAGGGTCCCCTTATTCCTCTTCCTCGCTGCTGCCAGACTCCGGAGGCTCCAAAGACAGTACCACACTCCCACATGGTCCTGGCCCCATCTCTGCATCGGACACAGGACCCTTGTCCGAGTCCTCCCCAGACTCCCTGACTGGGTCCCCTTTCTTCCCCACTGTCCAATTCCACTGCCGTCTACACAGGCCGCCGGCGAACCACAATAGTTACCTAGTTTGGGTAACGAAACATCTGCAAGGAAACAAGCTAGCTCAGAGAGCACTGAGACCCCCTCATTTCAACCCTGAGCTACAAATAGCCTCCTTTAATGGATATAGTGAAGATGCTATTGGCATATTAGTTTCTTCTTAATAGGTTTGAAAGCTTTCATTTAGCAAGCATTCACAGTGTTCTGTTCTCCTGTTTTGCCTTACAACAACCCTTTAAGGTAGGTTGGGCTGAAAGAGATTGGCAGGTCCAGTGTCATCCAGGAACTTTGTGGAATAACTCTGGAAGGAAAACATCCCATTCCTTTGCTGTTTTCCTCAATCATTCTGAAGCCATATTAGCTCGAGACATTTTAGCGTATAGCGTGTTAGAATCCACAAAGATGACTTCCTGTTCAGGGTGTCTAAAATTTGGCTATTTGGAATTGTTATTCCTCACGTTGCCAAACATGCCAGATAAATATCTTTTTTTTTTTTCTTTTCTTTTTGAGCTGGATAGGTTTTGGACCAAGTCCTGTGCCCCATTCTGGGCACCACTTTTGAAAAAAAAGGAAACAGCCAAAATTATGTGAGTTCCAAGAAGGGCAAAGCCAGGATCGAGATGTAGAAACATGAAATTTGAAGAAGAGACACAGAAGGTTTAAGCCTCGCACCGAGGAAAGACAAATGCTGGCCAAAATAGACAGTTGACATAATGAAATCACGCTAAAGATTTGTAGCTCGTATTCCAAACGGATCATTTCTGCTTTTGGCCTTTCCAGAGAGGAAAATTTCGGCCTCGTTTGCAGCAGCTGCTGGTTGCTAATCCGAGCAAGATGGTGGAGGAACATACCAGAAAAGCTTTCCATCGACTCCCAGATGTAGAAGCGGCCGTGAAGGAGTTGAATGAACTGAAGGGCATCGGGCCAGCCACAGCTTCAGGTACAAAAATGGCAAGATTACAAATTAATGACAGGTTACAATTAATCAGTGGAACAGCTTGCCTCCTCCAGGAGTTGTAAATGCTCCAACACTGAAGGTTTTTAGAATCGAGGAGAGAAGAGAGGAGAATAGAAAATAAAATACAATAGAATAGAATACTATGCAATGCAATAGAATAGAGAATAGAGAAGAGAAGATAATTCTTTATTGGCTAAGTGTTATTGAACACAGAGGAATTTGTCTTGGTGCAAATGTTCTCAGTGTAAATAAAAGATACATTCATTAAGACTCAAGAATCATAAGGTACAACACTTAGTAACGGTACAATAGTCAATCAAATCATACTAGGAAACAGTCAATATAAATTGTAAGGATACAAGCGACAAAATTAGAGTCACACAGTCACAAGTGGGAGGGGATAAGTGATAAGGAGTGATGAGAAGATTAACAGTGATAGTAGTGCAGACTTTGTAAATAGTTGGACAGTGTTGAGGGAATTATTTGTTTAGCAGAGTGATGGCGTTCAGCAAAAACTGTCCTTGTGTCTAGTTGTTCTGGTGTGCAGGGCTCTATAGCGTCATTATGAAGGTAGGAGTTGAACCAGTTTATGTCCAGGATGTAAACATTTTCACAGCCCTCTTTTTGACTCGTGCAGTATACAGGTCCTCTATTAAAGGCAGGTTGGTAGTAATTGTTTTTTCTGCATTCCTAATTATCCTCTGAAGTCCGTGTCTTGTTGGGTTGCACAACCATACCAGGCAGTTCTAGAGATGCAGATGATAGATTCAATAATTCCTCTGTAGAACTGGATCAGCAGCTTCTTGGGCAGTTTGAGCTTTCTGAGTTGGCGCAGAAAGAACCTTCTTTGTTGTGTTTTTTTGATGACGTTTTTGATGTTAGGTGTCCATTTTAGATCTTGTGATAAGATAGAACCTGGAAATTTGAAGGTCTCTACTGTTGATACTGTGTTGTCTAGTATTGTAAGATGTGGTAGTATGGGTAGTAATATTTTAATAAGAGATTGGACTGTTTCTTTTTCTCTTTCTAAATCCATAACTTACAGAATAACAAGATTTGGAAGTGACCTTGGAGGTCTTCTAGTCTAACCCCTACTCAAGAAGGAGAGCCCATACCATGTCAGAGACAAGTGGCTGTCCAGTCTCTTCTTAAAAACCTCCAGTGTTGGAGGCACCTACAACCTTTGGAGGCCAGCTGTTCCACTGGTTAATTGTTCTCACTATTAGGAAGTTTGGACTAGAACAGTGGTCACCAACCAGTGGGCCGGGGACCACTGGTGGTTCGTGAGAAAATTTTGGTGGTCCACAGAGAAATGTCACCCCCAAAGTAATTAATCCAGGCTGCGTGGGAACACAAGGCTAAGCCCCCCACATGGCTCGCGGGAACACAAGGGTTGCGTTGCTTGCATTACGAACAACATGAGGTAGTGAGGGGAGGGGGGAAAGAGTGGAGGGGGGGAACTTGCTCCACGTGCCCCAAGTGCCTGACCTGGCCACCAGGCTGCTTCTTTCTGCTTCTTTCTTCTTCTGTTTTTGGCTGCATGCAAGGAAAGCAGCCGAAGTCTTTCTTTCTCTCCCCCAAACTCCGCCAGAAATGAGTCTTTGGGACCCTGCAAGGCATCTTTCTACAAGAGGCTGCACCGGCAAAGACTCATTTCTGGCCGAGTTTGGGGGAGAGAAAGAAAGACTTCTGCGGCTTCTGCTGCTTTCCTTGCATGAAGCCAAAAGTCTCTCTCCCCTCCCACCTCGAGAACGGAGCTGGAGACGGTATCCTGCAATACCAAATAAAGAATGATTGAAGACGGGGTGGGGAATTTTTCTGCAGACTTTTTTTCCTGCAGCCACCATCTGTCAAAATTCATATTAGTGGTCCATGGGATTTAAATTATGAATTTGATGGTCCCTGAGGTCCAAAAGGTTGGTGACCTCCCAAGTCCCTTCCCCCTCTGTTATTCTGTCACTCCGTTATTATGTTTTTCATGTTCTATGGTGGCTGTTTTCTAATGCCTGTTGATCCATCGTGATTTCCTCCTGGTCATTATCCTCCGAGTCCGTTTATTTCCACCCTGATGCAAGGCGGAAAGGCAGGATTGAAGCAATCCAAACAATAAACAGATTCAAAATCGAATTAGTAAAAAAAAGTAGAAGTATCAGGCAGGGATGAGCCTGCCTCCTTCTGGGCAGGGAGACTTCACACCCTGTCATTCCCCACCCACCCCCAATTATTCCTTCCATAAGCCCCGTGTTTTCGTTTCTATTTTAGCCATTCTCGCTGCTGGAGCCCCGGAAATTGCTGCATTCATGGCCGATGAAGTGATGGAGATCCTCCCAGGCCTGCGACCTCTCCAGTACACCCTGAAACATTATCTGCTTTATATGGATAAGATTCAGAGCTGTGTGAAGAAACTGAACAAAGGTAAGAGAAAGTTTTCACTATCCTCCACTCCATAGAATCATAGAACTGTAAGTCTGGAAAGGACTTCGGAGGTCTTCTAGTCCAACCCCCAGCCCAAGTCCTTATACCATTCATGAAGTCACTAAGAGCAAGTTGGGCGGACGTATAAATTTTCTTAAATCTATCTATATAAAAGCGAAATCCCACTCACGCATCATCACAAAATCTCTGGAACCGTAAAGCCTACAAACTTGACATTTGGCACATAGGTTACCTTTTGGCTTCTAGGGGCTCACTAAGAAAGAATTTTTCGAAATGACCATCGGAACATTAGTATTTCCTATATTATTATTATTATTATTATTGTTGTTGTTGTTTTTATTAACACGCTCTGATGCTAAGGAGTTCTACTCCCCCTCCCCACCTGAAAAAAAATCTCTTTCAAATGCAAAACACAAGTTTCAGGTTCAGGTTCACAGCACCAAGCAGCTTTAGTCCAGAACAGTTGCTGTCTCCTTCTTGCTCACACAAAAAATACTCTTTCATTTTCCAAACAGCCCTCAACTCTCTCACACACTGACAGGATGCTAGCCGGATGAATACTGATGGATGCCGGTAGGCGGAGGCAGAATTTTTCCCCTTTATTTTCCTCCCCAAAACTAAGCCCGATCACATAGTTTCGTAGCAAAGTACGCTGGTAAATAAATAAATTCAGGACAAAGGATTGTCCAATCTTCTTTCGAAAATCCAGTGACGGAGCACCCTTGATTTGAGAAACTACTTTCTGACATCTATAAAGGCTGAAAAATAAAGAGAACCAATTGAAAGAGATGGGAAGCAGAGAAAATGTATTTATTTGTGGAGTTTATTGCTTAGATTGTACAGGTCATCCTCGGCTTACGATCACGATTCAGCCCAACATTTCTGTTGTTAAGTGAGACATTTGTTAATGGTCATTTTTGCCTATCTTATGAACTTTCTGATGCCGAAAAAGGGCACTTTGAGAATATCAGCCTTTCATTACCGTAAATTAAGCTGATTCTGGAAGACTAGAAGTTCTCCAAGGTCCTGTCATGCCCCTGTCGAAGTCTGAATCCGAGGAGGAAGATGAACAGCTGACAAGGAGTGGGAGTGTGGCTTCATTGGCTGTGGAGGAAACTGGGGAAGGGCAAAGTCCAGCTGGGCAGAGCAGGGGAGAGGTAGAAGAAGGGAGAGGGAGTTCAGACGAAGACCCAAGCCCACCCCCTCTTCATTCTAGGGCATGCAGGGAGGAACAGAAAAGGGAGCAACGTGGGTTGCGTGGCTTATGGGGGAGGAAAGGGCCCTGATTCCCTTCATTAGCCACAACTGGGAATGAGAGTTTAAAAGAGATGCATGCTGAGTGTAGCAGCTGCTGGGAACAAACGTGAGTTTATCTTGTATTAACTTTGGTTATCTGCATTCCTGGCACCCTCCCAATCGTGTTAAATTACTGCCATTCCTTCATGTCTGGAATTGTTGCTCCTGCCCTGCTGGACTAATTACCTCATCTTGCCTTGATTGAACATATAGTTACAGTTTGTGTTGACCATATTTTGGATTTGATTCTCTGCAGCCAAAGGCTGTTCCTGGGAGAGTTTTTTCTCCAGCCCAGAAGGGAACCAGGGCATGTGGGACAAAGTTGAAGCAAATAAAGGGACTCCTACTGATTATCGGTGTTGCCTTTGTGCCACAAGCCTTTGGGTCATCACAGGTCCCTTCCAACTCTTGTTATTCTGTATCCTATGTTTTGTTAGGTAGCACCACGGAAACCTGGACGGCTCACCTGGTGGAAAAATGCCTCTGGACCTGGGCTTTGGCTCAAAAGCTGCGTTTGTCCTCTTTACCGATTGTGAGCCGAGAGGAAGTCCAGGGAGATGTTGTTGAGCAAAGAGACCAAGCCAGGAAGAAACAGAGAACCAAATGAACGCTTCCCAGCTCCTGTGATTGTGGGGTGTTCCTCGGCATGTAAACGGCAGAGCTGAGCAAACACACCCAAGGGATGTTTGCTTACTTTGGGACCAACCACACCAGTCCACAGCAACCCGAGCACCACAGTTTTCTCACAAACAGAATGGCAGCTTGTGTGACACAAATAGGGCTAGAAACCCTGTTTGGTCTTCTTTGAAAGGATCGACAGGGATCTGTCCAAATGTTCCTGTTTTAATAATATTGAAGTGGATCGTTCTGTTACAAGAAGCCTTCCCTTATCTGCCCCCCACCTCGAGGTCGTTGTTAGTTGCAAAGTCATGTCAAACCCATCGCAACCCCATGGACAACATTCCTCCAGGCCTTCATCATCCTCCGGAGTCCATTTAAGCTCACGCCGGCTGCTTCTGTGACTCCATCCAACCTCCTCATTCTCTGCTGTCCTTCTTCTTCTTCTTCTTTTGCCCTCCATCGTTTCCGGCACTTCTCCCCTTAGTCCTTCCTTCCTTCTCATGAGGTGCCGAAGTCTTTGAGTTTCATCTTCAGGATCTGGCCTTCTAAAGAGCAGTCAGGGTTGATCTCCTCTAGGACTGACCGGTTGGATGGCCTTGCAGTCCAAGGGACTCGCCTGAGTCTTCTCCAGCCCCAGAGTTCAAAGGCTTCCATTCTTTGGTGCTCAGCCTTCCTTGTGGTCCAACTTTCACAGCCAGGCATTGCCATTGGAAAAACCGTAGCCTTGACTCTATGCACCGTCTACATTTGCTATAGCTCACCTCCTCAGGAGTAAGCGTCTTTTAATTTCTTGGCTGCAGTCCCCATCTGCGATGATCTTGGAGCCCAGCAAAATAAAATCTATCACTACCTCCATTTCTTCCCCATCTATTTGCCAGGAATTGAGAGGGGCGCATGCCATGATCTTAGTGGCATCATTAATGGATCACTAATCAAAGAGTGAAGCAATCTAGAATTAAGACAAAACATCCTAACAGGACAATTAACCAGTGGAACAGCTGGCCTTCAGAAATCATGGACATTCCATCACTGGAGGTTTTTAAGAAGAGTCTAGACAGTCGCTTATCTGAAATAGTATAGGTTTTCCTGCTTGAACTGGAAGGGTGGACTAGAAGACCTCCAAGGTCCCTTCCAGCTCTATTCTATTCTAAAGAAGTATGGGAGGGAAACTCCATAAAATCTACAGTTCAATTGGTTGATATTAGGAGTTAAAAGATTTATTTTTTTAAATATTTTTTTTATTTTTTAAATACAATAAATCCATTCCATTTCAACCGTGTGTCGATTAGGTACATGTAATTTCATGTGCTTACAGTTTACAATTAATACTCTTCTTATTAATATAACAATAATCACGTTTTCATGTAAGTAATACCCAGTGTATCTATCTTTACAATCTTATCACTATTATATATCCATCTAATCCATTTTAATTTGTTTTATTTTCTAACCATTGGTAAAATAAATCCCATACCATGTAATATTCTGATTGTTCTTTTTTCTTTAATTTCCAATTTTTATCTGTTCATTTCTGCACATTAAAATATTTTTTTCAATTACTTGTTAAAAGATTTAACAGAACTGAGCGGCTGATATATGCTGTACACATGGAAACAGTTTTTGTAGAATTCAGGAGTTGATGAGTTTTCCTCTTATTTTTTCAATAAAAGGGATAAAACGATACGAGTAAACTTGACACAATTTCAAAATAAGAAGCTACCTCAAATGGAGCAGGAAAGAAGAAAAAGAAAGAGCAAAGATAAAAATAGAAAAAAAAAGAAATATCCGCTTCCATCCTCAGCCAGTATAATCAACATTAAGAACTTGCCACAATTTCTTAAAACGAAACCCAGTATCTTTTTATTCCATATCTTCGCCCAGTTTCTATAAATGCATCTCTAAACCACCATCTATCTTTATTAAACTGCAAAGCTCCAGGAGAGATGATCAGAAATGAGAACTTTAAGGATTATAAATTATATCTGTAACACCCAAGCTGAATCCATCCTTTGTTCCTTTCTTCAAATATAGGTAGTCCTTGACTTATGACCAGGCTGTCTTAATGCATGGGCCTGATGGGCACTTGCCCATGGGCCCCACAAGCATAGGGGCCCCATACTAATCGGTGTACACTAACCCTTCAATGCACCTTCTTTCTTTCTTTCTTTCTTTCTTTCTTTCTTTCTTTCTTTCTTTCTTTTTTTCTTTCTTTCTTTCTTTCTTTCTTTCTTTCTTTCTTTCTTTCTTTCTTTCTTTCTTCCTTCCTTCCTTCCTTCCTTCCTTCCTTCCTTCCTTCCTTCCTTCCTTCTTTCTTTTCTTCTTCTTCCTCCTCCTCCTCTTCCTCCTTCTCCTCTTTATTTTTATAAAGGATTCTATATTTTATGGTTGTTGTGCTGGAACATTTCTACACACACACATACACACACAAGTTCCAGCATAAGGGAATGCCTCGAGCAATTTCAACCAAATGTGATACACAGATGACTTACTCTCTGGAAACAAATACTGTGGGGGTAAGACACCCTTAACACCCCTCGGGGGGTGTGTGTGCCTTAAAATGGCTTCTACTGTACAGCATAATGGACTTGCCATGGTAACAGCTTCACAGTACTCCACAAGGGTGTGATGTGAATTTCATTGTATGTATACTGTATATATACGTAAAATGACAAGAAGTCAAGTCACTTTGGTGCAGTTGCAACTTCAAAAAGTCACTTAGCGTAGGGTTCTAAGTTGAATAATCAAAATTCAATCCCACACAAATTGTGTTGAGTTTTCCAAATTGTGTGATTTCACACACACACCCCTTGACACAAAGTATCTGGTGCACTGTTTCAAAACTTCGACTGCTTGAAGATGGGTGGACTTCAACTCCCAGAACCCTCTATCCAGCCATGAGGAATTCTGGGAGTTGAAGTCCACGCAACTTCAGGTCGCCAAGGTTGAAAAACACTGGATGTGAATGACATGGTGCTTCGCTCTCGCTAGAGGGAGCCCCTGCCTAAAGATACCCAATTCCAACCCTTCTTCAACCCTGGCTACTTTCCTGTCTGGCTGATTTAATCTAGGAAACCTTTGCTCAAATTGTTCAGATGCCCGTGATGTGCCTTACGCCTATGAAAATCAGAATCGTGCAAACCACAGAGTTCCGTGTGGCATTCCACAGAGGCGAAAGTTGGACTTTATAGAAGCAGGATAAGAATATTACAGAACTAGCTCGATACCCGTGTTTTGCTACGAAACTACATGATCAGGCTTAGTTTTGGGGGAGGAAAATAAAGGAAAGAAGCACGTCCAGAAGGACTCTAGCTCTAACTTTATTGCAAGGTTAGCTCTGGTGGCACGGTGGCTGGAATGTGGTATTGCAGGCTGATTCTGCCCACAGCCTGGAGTTCAATCCTGACTGGCTCAAGTTTGATTCCACCTTCCATTCTTCCAAGTTTGGTAAAATGAGGAGCCAGATTGTTGGGGGCAACAGGCTGACTCTAAACCGCTTAGAGAGGGCTGGAAAGCACTATGAAGCGGGATAGAAGTCTAAGTGCTATTGCTCTTCTTTTTCTCCTTCCTTTCTTCCTTCCATCCATCCTTCCTTCCATCCATCCATGGTACGCAGTGGTTAGAATGCACTACTGCAGGCTAATTCTGCTGACTACCAGCAGTTCAATCCTGACTGGCTGAAGGTTGACTCAGCCTTCCATCCTTCTGAGGTTGGTAAAATGAGGACCCAGGTTGTTGGGGGCAAGAGGCTGACTCTGCAAACTGCTTACAATAGGGAGGGCTGTAAAATCACTGTGAAGAGGTATAGAAGTCTAGGTGCTATGGCTCTAAATAGATTCTTGCAAATCTGAACGTCCCTGAAAGTTCCCCACTCACCTTTACAGCCTAAAAAAGTAGGGAGGGTGTAGAGTTGTAATTGCAGGAATGTTCCAATCTCGGATGGCAAACCTCAGATAAAGAATGTTTCCAAGCAAATACAACTCAGGCAAACAAAGTCACTAACCTAAAGGAGGATTAGAGAGAGGAAGTAAACATAGGTTAGACTTTAACTAGAGATCATTAATTGTGTTAATTACTATGCTAAACAGTAACCAAAGTTAAGCAGTAACCAAAGTTAACCAAGGATGGGGGATAATTAAAAATGTGTATAAATGCAAGACTAGACTCCAATAAAGTTCATCATGATTCAGTTGATCATGATCAAACAACTCGACTGCCTCGTCATTACAACAGGAGGATTCCTTCTGAAATATTTGACTAGCTTTCTGTAGGGTCACCTGCCTCTTATCCAACCATTCCCCTGGCTGAAGTTCTTCCTTCTGTTTCCCAGGTCATTCCCCACATTATCACTGCAGTACCTTATCTTATGAGCAGCAAAATTTATAAAAAGCATTGGTTTTCATGAGCTGCAGCTGGATGCAAAGGGAAAACTGGCTGGGTGAAATTCATCCTTATCATGATTTTTTTTTTTTCCTTGCAGAAGAAGTGTTGGCCTAGTTTTGTCTTATTGCAATTATGGCACATTTATTCTTGAGTATTGTGATTTTTTTTTTTTTTTTGGTCCTGTTTTCCCAACCTCCTTCCACATCTTTTCTAAGTCTGCTCCCTATGTTCCAAAAACTGTAGGCATTCTGTTAAATTTTCACCTAGGAGTCCTTTGGGGAAAATACAGTCTTAAATGTTATTTATAGTGCCGTGAAGAATTTAAGAAAACAAGATGTTTATATTTCAGTCAATTATTTGGGCACCCACAATTAGTAGTAAACAAACATCATGTTCTGGATTCAGGTAATTTAGAATTTGGAACTATGTGGGATAACGATCCTCTGTATTATCGTAATATATTTATATCAGATTTTAACTTGGCCCTTCTGAATTCGCTTTAATGTCTCCAATGATATTTTAGGGCTGAAATAATTGCTGGACTTTTTTTGTTGTTAGTGCAGCCACAAAGGTAGAAGCAAGATTTTGGAAAACTGGATAAAGTGAAGTCCTATTGGAAAGCTTCTGCATTGAAAAGTTACAAACAAACAAACAAAAAAGTTAACTAATGTTAACTACCAGAGGGAACCAGGTGGCTAGATCTATCCTTTTTTGGGACTCATCAGGTGTATATAACCATCTCGGCAACTTGAAAATGTATGGACTTCAGTTTCCAGAATTCCCCAGCCAGCATCCTCAACTTACAAGGGTGTATTTGTTTAGCGACTGCACAAAATTACAAAGGCATTGAAAAATGTGATTTATGAGTGGTTCTCACGCAACTATTGCAGTATTCCCATAGTCACATGATCAGAATTCAGGTGCTTGGCAACTGGCACGTTATTTATGACAATT